>CM069454.1:30561449-30770498 GCA_035610835.1 Ophiura sarsii | reverse complement strand
GTTCATTTCATGATTTGGTGAGGTTTAGAATGAGTTAGGATTCCTGTAATTTCGAAGACCACAGATTTTCAAAACGTGAATTTTTCCAACATTTTACGACATAAATTTGGTCACAAAACGTGTTTAATACTATACATTTTACCGTTCTGCAGATGCTAATGACCCTCCTCTAAAATTCTACATGATTTTTAACACGTTTCTCAGTTTTTGAGATGCCCAAATAGACCATTTTCCGAAGCTATTTCTAGCAAATATTGCAGTCACTGATACTCCATTGTTTTCTTGCGTATAACAAAATCTGACACGCAGCGTGACCTTCCTGCTGGCTGATTAGTTACAGGACATCAAGTGCAGTCCTCCTCAATTTTCCTCAGGTTAAAGGGACATTAAAGGTAGATGACCCGATCACATTTTCGTAACACAGAATTATTTCAAACATACGGAGATTTTCATATCATATGAAAGCTCGTATTTTTCTCATCATCATACTGAAATTTGACGGCCTAAATCGGTATAATTACGGAGAAATCGATGAAATAACGTCGAATTACCGCGAATGGTGGTATACCACCGATATAGTTTGTGTACTACTCAATGGGTACAGTTCACAGCATCTTGTGCGTGTAAAATAAGAACCATTTAGAGCTATGCAACTCAAACTTTGGAACACGACTTTTTTAAGGATGACCTTTCATGTAGAATAGAAAACTTGAAGTTGAAAATCGGAATGTGATCGGGTCATCTACCTTTAAGTGGTGTTGAAAATTTTAAATGTTTAAAAATTTACTTCAGAATTCAAGATGAACATTAAAAATTGCCATTATTGTTGTTTCTACTAACAAAAACACAGCAAAACTTGATTAAAACAATATCATCGCTATTTATTGAAAAACGCCCTCTATGCAAATATGGTTCGCGTTATGTATCATGCGTACTGCAGGGGGATACTGTCGGATATAAAATGCTCGTCGCGGTTCTACGAGCATTTTTGAATCAACGTTTTCTTATAGGTGTAAGTTCATACATGTAATACAAGTATAAAAATATACTAATCTCAGTTTTTATCATAATTGAGGGCGCAGCCTCCAACACATCTCTTAGTGCCCCTTTAATCCTAACCCCCAAACCATGTTTTTAATCAATAATAATAATATAATAATAATAATAGTGACAAGGCACATATCCACTCTAAATAAGAGCGCTCAAGGCACAAACATAAAATACAATATAATAGAAAACGATAAACAACAATAAAACTACTTAATTATCACAGTTTTGGAGGAAAAACCGACACCTAAATCGCTGAGACCCCACCGGGGGATCGAACCGGGGACCTTCCGGACCCGAAACCTCAGACCCCATAGATAACTTACGGTTCCCAGCTACTCTTTGGTGCAGTATACTGCGCTCACTATAGGCTCGTTTGATTATGCCATCGAAAATCACACATATGTACTTGTAGATGGCTTGTCCGTAGTACTTTGTAGCACCCATTTAGGTTAGGGTTAATCAAATGTGAAGAATTGGAACAAATTGCTAAACTAACCCTAACCCCCAAATCAGGTTTTAACCAATATCGCAGTTTTACAGGGAAAACCCTTGACAAATATCCATGCAACCTAACTCTGACCCCTAGCACTGGTATCGGGCTCGCTATTTTTTCTCATTTACTGATATTCCATTTAAAATGGAGCTCACTTGCAACACATTTCCCTGCGCTACATGTAGGCGTAAGTCCGGGTTTCGACCATTCAACCTAAAGCTAAGCTTGTTCATTGGCTTGTCCCCAACACTGACAGGCCGCGCCAAAGGCGCGGACCAGAGTCACTCTCCAATGCGATGGGAGTAGCCCGCGGGTTGGAACAGCTTGGTAGTCGGCAAATATAGAGTCTGGGATATGCCGTTAATTAGAACAGCTTTGGTTGACCCATTTGAGCAGGTATTGTGCTTGGTTGATACACAGAATAGTCAGCATGGTTTTGACTATCTGTGGTTGATAATACTACATGTATGTGTTGGGCTGGAGGAGAACAGGTGAGGGCGTATTACATATTGATAAATTATTGCCTGATACGAGCATAAAACAATCCAGAAATCCCGCAGCTCTTACTATTATACTCTATGTGACCTTTTATGTACATCTCTATGCATGCATGAACATCAATACACAGAGACGTGGTTACTATTGAACTACCTATTGACATTGGTATCGATCGATTTTTGACCTCGCAGTCGCACACTTCCAGCATTGGTCTGGAAAAGATAGGACACACATGATGGAATCAAAATTGCCAACTACTTCCTCTCAACCAATCATCTCGAGTCTTATATCATAAGAAAGATTAGTTCCCGTAGATTTCTTAGCCGTGCGAAAAAAAAAAAAATGACAAACCAGCGAATTTAGCTGATTAATCTAATGCCGTAACCCCGCTGGAAATGTCTTACGCGTCATTGAAATGGCAACGATTTCATGAAAAAATGTGTAGTTTGAAACAACATTGCCACCTATATGCGTACCGTATTATCCCTATTAAGCGCCCAGGACCTTATAAGCGCCCACCCCCTTTCCACAGGTGACTTTAAAAATATATACTAATTAACCGCCCACCCAAAAAATAAGCTTACTTAAAAGTTACTCACACTAAGTCTCGGACTACAAATTGCTTGAAAATAAAGAGGAAATTGTGGTTATTTTAACTTCAGACATACTTGACATATTGTTTGTGATCCAAAAGTGAACTTAAACCATGTGCTATGCCTTCAAACACCAACAGAAACCATCCGAAATACGCACGTTTCGTGTTTATTGTCATTCGTGGAGGCCGCCATCTTGAATTGCAAAACATCGAATTTTGCGGCTTGGGACGTAAAGGTTGTTGAATTTTGCAACCTTGACGGTCAACAACTTTGTAAATCAGTATACAAATAAGCGCCCACCCAAAATGACTTAGTTAACCGCCCTGGGCGCTTAATAGGGATAATACGGTACATCAAATGATGTTAAATTTAGGCTTATTTAAAAGAGGAAACAATAATCTAAATGGGATCGAGCGAAAAAGTGAAGAAAATTGATTAGCCAGCTCTCGACGATAAAAAGTTTGGTCCAGGTAGTAATTTTCACAGATGGATTTCCGTGTTTAACGAAGTGAATAAGTGAGCGTTGAGCAGATGCGCGTTATTTTTCGATATGTTACGTCTGCCTGACCCCCACCCGACCGACCGGCGGTATACTACACTAAAGCAGTTGATACTGCACTGTGACAGGCTGGTTAAGTCCAATACAGTCATATTGAACATGTAACAGTCAACAGTTAATTATAAATGGGTGTTTGTATATTTGGTAATGGGTCCAAACGGGTCCAAATGGGTCCAAATGGATCCAATTGGATCCAAATGGGTACAAACGGGTCCAAAATAGATCGAAACGGGTCCAAATAGATCGAAACGGGTTGTGTAAGCTTCAAATCGGCGATAATTAGGTCAGAATGTTCGGGTATTGAATATGATTAGCAACTAAGAGGAGCACGTCGCCATCCCGGAGTGCAATGAGCCTTGATTGAAGTACGGTGTCTTAGGAGCGCCAATATTAGAAATATCTGCATTTTTCGAAAACGTTTTGTATTTTTTGCAAATAATAAATTATTTCTCTAATTTTGCGAGAATGATTTCTAATATTGCAACAGTATTGTTTACAAGAATGTTTAGATTTGTCGGGTGTTTGTTTGTGATTCTTTATGCAACATTTTCCAATATTTTTCAATATTTCTTACAATTTTGCGAGAATGTTTTCTAATTTTGCAACAATTTTTTCTTATTTTGTAACAATAGGCCTATTGTTTGTAAGAATGTTTACGGGCTTTTTTGCAACATTTTTTTTCTATTCAATATTTCTAATATTTCTGTATAACACTATAATTTCGCGGATACTTAATTTCCCGAATTTAAAATAACTGTTATCTTAGCATACCTCGCGAAATTAATTGGTTTTACAGTATATATATTCTATAAGATTAGATAGTAGTGAGAGGAGGATAATGGGTGTGGGGGAAATGTCCCACAATACCCCCCCCCCCCCCCCTCACGCTATCAAATGATCCATGAGGCGACAAGACCCCCCCCCCCCCCCCCCCCCCCCCGTGTGAACACCATATACTGGGCATGCGCTATGACACTTATTGCTAATTTAATAACATAACACTACCACTGACTATCACTCAGGGTATTTTCACTCCGCCCCCCTGTATCCGCCACTCATACTATACTATACTATTTCCCCCACCCCACCCAACATGGTTAATGGAATTACTTTATATGAAGTCATAACCTTTATATACCCTGTACACACTCAACCTCTGATTGGGACGCATTTTATCGATACGCCCAACCCTAAAACCAGAAATGAGAGCACCACACCAAATCAATGCGCAATTCGTGTAATCCTGTAGTAGTTCCGGAAAAGCACGAAGACTAGGCTTGTAAATGTGAGGTTTTCGGGCAATTTGTTTCTCCAGGGATGGTATGTTTGTATTTAAATGAACGAATGGGACCTATCCGTTGCACTTACAATGATAAAATACGATATTTTTAATTTATCGACCTAAATAGTGCCCAGGGCGTAAGCACCTGCCTAAATGGTGAACAGGCATGCCAGAAAACGTGAAAAAGTGAGGGCGCTGTGTGCAGGCCCGTAGCGGAAAATGTAGGTTAATAACCCCTCATGAAACAAGGCTTAAATTAAAGTTGAGATGTTACTGAAAATGGTCATAGGTGACAAGTATGCCATAAATGTAACCGGAGGGTAGAAAAGGTGTCTTGAAATATGGCACTTTTACACGTATTTCAATGAGAAAGTTTTTTGGTGTGGTGCGCCCAAATGCCCGTGGTGGACGAGCTGCAAATAATATAATATATCGCACGTGTTTGTATATTTCCCTTCCTTTTTTTTGCATTTCCTGGACAAACTGTGTTACATTTAGACCCGTTTCGATCTATTTGGACCCATTTGGATCTATCTTGGACCCGTTTGGTCCCGTTTGTACTTATTTGGATACATTTGGATCCATTTGGACCCATTTGGACCCATTACCAAATATACAAACACCCAATTATAAATTCAGCATTCTCAAGTTGGTATTGTAGTTCCCAATTCTTAGGCAAGCCCAGTCTTTTTAATATATGACTTGAGTCAAATCAAGTGTTTCAAAGTGGTTTAAAAACAAGTTAAATCAATGCTCTTTAGGGACAAAAGTCAAGTCAAGTCATCAAAAATGTTATCCACTTGGGTTGGAACAACACTGGTTGGAACAACACTGGTAAACCTATGACTTGTGCAAGTCTCTGACACATCATCCACTTGGGCTGAAACAACACTAGTATACTTGTGCAAGTCTATGTTGTCCACTTCGGTTGAAACAACACTGGTAGTATACCCATAAACTCTTGCAATGGTTGTTCCTGGATTCCCCTCCCTTTCTTTCATTTTGTTCCCTTTCTGAACTGTACCCATGTCCTTAAAATGGGATCATTGTCTGTCAAGTACATCAAGCCAAAACAAATCAGGTAAATAGCTGCTTCATTTTGAAAACAAACTTTTTCTCAGTGTTTTTATAATAAGATACATCAATAAAAATTCCTTTAAAAAGGAAAAGAGGCGGTCACATATAAATTTAAAGAAACAGACAGCAGAGAGTGATATAGGTTACAACTAGACATAGTTCTGGTCTGAGACCAGGACACCTTGATTTTTTATGGATTAATGACCTCTAGTGACCCCATATGACATGTCACTTTTAATGGATCCAAGAAATCTTTTGACCAATTCTGACAATCATGAGTCATTTCCTCCCGAAAAAATAGCATTTTGAGTGTTAGGAGTGAAAATTGACCTGTTGACCCCTAGTGACCTATGTTGACCTTTGACCCCATGAAAATGATTGACTTTTTTTCTTGTCTTATCATTGCCTACAAAATGAAACAAGACCGGTCAAAATTGGAGCATGTCTTACATTTTACCCCTGTTTTGGTCAATGACCCCTAGTGACCCCATATGACATGTCACCTTTAATCGCTTAAGACCCTATGTGTACATGGATCCAAGGAATCTTTTGATCAATTCTGATAATCATGGGTCATTTCCTCTCGAAAAAATAGCATTTTTAGTCCGAGGATTGAAAATTTACATTTTGACCCCTAGTGACCCCAAATATTTGATGATTTTAAAAACCGAACTATCATATATGCGTACGGTCAAAAGGAATATGTTGACAAATTCTGACGATCCTAGGTCATTTCACTAAATTGCAAACGCGTTTTAAGTGAAAATCACGTTTTGACCCCTTATGATCCCTGTGTGACCTTTGACCCCAAACTGTGAAGACCCTATATGTAGGTCTGGTAGGGGGTCCTACTGACCAAATCTGGTGATTGTAGCATGTAAACTGTAGAAAAAATAGCATTTTGAGTGCGAGGAATGAAAATTGACCTTTTGACCCCTAGTGACCTATGTTGACCTTTGACCCCATGAAAATGATTGACTTTTTTCTTGTCTTATCATGCCTACAAAATGAAACATGACCGGTCAAAATCGGAGCATGTCTTACATTTTACCCCTGTTTAGGTCAATGACCCCTAGTGACCCCATATGACATGTCACTTTTAATCGCTGAAGACCCTATATGTACATGGATACAAGGAATCTTTTGACCAATTCTGACAATCATAGGTCATTTCCTCCCGAAAAAATAGCATTTTCAGTGCGAGGAGTAAAAATTTACATTTTGACCCCTAGTGACCCCAAATGATTTTTAATTTAAAAAACCGTTCTTTTGTATATGCGTACGGTCAAAAGGAATATGTGGACCAATTTTGACAATCCTAGGTCATTTCACTAAATTGGAAATGCGTTTTAAGTGAAAATCACATTTTGACCACTAGTGACCTTTGTGTGACCTTTGACCCCTAACTTTGAAGACCCTATATGTAAGTCAGGTAGGGGGTCCTACTGACCAAGTCTGGTGATTGTAGCATGTAAACTGTAGAAAAAATAGCATTTTTTAGATGGGTCTGATAGAAAGAAAGAAGAACTAGATCTTGCTCCGGTCTAAGACCAGGCTACCTTGATTTTTTATGAGAACATGATCCCTAGTGACCTCTTCTTGACCTTTGACCTGGTTATTATGGTTGACTTATTTTCTTGGCTCATCAAACCAAACAAGATGCAACAAACCCGGTCCAAATCGGAGCATGTCTTAACTTTACCCCTGTAAATTTCAATGACCCCTAGTGACCTCGTATGACATGTCACTTTTAATCGCTGAACACCCTATATGTGCATGTACCCAAGGAATCTTTTGACTAATTATGAAGGTCATGAATCATTTCCTCTGAGACAAGATGCATTTTAAGTGATCGAATTGAAAATTTACATTTTGACCCCTAGTGACCCCTTTTTGACCTTTGACCTGGTCAATATGATTGACTTATTTTCTTGGCTCATCAAACCAAACAAGATGCAAGAAACCCGGTCCAAATCGGAGCATGTCTTAACTTTTACCTCTGTAAAGTTCAATGACCCCTAGTGACCCCGTATGACCCCTTCTTGACCTTTGACCTGGTCAATATGATTGACTTAATTTCTTGGCTCATCAAACCAAACAAGATGCAAGAAACCCGGTCCAATTCGGAGCATGTCTTAACTTTTACCCGTGTAAAGTTCAATGACCCCTAGTGACCCCGTATGACATGTCACTTTTAATCGCTGAACACCCTATATGTGCATAGACCCAAGGACTCTTTTGACCAATTGTGAAGGTCATGAGTCATTTCCTCTGAGACAAGATGCATTTTAAGCGATCGAATTGAAAATTTACATTTTGACCCCTAGTGACCCCTTCTTGACCTTTGACCTGGTCAATATGATTGACTTATTTTCTTGGCTCATCAAACCAAACAAGATGCAACAAACCCGGTCCGAATCGGAGCATGTCTTAACTTTTACCCTTGTAAAGTTCAATGACCCCTAGTGACCCAATATGACATGTCACTTTTAATCGCTGAACACCCTATATGTGCATGGACCCAAGGAATCTTTTGACCAATTGTGAAGGTCATGAGTCATTTCCTCTGAGACAAGATGCATTTTAAGTGATCGAATTGAAAATTTACATTTTGACCCCTAGTGACCCCAAATGATTTTAATTTTAAAAACCGTTCTTTTGTATATGCGTACGGTCATAATGAATATGTGGACTAATTTTGACGATCCTAGGTCATTTCACTAAATTGGAAATGCGTTTTAAGTGAAAATCACCTTTTGACCCCTAGTGACCCCTGTGTGACCTTTGACCCCAAACGGTGAACACCCTATATGAAGGTTAGGTGGGGGGTTCTACTGACCAAGTCTGGTGATTGTAGCATGTAAGATGTAGGAGGAGATGCATTTTGTAGACTGTGTGTAAGGCCCGGTTTGAGGAAAGAAAGAAAGAAAGAAAGAAAGAAAGAAACACGACAGATAGAATACCTCGATTTTGAAAAAATCAAGGTAACTAGATCTTGCTCCGGTCTAAGACCAGGCTACCTTGATTTTTTTATGAGAAAATGATCCCTAGTGACCCCTTCTTGACCTTTGACCTGATTAAAATATTTGACTTATTTTCTTGGCTCTCAAATCAAACAAGATGCAACAAACCCGGTCCAAATCGGAGCATGTCTTAACTTTTACCCCTCTAAAGTTCAGTGACCCCGTATTGACCCTTCTTGACCTTTGACCTGGTCAATATGATTGTCTTTTTTTCTTGGCTCATCAATCCAAACAAGATGCAACAAACCCGGTCCAAATCGGAGCATGTCTTAACTTTTACTACTGTAAAATTCAATGACCCCTAGTGACCCCTTCTTGACCTTTGACCTGGTCAATATAATTGACTTATTTTCTCGGCTTATCAATTCAAACAAGATACAACAAACCCGGTCTCAATCGGAGCATGTATTAACTTTTACCTTTGTAAAGTTCAATGACCCCTAGTGACCCCTTCTTGACCTTTGACCTGGTCAATATGATTAACTTATTTTCATGGCTCATCGATCCAAACAAGATGCAACAAACCCGGTTCGAATCAGAGCATGTCTTAACTTTTACCCCTGTAAAGTTCAATGACCCCTAGTGACCCCGTATGACATGCCACTTTTAATCGCTGATGACCCTATATGAACATAGACCCAAGGAATCTTTTAACCAATTATGATGGTCATGAGTCATTTCCTCTGAGACAAGATGCATTTTAAGTGATCGAATTGAAAATTTACATTTTGACCCCTAGTGACCCCAAATGATTTTTAATTTTAAAAACCGTTCTTTTGTATATGCGTACGGTCAAACGGAATATGTGGACCGATTTTGACGATTCTAGGTCATTTCACTAAATTGCAAACACGTTTTAAGTGAAAATCACGTTTTGACCCCTTATGATCCCTGTGTGACCTTTGACCCCAAACTGTGAAGACCCTATATGTAAGTCTGGTAGGGGGTCCTACTGACCGAATCTGGTGATTGTAGCATGTAAACTGTAGAAAAAATAGCATTTTGAGTGCGAGGAATGAAAATTGACCTTTTGACCAGTAATGACCTAGGTTGACCTTTGACCCCATAAAAATGATTGACTTTTTTTCTTGTCTTATTAATGCCTCCAAAATGAAACATAACCGGTCAAAATCGGAGCATGTCTTACATTTTACCCCTGTTTAGGTCAATGACCCCTAGTGACCCCATATGACATGTCACTTTTAATCGCTGAAGACCCTATATGTACATGGATACAAGGAATCTTTTGACCAATTCTGACAATCATAGGTCATTTCCTCCCGAAAAAATAACATTTTCAGTGCGAGGAGTAAAAATTTACATTTTGACCCCTAGTGACCCCAAATGATTTTTAATTTTAAAAACCGTTCTTTTGTATATGCGTACGGTCAAAAGGAATATGTGGACCAATTTTGACGATCCTAGGTCATTTCACTAAATTGGAAATGCGTTTTAAGTGAAAATCACCTTTTGACCCCTAGTGACCCCTGTGTGACCTTTGATTCCAAACTGTGAAGACCCTATATGAAGGTCAGGTGGGGGGTTCTACTGACCAAGTCTGGTGATTGTAGCATGTAAACTGTAGAAAAAATAGCATTTTTTAGATGGGTTTGAGGAAAGAAAGAAAGAAACTAGACATGACCTGTGATCGGAGATCACGAATATTAGTCGGGTGTGTTACATGTTAACCCCTTCGAGTGGTAAATGGAGTAAATAAATACAGTTGAACCCCTAGTGACCTTTTCTTGACCTCTGACCCAAAACTTGTAATTGACTTTTGCTTGGCTGATCAATGCGCACAAGAAAAAGGTAGTCCCGTCAAAATCGGAGCATGTTTTAAGATTTTCACCTGTAAAGTTCAATGACCTCTAGTGACCCCGTGTGACATGTCACTTTTAGTGGAGAAGGACCCTATATGAACATGGATGAGAGGAACCTTTTGACTAATTCTGACAATCATAGGTCATTTCCTCTCGGACAAGTAGCATTTTGAGTGAATGGAGTGAAAATTTACATTTTGACCCCTAGTGACCCCAAATATTTTTTGATTTTAAAAACCGAACTATTGTACATGCGTACGGTCAAAAGGAATATGTTGACCAATTCTGACGATCCTAGGTCATTTCACTAAATTGCAAATGCGTTTTTAGTGAAAATCACGTTTTGACCCCTAGTGACCTTTGCTTGACCTCTGACCCAAAACTTGTAATTGACTTTTTTGCTTGGCTGATCAATGCGCACAAGAAAAAAGTAGTCCCGTTAAAATCGGAGCATGTCTTAAGATTTTCACCTGTATAGTTCAATGACCTCTAGTGACCTCGTGTGACATGTCACTTTTTGTGGAGAAGGACCCTATATGGACATGGATAAGAGGAATCTTTTGACCAATTCTGACAATCATAGGTCATTATCTCTTGGACAAGTAGTATTTTGAGTGCGAGGAGTAAAAATGTACATTTTGACCCCTAGTGACCTTTTATTGACCTTTGATCTTAACGGTATGATTGACTTTTGTTCTTGTCTTATCAATGCCCACAAAATAAAAGAAACCCGGTCAAAATCGAAGCATGTCTTATATTTTATCCCTGTTTAGGTCAATGACCTCTAGTGACCCCATTTGACATGTCACTTTTAATCGCTGAACACCCTATATGAACATTGATCCAAGGAATCTTTTGACCAATTCTGAGTATCGTCAGTTATTTTCCCTCGGACAAGTAGGGTTTTGAGTGAATGGAGAAAAATTTACATTTTGACCCCTACTGACCCCAAATATTTTTTGATTTTAAAAACCGAACTATTGTACATGCGTACGGTCAAAAGGAACATGTTGACCAATTCTGAAGATCCTAGGTCATTTCACTAAATTGCAAATGAGTTTTCAGTGAAAATCACGTTTTGACCCCTAGTGACCCCTGTGTGACCTTTGACCCCTTATAATTTACAACCTGAGTAGTGGTGCACATAACGGTTCTTATGACCAAATATGGTCAAATTCGAGTCAATGGTTACGGAGCTATAGGTCCCATGGCTGAAGAAAGAAGAAAGAAGAAGAAACAGGTAGAATACAGTATATTAGTCGTTTCTCGACTAATATAACTAGACATGGATCTGGTCAGAGACCAGGACACCTTGATTTTTGTATGGATTAATGACCTCTAGTGACCCCATATGACATGTCACTTTTTAAACGCTGAAGAACCTAATGTGCATGACCAATTCTGACGGTCATCATTCATTCTCTCTGAGACAAATAGCAATGTTCGTAACTTAGTGTTTAAGGATGCTGAGAAAATTATCCCCAAGAATATAGGGGGAAAAAACAGAGCCTGAAATATTGCTATTATCATAATCATTTATTTATTAAACATCTATTTCGCAGCACACTTATGTAGATATCTCAGGATTTTACCAATCTTTCGTCTACAAGCCCATCCAGCACGACATGTGTTTGATATATGTTTACTCATTTGTAGGCTAGTGCTGAAAATCACGTCTAGATTGCGAGCTTCATTGCGAGCTTCTGTTCGCGCATCAAAACGTCTGCGTTTCCAATTGTCAGTGAAGACGGTTTATCGTTGCTAGTGGTGCGTGTGCCGAAGAACAGTATCTCAGTCTTGTCGTCATCAAATTTCATTTTGTTCAGAACAGCCCAGGCCTTGATGTCTTTGATGCACTGTTGCAGACGGTGAATCATGCTATCCTGATCAGCGTGTTTAAAAAGCAGGTAGACCTGTGTATAGAGTTTCATTAATAGCAATAATCGGGAACACTCCGTTTCTGCTTGGTAATGAGAAGTTGTCTCCAGTGGATCCGACAGCGGACTCGGACAGTTGAATGCCTGTACAAAGAAGGAAAGGAATTGTAAACGAAACTGTTCTTTACATATGGTTGTACTTGAATTTGACTTGAAGTGAATGTGTTATGCTTTTAATTTGATGTTGTCTTATTTGTGTAAAATAGGGCTAAGAGTGTAAATTTAACGTACCTTTTGAGGCACCAATTGTGTCAGCCGGTTTATCAGTCGTGTATGCTTGGAATGGGTTGGTTCAAGGAGGGGGAAGAAGAGGTTTGGCGTTTACAAGTAGAAGGGGCCTGTTGCTTGGGGCTAGGCAGCGCAGAGGAGATTCACAATCTATGGGCCAAATGTATCCGCAGAGTTGTCCGTCAACTGGAGTTTAACAGGGGACTGCATAACGACAGAAATAAAAGTACATGTATTTAAAAGTCATTATACATGTATTATCAATTAAGTAGCTATATATAGTAGGCATACAAATCAAGACAAATTTTAAAAATATAATTATAGTAAAAGTATATCTTACCTTCTGATATACATCAAATGTGTCAGTTGGGTTATCAGTCTCCTGGATACTTTACAAAGAAGGCTTGTCATCCGTAGAAGAGATCTTGTTCAAGGAGGTGGAGGCAGAGTAGGTTCGACGTCCACAAGTATTAAAGGAAGCGATTGCTCATGCTAGCAGTAGCGATTCACCATTTACAAGACCAAACGTGTCAGCAGGCCAGTTAGCAGTCGACTGGATTGTTGATGATGTTCAGAAGAGCTAAAACAGTCAATGCCGGTAACAGTAAAGACTATCATCAAAGATGGCGTCATCACTTCAATGGTAGAAAACACTAAAGATTAAGAAGCATTGAACAGCATTTGATTCTATAAGTTAGAAGGACTTGACTGTTTTTGTTTGTTTTTGGTTTCGTTTTACAAAGTTAAAATTGATTATGATGTTAATTAAGCACCCACTATTTCATTCCAAAGCCCAAATTTTGCAACGTCTTGCTATACACGTAGCTGATGTGCGCATACTCATTTACAATTAAAATGCGTAGTACTAGTGCACGGTTTATTCCGTGCGGATGTGTAGCAAAATATTGCCCAATTGTTCATGCCGGCTCAATGGCCAGGTTATTTTTTAGAAGGGATTAGTAAAGGGGCCGGGACTGTAGCGGGGACGTACACAAAATGGTGCCCCGCCCCGCCGCGGGGACCGTACACGACTGTTCTCGGGACGTACATCGGCAATTTGTACGTCCCGGCCCTAATCCCCGCTATCCCGGGAACAATAAGCATACACAATTGAAGGGGTGGCTGCAATAAATTAGCACTTTATTGCACCCACCCCTTCAATTATGAATATTTGAGAATACTATTTTTTTTTAAATATACACACAAAAAATAAAAATGTACAACAATTATATTATTTATACACTTGTGATTTTTGTGGAGTAAAGTGTATAATTTCAGAGAGTGTAGGGGTGGGCATGTTGTCAGCATGGGCACAGTGTATGCAACTTTGGCTCTGTGCATGCAAACATTTGCCTGTGTGCATGTAAAATTGTGATATTCAGCCATTTTTACAATTTTAAGGGAAAAAAAAAATAAAAAATAAAATAAAAAAAAATTTTCAAGGAAATATTGCTGTTGTGCAGGTAACTTTTATTTTTTAAATCGGACACTGCATGGGCATGTTCTCAGCATGGGCATGCAGCGGCGTAGCTAGGTTTTTCATATTGGTGGGGCGAAAATTAAAAATTAACCAACAATACTTTTACCGACTAAAAAATGTGCACGTAGCGCGCAAACATTTACTATTTTCCCATGATCGAGGTCTATTTGGGATTTAAACATACTTTAAAACACAGAAAATCTATTTTGTGGCCACATGCGCATGATTGAGGTCTATTTTGGCTTTAATAGCTTTGTGATTTTGTCAAAAAACAACATTTTTGGTCAAAAATGATGCCAACAATGGATTCTCTGACCCAAATCCCATCCAAAAATGTATACTTCTGTATGCATTTGATTAATAGTTCAATAATTACAGCACTCACAAAATTCCAAAAAAACTTCCTTAACATGCTTTAAAACACTGAAAATATATTTTGTGGGCACATAAAAAGAGCCATATTTCACATGATTGAGGTCTATTTTGGCTTTAAACGTGCTTTAAAACACCGAAAAATCTATTTTGTGGTTATGCGGGCATGCATGCCCGCATAGCACAAGAGAAATAGGCATATTTCCCATGAATGAGGTCTATTCTGGCTTTAAACATGCTTTAAAACACCGAAAATCTGTTTTGTGGGTACATGCGCGCATAGCGCGAGAAAAATAGCAATATTTCCCTTGATTGAGGTCTATTTTAGCTTTAAACGTGCTCTAAAACACCGAAAATCTATTTTGTGGGCACATGCACGCTTAGCGCTAGAAAAATAGCCATATTTCCCATGATTAAGGTCTATTTTGGCTTTAAAAATGCTTTAATACACTGAAAATCTAGTTTGTGGGTACATGCGCGCATAGCGCGTGAAAAATAGCCATATTTCCCATGATTGAGGTCTATTTTTGCTTAAAACCTGCTCTAAAACACCGAAAATCTATTTTGTGGGCACATGCGCGCATAGCACGAGAAATATAGCCATATTTGTACTAAAAAATTATGGTTTGAAATATTAGTACAAAAAAGTTATGACCCCCCTTTAATTTCCTTAAAAAAGTTGTAACCCCCCCTTTTGATTTCTTGAAAAAGTTATGACCCACCCCTGTTTGGTGCCGGCCCCCCCTCCGGTGGAAATTATAAACGGTCCCTTAGGTAAAAAAAGTTTACTTTCATTATGTCCAGTTGCTTAAGTGTTTGGTTATTTAGACATCAATGAATAGGCCTACATGTATACAAACCCAATTCGTCCTATACTTCGCTGGATTTAAAAGATGTGAACAAGGAGTTTTCCACATATTTTTGCAACAAATTTTCAAATAAAGGGCACCCTCTATATTCCATGATATGAACATCCCTAGCCAGGCTATGTTTTTGTGTGGAGACGGGGGGGGGGGGGGGGGGGGGGGGGGGGGGGGGGGGGGGGGCTGGCTATGTTTTTGTGTTGAGACGGGGGGGGGTATGAATATTTTACTCAAATAATCACCGCGAAACCCCTGGGATTCGAATTCAATGTATTAAAGGTATATTATGTGATCTTTCCAGGGAACGCCCTCAACATCGAAAAAAAAATAGAAAGCAGATTTTCTTGCAGATTTACATTTCTGATCATAAATCATGCATACATTCCAAGTTACAGGGCGATACGATTCTTAATTACTTCAAAATCGTGGTTTTAGAGTGAAAATAAACTGCCGGAATCCCGACAGTTTATATTTTTCACTCTAAATTCACTCTAAAACCATGATTTTGAGGTAATTAGGAATCGTAACTTGGAATGTATGTATGATTTATGATCGGAAATGTAAATCTGCAAGAAAATCTACTTTCCAAAACAAACAAAACTCACATGGAAAAGATCACATAATATGCCTTTAAGTTCGGGAGAACCAGGGAGGTGTCAAATAGAATTTTATTTGACACCTGAGAACTCAATTCATAGACGTACCATACGGGTCTTGTATTTCAAATCTTATACCTCCGGTATTATAGGCCTATGTAGGCAAGGCATTACAAGTCTTTTGATATAGAAATGAATATGTAATTGTAAGCTTACCTTTTCAATTTCATTGAATTCCTGTTGTCATTTTAGAATCGATGATGAGATTCAGGGACAAGTTCTAATCATGCTCAACAGGGCAGGGTAGGAAGAGATTGCTATGAGTATTTACAACAGATTCATGGCCGTTTTCCCAGGAAAACATGGCCAGTCATGAGTCCAGAGCAGTACCGCGCCGATCCCCGTCCTACGACATCCAGCGTCTGCGTCGGTGTGTGAGTGAGAGATGCCCGTCAGTAATATCAAAATATCTCATCTTCCACAAACTATTTAGTGATGATCATGGTATCAAATTCATCGTAAGAACGTGCTGATTCTGAATGTATTCCTCTTTAAAGTAGTTAATCGGCTGATTAATGGGATTTAAGCGTTTTTTCCTATCAAGGGAAAAGTATTACAGCCCCTGTTTCACTAACACATCATCGTACATGTAGTATTGTTTACAATAGCGTAAGCGTTGTGCTCTCCCCGCCGGAGGTATGTCACGGAATAAACCGTATACTTCATATTCACGATTTATCATGTGTATCACTCTGCCGGGTAGAAAATACCACCCACATAGCTACAGAGTTAGGCTGAGTCTATTTGTACAACAGTACTGTTGTACAAAGTTGTTATTCGTACAACTGTTGTACCAATATTGGTACGACTGTCGTTACGAATTAGGCAGTCGTACGAATTACAGCATCTCATGTTATTTGTACAACAGTTGTGCAAATAGCTACGGCCTTTTCAGATAAAGGCGTGGATCCTTGGAATCTAAAAATTATGCTGGTTCCCTGCCACCGCTGTTCAACTGGATCCCCGGGACAAGTCATCTCATAGATAAGTGGTGTGGAGCCATTGATGCAGGGAATAAAATAGGATATACTGCTCATGGTACTTGGACAGCTGCTAATGTAAAGAGGAACCATGCCAGAAGAACAAAATCCCTCCATTGTCCAAATTCTGATTTCCCAGATAAATTAAAAGTTACTATTTGGTACTCAATTAGTTCTGGAACAGTGTTTGGGGGCATTTTGGGTCCCCAAAAAGGTGAGAAGGTCATAAAAACGGAGGATTTTTCAGGACTGAATTTTGACATTGCTTCCCGTTTGCTATCCAGCCCGACTAAATACGCTATTTTTGACGTGAGTTACTTAAGGCATAGATCTTTTTTCTCAAATATCTAGTCAAATCCCTAACATTTTAAGGGGAATGGCCCTAGTGACCCCATGTGACATGTCACTTTTAATCGCTGAAGACCCTATATGAGCATGGACCAAGGAATCTTTTGACCAATTATGACGGTCATAAGTCATTTCCTCTAAGACAAGAAGCATTTTGAGTGAAAGGAGTGAAAATTGACATTTTGACCCCTAGTGACCCCAAATATGTTCCTATTTTTAAAAAACGGAGTATTATTTATGGGTACGCTCATAATGAATATGTTGATTGATTATGAAGGTTCTAAGTCATTTGACTAAGAAGCAAGGGCGTTTTAAGTGAAAATCACGTTTTGACCCCTTATGACCCCTGTGTGACCTTTGACCCCAAACTGTGAAGACCCTATATGTAGGTCAGGTAGGGGGTCCTACTGACCAAATCTGGTGATTGTAGCATGTAAACTGTAGAAAAAATAGCATTTTTAGATGGGTCTGATAGAAAGAAAGAAGAAACGGCAGAGATAGAGTACCTCGATTTTTGAAAAAATCAAGGTAAGAAGAAGAACTAGACATAAGCTGCGATCGGAGATCGCGGATATTAGTCTGGCGTATTACATTTAGATTCAAGTAAGGGCAGCCGAAGAATGAGCTATGGTTTGGTATGGTTTCTAGTTTTCAATACGATTTATTCCGTTAAGATATAGTACCGGGTTCCAAAGTGTCGGCATTCAATTATTTCCTTTCATCCTTCCGCGGCCCTTACCGAGGTTCATTACATTTTGCCCCTTGACCCCAAGTTCACGATCAGAGGAATCTTTTGACCTATTCTGACAATCATCAGTCATTTTCACTCGGACAAGTAGCATTTTGAGTAAATTGAGTGAAAATTTACATTTTGACCTCTAGTGACCACAAAAAAAATTCGATTCAAAAAACCAAACTATATTTTATGAAGACGGTCATTATAAATATGATGACCGATTTTGACGTTCCTGGGTCGTTTTAATAAAATGCAATGGCGTTTTTAGTGAAAATCACGTTTTGACCCCTAGTGACCTTTTCTTGACCTTTGACCCCAAAATTATGATTGACTTTTTTTCTTGGCTTATCAATGCGCACAAGAAAAAAGTACTCCCGTCAAAATCGGAGCATGTCTTAAGATTTTCACCTGTATAGTTCAATGACCTCTAGTGACCCCGTGTGAAATGTCACTTTTAGTGCAGGAGCAACCTATATGAACATTTTTTGACCAATTCTGACAATCATCAGTCATTTCCCTCGGCCAAGTAGCATTTTGAGTGAATGGAGTGAACATTTACATTTTGACCCCTAGTGACCTTTTATTGACCTTTGACCCAAAACTTATGATTGACTTTTTTTCTTGGCTTATCAATGCGCACAAGAAAAAAGTAGTCCCGTCAAAATCGGAGCATGTCTTAAGATTTTCATTTGTATAGTTCAATGACCTCTAGTGACCTCGTGTGACATGTCACTTTTAGTGGATAAGGACCCTATATGGACATGGATAAGAGGAATCTTTTGACTAATTCTGACAATCATAGGTCATTATCTCTCGGACAAGTAGCATTTTGAGTGAATGGAGTGAAAATTTACATTTTGACCCCTAGTGACCTTTTCGTGACCTTTGACCTTAATAATATGATTGACTTTTGTTCTTGTCTCATCAATACCTACAAAATGAGATATGACCGGTCAATATCGGAGCATGTCTTACATTTTATCCTTGTTTAGGTCAATGACCTCTAGTGACCCCATTTGACATGTCACTTTTAATCGCTGAAGACCCTATATGAACATTGATCCAAGGAATCTTTTGACCAATTCTGAGTATCATCAGTCATTTTCCCTTGGACAAGTAGGGTTTTGAGTGAATGGAGTAAAATTTACATTTTGACCCCTAGTGACCCCAAATATTTTTTGATTCAAAAAACCGTTCTTTTGTACATGCGTACGGTCAAAAGGAATATGTTGACCAATTTTGACGATCCTAGGTCATTTCACTAAATTGCAAATGCGTTTTTAGTAAAAAATCACGTTTTGACCCCTAGTGACCCCTGTGTGACCTTTGACCCCTTATGCTTTTCAACCTGAGTAGTGGTGCACATAAGGGTTCTTATGACCAAATATGGTCAAAATCGAGTCAATGGTTACAGAGCTATAGGTCCCATGACAGAAAAAGAAGAAACTAGAGATAATTGTGATCTTAGATCACGGATATTAGTCGAGGGCTTTGACCTTTGACCTTGCTATATGTTGTCAAAGTGCAATAACCTTAAGTTGTACTATATTTGATAATTGTTTTTAAATATTTCAGCCCTGAAGTAGTTAAAAAAATACATTTTGAACCCTAATGACCTTTTCTTGACCTTTGACCCCAAACTTATATTTGACTTTTTTTCTTGGCTTATCAATGCGCACAAGAAAAAAGTAGTCCGGTCAAAATCAGAGCATGTCTTCAGTTTTACACCTGTATAGTTCAATGACCCCTAGTGACCCCGTTTGACATATCACTTTTAATGGAGAAGCACCCTATATGAACATCGATAAGAGGAATCTTTTGACAAATTCTGACAATCATCGGTCATTTCGTCTCGGACAAGTAGTATTTTGAGTGCGCGGAGTGAAAATGTACATTTTGACCCCATGGGACCTTTTCTTGACCTTTGACCTTAACGGTATGATTGACTTTTGTTCTTGTCTCATTATTGCTCACAAAATAAAAGAAACCCGGTCAAAATCGGAGCATGCCTTATATTTTCCCCTTGTAAAGTTCAATGACCCCTAGTGACCCCGTTTGACATTTCACTTTTAGTGGAGAAGCACCCTATATGTACATGGATCGAAGGAATCTTTTGACCAATTATGAGTATCATCAGTCATTTTCCCTCGGACAAGTAGGGTTTTGAGTGAATGGAGTAAAAATTTACATTTTGACCCCTAGTAACCCCAAACATTTTTCGATTTAAAAAACCGAACTATTATATATGCGTACGGTCAAAAGGAATATGTTGACTAATTCTCACGATCCTAGGTCATTTCAATAAATTGCAAATACGTTTTTAGTGAAAATCACGTTTTGACCCCTAGTTACCCTTGTGTGACCTTTGACCCCTTGTGCTTTACAACCTAAGTAGTGGTGCACATAAGGATTCTTATGACTAAATATTGTCAAATTCGGGTTGATGGTTACGGAGCTATAGGTCCCATGGCTGAAGAAAGAGATATGAACTGTGATCATAGATTACGAATATATATTAGTCTCAACACGTTTTTGTCCTCTGGGGCGTGCCATAGTTTGGCACGTTTTTATGATAAGAAAAGATTATATGTGCATCCCATTTTTCTCAAATAATTTGTTAATCCTTTATATGATTTGCTGATTCTGTCACTACTTATGTCTTTTGTAGTACTGAGTCCGAAGATGTTTGAATGGAAATCTAACTCCATTTCTGCTTTGTGATATTAATTTTTTTGCATTAATTCGTACTTTCTATTACAATTTTTTTGATGGAATGCCGTATATGACATTATACGGATATCAACACGACATGCCAGTTACTGGACACGGCAATCGTTCTAGATTTAGGGACATTTACATTTTGACCCCTAGTGACCTTTTCTTGACCTCTGAACCAAAACTTGTAATTGACTTTTTTGCTTGGCTGATCAATGCGCACAAGACTAAAGTAGTCCCGTTAAAATCGGAACATGTCTTAACTTTTACCTCTGTAAAGTTCAATGACCCCTAGTGACCCCGTTTGACATGTCGCTTTTAGTGTAGAAGCACCCTATATGAACATTGATCCAAGGAATCTTTTGACCAATTCTGAGTATCATCAGTTATTTTCCCTCGGACAAGTAGTGTTTTGAGTGAATGGAGTAACAATTTACATTTTGACCCCTAGTGACCTTTTCTTGACCTTTGACCCCCACAAAATGATTGACTTTTTTGCTTGTCTCATCAATGTCTACAAAATGAGCTATGACCGGTCAAGATCAGAACATGTCTTAACTTTTACCTCTGTAAAGTTCAATGACCCCTAGTGACCCCATATGACATGCCACTTTTAATCGCTGAACATCCTATATGACCAAGGATCCAAGGAATCTTTTGACCAATTCTGACAATCATCGGTCATTTCCTCTAGAAAAAATAGCATTTTGAGTGAAATAATAGGTCGTTTTGACCTCTAGTGACCCCTGTGTGACATTTGACCTCTTGTGCTTTCTGATCTGAGTAGTGGTTCACTAAAGGGAACTTTGGCCTGTAGGATTTTTTTAATCGGTCAAAGGGTTACGGAGCTATCGGTCTCATGACGGAAGAATTCTCAAAAGTGACAGGACGAATACAGTATATTAGTCGTTTCTCGACTAATATAACTAGACATGACCTGTGATCGGAGATCACGAATATTAGTCGGGTGTGTTACATGTTAACCCCTTCGAGTGGTAAATGGAGTAAATAAATACAGTTGAACCCCTAGTGACCTTTTCTTGACCTCTGACCCAAAACTTGTAATTGACTTTTTTGCTTGGCTGATCAATGCGCACAAGAAAAAGGTAGTCCCGTCAAAATCAGAGCATTTTTTAAGATTTTCACTTGTAAAGTTCAATGACCTCTAGTGACCCCGTGTGACATGTCACTTTTAGTGGAGAAGGACCCTATATGAACATCGATGAGAGGAACCTTTTGACTAATTCTGACAATCATAGGTCATTTCCTCTCGGACAAGTAGCATTTTGAGTGAATGGAGTAAAAATTTACATTTTGACCCCTAGTGACCCCAAATATTTTTTGATTTTAAAAATCGAACTATTGTACATGCGTACGGTCAAAAGGAATATGTTGACCAATTCTGACGATCCTAGGTCATTTCACTTAATTGCAAATGCGTTTTTAGTGAAAATCACGTTTTGACCCCTAGTGACCTTTTCTTGACCTCTGACCCAAAACTTGTAATTGACGTTTTTGCTTGGCTGATCAATGCGCACAAGAAAAAAGTAGTCCAGTTAAAATCGGAGCATGTCTTAAGATTTTCACCTGTATAGTTCAATGACCTCTAGTGACCTCGTGTGACATGTCACTTTTAGTGGAGAAGGACCCTATATGGACATGGATAAGAGGAATCTTTTGACTAATTCTGACAATCATAGGTCATTATCTCTTGGACAAGTAGTATTTTGAGTGCGAGGAGTGAAAATGTACATTTTGACCCCTAGTGACCTTTTTTTGACCTTTGATATTAACAATATGATTGACTTTTGTTCTTGTCTCATCAATGCCCACAAAATAAAAGAAACCCGGTCAAAATCGGAGCATGCGTTATATTTTCCCACTGTAAAGTTCAATGACCCCTAGTGACCCCGTTTGATATGTCACTTTTAGTGTGGAAGGACCCTATAGGAACATTGATCCAAGGAATCTTTTGACCAATTCTGAGTATCATCAGTCATTTTCCCTCGGACAAGTAGGGTTTTGAGTGAATGGAGTAAAATTTACATTTTGACCCCTAGTGACCCCAAATTATTTTTAATTTTAAAAACCGTTCTTTTGTACATGCGTACGGTCAAAAGGAATATGTGGACCAATTTTGACGATCATAGGTCATTTCACTAAATTGCAAATGCGTTTTAAGTGAAAATAACGTTTTGACCCCTAGTGACCCCTGTGTGACCTTTGACCCCTTATGCTTTTCAACCTGAGTAGTGGTGCACATAAGGGTTCTTATGACCAAATATGGTCAAAATCGGCTCAATGGTTACGGAGCTATAGGTCTCATGACAGAAGAAAAAAAGATTTCTTGTTTTTGTCAACCAAATACAAAAACATACTAGACATGACCTGTGATCGGAGATCACGAATATTAGTCGGGTGTGTTACATGTTAACCCCTTCGAGTGGTAAATGGAGTAAATAAATACAGTTGAACCCCTAGTGACCTTTTCTTGACCTCTGACCCAAAACTTGTAATTGACTTTTTTGCTTGGCTGATCAATGCGCACAAGAAAAAGGTAGTCCCGTCAAAATCGGAGCATGTTTTAAGCTTTTCACTTGTAAAGTTCAATGACCTCTAGTGACCCCGTGTGACATGTCACTTTTAGTGGAGAAGGACCCTATATGAACATGGATGAGAGGAACCTTTTGACTAATTCTGACAATCATAGGTCATTTCCTCTCGGACAAGTAGCATTTTGAGTGAATGGAGTGAAAATTTACATTTTGACCCCTAGTGACCCCAAATATTTTTTGATTTTAAAAACCGAACTATTGTACATGCGTACGGTCAAAAGGAATATGTTGACCAATTCTGACGATCCTAGGTCATTTCACTAAATTGCAAATGCGTTTTTAGTGAAAATATCGTTTTGACCCCTAGTGACCTTTTCTTGACCTCTGACCCAAAACTTGTAATTGAGTTTTTTGCTTGGCTGATCAATGCGCACAAGAAAAAAGTAGTCTTGTTAAAATCGGAGCATGTCTTAAGATTTTCACCTGTATAGTTCAATGACCTCTAGTGACCTCGTGTAACATGTCACTTTTAGTGGAGAAGGACCCTATATGGACATGGATAAGAGGAATCTTTTGACCAATTCTGACAATCATAGGTTATTATCTCTTGGACAAGTAGTATTTTGAGTGCGAGGAGTAAAAATGTACATTTTGACCCCTAGTGACCTTTTATTGACCTTTGATCTTAACGGTATGATTGACTTTTGTTCATGTCTTATCAATGCCCACAAAATAAAAGAAACCCGGTCAAAATCGAAGCATGCCTTATATTTTTCCCCTGTAAAGTTCAATGACCTCTAGTGACCTCGTTTGACATGTCACTTTTAGTGTGGAAGGACCCTATATGAACATTGATCAAAGAAATCTTTTGACCAATTCTGAGTATCATCAGTCATTTTCCCTCGGACAAGTAGGGTTTTGAGTGAATGGAGTAAAATTTACATTTTGACCCCTAGTGACCCCAAATGATTTTTAATTTTAAAAACCGTTCTTTTGTACATGCGTACGGTCAAAAGGAATATGTGGACCAATTTTGATGATCCTAGGTCATTTCACTAAATTGCAAATGCGTTTTTAGTGAAAATCACGTTTTGACCCCTAGTGACCTTTTCTTGACCTCTGACCCAAAACTTGTAATTAACTTTTTTGCTTGGCTGATCAATGCGCACAAGAAAAAAGTAGTCTTGTTAAAATCGGAGCATGTCTTAAGATTTTCACCTGTATAGTTCAATGACCTCTAGTGACCTCGTGTAACATGTCACTTTTAGTGGAGAAGGACCCTATATGGACATGGATAAGAGGAATCTTTTGACCAATTCTGACAATCATAGGTCATTATCTCTTGGACAAGTAGTATTTTGAGTGCGAGGAGTAAAAATGTACATTTTGACCCCTAGTGACCTTTTATTGACCTTTGATCTTAACGGTATGATTGACTTTTGTTCATGTCTTATCAATGCCCACAAAATAAAAGAAACCCGGTCAAAATCGAAGCATGCCTTATATTTTTCCCCTGTAAAGTTCAATGACCTCTAGTGACCTCGTTTGACATGTCACTTTTAGTGTGGAAGGACCCTATATGAACATTGATCAAAGAAATCTTTTGACCAATTCTGAGTATCATCAGTCATTTTCCCTCGGACAAGTAGGGTTTTGAGTGAATGGAGTAAAATTTACATTTTGACCCCTAGTGACCCCAAATGATTTTTAATTTTGAAAACCGTTCTTTTGTACATGCGTACGGTCAAAAGGAATATGTGGACCAATTTTGACGATCCTAGGTCATTTCACTAAATTGCAAATGCGTTTTTAGTAAAAATCACGTTTTGACCTCTAGTGACCCCTGTGTGACCTTTGACCCCTTATGCTTTTCAACCTGAGTAGTGGTGCACATAAGGGTTCTTATGACCAAATATGGTCAAAATCGGCTCAACGGTTACGGAGCTATAGGTCCCATGACAGAAAAAGAAAGAAGACGAAGAAGAAACAGGACGAATACAGTATATTAGTCGTTTCTCGACTAATATAACTAGACATGACCTGTGATCGGAGATCACGAATATTAGTCGGGTGTGTTACATGTTAACCCCTTCGAGTGGTAAATGGAGTAAATAAATACAGTTGAACCCCTAGTGACCTTTTCGTGACCTCTGACCCAAAACTTGTAATTGACTTTTTTGCTTGGCTGATCAATGCGCACAAGAAAAAGGTAGTCCCGTCAAAATCGGAGCATGTTTTAAGATTTTCACTTGTAAAGTTCAATGACCTCTAGTGACCCCGTGTGACATGTCACTTTTAGTGGAGAAGGACCCTATATGAACATGGATGAGAGGAACCTTTTGACTAATTCTGACAATCATAGGTCATTTCCTCTCGGACAAGTAGCATTTTGAGTGAATGGAGTGAAAATTTACATTTTGACCCCTAGTGACCCCAAATATTTTTTGATTTTAAAAACCGAACTATTGTACATGCGTACGGTCAAAAGGAATATGTTGACCAATTCTGACGATCCGAGGTCATTTCACTAAATTGCAAATGCGTTTTTAGTGAAAATCACGTTTTGACCCCTAGTGACCTTTTCTTGACCTCTGACCCAAAACTTGTAATTGACTTTTTTGCTTGGCTGATCAATGCGCACAAGAAAAAAGTAGTCTTGTTAAAATCGGAGCATGTCTTAAGATTTTCACCTGTATAGTTCAATGACCTCTAGTGACCTCGTGTAACATGTCACTTTTAGTGGAGAAGGACCCTATATGGACATGGATAAGAGGAATCTTTTGACCAATTCTGACAATCATAGGTCATTATCTCTTGGACAAGTAGTATTTTGAGTGCGAGGAGTAAAAATGTACATTTTGACCCCTAGTGACCTTTTATTGACCTTTGATCTTAACGGTATGATTGACTTTTGTTCTTGTCTTATCAATGCCCACAAAATAAAAGAAACCCGGTCAAAATCGAAGCATGCCTTATATTTTCACCCTGTAAAGTTCAATGACCCCTAGTGACCCTGTTTGACATGTCACTTTTAGTGTGGAAGGACCCTATATGAACATTGATCGAAGGAATCTTTTGACCAATTCTGAGTATCATCAGTCATTTTCCCTCGGACAAGTAGGGTTTTGAGTGAATGGAGTAAAATTTACATTTTGACCCCTAGTGACCCCAAATGATTTTTAATTTTAAAAACCGTTCTTTTGTACATGCGTACGGACAAAAGGAACATGTTGACCAATTCTGAAGATCCTAGGTCATTTCACTAAATTGCAAATGCGTTTTAAGTGAAAATCACGTTTTGACCCCTAGTGACCCCTGTGTGACCTTTGACCCCTTATGCTTTTCAACCTAAGTAGTGGTGCACACAAGGGTTCTTATGACCAAATATGGTTAAAATCGGGTCAATGGTTACGGAGCTATAGGTCCCATGACAGAAGAAGAAAGATTTCTTGTTTTTGTCAACCAAATACAAAAACATACTAGACATGACCTGTGATCGGAGATCACGAATATTAGTCGGGTGTGTTACATGTTAACCCCTTCGAGTGGTAAATGGAGTAAATAAATACAGTTGAACCCCTAGTGACCTTTTCTTGACCTCTGACCCAAAACTTGTAATTGACTTTTTTGCTTGGCTGATCAATGCGCACAAGAAAAAGGTAGTCCCGTCAAAATCGGAGCATATTTTAAGATTTTCACTTGTAAAGTTCAATGACCTCTAGTGACCCCGTGTGACATGTCACTTTTAGTGGAGAAGGACCCTATATGAACATGGATGAGAGGAACCTTTTGACTAATTCTGACAATCATAGGTCATTTCCTCTCGGACAACTAGCATTTTGAGTGAATGGAGTGAAAATTTACATTTTGATACCTAGTGACCCCAAATATTTTTTGATTTTAAAAACCGAACTATTGTACATGCGTACGGTCAAAAGGAATATGTTGACCAATTCTGACGATCCTAGGTCATTTCACTAAATTGCAAATGCGTTTTTAGTGAAAATCACGTTTTGACCCCTAGTGACCTTTTTTTGACCTCTGACCCAAAACTTGTAATTGACTTTTTTGCTTGGCTGATCAATGCGCACAAGAAAAAAGTAGTCCCGTCAAAATCGGAGCATGTCTTAATATTTTCACCTGTATAGTTCAATGACCTCTAGTGACCTCGTGTAACATGTCACTTTTAGTGGAGAAGGACCCTATATGGACATGGATAAGAGGAATCTTTTGACCAATTCTGACAATCATAGGTCATTATCTCTTGGACAAGTAGTATTTTGAGTGCGAGGAGTAAAAATGTACATTTTGACCCCTAGTGACCTTTTATTGACCTTTGATCTTAACGGTATGATTGACTTTTGTTCTTGTCTTATCAATGCCCACAAAATAAAAGAAACCCGGTCAAAATCGAAGCATGCCTTATATTTTTCCTCTGTAAAGTTCAATGACCTCTAGTGACCTCGTTTGACATGTCACTTTTAGTGTGGAAGGACCCTATATGAACATTGATCAAAGGAATCTTTTGACCAATTCTGAGTATCAGAAGTCATTTTACCTCGGACAAGTAGGGTTTTGAATGAATGGAGTAAAATTTACATTTTGACCCCTAGTGACCCCAAATGATTTTTAATTTTAAAAACCGTTCTTTTGTACATGCGTACGGTCAAAAGGAATATGTGGACCAATTCTGACGATCATAGGTCATTTCACTAAATTGCAAATGCGTTTTTAGTGAAAATCACGTTTTGACCCCTAGTGACCCCTGTGTGACCTTTGACCCCTTATGCTTTACAACCTGAGTAGTGGTGCACATAAGGGTTCTTATGACTAAATATGGTCAAAATCGGGTCAATGGTTACGGAGCTATAGGTCCCATGACAGGAGAAAGAAGAAACAGGACGAATACAGTATATTAGTCGTTTCTCGACTAATATAACTAGACATGACCTGTGATCGGAGATCACGAATATTAGTCGGGTGTGTTACATGTTAACCCCTTCGAGTGGTAAATGGAGTAAATAAATACAGTTGAACCCCTAGTGACCTTTTCTTGACCTCTGACGCAAAACTTGTAATTGACTTTTTTGCTTGGCTGATCAATGCGCACAAGAAAAAGGTAGTCCCGTCAAAATCGGAGAATGTTTTAAGATTTTCACTTGTAAAGTTCAATGACCTCTAGTGACCCCGTGTGACATGTCACTTTTAGTGGAGAAGGACCCTATATGAACATGGATGAGAGGAACCTTTTGACTAATTCTGACAATCATAGGTCATTTCCTCTCGGACAAGTAGCATTTTGAGTGAATGGAGTGAAAATTTACATTTTGACCCCTAGTGACCCCAAATATTTTTTGATTTTAAAAACCGAACTATTGTACATGCGTACGGTCAAAAGGAATATGTTGACCAATTCTGACGATCCTAGGTCATTTCACTAAATTGCAAATGCGTTTTTAGTGAAAATCACGTTTTGACCCCTAGTGACCTTTTCTTGACCTCTGACCCAAAACTTGTAATTGACTTTTTTGCTTGGCTGATTAATGCGCACAAGAAAAAAGTAGTCCCGTTAAAATCGGAGCATGTCTTAAGATTTTCACCTGTATAGTTCAATGACCTCTAGTGACCTCGTGTGACATGTCACTTTTAGTGCAGAAGGACCCTATATGGACATGGATAAGAGGAATCTTTTGACTAATTCTGACAATCATAGGTCATTATCTCTTGGACAAGTAGTATTTTGAGTGCGAGGAGTAAAAATGTACATTTTGACCCCTAGTGACCTTTTATTGACCTTTGATCTTAACGGTATGATTGACTTTTGTTCTTGTCTTATCAATGCCCACAAAATAAAAGAAACCCGGTCAAAATCGAAGCATGTCTTATATTTTTCCTTTGTAAAGTTCAATGACCTCTAGTGACCTCGTTTGACATGTCACTTTTAGTGTGGAAGGACCCTATATGAACATTGATCAAAGGAATCTTTTGACCAATTCTGAGTTTCATCAGTCATTTTCCCTCGGACAAGTAGGGTTTTGAGTGAATGGAGTAAAATTTACATTTTGACCCCTAGTGACCCCAAATGATTTTTAATTTTAAAAACCGTTCTTTTGTACATGCGTACGGTCAAAAGGAATATGTGGACCAATTTTGACGATCATAGGTCATTTCACTAAATTGCAAATGCGTTTTTAGTAAAAATCACGTTTTGACCCCTAGTGACCCCTGTGTGACCTTTGACCCCTTATGCTTTTCAACCTGAGTAGTGGTGCACATAAGGGTTCTTATGACCAAATATGGTCAAAATCGGCTCAACGGTTACGGAGCTATAGGTCCCATGACAGAAAAAGAAAGAAGACGAAGAAAGAAAGAAACAGGACGAATACAGTATATTAGTCGTTTCTCGACTAATATAACTAGACATGACCTGTGATCGGAGATCACGAATATTAGTCGGGTGTGTTACATGTTAACCCCTTCGAGTGGTAAATGCAGTAAATAAATACAGTTGAACCCCTAGTGACCTTTTCTTGACCTCTGACCCAAAACTTGTAATTGACTTTTTTGCTTGGCTGATCAATGCGCACAAGAAAAAGGTAGTCCCGTCAAAATCGGAGCATGTTTTAAGATTTTCACCTGTAAAGTTCAATGACCTCTAGTGACCCCGTGTGACATGTCACTTTTAGTGGAGAAGGACCCTATATGAACATGGATGAGAGGAACCTTTTGACTAATTCTGACAATCATAGGTCATTTCCTCTCGGACAAGTAGCATTTTGAGTGAATGGAGTGAAAATTTACATTTTGACCCCTAGTGACCCCAAATATTTTTTGATTTTAAAAACCGAACTATTGTACATGCGTACGGTCAAAAGGAATATGTTGACCAATTCTGACGATCCTAGGTCATTTCACTAAATTGCAAATGCGTTTTTAGTGAAAATCACGTTTTGACCCCTAGTGACCTTTTCTTGACCTCTGACCCAAAACTTGTAATTGACTTTTTTGCTTGGCTGATCAATGCGCACAAGAAAAAAGTAGTCTTGTCAAAATCGGAGCATGTCTTAAGATTTTCACCTGTATAGTTCAATGACCTCTAGTGACCTCGTGTGACATGTCACTTTTTGTGGAGAAGGACCCTATATGGACATGGATAAGAGGAATCTTTTGACCAATTCTGACAATCATAGGTCATTATCTCTTGGACAAGTAGTATTTTGAGTGCGAGGAGTGAAAATGTACATTTTGACCCCTAGTGACCTTTTCTTGACCTTTGATCTTAACGGTATGATTGACTTTTGTTCTTGTCTTATCAATGCCCACAAAATAAAAGAAACCCGGTCAAAATCGAAGCATGCCTTATATTTTTCCCCTGTAAAGTTCAATGACCTCTAGTGACCTCGTTTGACATGTCACTTTTAGTGTGGAAGGACCCTATATGAACATTGATCAAAGAAATCTTTTGACTAATTCTGAGTATCATCAGTCATTTTCCCTCGGACAAGTAGGGTTTTGAGTGAATGGAGTAAAATTTACATTTTGACCCCTAGTGACCCCAAATGATTTTTAAATTTAAAAACCGTTCTTTTGTACATGCGTACGGTCAAAAGGAATATGTGGACCAATTTTGACGATCATAGGTCATTTCACTAAATTGCAAATGCGTTTTTAGTAAAAATCACGTTTTGACCCCTAGTGACCCCTGTGTGACCTTTGACCCCTTATGCTTTTCAACCTGAGTAGTGGTGCACATAAGGGTTCTTATGACCAAATATGGTCAAAATCGGCTCAACGGTTACGGAGCTATAGGTCCCATGACAGAAAAAGAAGAAGAAGACGAAGAAAGAAACAGGACGAATACAGTATATTAGTCGTTTCTCGACTAATATAAGAAAGAAACAGGACAAATACAGTATATTAGTCGTTTCTCGACTAATATAAAGAAACGGCAGAGATACAGAACCTCGATTTTTGGAAAAAATCAAGGTAACTAGATCTTGCTCCGGTCTAAGACCAGGCTACCTTGATTTTTTATGAGAACATGATCCCTAGTGACCTCTTCTTGACCTTTGACCTGGTTATTATGATTGACTAATTTTCTTGGCTCATCAAACCAAACAAGATGCAACAAACCCGGTCCAAATCGGAGCATGTCTTAACCCCTGTAAATTTCAATGACCCCTAGTGACCTCGTATGACATGTCACTTTTAATCGCTGAACACCCTATATGTGCATGTACCCAAGGAATCTTTTGACAAATTATGAAGGTCATGAATCATTTCCTCTGAGACAAGATGCATTTTAAGTGATCGAATTGAAAATTTACATTTTGACCCCTTCTTGACCTTTGACCTGGTCAATATGATTGACTTATTTTCTTGGCTCATCAAACCAAACAAGATGCAAGAAACCCGGTCCAAATCGGAGCATGTCTTAACTTTTACCCCATGTAAAGTTCAATGACCCCTAGTGACCCCGTATGACATGTCACTTTTAATCGCTGAACACCCTATATGTGCATAGACCCAAGGACTCTTTTGACCAATTGTGAAGGTCATGAGTCATTTCCTCTGAGACAAGATGCATTTTAAGCGATCGAATTGAAAATTTACATTTTGACCCCTAGTGACCCCTTCTTGACCTTTGACCTGGTCAATATGATTGACTTATTTTCTTGGCTCATCAAACCAAACAAGATGCAACAAATCCGGTCCGAATCGGAGCATGTCTTAACTTTTACCTCTGTCAAGTTCAATGACCCCTAGTGACCCCGTATGACATGTCATTTTTAATCGCTGAAGACCTTATATGAGCATGGACCCACGGAATCTTTTGACCAATTATGAAGGTCATGAGTCATTTCCTCTGAGACAAGATGCATTTTAAGTGATCGAATTGAAAATTTACATTTTGACCCCTAGTGACCCCTTCTTGACCTTTGACCTGGTCAATATGATTGACTTATTTTCTTGGCTCATCAATCCAAACAAGATGCAACAAACCCGGTCCCAATCGGAGCATGTCTTACCTTTTCCCCCTGTAAAGTTCAATGACCCCTAGTGACCCCGTATGACATGTCACCTTTAATCGCTGAAGACGCTTTATGAGCATGGACACAAAGAATCTTTTGACTAATTATGAAGGTCATGAGTCATTTCCTCTGAGACAAGATGCATTTTAAGTGATCGAATTGAAAATTTACATTTTGACCCCTAGTGACCCCAAACGATTTTTAATTTTAAAAACCGTTCTTTTGTAGTTGCGTACGGTCAAGAGGAATATGTGGACCAATTTTGACGATCCTAGGTCATTTCACTAAATTGGAAATGCGTTTTAAGTGAAAATCACCTTTTGACCCCTAATGACCCCTGTGTGACCTTTGACCCCAAACTGTGAAGACCCTATATGAAGGTTAGGTGGGGGGTTCTACTAACCAAGTCTGGTGATTGTAGCATGTAAGATGTAGGAGGAGATGCATTTTGTAGGTGGGTTTGAGGAAAGAAAAAGAAGAAGAAGAAGAAAGAAACGGACCAGATACAGAACCTCGATTTTTTGAAAAAATCAAGGTAAGAAGAAAGAAGAAAGAAGAAAGAAACGGCAGAGATAGAGAACCTTGATTTTTGAAAAATCAAGGTAAAGAGTGGTTATGTCATAAGTTTTATTTATCAATATAACATGAATGGAAATCACTAACTAATGTTGATAATACTATAAAAAGTCAGGACAATGTTGACGAGTAAAAACTTTAAAGGCTTTTGGAATCAAGTATGTTACATCATATCTTAGAGCTGGTTTATCACGTTGGCATTTTACCACAGATAAATTGGTCATAACCTATTACTTGGTGACTGACAGTCTAATGGAGAAATTGTAACTTTGTCAATTCCCCAAGAGAACTGGGTATGGCTAGAAACCCAAAGTGGTAGCTTGCCTTTAAAAGGTACTTTATTTCTGAGGTTTAGTATATTGATCTTATAAGCATATTTGGTCAGAAGTCACAAACTGGTCCAAAAAAATGTTTCACTTCTAATAATGTTGAGAAATGCACCAATTCTGATTAAACGGGACAAAACTTAAGTTTTACATACTTAATGACCCACAAACTATATATTGTTGGAAAGCTTATGATTCAAGGTTTTTCATTTTTGCAAAAAAGAATCAAATTATACAGGGTGTGTACAATTTTTAAAGGGTGGAACATAAAAGAAGTTGATCGTTTTTGCTCCTCACAAAATATTTTGATAGTTTGTACAGTTAGGGTTTAGCTGAAAATAGTCACCAAAATCAGAACAACCGCAGAAGGTGCTACCAAATTTGCTAAGAATCATTTGCCCAAAATGTACACAGGAAAAGTACAGGGTGTCTAAAATTATGATGAAATAATGCATAAAATGAAGGTTTGTATATAATATTCTATGAAATTTAGTTATTTAATTTAAAAGAAAATGGTTATCAAAATGAACTATATGAATATCGTTAAAGTTCCTTTTATTTTGAATACAGGGTGGTCCAAAATAGGTCTAAATAGCAAATGTTTCATAAATCTATGAACAATTCTGTGAAGAAACACTTCTGGATTTTTTAGTTAAATGTTTTACTACCCAGGGTAGAAAAGGACCGAAGAGTCACACAAATGAAATAGAGAGACTGCGATTTGGCCATTGTTTAATCAATAAAATGAATAAAACTGTGTATTCTTTACATTAAAACACTCCCTGAATTGAACATCATATTCTAGTAGAGAATGTCTAGATAACAATTCAATATTAATATTCATAGTAGCAGGCACATGTTATTAAAATGGCATCAATTTCAAAAGTTCTAGTTTTCCGCTATTTTGTGTAGAAATCTATGGGCGCCTCATCCACAGGCGCCTCATGCACCGGTCCCACCCTTGACTCACTCGACGGTTAGATTGATAACTTCAACATTGCTAAACATGTGACTTTAATTTATTTTTTATTCGGTAGCTGGATAAATTGTCTTTAATATGATACCAAAAATGTTATGTTTTTTTGACAACTTCTATTTAAAACAGGGACACGTATCACGATTTTAAGGATTTTTTGAAACGATCCCACCTTATTTGATATACCTACATATGTATTAGTGACCTGTGACCATTTTGTTTTTAAAGAAAGTAGATTTTCTTGCAGATTTACATTTCTGATCATAAAGCGTGAATAAAATTATTCTAGACAAGTTTTATGAATCTATATGAGCATTATACTTGAAAATATGTGTTTTTATGGGTTTTAAGGGTTGAAAACAGATTGGTTGCACGAACAGTTGAAATGTTGTCTAACAAATATAATTTTGATTATGATTGTTTCAATCTGTAACTCGGAACGTCAAGTGAAGTGGCTTTGTTAAAGATTGTCTACAACCAATAAATTTGCGTATTTCTATTTAGTTCTGTATATAAAAATGTTATTGTTTACACCCTTAAGCATTATTTTAACAGTAACAGTAAGTACATATTACAGATGTTTATAACTTCATTTTTTGTTGTTAATTAACAAAAAAAGCCATCACTTTTTAAATTCAAATGAATATTTGAATACAGTCCAATGAATATTTGATACACAGTGAATTCGTACAACAATATTTACTTGGGACAAAATCGTGAACAAATAACGTCGCAAAATATACCCTTTGCACGTAATTGATTCAATATCTTTTAACATCGGAATTCGGTAACTGTATTAATCCCCAACTGATTTCCACCGTTCAAACGGGAAACTATATCAATAAAGACACGTTATTTTCATATTTTTAAAGCACTTTATCTTAGGCACTCAATCAAGATGTAATTATTGCTGGTCCTATACAGTCCATGAATTGCCCGCAGCTGTGTAAACAGACACCTCCCTGGTATAAACAACTGTTATTTGATCAGATATGCAGTGTTGCCAAACAATGTCACAAATGTCGCCTAAAATATCTGATCCAAAGCCAAAAGGTAGCCCAATACATGTTTAACGTGTGCTTAAACAGGTTTAATTGAAAAAGGTCAGTAAAACTCATTGGTGATAGTAATGCGCTACAACAGAGAGGATCTGTTTTTATGTAGTGTGACATACGTAAAACATAAGGGATTTATTGTAGCATGTAAACCGTAGGTAAGATGTCGTTTTCCCATATGTCAAAACCTACCCATAAAGGAGGTGAAGGCCTCCAAAAAGATGACTTATTACCAAAGGTAGGAGCTATTCACCATGGAAAAGAAAACGCCTTTCTGATGGCATGTATTGTAACATTGATCATGGGAATGAGTTTTGGCATATTTGTAGGCCTAGAATCCGGCCTAGTATACCTATAGAATGACTACTAATCCGGCTTGTAACAATATTTCGTACTGTATTACTATTATCACACACTTTGGGTATAATTATTTGAAGTGGGAAAATATTCACCAATTATGGTATATTGATATGTTTACAATTGGTTTCTTGGTGAAGCCTTAATTATTGTTAATTATCTTCTAACAAAATGAGACCAAACTTGCAATAAATTCAGTAGTGCAACTTTAGCCTGGTGTTTACTCTTCGTATTCAGAGGGGTAACGCATGATCGTTCCGGGAGGTTGACATACCCCCTATTTGACAGTGTTTCAAAGACAGTTCTGCTCATTTGACCCCTTTTTTCGCGCAAAAGCCAGGACATTTTGTCTGGAAAAAACACCCCTTTTTTACCATTTCAAGGACACTTGTTAAATAGTCCTTCGTTTTGTGCAAAAAAGAGGAGATATTTGGTTCAAAATACCAGGGGGAGGGGTACTCAATGGATCTGAGGTTTGCGTGAATGTCCTGCCAAATAGCCCTTTCACCTGTCTGATAAATGGATGAACCCGTAACAAAATAGGACTCACTTTATAAATTCAGTGGTGCAAATTTAGCGATGCTGATATCGCTCCTTGCATGGGTTGAATTGAAGAAGCCAAGGTATTGCTCAAGTGGACTTCCTTTATTGGTTTAAAACACAATGGGTTGATATGATGTGATTGAAAAAACAATTGCATTAACAGGCATCAGGAGTCAGTCCTTGATCTATTTGTGTAAAAGTAGATTTGCTTCTCTATGCTCACAGGGACTAACAAATATTAAATTAAAATAAAATCCATGAATTGCAATAAAAGGATTATTTTAAGAGCATTTTAAGAGTTTTTAAAATATCTTCTTAGAAAATAGGTAACTGAAAATTAGCCAGCGTTGAGAGTACTGTTACCCTAGAATTATTATAGTCGTGCTATTAGTTTGTTTGTTATGGGTCATTCTTCGTATATGTCACATTTCATGTCCCGACACTTTGATATCCTATATCTGGTAATTTTGTTACACTTAAATACTTCTTTTAGTATATTTCTGTTCATAAACATATTCCCATCATAATAAAATTATAAAAGGCTGAAGAATTATTTTTTTATATAACATTTGTCAAATGTTTGATGCCAATACCCTACAAACACCTATGTCCCGATGGTTACACGTAAAATTTCCGATTGCCATATTAATTTGGTGAAGGGGATTTTTTTCATGAAAATACTTATAAACGCTAGTTATTAAAACAATTTAAACGTATTTCATCCAGCCAATTATGGAATTATGGGTATTAGTATTTAGTGAAATGGGTCGAAATGGGTCGAAACGAGTCGAAATGAGTCGAAATGAGTCGAAATGGGTCGAAATGGGTCAGAATGGATCGAAATAAGTCGAAATAAGGCGAAACGAATCAAAATATGTTTGTCATGCGCACAATCTTTGCTTATTTCTGTTGTAAAAGCAAAAAAAGAATATTTCGCAATTACTTTCGTAACAAAAAAAATGCTAAACGAAGCTCGTAGGACGGTCTTGGGCGATATCCAAACTACCGATACATACGCCGGGCCCGACAATTATTTGTCGGAATCGGAAGTTCGAAAACAGCGACGAGAAAAGATGAGTAAAAGTTGATTTAATCAAGGAGTTATCAAATTAAAGGGGCACTAAGAGATGTATTGGAGGCTGCGGCGCCCTCAATTAGCCTTTGATAAAAACTGGGATTAGTATATTTTTAAAATTGTATTACATGTATGAACTTACATCTATAAGGATTAGGAAAAATCAGCCCTCTTTGTTCAAGAAAACGTCGATTCAAAAATGCTCGTACAGCCGCGACGAGCATTTTACGTCCGACAGTATCCCACTGCAGTACGCGTGATACATAACGCGAACCATATTGGCATAGAGGGCGTTTTTCAATAAATAGCGATATTGTTTTAATCAAGTTTTGCTGTGTTTTTGTTAGTAGAAACAACAATAATGGCAATTTTTAATGTTCATCTTGAATTCTGAAGTAAATTGAAATTTTCCACCACTTAGGCCAAGAAAAAAAATTGTTTGTTTGTCCACGTCCGACCGACCGTGTACCTTGGTGCCGACCGTATTCTTTTTTATTTTCTATTATTTTTTTTAAACAACTTTTTGAGCAATTTAAATGGCCAAACGGACCGTTTTATTCCTGATTTCGTACGCTATCGTAAATCTGGTCTTTATAAACACCATCCCCAATGCGCAGTCCCTTGTAACATGATGTTTATTGCATGAACTTGGCAACCGCGGGGACTATTAAAAGGACTAAATGAACATTTAATCGCGCGTGCAATTGATGTCATTTTTATACTAAAAACGCAGTGTGAGAAAATATGAAAACTCTAGTTACGGTTCATATTTGCAATTTTTGGGGTAGTTAGTTCGAGAAAAAATAGGTTTAGTAATACTTTCACGTATATATTTCTAGAACTTCAACACTACGTTGTTACACTTTCTGCAAATTGTCAATCATAATAAATGGCGGCGACCGACAACATGTTCACGGTATCTGCGCACACAAACTCGGTACAAAAATACTCTTTGACCGAGTTTGCAGTGTTGCAACCAGTACTACAATATTGGAACTCATGAAAAAGAGTTCAATACTATCAAAGTGATGTGTTTTGTGTTTGGACGACTTTAATTCACAGTATTCATGTCGAATTTATATTCCCAAATACAATATCCGTATTTAAAAATTTAAAAAAAATAAAAAAATTATCCGACCTACCGACCCTACCTTTTTCGGACCCTCTATGGACAAAAAAAAAAAAAAAAATTGTTTGCCTTATCTAGACAATGTTATCTTTTCATTCTTTGGTGATATATTTGAACATCACTCTCAAAGTGTTTCGATTTACACCAATATAAATACTAGTACCGCATGACCTGTCATGTGGGCGCACCACACCAAATATCTTTCTCATTGAAATACGTGTAAAAGTGCCATATTTCAAGACACCTTTTCTACCCTCCGGTTACATTTATTGCATACTTATCACCTATGACCATTTTCAGTAACATCTCAACTTTAATTTAAGCCTTGTTTCATGAGGGGTTATTAAGCTAAATTTTCCGCTACGGACCTGCACACAGCGCCCTCACTTTTTCACGTTTTCTGGCATGCCTGTTCACCATTTAGGCAGGTGCTTACGCCCTGGGCACTATTTAGGTCGATAAATTAAAAATATCGTATTTTATCATTGTAGGTGCAACGGATAGGTCCCACTCGTTCATTTAAATACAAACATACCATCCCCGGAGAAACAAATTGCCCGAAAACTTCACATTTACAAGCCTAGTCTTCGTGCTTTTCCGGAACTATTATAGGATTACACGAATTGCGCATTGATTTGGTGTGGTGCTCTCATGTCTGACTGGGTTATTCTAGTAATGCGCCCGTACAGCGTGTCCCATAAAAGTTTGCAAGCTTACAACTATTAAAAAAGTAGGAAACATATAGTTTATATTTAGGGATATAAAACAAAATATACAAATTGGTTAAACTCTGTAATTAATCCAATATAAACTTATAATATAAAGATTTTAATAGACCGATGTGTTGCAATTGCACATTGTTGTGATTTCGTCAATGTTTTGCCTTTAGCTATTAAATAAAATAAGTGCAGCAGAGGGTAAAAAAAAAGGGGGTGGGTCTTCAGCGCGGCACATTATCCCTTTTCCAATGACAGTCCCCCCCCCCCCCCCCCCCGCCCCCCGGAATAAACCCCATGCCGGGAATTATACTGCACATAGCGCACAGTTTCATGCAACGCACGGATGGTTTATTCCTTAAAAATAAAAATAAATATTGAAATATATCAATATGTCTCTTGTTGGTTCTTATGGTCCTACTCAGCCTCTCCATCTTCTTATTTATCCTCACTTTGGCTCTGCCAAATCGATGGTTACTTCCCATGTCAACCTTTGGTACTGTTGCAACATCCCTTAAGATTCTTTGGTGATCACAAATGATGGCTTTTAAACCATACTTAAATCAAGAATATATCAGTATATTGCTCAACTCATTTCGTGCATTGATAAAAAAACAAAATACTTATTGGAAATGAAGAGGTGGCTTTTCGATAAAATGTTGGTCAAAGTATAGGCCTAGGCCTACACCAGATCGCACCAAACGAGTTCCATTCGCCTGTAATGAAATTTGATACCCCCTCCGAATGACCCCCACCACCATTTGACCGCCCCGTGATGTTTGAGATATCCATTACAAAACGAAAACGATAGCCCCTTAAAACGGCACTAATCTGGGCAAAAGAACCTATGCCCCTCCCCTTTAACGGATATTTGGTACTCCCCCTCCCTTCCCCTACCAAATGACCCCTATTCGACCTCCCCAGAATATTTTGGACACCCCATACGTGAAAAGAAAATGACAGCCCCTTACAACGACACTAATCCCCCATCCCGATATTTTACATGCAAGCTTGAAAAAATATGCCCCTGCCCTCTAATGATATTTGGTACTCCCCTCACCCTCCGAATTAATCCCTTGATGTGACCTCCCCCGGGATATTTGGGACACCCCTGCAAAAGAAAATGACAGCCCCCTTACAACGGCACTAATACCCACCCCTTTATTTTCCATGGAAAAAACCTCCCCTCTAAGGATATTTGGTAGTATACAAATACTACATGGTTAGAGGGGAAATAGCGCAATCTATTTTCCCGAGGTACTGGCTACAGGCCTACCACCCCGAACCCGGATGGTGATGGGTGCTAGGCCTGTAGCCAGTACCGAGGGGAAATAGTGTGCCCTATTGCCCCGATCATACCATGTAGTATTTGCTTTATTACACCTCACTGTGACTCTGGGGATGAGGTTGTAGGGAAGTAGCCAAAACTACCACACGGGAAATAGCTCAATTTCTTCAATAGCTCAATTTATTATCACTGTGGCCAGCTCAAGTGACCAATGAAATTGCAGTATTTATGCCTATTATCTCATGGATATTTATGAGGTGTAATAATACTCACTCCCCTCCAGGCCAAATGACCCCCCCCCCCCCCCCCCCCTTCCGACACGCCCCTTACAACGGCGCTAATTCCCTAGTTATTTTCCATGCAAAAGAACCTATGCCCCTCTCTCTTTAATGATATTTGGTACTGTACTCCCCTCCCCTCCCCCTACCGAATGCCCCCCCCCCCCCCCCATATTTGACCTCCCAGGATAGTTCGGACAAAAGAAGCACTCCCGGGAAGCACTAATCCCGGCCCATCCCGATATTTTCTATGCAAACAAAACTATGCCCCCTCCCCTCTAAGGATATTTGGTACTCCCATCCCCCTCCGAATCCCCCCTCCTAAATCTCCCCAGGAATAGTTTGGACACCTGCTTCAAAAGAAAATTACAGCGCCTTCTTAACGGCACTAATCCTCACCCCATTCCATGCAAACATAACTATGCCACTTCTCCTCTAAGGATATTTGATACCCGCCCCCTTCGAATGACCCCTTCTCTCATTACCAACATCCCAATTACAATGGCACTAATCCCCAAGTTATCTTCCATGCAAAAGAACCCCCCCCCCCCCCCCCATCCCGTCAAAGGATATTTGGTTGCCCTCCACCCTCCGAATGATCTCCCCCGGGATAGTTCGGGATATGGGAAACCCCTACAACAGAAAATGACAGCCTCCTTACAACGGCACTAATCCCCCGACCCGATATTTTCCATGCAAAAAAAACCCTATGCCCCCTTCCCTATCAGGATATCGGTACCCACCTCCCACTCCATGCTCCTTGATAGTTTGGAAGCTGCTACAAAAGGAAATTACAAATCCCCACCCAATTATTTCCATGCAAAAAACTATGCCCCCACCCCTCTAAGGATATTTGGTAGTCCCCCCCCCCTATCCTCCAGCCCCCCTCCCTTCCTAACCCCCCTTACAACGGCACTAAATCCCTATTTTCCATGCAAAACAACCTGCCCCTCCCCCTGAACCGGAAGGATGTTTGGTACTCCCCTCTCCTTCTTCCCCCGGATAGCTCGGGATATTTGGGAAACCCCTACAACAGAAAATGACAGCCTCCTTACAACGGCACTAATCCCCCGACCCGATCTTTTCCATGCAAAAAAAAACTATGCCCCCTCCCCTCCTCCCCTCGGTACCCACCTCCCCTCCAAATACCCCTCCCCTCCCCTATTTGATCTCCCCAGGGATAGTTTGGAAGGCCGCTACAAAGGGAAATTACTAATCCCCACCCCAATATTTTCCATGCAAAATAAACTGTGCCCCTCCACTCTCCGGATAGTTGGTACTCCCCTACCCCTCTGAATGACCCCCACCCCCACCCCCTCTCCCTCCGGCTCCCTCCCCTACCGAAGAAAAGGAAGACACGACGCTCTAAAATAACCTTATTATAATTGTTTTAAAAAGAAAAGTGACGCTTTTCGATATCGCCCATGCCTATCTCATGCCCATGCGGAATGGAATACGGGCTGTCGCTTAAAAAATGCAGAAAAGACACCGGATTTTCTTCCGTTTTGTTGTCAATTCTTGACCGCCTACCAGAAAAGTACGTTCGGATTGGACATGTTCTGTATCATTTCTATTACATTTCGATCCATTCTGACCCATTTCGACCCATTTCGACCCATTTCGACTCGTTTCGACTCGTTTCGACCCATTTCACTAAATACTAATACCCTGGAATTATATGCCTATTGGAGCTTAATTTACCAGTTTTTGTCGGGAAATTTCTGTCCTGATGTTTTGCGTCATCTCCGTCACGGGCCTTATGCAGCACCATATCATTCGGGTTTTGTTGAAACATTGTATGTGAATATTTTTATTCAGTGTCATCTCCGAACGCTATAGAATCAATTGAAAATATGTATTCATTGGATTTTTAGGATTACTGGTAAAATAAGAGTAGTGACCACTAATGATACCCGTGAAGTAATTCAATTCAATTCAATTTATTCAGCAATATGAATACAGAAGATATAATAATAACACAATGTGATAAAGAGGCTAGGAGCCCCAAAAGAAACCCTGATAGCGGGCTTATAATATGGGGACCCTTAAAACGAGAAATGAATGTAGACCATATGAAAACAAAAACAAAACAACAACATACGAGCAAAACAGGACAAGACAAAAACAGAGACTACACAGAAAATAACAAAAAAACATAACAAAACAGAACTAAACCAATACATAACAAAGAGACAGGAATATTGAACGAGTCAAAATACAAATGGTTGCCAAAGAAAAGCAGGTCATTGACTATGCGAACTTCAAGAGGTAGAAGAGACTAAAGCGGGAAAGAAGAGAGAATGAAAATGAAGGATGGAGAAAGAAAGAAAGAAAGAAAGAAAGGGAGGCTAGAGAACAAAATTATGTGTTGTCATGAGAAAGTGTGTGTGTTGAAGGTGTAACATAAGTGGAAATATAATGATGCTTGAGCTGTCTTTTGAATGATTGTTTATTTGTGAGTGTGTTGGGAAGATTGTTCCAAAGCTTAGCACCGTGGTATAGGATCTGATGTTTTTCAGCGGTGGTCTTTGGGAGAGGAAGATGAAATTTGTGTGCTTGTCTAGTGTAATGTGTGTGAATCTGACGGTTTGTGGTGAAATAGTTTGCGAAGTTAGGAGGAAGGTTGTTGTAGAAGTAGTCGTGCATAAACATTGCCGTTTGAAGCTGATTGATATCGGTGATTTTTAATGTTTTGAGATTGTGAAAGAGAGGTACATGCAGACTGCTAGACATACTTTTCCGGCGAAGCTATACCGGCCCAAAACTTAAATCGTCATCTCCGTCACATCATTTCCGTCACATTGTCCGTCATCTCCGTCACATTTTCGTTGATTTTATGTGTGACGGAGATGACCGGGCACCGTGACGGATATGACTTTATATGCAGGTCATCTCCGTCACATGAGTACTTGATACTCATAATGTGTAAAATAATACAGCATTGAACACGATTATCAGTTGTAATATATAAATAAATATATGAGTGTTCTCATACTAATTTAACTGAAATGTATATTCTTTAAGAGGATGTCGATGAAAAATAAAGTGACAGTCAACATTTTTACCAAAAATCGGTACTTTTGGGGGTTATAAACTTTTGCGAAGTTTTAAAATGGGTATGTTATACTGAAACACTAAAATAGTTGAATTTATTTGAAGAGAATACTCTTTATTTAATAGTTTGGGATATGTATGTCAATTTCTAGTTTGGAATCATGTACATTTTCTAATGAACTTTTTATACTGATAACGTGACGGAGATGACTCCAGCGTGTGACCACCTATTAAAAGACAGGGAAGAAATCAATTAAATATCCATAAAGATAGCGTCAAACATGTTTTTAATATGTTACAGATGTTTATCTTTGTGAACAAATATTCAAAGCTAGAAAAAAAATTGAAATTTAAAACTGAGTTTCTAGAAACTCGAAATGTAACATTTACTGAAGAATGACCCTTAATTTATATCTTAAAATGTAAAGATAGACAATTGTATTTGTGCCCATATTTTGAGTTAAATAGAATCTGCCAAGTTGGAATAGGATTAGGAGGGCGGGTTATATTGTAACAAGCCAAAATTGAGTTGTGTAATGATAATACATGAGCTATTGGCCGGGGGGGGGGGGGGGGGGGGGGTTCGGTAAATTGTGAAATGGACAAAAATATTGCTACACAAAATGGGTAAAGAGTCATCTAATATGTGTATAATACTTGTAATGGATATGAACATTTCTTTTACTTTAGTATTTGGAATTATGCAGAAATTTCTGCCAAAGTAAGCTTTGTTTAAATTTAATGTTGAAAATGCTATTGGGGTACATAACTTCAAGAATTCCGATATCAATTTCATCAACTATGCTAAGCTTTGTTTTTAAGTAAATTCAGGACTAGGAGGGTGGGTTATTCTTTAAACCGTGCATTTCAATTGTCTCATTATCGTTAACAAAGAAGATTGTCTGTCTCAGAAGCCCGCCCGCATTGGTATGAGCTACGGCACGTAGGTCTACGCGCTGAGGCCTAACATTTTTTTAAATTTTTCTTTTTTTACAAAATATTTTTAAAAAAAGGTCTCTCTGTAAGCTTGGATTAGTAACAACAAAAAATCTCATACCTCAAAGCCTTTTTTCTAAAAATTGTTTTAAAAAAACCACCGCACAGCACTTTCTTCTTTGTTTGGCCTAAATATATTTGTCCATGTTTATGAACCATACTTTTGTTGTTTTCTAAAAACTAGAAAAAATGAGTTAGTCAATCATCGAAGCAGGCTGACAATCATGGTAATCACCCAAATTTAATACCATTTATGTATGAGGGTCATTCAATAAGTTCTACCTCCTACCTCATAACTTTGCTATTATATAAGCCAGTCGTATGAAATATTCCACAATTGGAGCTTTGAATCTCAGCTACAAATTCATAGTAAATTGGTCTGAGTACTGATTGTACTTTTCTGGAGATGTAGTGAAAACCAGACGTCCATTATAGTGCGACGGAAACGGATAAAAACAGCCAAATGTATCATAAGCGCTATTCATTTGTGGCCATTTCTTAGAGACAAAACGTACCTATCGGTCAATTAAAACCGTTCTAAATTACAAATATCTCTTGAACAGAATATAAACAATAAAAGTGACTGATTTTTTGGGGAAAATACCCTCATATTAGCCAGAACTAGACCAGAACAGCTATTAATCTAATCCCTACCCTATAGAGAACCGCTGCAAAAGCCATATTTGCTTTTCATAAGAACTAAGAGATCTTCATTGTACTGGACCAAATGGAGGGATTTCAAGTCTCTCGAAGGGATAATATTCTATCACTGAGTACCTGATTGACTATTCTAACGGTTGCATATAAGGAGAACTCATAAAGTTACTATCATGTTAAGATTTCACTGTTTTCACATTCGAGGCATCACTGTGGCTTGACTCGTAACAACGAAAATTTGACCGAATAGCAGTATTCCCGTATGCTAAAGGAGTAGCAATACATTCGAGTTGATAGTATACTTTTTGAAAGCCTACAAAGGTTAATATTGCCTACAATCTGATTTATACATGATAATACAATATTATATTCAGAAATCATCCATTGTTTTTTATTTTCAGTATTTAAATCGGGCTGGTATAACTAATCATACAATAGGGAGAGAAAACGAAAAAAACATGTATTTATCTTTGGGGTAATTGTCCGTGTCCGTTGTCTAAAATCTCTCTCTGGCTTTGATCGCATCATAACAAAAGTAAAAGAGGTATCAGTTATCATTTACTATCAATGTGTAGCTATGATTCAGAGCTATAATTATGACAAATGTCATGAGGCTGACATTCATATTAACGATATTATGAGTGAGGAGGTAGAACTTATTGAATGACCCTCGTATGTATGATATGTATAACATATGTGACCATCCACCCCAACTATTGTTCAAACTGTTAAACAACCCAGGTTGTTTAAACTTTAAACAGCTGATTGTTTAAAATGTTAAACAACAACTTTAAAACATATAGGTCGTTTAAATGTAGTTGTTTAAACATAAATGGTGGTTTAAAACAATTTTGACACCTATTGCTTAAAACAAGCAGTTGTTTAAACCCATTGTTTACGGCGTAAAACGAGTCAGCAGACCGGATAGGGCTACGAGCTCCGGCGGCATACATGCTGTAAATAACATTCGAGTGAAAGTAAACACGGCGTAGAGCAGCATTGCTTGAATTGCAAGAACGAGATCGGCGATGATGATAAAGACAACTCATCCAGCGAGAACAAATATGATAGTTCGTCGTGACTCGTGAGAGAACTAGTTCAAGCTTAATACAAGCAGAGACTGAAAGAATTGAATTTATCCAGCAAGAAGGACTAAAATAAAGGCTGTTGATAGACTGTGATGAAATAACTGTTTAGAATTGCGATTACCAGCATGAGTTCTTGGTAAACCATTCAACCATCATGAGTTTAGAATGTAAGACCAGGATCTGGTAAGCCATCCAACGCAATGAATGTTCAGGATGTAATCCCAGAAAAGAGAAACTTTGCTACATATATAAGCCGTTCAACGATAGAATGCAACGTAGCTGAGATATGATAAGCGATAGATTGGTATGATAAACTGTTCGACGATAGATGCAGTTTATAATGAAACGCCAGCAACAACGCTTGATAAAGATGGTGAGATAAATTCTATGAACAGTAAATAGTCTACGAGAATGTTATGATAAACAGAGCCTTGGCGGAGAGAAATAATATAAGAAATGAACTTGTCGATGACGTTTCGCTGAAAGAAAGCTACAAAATGATATGACAATGTTCGAGACGTCCATGCTGTACTGATACAAATACTAACTCTGCTGAGATTCAACGAGAGAGCTGCTAAAAGATACAAATGATGATTGCAACATCTGGATTGAAATAATATAATAGGCCACAGGATGCCTTAGCAGATTGCAACATTTGTTTAGAAATATATTCTTTTTTACCAATAAAAAAAGGCTACAATAATAAAGCCACCTCTTATTTTTCATAACAGAGGGAGGTGGACAATAATATGGATTATTATCTGAACTTTAGATTCACCAACAGACTGTTCAAAATAATGTGCTCACATAAAAGCATACTGTTTATTTCAAATAACTGTACAGTTGATATCTACTTGATTACATCATAATCATATTATATATAAATGCATTGACTATAAATCTACTTCCATAAAGGAAGGGAGATGTTACAGGATTCATATCCTATATTATAATGTATTAATAGATCGTCAGCTGTAGCGCCTATATCACGCATGCGCAGTATCAATACATTGAGTCTAATAACATGTCGATCTAAGATAAACCACGATCTCAAGAGTGTCTCTTTATTTACGTATATAAATCTAATACTAGATCGCGTAACAGTTACCGCATGATCCAACATTCTTTTATGATGGGAGTTGACCATTACATTCATGTGAAAGATAGAGATAGCGCCCAATTAAAACACATCTGGCAGTAAGTTCGGTTTGCATAGCTGTTGGGCTATGTTGCTCGAATAACATAGCACAACTGATGGAAAAGATATCGACTGACCTTCACAAAATTGTACATTACATATCATCAGCCTGCTTCGATAATTGCCTAACTCACTTTTCAACAAAATTGAGTTTTTTGCATAAATCATGACTTCATTAATACATTATGCACATGCTGTTATAATACCTAAGTCATAGACCAATCAAAAGTGTTGATAAATGAAGAGCTTTGTTGCAAAAGGGCCACCAGACCACCACAACATGTTACTCATTTTGCATTATTGAATTTGCATTGACAAATCCATGGAATTAATCAAATTATTGTATGGCTGTGTTCATCTGTTTCTATGACTTGGATTAGTGCATCCATGCACGCCAATTGAGGCATCAACAATACAACTCACATTCCACATAATGAATATCCATCCATCAATAATGCAAAATGAGTAACAGGTACACAGGTAACAGGTTTCATACTTTTGTTGTTTTCTAAGAACTAGAAAAAATGAGTTAGGTAATTATCGAAGCAGGCTGACGATATTCATTGTATTATGGATGGAATGCAAATCATTGTCGCGGTAATTTTAAAGCCTGCCAGGGCCCTGTGCTGCCTCGTGCGAAATACAGACAAACTTCGAGGTTCTCTGTCGTATATTGGATCACTGATTTTTAAACCAAAATATTAGATTGTCTTTTAAATCTCAGGTTTTTCTTGAAAATTCAAATTACCTACTCAGAAAATTACCATGTTTTAGGCATTTATAAGGACTTAATATCCTTATATAGGATATTGCATTTGTGAATATAACAAATTATTAAAAAAACTGCATTTTCAGAGAAGGTGTAGATAAGAGAAAATGTTCCCATAGCGTAATAATAGCGGTAATGAGCTCATGAATATTAATGAAGCAAATGTCTATGGGATTTTACTGTGTAGATTTGGACTTGTCTCGATTTATTGAGTTTTGTATGAAATGTGAAGATCAATCAACAAACATGAATTTATGAAGAAGAACTATATTATGAACACATGCAACATCGTTACTAGCGAAAATATTCAATAATATATAATACAGTCTCACACGTATAATGTACAAAGTGAAACAGCAATATTGGAAAAGTAGGCCTACTCAACCCAAAGGGAGCAAAATAAATAAATATCAGCGTGTTTACATTCCTGCTTATTTTTGGCTGTGCATAAAAACATTGTGTGACACAAGTTAACCAGTACAATGCATTAAGTTTCTTAATAGTGAGTGGTCTACGGGCCCATGGTGAACAGTTTGAAATTGATATACTAGTATAATATGCCGGGATAATATGATTCGAATGAATGGATATAGGCCTACAATTATGTGAGAGATAATGATAATCAAAACGGACCTAATCTCATTGATTTTCATGATGAAAAAAAATTAATGAACTTTTGGCAATGGTGGGTACTAATCATTTCGGGTTCGGGATAGCCTGTAGTACATTAGCTATTCAAAAGTCCCTAAACACAGGTCAAAATATGGGGTCACTTAAAAGTATATTATGTGATCTTTCCAGGGAACGCCCTCAACATCGAAAAAAAAATAGAAAGCAGATTTTCTTGCAGATTTACATTTCTGATCATAAATCATGCATACATTCCAAGTTACAGGGCGATACGATTCTTAATTACTTCAAAATCATGGTTTTAGAGTGAAAATAAACTGTCGGAATACCGACAGTTTATATTTTTCACTCTAAATTCACTCTAAAACCATGATTTTGAGGTAATTAGGAATCGTATCGCTCTGTAACTTGGAATGTATGTATGATTTATGATCGGAAATGTAAATCTGCAAGAAAATCTACTTTCTAAAAAATATCATGAATAGAGGGCGCTCTCTGGAAAAGATCACATAATATGCCTTTAAGTGTGATAAACTTATTTTACTATACTGATTTGCATCTAAAGAGTGTATTTTCAGTTTGATAAGTCCAATGTTACATGATAAGTTAAAAATTCTAATCAAAGGTTAATATGTCATAAGGATAAAGGGGAAAAAACGGATCTAATTTCATTGATTTTCATTTTCATACGAAAAAAATGAATGAACTTTGGGCATCGATGGGTAGTAGTCAATTGGGACAGCCTGTTCTTATGTATAGTAACACACTGTGTTTATATTATAGTTAATACAATACAACAGATATGATACATTTATCCAAATTCAAGGAAGTTTAAAGTGGCCATATTATTTAAATTAATTCAATAATTAGCTTTTAATCTACCTCTTCTGAGAGATGATTGTCTTTTTTAAAGACTCTTCTTGTTTTAGAGGTATTCCACTTCACTCTCATGCCTACCTGTATAACAAAAGGTTCTCTTCCATAGTATTTGCTGTTCAGAAAAATTCAATGCACAACCTTCAATACAAGTGTTGCACACAAATGTACTGTTTAAAAAATAACCTATGGCCATGTGTTTTGAACTCGCCGCCACCCTTCCTGTCGCATGTCCAGATTTTAACATTTTACACCATCTGAGATTCGAATTCGCATATCGCAATAACTAATTGTTCTACCCCATAAAAAGTATATATTTTCTGAAAGGAAATCTCAAAAGGGATCCTAATATGATATTGGAATTTAGATAGGATTTAATGCTAACATGTTGTGATTAACAATGTTAAAAAATATTGATTTTTTCATATTTTGATTAACGCTCAATTATGTTTTTATGCCTATCCCAATCATAATTTTACCGTGCATATTAGTTCAATTACCCATCAGAACATAATGGTTGTCATGGGTAACTTGTCGAAATATACTATATCGGGAAGTGAATGAGCACAAACGTTTAAATTTCATTTGCGTCTCGCCACAATATTTTTAAAACTCATATCTCGACCAATTACATAATATGGGCTTAAAACTATCCAATTTTATACCAAACTTGGGTCATAGATGCAACATTGGAAACCTTCATATGTTGATGAGGTCAAAGGTCACATACCAAGATCAAAGGTCATCTGAGGTCAAGATGTGAAATTGGCTGCATATATGTAACTTGATTACATTCCCAGCTGGCCATTTTACGGTTTTTAAACGTTAAAAACACGTTTCAAGTTGGTGAAAAAAACGTTTTAATATTATGTATTAAAAACGTATATGTGTGGAGTTTTTTATGGGTTTTAATAACGTTTTCATGTAACGTTTTGAAAACGTTAATATAACGTGAAAATAACCATATTTAAATTATTTAGTCTTGCAAGATGTTTCAAATACGTTTTAAAAACATGTTTAAAACGATGTTTAACACGTTTTAAAAACGTTTCACAAACACGAAACCTAATAAAACCCAATTTAAAACGTATCGAAACCCTATATTAGATAATTGATAATTAATTGATAATTAACTGGCAATTTAAAGAAGAATTCAATAATTTGGCTTTTTATTAACATTCTCCAACAAAACTGTTCATGGGTTTGTGAAGTAATGTTCTTAGTTGCCATTTTATTATTAAATGATGCATGTTCCAGATGGAATAACTTATGAAAGGAAATAAATATACAATCCATAGTGTTACCAAACCTATATGACCCAGGTAAGTGCGCATGCGTGTAATTGCCCACGTTTTAAAAAACGTTTTTAAAACATTTTCGTAAAAAACGAAACTTATGGTCCAGGACCATAATATTTGGTTTAATTTAGGTTGTAATATAACGTTCTATAAACGTTTTGATTTCGTTTCAATCATGTGTTCATCTATAAGTATTGTGACAACATTAATTTAACGTTTTTATAACGTTTTAATAAAACGATTTGCAATAAAAAAAAACATGCTTTGAAACTGTAACGTTTTAAAGACGTTTTAAAAACGTTTCACAAAAAAAACACCTAAATAAACCCAATTCAAAATGTTTTGAAAACGTTTTGTGTTTACTGGGTTTAAACAGATGAAGTACAATTGCAACCAAACTCGAGGATTACCACCCATCAACCATCGATATACAAAATTTTAGATTTTGTGTAAAGGCACCCCAAAAGGCAGGCACATAATATTAGGCTATTAAAAAACCTAATGCGGAATGCAGGTTTTTAAAAAATAAAAAATAAAATGATTTTTTTTTTATAAATATAAAATATTGAAATCCTTGTAAAAGGTGACCTTTTGTATTTAAAATGATGTGATCAATGAAAATCTGAAAAGTCGGTGAAACTTTTATTTTTTAATATAGCCTTAAACATATACCACTATATAGTGAGTACCGCGCCCCCCCCCCCCCCCCCCCCCCCCACTCCCACGGGAGTGCCTGGGCAAATAGTCATTGCCTTGGAGCCCGGGGTATCAAAAATAAAGTATGCTATTAGAATACTATAATATAGGCATGCATTATATTTACTCATAATGTATGTGATATGAGGCGATGACGGGTAACATTAAATTTCAGGTAAGGAAATAGGCCTAGCATTATATTTTAACATGACTATTCTTAGCAATTTCATGATAAATGTTTGTATAGGATCTTATTATACATATTTGTTATTTTAGGTTTTCTATCTGGTACCCTCCTTTCTAGCACTGCAGCAGGAGCCTACAGGGTGAGTCAAAAAGAAGTTGTACGGGAATGAATATTTGTTTAAAAATAGACCAAACACATTTGACCAACCCAATGAGACCATGTATTCAAAGAGCAACTTATTCCGCTCATATGACAAAAGAAATAATTGAAATCTATCAATGATATCAGGAGCTATGCCTGTTTTAAAAAAGAACCCCTTTTTTTAGCTGTCCACGGGAATGCTTAATTCTCTTGATATCTACCCACTCTAAGTGGGCAGCAAAATGCACACACGGTCATTCATATTCAAATAAGATTCTAAACAGAAAGTTTAAGCAATCTCATTGGTTCTCAGAGAAATCGGCGACATCTAGATGAGACAACTTAACACGGGAGGAGGGGCTTAAGTTTAACAGTGCGCCCGACCTTCACAATGCGTGGTTTGCTCCATAACGGCACTTCTGCAGTGCGTCTTTAGCGCTTTTCCTGCGTTTATGCCGGCGGCGCGCGCGACGCTTACGCATGGTTTACTCATCGCATGTGATTGGATGGAATGTTTGTGGGTTATTCGATCCTAGCAGGGTAAAAGTTGTCAAATGTGGACAATAAAATGTACTTATTTCTTTGATAAATGTCTAAAGTATGATTGTTTAAGAATGAGAATAAAGGTATTGTTTTTTAGACCGTACCCTTGTTATATTGTCTGACATAAATGCGTTCGATAGTATTATTTTTTGCGTAGAACAACTCCTCGCCTGCGGCGTCGTTGTTCTACTTAAAATAATACTATCGTCCGCCTTTATGTCAGACAATATAACACTGGTACGGTCTAAAAACAATACCTTTATTCTCTAATTATAGCCCGGGAGTTTCAAACACAGGTGGGAATGGTGTGCCTTAAGTAAATAATCAGTGACTACAATAAGACTTTAACCTTCTCTTTCTTTTTGACGGATTCTATGATTTTGCATTATGAGGAATAAAACAATTACTTCCTGATATGATAATGATGAGTTTTAAACATTTTGTTTACTTTGTTCTGTTTTATGTATCGGTGGGCAGCTACAAAAATGGGTTATTTTAGTAAATTAGCTATAACTCTGGATATGAATGATCGATTTCAATCATTCTTTATTTCAGATGATCGGAAGAATATTTTTGTCAAAATATCGCTTGAGTTTTAGGTCAATTTTCTTTTTCTTTCTCAGGAAAAAAATATTCAAATCCGTACAACTTCTTTTTGACTCACCCTGTATTAATAATAATCAGTCAGTAACTGATTTTCAGATTCATTGTGTATTTTCCTCAACTTATTTGAATTCATCCACAAATAATTTTAATACCTCTACATTTTTAAATTCTCAGACAGCGTCAGTAATCACCAAACTCTTGCACAACATAGCTTCAGCACCCGGACTCTCACAGAAACGTGCAGTATGAATTGGGTAAGTTATTTTCCCATCAAGATCCAAACAATCAAAATGTGTTTCAAAACGGTATGCCTTAAGGTTGTTCCTATGGCTAATTTTGTATTTGATATTTTAATAGAGCTTGCTGAGCTCCACAATAATCTGAAATTTGAGATTGATCGGAGGTACGGTTTTCTAGATATGACAATTTTTATTGTCAAAAATCCATTTTGAATTCTTTTGTTTTGTATTGTTTCGGCAAACAGAGGGCAGCCTATTTTCTTTTGTTTTTTTGACTCCCTAGGTAAAATTTCTAAAAAAAAAAAAAGTGTTATGTTTTTGCTCTAATTTTTTATTGAAAACTTCATTAGATTCCCGCAGCACAGGAATTAAGGAGAGTTGTATAGCCAACATATACACCAAGTGGTAGTAACACAACCCTGGATGTTTCATAAAAGGCAGAGGCAAAGACCATCAAGAACCAACCAATCAAAATGTTTCAAAACAGTGACTATCAACCTGATTACCATAAAATGCCTTGGGCTACAGTGACTATTGGTGTTTGTGTGTTGGGCCATACATGGAATGGGAAGTGTGATAGTAACACACCCCTGGACATTTCATATAAAGGCAGTAAGAAGAGGTAGGCTTTGAGCATTATTGTTAAAAGTGGACTTCTGGTTTATACTCAACTAGCAGTAGACTTTGTTGTATTTTACTGTGAGAGATTTACCCACTACTTTCATAGCTTATCATCATTTCTATTTTTACTCTATGCTAGCTTATCCTACGAGTTTAGTGTGACATATTAACTGTACACTATACCTTCACAACCTCATCTCACCAAACATAAGACTACAATACAAGCGTGTGTGTTTGTCAGAGACTAGCAGTTTTTGTAACAGGTAAGGCATTAGTTATTATACAACGTTTCTAAAAAAAAGCCTCTGGCAACTTTTATGGGAAAAAGATGGAAAAGAGATATATCTGTTTACTTGATGAATGATAAAAGCAAATTTAGTTAAAGTTAATTCATTTTGTATCTAAAAGTGTTTATAGTTCCTCTAGTTTGGCTTCACAATTTTCAAGATTTTGGTTATTTTTACCTAAACTTACTAAACAGGTTTACCGATTACTAAATAGGTTCACCAATTACTAAACAGGTTCACTAATTACTATAAACAGGTTCCTAATTACTATAAACAGGTTTACCAATAACTAGACAGGTTTACCAATTACTAAACAGGTTTACCAATTACTAAACAGGTTCACCAATTACTAAACAGGTTGGACCAGCTTCATGTTGAATTCATTTACATAGGTGGCTTTATCTAATTATTTTAAACATTGAGACCTTTCCTCCCAATTTTTGAAAGAAAATGGTAATTTAATTCACTTTTTCCTGGTTTGTGCCTTTGATCCTCTATTTTGCTCTTCAAGTGGCATGATTTTAATGAAAATGGACTTTTGTAAAATATTAGTGTAAATGCTCCACATCATTCTATCTCCAACATAATGAAAACTCTCCATCACATCTGCTCCAACAAAACTTTGCAGGCTTCATTACCCATTGAAAACACAATAACTTATTACCTCTTTTTTCACAAATCTTCCCTAAATTCCAAACGCAATATTTCCTGGAATTGAGGCAAATTGATTATGAAACTAGACACTTCCAGCTTTACTCTCGATAAACATTATTACACTTGATGATAGCATAGCAAAGCACTGAGTTATCAAACACTAGGAAACCCTAAATTTGGTCTGTATAAAGGGGTGAAAATTGACCTTTTTTGGGGGGGCGAAGCCACCCTTATAGCATGTTTTTGCAAAAACTTACACATTTTGGTCTTTCTAGACCATAAGTGGGGGCCGCCATATTTGTAGTCTTTGTACATTACATGTACCTATGCAGTTTATTTCAACAGTCCTGCAGTCTGTGATGGAGTCAAAGCTATATTTGTTTAGCCTTGATGATTCAATCAGAGAGATGTTATTAGACTCCCAACAGAGAGACATAATAGCTTATCTTGTTTGACTAAGGAGAAATCTCCCAATTGTTGTGGGGTTGTCTAATAAATCAGAAAATCTTTGAATAAATGGTGAGTTGTGGCTGTCATATATACCTAGATTGTTCTTCAGACGGTAACCCCCCCCCCCCCCCCTTCCATGCACACAAATCAACTTTATTGGTTTCCTGTACTATTTTTAGACTGCTGTGTTTTGATTTGTTTTTTGGTTTGAATTATCGAAAATACATACACCATTTCCATGGTATTTTGTTTGGTATGCAACAGAAAATGGTTACAAAACATGCTTCTTTCTCTTGGATCGCCCCCATTCCATTTCAATGGAATTTTTATTAGCCCTAAAATTTAGATAACTAACAATACTCATGTGATGTAAGCCACAACCTTATTGGCTTAATAAGAACGAAGCACACATTTTAGTTAAATTTGCACTCATTTTAGTTAAATTCGCACTAATTTCCAGTTTTCTGACATCTTGGAAGCATGATGGTACAAAGTTGCAAAACCTGGTCTGTGTGCATGATGTGCGTTCATGCACAGTGTGGTGTTTTGTGTTATTTTTTTGAAGGTCAACCATCTCTGGCTCGGCACAGAGAAATAACTAGAACACTAGAGCTTTTGCTGAACAAATTGTCATTAAAGGGGCATTGAGAGATGTATCGATATACTAAATGAGCAAATAACGTAAAGATAATCATCAACATAGCTAATATCCAAAATGTCATACAATTCCGACATCGCCTTCATGCCAAAATAAGCAAATAACGGCACTTCCGGGTTGAGATTTGCCGCGCCAAGTCGGTGAGTAAAACGATGCATAACTTCCGAATTCAGCACCTGAGTTTCGATATGATTATATCGAAACTAAGAAAATCATGAAATGTTATATGATAAATGGCGAATGTTGGTAAACTGTATCAGATGGTAGTTAGTATATGCTTAAGTATTACTTTGATGCAAAAAAACTGATTTCCAGGATAATTCAGGGCGCACAGTACTCCCATACGTATCTCTCAATGCGCTGCTCCTCCATAGCCTATTATAGTATGTATTTCAGTAAATCAACCATATATTGATTGAATGTATACATAATATTACTGAATTCCATAATTATGCCATATTGAGGCGAGGAAAAAAGAAAAACATGTTTTATGGGCCCTACCAACCAACTATTTGCGATTTATTTTTATTTTTTAGATCATATTTCTCCAAATCATGTAAAATCAGCCGTTTTTTTCCGAAAATCTGTTGTAAATTTGTTTCACAAATTGTTAAAGCAATGCCTGATTTTTGCAGATTTTGATGACATTTTAGGTTAAAAAAAATACATACAAAAATGCCTGAACGACTGACCCTAATTGACAGGTCCATCCACCCATAAAACAGGATTTGTTCTTGTCACCTAACATGACTTTTCATGGTGTTAGGTGTGATATACAAGCATTATTCAATAAGTTCTACCTTCTACCTCGTAACATTGCTAATATCAGTGGTGTAGCCGGGGCGGGGGGGGGGGGGGGGGGGGGTCTTTTTGGTTTTTCTAAGCCTTTTTAGAGCGAAATATTAAATGGTTCACCAAAAAGCTATATTTGTAACCCTTCATGACCCCCTGGAAAATCCTAAACAACCCCCATGGGGGTCATGACACCCAGGTTGAGAACCCCTGATCTAGAATCATAAGTACTCTGACCAATATCAAAGGTATTCATAGCTAAATAAATTCACCTTTTCCTGGATACATTATTCTGGGACACCCTGCAGTAGTTTGATATCAGCTCTAAATTTGACAATTTTACCATTTTACGGTAAAATTGTCAAATTTGGTCTAAACTAATTTGGTATAAAAATGCGCGTTTGTGTTCAAAATGTTGCTGTTTTATATTAAAATTGTCAACGTTTCTTCTAATTTTTATCCCCCTGGTTTGTAAAACCAGAAGGGGATTTTTAATCGTAAAATTTGCCCGATTGACATCAAACTTGGAGAAAGAAAACATGAACACCGGGTGAACATGTCTAAAATTAATTAGAGGTCATCCGAGGTCAACGGTCATTAGAGGTCATCCAAGGTCAAAGGTCAACAAGGGGTTAAATCCTGCAATGAACACCGGGGAACATGTCAATAAATAATAAAGGTCATCCAGAGTTTTCAAATCGTTAAAGTTGCCCGATTGACCTCAAACTAGGACACCGGGGGCCATGAACACCGGGGGGGGGGGGGGGGGGGGGGGGGGGGGGGGGGAGGGGGGGGGGGACGACATGACCCCTATGTGACCTTTGACCTCATTTAGTTGATCTCTCTGCCAGGGGGATTCGCAAGTCGTGACTTGCAGTATTTTAATTAAATTGATTTGGGGGATGCTTCCCCCCCCCGTGCCACCACAGCGTGTGGCCAAAATCGTGTGTGTGTGACCAGAATCGCACATGTACACTACGCTTGGTACCTTAGGGAGAGATAAAAACTGAATATTTCTTGCCAATTGGGAACTGATTAAACCATAGTAATTCTTCCTACTATTGAATAATGAGAACCGTCATGAAATTATTTTTATCTAATTGTTGCAAATCAGAAACTGATCTGCCAGTATGAATCTATTATTACACCTCTCAGTGAGTGAAGGGATATAATTTTCCTTCAAAATTGACAGATTTTGCTGAAATTTCTGTGATAAAAAGCAAATGTAAGGATTTTAGACCATGCTTGTTAATTTACCAAAAATGACTGTGAAAAGGGACCATTCATTTACCAGAGGGGTGAAAATGGGACCTCATATCCACTAAGAAGCCAATCCCCCCTCCCCCACCGGGTTGCTACCCCACCCCTGATATCTGAGGAATATATTTTGCATTAGATACAATTTTGTGACAATCCACATGGTATGTAATTTATACAATTTATTCTCAACATGATATTCTTTTTTCTCTTCTTGTGTGACAGTGTGACCCATAGACACCATCACTATGTCAGAAACAAGAGAACAGATGAAAGAGGCAGCAAAGAAGGGTGATGTGGAGACTGTAGAGAAGCTCCTCGAGGAGGGAGCAGATGTGCATTATGCTGGTGGTAAACATGTGAGTACAATTAATATTAATCTTCAATCCAATAACAGTGCTTAAACAGGAAAATAATATCAATTATTATTGCCCAATGTAGATTTTCTATGATGGAATTAACTGCTGGGGAATGTTGCAAAAGGGGTTACAAATAGATGGCATGCCTTATATTATCAATAACAGATGATGTTTCATCTGAATAAGGGCTCATTCAATGGTTAGTGATATAATTAGTGAGTGGTTTCATTTATGCTCAATAATATAATTAAGCAATCTATTAAGTCTCATTTATTCGCAATCAGAAATGTCTATTTTTTAAATTGCTACACCATAAAGAGATTGTCCAACTAAGGAGAATATACAAATGAAACAGGGTTCCGGAAGTCATGGAAATTTGTAAAAATGACAATAGTCATAGAACTTTGTGAAGAAAATTGTATTTTATTTTTTAGAGCTTGAACATTCATATTTTAGCATTGTAAATCCCACTTAGTTAAAGGTATATTATGTGATCTTTTCCAGGGAACGCCCTCAACATTGAAAAAAATTGAAAGCAGATTTTCTTGCAGATTTATATTTCTGATCATAAATTGTACATACATTCCAAGTTACAGGGCGATACGATTCTTAATTACTTCAAAATCATGGTTTTAGAGTGAAAATAAACTGTCGGATATCCAACAACATATTTTATTCTAGTCTAAATTCACTCTAAAACCATGATTTTGAGGTAATTAGGAATCGTATCGCTCTGTAACTTGGAATGTATGTACGATTTATGATCAGAAATGTAAATCTGCAAGAAAATCTACTTTAAAAAAAAAGAAATCATGAATAGAGGGCGCTCCCTGGAAAAGATCACATAATATGCCTTTAATATGCCAGTGCACGCAATTTGATGAACTATGTCATGGAATTTTCATAATTTAGTCATGGAAAAGTCATAAAATGTAATTGTCCCAAAGGTGCAGGAACCCTGTTGAAATGCTGAAAAACAAGATTGAGAAATCTTGCCATACAATATAAATCAAGAATGAGCACTAAATAATTGCATTGAGTATAAATGGAACTATTGCCTATAAAGGAAATAACAACAAATAATAATCAATATCTTAATATTGGCCACAAAATCTTGCACCTGTCTGCAAACCACTAACAAAACAATACCAGCCAATCAATATGCAAATATCCACGACCCAGATTTAATAAAAACCTATTCAAAGTTGACTCTAACCACACAAAGGACATGACAATCAACAATAGAGGGGGTACTTGCAACTTAACAGTCCTCACTAGCCAAGAACAAGTTGTGTAATTGGTCTGATCTAAATCCAGATTAGAATGTAGTGTATATTCTAACTGTTATTAAATATACTGAGGCTTAATAATTCTGTTTCATATTTTCATTTGATCTTCTGTTGTCAGGTATGTTTGTGTACATAGTACGTGTTGTAATTAAATGATCGTATAGACAGTAACATTGTTAAGCTTTTTTGTCAGCCCGCTCCATCATTAACTGGAAAAAAAAATCATTTAACTGAAGAAAAAAAATCAAGATTTTCTAAAAAAATCTTACAAATTTGCTTTATTTTCCAGACATTTTGTGAATTAAAAAAAGCACCTCAACATCTGAAGGAAAAAATGTTGGTCAGGACTGACGAACAAGGTTTTTTCCTTGGCCTTATTGTGTTTTCTATTTCATTTGATCTTCAAATCAGTTGTGTACATGTTGTAATTCAGTGATTATATAACATTAACATTTGTATTGTATTTTCATTTCACAGAACCAGACCGCATTGCACCATGCAGCTATCAACTCAGCAGCAGACGTATGTGAAGTGTTGATAGCACATCATGCAAATGTTGATGCGGAGGATAAACATGTAAGTAAATCATCAGAATGTGATCTCAGTATGAGGTGGATGATATTAAATGTGGATTATAATAATATTAGGAAATGACAATAATAATAAATGATAGTACTGTTAATAGTAACACCTGGCAGAGTGGTTGAGGTATGCAGAATGCTACTTGAAAAACAGCTGTGGAAATGTTGAAAAAATGTAAGTAAATATGGATTGTGGTATTTACTGCACCGTCAATGAGATAGCTTGTATTTAAATGAGCACAACAATCATTATATTGTAAAGGTGGAATTTTTCGCGCATGTAATTTTTTGCGCTTTGCACATTTTGAACAATTTTTGCATGTGTTTATTTTCGCGATTTAGACCGACCTTACATAGAACTACATGCAAAATGAATATATTTGTGCATTTTTATTTTCGCAATTGCTGAATTTAGGTTGATAAGCGTGAAAATAAATGTAGCGCATACATTTCCACTTGTACAGTATTCAGTATTTTACCGTTAAATTATGTTAATTAAATTTGCTATGGCGACCGGTGTTCAATCACTTTCAAAAACGAATTTATTTGTAAAAAAGTTAAATATTTTCAAATATTGTCTGTTTTTTCTCTTTTATTTTAATCAGCGAAAATAAAACAAATTAAAAAATTGTGATTTAAAAAATCTTGATAAAAAATATGGATTAGTCTGGTCTGTAGAACACAGCTTTTCCTTGGCCTAATTATGTTTTCATTTCCATTTAATCTTCCTATAGCATTGTGTACATGTTGTAATTCAGTGATTATATAACATCAACATTTGTTGTGTTGTCATTTTACAGAACCAGACCGCATTGCACTATGCAGCTTGGAGCTCAGCAGCAGACGTATGTGAAGTGTTGATAGCACATCATGCCAATGTTGATGCGGTGGATAACAGGGTAAGTAAATCATCAGAATGTGATCTCAGTATGAGGTGGATGATATTAATGTGGATTATAATAATATTAGGAAATGACAATAATAATAAATGATAGTACTATTAATAGTAACACCTGGCAGAGTGGTTGAGGTATGCAGAATGCTACTTGAAAAACAGCTGCGGAATGTTGAAAAAATGTAAGTAAATATGGATTGTGGTATTTACTGCACCGTCAATGAGATAGCTTGTATTTAAATGAGCACAACAATCATTATATTGTAAAGGTGGAATTTTTCGCGCATGTAATTTTTTGCGCTTTGCACATTTTGAACAATTTTTGCATGTGTTTATTTTCGCGATTTAGACCGACCTTACATAGAACTACATGCAAAATGAATATATTTGTGCATTTTTATTTTCGCAATTGCTGAATTTAGGTTGATAAGCGTGAAAATAAATGTAGCGCATACATTTCCACTTGTACAGTATTCAGTATTTTACCGTTAAATTATGTTAATTAAATTTGCTATGGCGACGGGTGTTCAATCACTTTCATAAACAATTTTTTTTGTAAAAAGTCAAATATTTTCAAATATTGTCTGTTTTTTCTCTTTTATTTTAATCAGCGAAAATCAAACAAATTAAAAAATTGTGATTAAAAAAATCTTAATGAAAAATATGGATTGGTCTGGTCTGTAGAACACAGCTTTTCCTTGTCCTAATTATGTTTTCATTTCCATTTAATCTTCCTATAGCATTGTGTACATGTTGTAATTCAGTGATTATATAACATCAACATTTGTTGTGTTGTCATTTCACAGAAGCATACCGCATTGCACTATGCAGCTAGCAACTCAGCAGCAGACGTATGTGAAGTGTTGATAGCACATCATGCGAATGTTGATGCGGAGGATAACGCAGTAAGTAAATCATCAGAATGTGATCTCAGTATGAGGTGGATGATATTAATGTGGATTATAATAATATTAGGAAATGACAATAAAAATAAATGATAGTACTATTAATAGTAACACCTGGCAGAGGGTTGAGGTATGCAGAATGCTACTTGAAAAACAGCTGCGGAATGTTGAATGGTGTTTGCTACAAAACAAATGTAAGTATTATGGATTGTGGTGTTTACTGCAATGTCAATGAGATAGCTCGTATTAAAATGAGCTCAACAATCATTATATTGTAAAGGTGGAATTTTTCGCGAATGTAATTTTTCGCGCTTTGCACATTTTGAACAATTTTTGCATGTGTTTATTTTCGCGATTTAGACCGACCTTACATAGAACTACATGCAACATGAATATATTTGTGCATTTTTATTTTCGCAATTGCTGAATTTAGGTTGATAAGCGTGAAAATAAATGTAGCGCATACATTTCCACTTGTACAGTATTCAGTATTTTACCGTTAAATTATGTTAATTAAATTTGCTATGGCGACGGGTGTTCAATCACTTTCAAAAACGAATTTATTTGTAAAAAAGTTAAATATTTTCAAATATTGTCTGTTTTTTCTCTTTTATTTTAATCAGCGAAAATAAAACAAATTAAAAAATTGTGATTTAAAAAATCTTAATAAAAAATATGGATTAGTCTGGTCTGTAGAACACAGCTTTTCCTTGTCCTAATTATGTTCTCATTTCCATTTAATCTTCCTATAGCATTGTGTACATGTTGTAATTCAGTGATTATATAACATCAACATTTGTTGTGTTGTCATTTCACAGAACCGTACCGCATTGCACCATGCAGCTTGGCACTCAGCAGCAAACGTATGTGAAGTGTTGATAGCACATCATGCAAATGTTGATGCGGAGGATAACTATGTAAGTAAATCATCAGAATGTGATCTCAGTATGAGGTGGATGATATTAATGTGGATTATAATAATATTAGGAAATGACAATAATAATATTAAAATGATAGTACTATTAATAGTAACACCTGGCAGAGTGGTTGAGGTATGCAGAATGCTACTTGAAAAACAGCTGCGGAATGTTGAATGGTGTTTGCTACAAAACAAAACAAATGTAAGTAAATATGGATTGTGGTGTTTACTGCAATGTCAATGAGATAGCTTGTATTCAAATGAGCACAACAACCATTTATTGTCAAGGTGGAAATTTTTGTGCATCTTATTTTTCACGTTTTGCACATTTTGAACAATTTTGCCTGTTTTTATTTTCACGATGTGGAGCGGCCTTACATAGAACTACATGCAAAATTAATATGTGTGCGGGTTTTTTTTGCAATTGGGGATTTTAGCTGAAAAGTGTGAAAATAAGCGGAGCGCATAAATTTCCACTTGTACAGTATTCAGTATTTTACTGTTAAAATACAGGGTGGTTCAATAAAACCTTGACAGTTTTTTGAAGGTATTTTTTTAAAATTCTGTAGATTTAAAAAAAAATCTTTTTCAATATTCATCAACTACATGATCTTGACCATCTATGCTGAACATATCGTTACAAATAACCTTACGGTTGCAAAATAACAGCTATTTGAACAAAGTCTGTCCCATTTCACTCTGTCCACGGGTACTGATTTCGCGACGTTACATTGAATACTGAATGATGAATTGCATGCAAGTAATCTAAGATATGAAGATCCCGCCAGGTGAAACCAGTGTAATTGTTAACATCTTAACTATCTATTCAGGTGTGAAATCAATACGTAATAATAATACCACGAGTGACCCTAATTAGAATTATTGATTTTCATAGATTGGAAGTGTAATTGTCTATGCTATGCCTTAACAGTGACGATGCCATTTAATGTGATCTTGCTGGGCATTTCCCGTAGACTTACTCGTGGGCAAAGAGATTTGGAGAGATTCTCTTTAAATAGCTATCATTTTGCCGCCATAGCATTATTAACATTGACATTTTCAGCATAGACGACTAAGATGATATTGTTGAGGAATATGTAAAAAAAAACACCAAATCCCACAATTTTTAAAAATATGGCCTTGAAAAACTGTCATCGTTTTTTTTCGTCAGAGTGAAATGGGACAGACTTTGTTCAAATAGCTGTTATTTTGCAACCGTAAGGTTATTTGTAATGATATTTTCAGCATAGATGGTCAAGATCATATAGTTGATGAATATTGAATTTTTTTTTTTTAAATCTACAGAATTTCAAAAAAAATGGCTTCAAAAAACTGTCAAGGTTTTATTGAACCACCCTGTATATTAGTTAAATTTGCTATGTGGACGGGTGTTCAATCACTTTCATAAACGATTTTTTTATGTAAGAAAAAACATATTTTCAAACAAGCAAAATTCGCTTTGATTGTATTCAGCAACAATATAATTATATAGAAAAGTTGAAATAAAAAAATCTTATTAAAAAATATGGATTAGTCCGGTCTGTAGAACAGCATTTCCATGACCTATTTCTTTATAATAATATTTACTATAATATATAGAAACTCCCTGCACTTGGCAGAGTGGTTGAGGTATGCACAATACAACTTATAACCAGCTGTGGAAGGTGTAAATACAAAACAATGCAAACATAGAAAAGAATTCTAGTGTACACCAGGGGCGGAGCCAGAGACTGATTTTACCAGGGGGCTGAAAAAAAAAGAAATCTTGAATTTTCTGGTGGTGGACTATTCAATACGGTGCCCGAGCTATGCTCGGACAGGGGGTGTTTCATGGAATAGTGCCCCCTGAGAAGTAGAATTTTTTTCAAATTTTCAAACTCATTTGGTGCGATCTGGTGTATATTTTTGACCACAATTTTTTTGTTTATCAATGCACGAAAGAAGTTGAGCATAACTGATATATTCTTGATTAAAGTATATTTGGTTTAAAAGCTCGAACAGGGGGTGTCTGAGGGGGATATGCCCCCCTCCGAAGTAGACAATTTTTCAATTTTCGACCTCATTTGGTGCGATCTGGTGTATACTTTTGACCACAATTTTATCGAAAAGCCACCTGTTCTTTTCCAATTAATATTTGGTTTTTTTTATCAATGCGCGAAAGAAGTTGAGCATAACTGATATATTCTTGATTAAAGTATATTTGGTTTAAAAGCTCGAACAGGGGGTGTCTGAGGGGGATATGCCCCCCTCCGAAGTAGACAATTTTTCAATTTTCGACCTCATTTGGTGCGATCTGGTGTATACTTTTGACCATTTTTGCCCCCCCACACCCGGATCTGCGCCTGTACACATATAAATAAGGCTCTAGCTATGTCTTATATTTATTATATGCCTAATGAACATATATTTAGTATTGCTTAGGTTAATTATGCTAACGTGACAACAAATCCTGTTCTATAAGGGCAACAGATCCAATTTCTTAATTTGACATATTTTAGAAAAATTGTTCAACATTTTGTTTTTAAATTCTTGTCAACTGTTCAACAATTCCCAACATTTTTCACAAAGATCAATTGTTTTCTTCCTCAAAATGCTATAAAATTGTTGCAAATGTTAAGAATGTACAAAATTGGAAATTAATATTACTATTATTTTTGTTAAATCTTGCCAGTAATTCCATGATGAGCACCCCAACATATTTAACTGTCAAATGCCTCCTTAATTTTATTCCTTAAATCAAATTATTATTTAGTTTATTATTTAGTTTTTTTAATGATGAGCAGGACAATCACATATAAAAACGTATTTTTTTAGAAATCGGTAAAAACAATTTTAATTCAGGGGCAAATAGGAAAAAGAAGAAAAAAGCCAGACCATCCGACCCAACCTGAAAGGTCCACTTGCCCGTAGAACAGGTTTTTTTTTGTTGCCCTAGTAATTATTAAATAGTTTCAGGAATCCGATAAAACATTGTTGTATGAGTGCCTTATATCCTCCAAATAGCATAATTAATTGCAGACACACATAAACTCACAATATCCCTTTAAAAAGTTTTTTTAAAAATCATATGACATAAATCAATGAAAATCCACTTAACAATAGATTTGTATTCAATTAACAGTCTCGGTAATGAGTGACCAGATGATGGCGGCCACACAATTTCAAAAGCAGCTCCTGGTGTTATAAAATACTTTCACAATATACAGGCAAAACTGGATTAAAACAATCCTGTCCTGCGTTTCTAAATAAATCCATTATTATTTTTGTTTAGCTATTTTATTTCAAATTTCATATTGCAGAGAAAAAACAATGCACTATGTATAATATAATAAAACAATATTATTTGTGACAAACAAACAAACAAAAAGAGACAGTGCAGCGGTAGAACCCACACGGAAATTTGGAGTTCAATGACCAGCCACTGTGCCAAGCATCCAATTAAATTTGACAGTGCATCAAATTTAAAAGTAAGGCCTACTACATTAAATTTGACCCAAGTACCATCTACATTAAATGTTCATTATTTCCCCAATAACCATAAACTATATCACCATACCAAGTACCCAGTAAACTTAATGATACAAATTGCACATATATTTGATGTATTTTCAGAAACAAACACCAATGCACAAAGCCTGTAAGCAGTACAATAATGCAACTTCAAGTGACAGCTTGGAATGCTTGTCAAAAGTCATCCTCCTCATTCAATCCAAAGCTGATGTTGCATCGACAGATATGGTAAGTGTTATGTGGTGAAACGCAAGAAAGTACTAAGACATTTCATTTCATTTCATGTTTATTTAGCCAAATCAACATTGCACAATAAAACACATATAGATGAAACATACAATAATCAAATATAATAAATATAAAAGACAATAGTAAAAAACACAGACAGAAAGCATGTTGATAAGACCAAGGATAGCGCAAAAATCCACAAGAGCTTATTTCCATTGGGGTCCTTTCAAGATAACAGCACAAAGAAGAGAGAAACAACTAACAAGTCAAGGCATGGTACCCCCTCCCTCTCTCAATCTTGCTTTCATTGCAAGATGAGATTTTACTTCTTTTTTGAAGTAGGCATAAGTATTGCTCGACTTAATATTGCCAGGAAGAGAGTTCCATGCCCCAACCGCAGTACATTGAAAGGTGTTGCTGCCAAAATGTCCCCAGACCCTTGGAATGACAAAATTAAGGTGGCTATCCCTGGTATTATAGCGATGCATTTCTGATACTTTCATAAAAAGTTCACTAAGATAACCTGGTGAGATGTTATTAACAATTTTGAAGGCATGATTCAACTTCATTTGTATACAATTTAATAAAGTAAAGTATACAATTTAATAAAGTTGCACATGTTGTCAATCAAAGCTTTTTATGCTGTAGTGTTTAAGTGTTTATTTCTGGATGTATTAGTCCAAAAATATAATATACTTTTGATTGTTTTACTGACTACCTGCAAAAACTGTTTTAATCTTCTTCTCATAGAGGCCAATAAATTGTTAACATTTCTTCTAATAGAGGCTAGTCAATTTAAATTTTTTGCTTAGTACAATATTCACAAACATACATATCATAAGATATAAAGTATAATAAAAAGATTCAAGCTAGCATTTTAAAATATGCTAATGATCTGATAGTATGTTGGGGAAAAAATGTGTATGGCCCTTTTTTTAATGAAAGTCTTCCTTTCTTGTAGAAGAATTTTTTATTGAAATTATTGAAATGTTGTATTTCCTATAGTATGGTAACACGCCATTGGATTATCTTGGAGTCTTTAAGCGAAGAACCGTACAGCAGGAATACGAGGTAAATGTTAATCATTTGGTGACAAGCCCAATATTGGTTATCATTTTTTTAAACTATCTTAACTTATTGACAAAGTTTGTGCAAGGAGATTTTGTTCATTTTACTCACAAACTGGTGAATAACAACACATTTTACACAATAATGTTTTAGTGGGTCTGGAACTCTTTATAAACAGTGCTGCTACTGCTACTCAAAGATCACTTATCAGGCGATAAATGTGCTCATATTTATATCTAAATTATAATTTGGAAATAAATTTCCCTCTTGAGAGATATTGCATCAAAGAATTTTTTAATAGGTATAGGAAGTTTACAGCATAAAGTTCAAATTTGCACTTGTGACTTTTCAACACACTTTTTGCTAACTGACTCATGCAATTATAACGGTTGGTGCGATAGGGCGGCACCTTTAGATGTCATACAAGTTGATGGACACTAACGCGTGCTATCAGCATGTGGTGTTCCTTGCTGGTAAACTTTGTGCACAAATATTCGCGGTACTACTATTCTAAGTACTATAGAAGTGTTAAACTAATTGAACTGTGAATATTTATTTACCAGAAATTTTTAAATAAGAGGAAACTATTTGTAAACGTCAGAACAGTATTACAATTAATTAAACGAAGAGTATTTGTTTCATTTGGCAACTTTTCTTTGCACAGAGTTAGGAGTCATAAAACATATAGTGGATTATCCAGGTCCCTCCCGTTCGATATCAGTGTACTAATGCCGTGAGTCGGACCGATTCCAGTTCTAGTAAAACCCCTGTGTGAAATCAACTGTGCCCTGCAGAAACGAACTGCTTGACCCGTCCAGTCGTCTTCATTCAATAATTCCATTTTATTAATTGGCCGTGTATATAGCAAACAAAATCTAGAAAAATTGATCAATCACAGTAATTGACACATAGTTATCAATCAATCCATTAAAACATAATGGAAAACAAAAATTCCATTTACAGACTGGAAACCCCCATCTGATTCGATTGAAAATGGCATATCTAACACATCACAATTTCTAATATGACACGGCCTTTCTTTCGCTACTGTCTGGCAGAAAATTTTCTCAATTTTACAGTGAAAGGGCAGGCTGAGTCCCCACGTCTCTCTATCCATGACCACAATGTTTTGAGCGCCCTCACAGAGGCAGTTTGTAAATTTATATTTTTTGTAAATACAGCGGGTTGGTAGGGAAGATGGTTGGTTAGTTATGGAACTCGATTTTTCATGCCAGTTTGGGGCCGGGATGTCACAATACCCTTTGCCCCTCCCCCGACAGGTGATTCCATATACGCTACTGTACCAAAACAGTCTCATTTACATGACAAGTTTTTAAATTTGATATTTTATTTGCAGAAATTTAATATACACCATAAGCTCATGGAGACAAGCAGTCGGCCCATGGATGTGGTCAAAATTTGTCTTTGTGGGGACCCGGCAGCAGGCAAATCAACCATCAAGTACACATTAACAAAGGTTCGTACATATAGCGGGTTATAATAATTACAGGGTAATGTTGAAGTGGATTGTTAACAGATAAAAGCATGTTTGCATTAGTTTTTTAAGTGAAGTATAGAATAGAGACCTTTTTGAATAATTATGAGTGAAATTTCAGCCTTAACCCTAACACTGCCAAATCCAACGAGCCAGACTGTTTGTTCCACCCGACATGGAAGTTTTTTGAAGAAATTCTAGCCCCAGGCTATAGCCTACTTGGTGCAGTATGTGCTGGAGGTCTGTGGTTCAAATCCTGGGGGGGGGGTCACAGTGATACTTTGGGTATAACTTTTTGCCGCGGGGAAAAAATGCTGACAAAAGTGGCCGTAGGGTTAATGAGAATTTTTTTCTTATTCCAAAATGTTCCAAATTTCGTTTCTATAGCCCTAACACTGCCAAGTCCAACAAGAGTCCAACAAGCCAGGCTGTTTGTTCCACCCGACGTGCACGTTTTCCAAGAAAAATCTGGCCTCAGCTTATATACTTGGCGCAGTTTACTGAAAAAAGTGTCCGGTAGGGTTAGGGTTAATTGACCTGTTTTTTTTGCCCCTGATAGTTTTATTCTTGGAAACACATCTGAGACCATTTTGGTTACTGAACTAATAGATGTACATAAAAAAGTTTTCGCAAAACAGTTGTTAACATTTTGCCAACTCATATCCTATTGAAAGCAATGACTAAGAAAAAAATTGGGCTACATTTTTCCACCTCATGTCCCATTGAAACCAATGGCTAAAAACAATATTGGGCTACATTTTGCCACCTCATGTTCCATAGGAACCAATGGCTTAACACAAAACTGGGCTATATTTTGCCACCTCATGTCCCATTGAAACCAATGGCTAAAAACAATATTGGGCTACACTTTGCCACCTCATGTCGCATTGGAACCAATGGCTAAGAGCAATATGGGGCTATAATTTGCCACCTCATGTCCCATTGAAACCAATGGCTAAAAACAATATTGGGCTACATTTTGCCACCTCATGTCACATTGGAACCAATGGCTAAGAGCAATATGGGGCTACATTTTGCCACCTCATGTCTCATTGAAACCAATGGCTAAAAACAATATTGGGCTACATTTTGCCACCTCATGTCCCATAGGAACCAATGGCTAAACACAAAATTGGGTTACACTTTACAGCCTAAAGTCCCATTAAAACCAATGGCTGCTAAATTATTTAGTCAACAGTTTTGGCAACAATAAAAGGGTCTAAAAAGATATTAAGTATGCTATAATCTAACCAAATTGTTTTTGAATATATTTAAAATGTGTATATAAGTGTCTCAGTATTATCTTTATTTCAATTAAAGCTGTTGATTTATTCCATTTTTTATTTCGACACCAGAAACTCTCTTTGTTGACAAGGTTTGTTGGCCGTGCATTGGGCAGTTCCAAGAAGGTAAGTATCATTTCCTAACAAAATATTTCAAAGACATAGTATGTGCCACAATTACATATATTGTAAACACAATGGCTTAGTATGTTGTAGTTTAAAACTTTTTCGTCCAAAAATGTATTCTCTTTTCTGATTGGTAGACCGTGCCGGGTGCAAATCCCCCATGTAGTCTGTTCCGTTTGACCATGTGGAACCTCATATGAAGTACATGTATGTGTTGCCAGTTGCCTAAATTGATGTGATTTTTTTGTTCTTTTTCTTTTCTTTCTTGAATAGAGAGAGGATGGTGGCCACGTCCCAACACCGGGAATTAACGTTTCACGGCAGTCAGTACCTGGTGCTGGAAACTTTGTTCTATGGGATTGTGCTGGGCAAAAGGAATACTCCCTTACACATGGGATGTTCCTTGGTGCGATAGCGCATTCCATATTTGTGGTGTTGTATGATCTTACATCACCACAATCAAAGGTAAAATATAATTGTTATCAATTACAGTTTGGTTTTAGGAATTGTTCACTACCCTCCCAAAACCGACGTCTGGCACACTAACAAAGAATATAAAAGATTGTCTTTAAAGATACCTGTTGTGATAAGAACAGAGATTAAAAGGACTAATTATGTTTAACTGTTATTGTACAGCTCATGTGTTGTTTTGTAATTTATTTATTTTAATCTATTTTCATATATGTTTATATTTTGCAGTTGTCCATCATTGAGTACTGGCTGCCTTTCATTCGGGCGATGCACGGCAAAGGAGAGGAAAAACCGCAAGTTGTACTGGTGGGAACTCATCTGGATGAAGTCGAGAATCCACGACAGGGTAAGGATAATTTCTTTATCACATTTGATTTCAATTGTTATGAGCACAATGCCACAAATATTGTTGCATAACTATAGCACCCATTCATGCTGCAAGTCCAACTGCACATTCCTTTAATTACCTACTGCTGACTAAAGGGCGAGTCAACAAAAGTGTACTCAAAGTAAAATAATTATTAAAAATAGTTGTTATCCGAATATGAAGGCAACCAATGTATGTGGCAATAGATGCATTCATTCACTATCATCCGCAAAAAGAATCATGACAATTCATGGTACCGCTCAACAGATATTGAATATTTTACTCAATAATGCTTGACATTAATGAACAATGAACTAATAAAGACAAATTAAACATTCTCAGATATTTTTTCAAATATTCAATATGAAATAATGACAAAACAATGTCATTATAACACAAATTTAGCAACAACAACACAACATTTGGCTTTCGTGATAGTATGACTGGGTTCAGACTATCAATAGTGGACTTCTTGTTCGATTTATAAAATGTTCACTTTTACGCAAATGAGCATAAAATATGTTTACCACAACTAATTTCAACCAACAAAAAATCTTTAGAAAACTAATGATCTGACCCGTCTGCCTCGATACAAAATCTGTGAAATATTTGCACAGGTTATATAAGATATATAATCCCAAAGTTGAGTACGCTTTTTTTACTCCCCGCCTGTATTTTTTTTTTTGGTAACGCTGTTTCGGGGAAAATAATTTCAATATAATGTTAAAAATATTGATGGAATCTTTGATAACCTTGAAATTATTTGTCTTTTCACCACACAATTTCCTTGTATGTGTCTAATTGTTTCCTTGTTAAATGGATGCGCAGTTATTGTTGAAGACTTATTTATTTATATAATATATACTTCAGAGTTCACGATGATCATTAATAATGATCATTTTTTCTATATGAAATCACGAAAGCAACCTTTATGCTCAGCATATTTATATTGTGACTGTGTAAGAGCTTTATAGCTGGGAAGCATACATTGTTTTTGAAACACAAGTGACCTTTTCCCCGAAATCAAGGTCAAGGCCAATCAACCACCCAAATTGTCAAGGATGTACACTTAGGTCTTAATTTTATCAACTTCAAAGAATGTGATATAACTCCCTGTGTCTGCCTCGGACTGGGACCAGAAAATCGGATGCTCCCAACTACTAGTACTACTAGTAGTACTAGTCTGAAATTCGGATCTAGCCATAAATCCGAATATCTGAATTGATGTTTTGATGTACAAAGGGGTCTGATGTAATACAATTGTAAAAATATATAATTAATCAAGATATTCAGCGTAAATGTATTTTTAGGTTCTGGTGGGACCAAAGGTTTTTTTAAAATTATAATATTAATAATGCCGTAACCATCACCTACTTGTTAATAGTATAATCAGTGACTGTCACATTGTACTCCTCATCTCTCACACCTCGTAATATGATTTGTCTATGTGTCATAAAAACATTATGTTTCCATAATAAAATATGCCAAACTTTATCTGCAGGTGAACGGGACGGGTCGCTTGTTATAAACAGGGCCAAAGAACGCTTTATGGACACGTTAGACATCGATGATACCATCATAGTTGTTGACGCACGGGAAGGGGACGGTGAAGGATTGGCCAAGTTGAAAGTGGTCTTGAAGAGTCGCCGAAAGGAGATGATAGTATGTTGCTTTATTGTTATTTGAATATAAAATATTTCATAAACATACTGGAATATAGAGGCAGGGTTTAATCCAACACAATAAGAACCCATCAGTACAGGCATTGCATGTCTTCAATTCAAGAGGGGGGGGGGGGGGGGGGGCGGGGCATTCATTCAAGGTGTTATAAACGGGCGCACAAATCACACAGAAAGTGTTTTCTTTCTGAAACTTGGATGCCATGGTATTGTAAAGCTGTATGCATGTAGTATAGTAATCTAAATATATGTATATCATACGTGTGGGTTAGGCTAAGTAAAAAAAATTAAAAAAATGTTTCTCGTCTGCCTCAATAAAAAAAATCGGTGTTATTTTGACACAGATTTTAAGATATAAAATCCCAAAGTTGAGTACACTTTTTTTTACTCCCCCTGTAAACCATAACATTCCTTTTTGATCGCGAGGTAGCATGCCCGGGGGGGGGCACTCAACTTTTTTTTGGGTAGGGGTGTGCCGCCCAGGGTCTCAAAAAGGGGGGCTAAAGAACTGAACTGAGTGGATTTTATGACGAAAAATAGGGTCTTAGGAACTGATTTTTTTCCAAAAAATAGGGCTTGAGAACTGGCCTATAGTTCAATTTTCGATTGATTTTGGTTTAAGAACGCAAAATTTTCAAAAAATTGGGGCTTTGGAACACAAAATTGGTGCTTTGGAACGCAAAATTTCGCGATTTTTGAATTTTCAATAAAAATGGGGTCTTAAGAACTGATGCAGGCTCAAAAGGGGGGTCATAAGAACTAGCAGCAGAGGGTGAAAAAGGGGGTCTTCAGCGCGGCACATACATATACCCTTTTCAAATGTCAGTGCCCCCCCCCCCGGGGTAGCATGTTGCATTGAAGTTTCATGTGCGATATTGTAATGCATCAGTATAGAATATGCTCTGCCGTCACCTCTCCCATCACTGATGTGACACAAGGTATAGAAACAGAAGTAACGAGAGAGAGAGAGATTTGTGTTATTCCATCTCACTAGGAAATTGACAGATAAGGTTTCCCACAGGAAATAGTAATTGTGGTTTGAATTGACCCAATGAATTGCAATGATTAGTGTGTGAATATTAATGAGGTGCTTCTTTTTTCTTTCATTTTCAGAAAAATAAAACCGTCCCCAAGCTGTGTGACAAGGTGCTGGCACTCATCGAATCAAAACGTCATACTGATGTCCCGATAATTGGTTGGGATGAGTACCTGCGCCTTGTTAAAAACAAATATGTTGGTATAGATGAAGATACTTTGAAACTGGTGACTGGCTCTTTACATTTGCAAGGGGAGGTAGGTGATATTAAATAATGTGTGAATTACTGTAACTTAAGGAAAACATACATTTGATTTGCAACACAAATATTAATAATTTTGAAATTTTAATGACTAGTTACAAGGCCAATCATGTATTGTATGTGTTTCAACTGTATAATACACATACAATCATGAGTTGTATGTGTTATTACAGTTGAAAAACACTCCATACCCATTCGCCAAATTTGCATGCAGGTGAATGAATTGTAATTCAGGTGTTGTTGATAAAAAAAATATGGCAAAGCATAAATTACCAGTCTTGTCAATATACAACTATGATGTGAAGTGGATAAACCCTAATATCTTATGGTAGAATAACGTCTTTACACTGATAAAGTTGGTCATCAACCTGGAAACATATAAGTCATATATTGAGTGTGTAAAACATGAGTTCCTTGTCATATTTTCATCTGAATAAACCCAGGAAACCCAAATGTAGTATAATTTTACTACGCTACCACAATGCATGTGTGATTTGATTTTATAGTATAAAAGTGTAGAATATATATGTTTGGAAAATATCCTAAATAAGAATTGTCTAATTGTATTTGTATTATTTCAGATATATTGGGCCAAGTTTACAACAACGAGAGAAGACCAGATTATTGTGAACACTCAGTGGTTCACCACTGATATCATCGGGGCTGCCTTTGCAGGCGATGCATTTGGAAGCCAGCTCAAAACTCTTCCAGATCGATCATGTTATTCCCTTGAAGAGCTCAGGGAATTCTTCCCGAAGATGGACACTTCACGACTCCTGGACTTATTAGTTGACATGGACCTTCTTCATATCACTAGCGATAAACGGTATCTTCTTCCAGGAAAGTTACCACTGGCAAGCTTAGATGTAGATGTTTGGGACACACATGGTGCTTATGAATTGAAAGGCAGAAGCATCAGGTGTGTTGATCAAGCGGATATATTTAACCCATTGGTCTTCCCTGCTTTGCAAAAGAAGATGCTTGACATCTATGGCGATTTATGTCAGGTCTGGCAGTCCACAGTTTTGTGTATATTTGGTAGAGTTAAAGTATATACAATGCTCACCAAACACAAACGCGCGATCCAGGTAGTTGTGAAGTGTCCAACTACGGATGATAGGAAAGTTTCGCATGGGAAATTAGAAGATGTAGTGGAACTGATCCAGTCTGAGCTCTTTGAGAAATCGAAGGGTACGAGAGTTCAATTTGGGTACATGAGTCCGAATGCCCTTCGAAAAAATAAAGATCTGGAAGAGGTATTGAGCTTTTCGCAGGAGAAGCTGATGATAGCTGAGGAATTGTCTGGTGTCATCGGTACACAAGAAGAGGATATCACCCAGATCCTCTTCGACGGGTACAATGACATGTTTCTTCTCAAATTTGGCCTGAATTGTCGCTATGACTGGCTACCAGTGAGCGCAGCAGATAGATGTTTTCATCGTCTGGATAGGTCATCTGAATGGGGAGAAGACTACCGAGCTGTAGGTCAAGCTCTTGGTATTCAAGATCATGACATAGAACGACTTGCGAACTGCAGCGGTCGACATGAATCTCCGACAACGAATATCATTAACAAATGGTGTACGGATCAGAAGAGAAAGATGTCGATCGGAATGCTGCAGCAGCTCCTCAGCCGGTTAAGTCTTCTTCACAATGCAGATGCATTGATTGCAGTCGATGAAGTTGTGGAGGAATATACTTCACATCTCATGGTAATTATGAGGTTTATAATATTCAGATAGACCGATTGGGTTTTGAATGCTTTGAACAGTGCCCCGTGGATAACATTTATAGTTTTTGTCTATAGAACAAAACATTTTATTTTCAATTAGTAGGTGTTTGAACACAAGAAAAGGCATTATCATTGTCTTGACTAAAGTTTGCTATGGTGTCGGACTATGTTGACTATGCGAAGGGCAGGGGCGAAGTGGTCAATTTTCAGATCATTCTTTAAATGCGATGAGCTATCTGGTTCAGGCATATCGTGTAGAATTTTACTATCATGTCTTTTATTGAGCAGGTAAGGGATCACGTCAAAACTCGACCGCCCGGCAACCGCCGGTTACGGCCGGTTCCGCCCGGTTCTCACAAAACGTGTCGTCTGTTATAATATACACACATAATGAGGTCAAATAGTTACACTCTGGTGAACACGACCGGTTGATAGTGCCTGGCGTCACACGCGTGAGCAATAACATCTTGAAATAATGGGCTCAGTTGACAACCAGTACAATACAGCTATTGATTTTCGCTGGGGTTGGCTTTTTCAATCTGTTTATAGCTCAATTAACTTTTTAAAATCAATACCGAAAGTCTATGAATGGTGGTTTTTTTATAGAACGATTATAGAGAGAGCTATTATGACCGCAAAGTAACAGATTGATAGTGTAAATTGGTCCTGTTACAACATTAAGTCAACCGGCGGTTGTTCAGTGTTGCATGCGCGAATATTCATATACCAGTAAAACATTTGACCTGAAAGAACCGGGCGGAACCGCCCGTAACCGTCGGTCAACGGCCGGTCGAGTTTTGACGTCTCCCCTTACCAATATTCACCTCCTCCTCCCATAATAAACAAACGACTTGAACACAGTGCAATGTTACATGTGACCGTTCCATTGAAGCCATTTCAATCCAATTGTGATGACATTAAAATTCTTTATCTGCAATGTTTTATACATTTACATTCTAAGATTATGATTTATTGATAGTCGTAATGGTTTTCATCCATGAGCTATAACTCTCTTTTTGCAAGAATGCGTAGAATAGGCTTTTAAAAGTAGTCAATTTTAATTTTTGCCATCCATACAGAAATCTGAAGCGCTCACTGGACCTGAAGCCTCGTCCGATGTGTATGCCAGTCATGCTGCTGATAGCGCATTTAATGTTGGTAAGTACATGTACTGCATCATGTAATTCTATTTCATTATAATTATGATCATATATGAAGGAGAAGTATCAAAGCAATGCAATGGACTGATATATTCATGTAACTAAATGATAGCCATATAATTTAGCAGGAGGTTTTGGCAGTGACAACCTCCTACCTTCTCTCTTTTCCTCAGTCTTGAACGAACCAAAATGTGCAAATAAAAGATCCAACCCTACCTTTATTTATTGAACATATCTGGGATTTTAATTGTTGATTAAAATACATATCTTTTTAATGCTGTTGATCGTCGTCCCCCCCCCCCCCCCCCCCCCAAAAAAAAACCCCTGTGAACTGTGATAATATAGGTCTAAATAGAATGATATTTTAATTGTACTGTAACATTGTTATTCTATTTATTCTATACAGATGTAACAGGTGTGACAGATAAGTTGGTCCGATGGAGGCTTGTGCTTAAACGTCGGTGGGATATTGTAGTACGTGATCTTGTTACTAATAATGGGATCACATCCAGTCTGCTCTATCTCCCCGACTGTGATTGCCAAGTCCTTGACGAACTAGATCAGTCACAAGAGCAACGGCAGAAAAACTCCAAGAAGCTATTGCAGTTGCTGTTGCATTGGAAGGAGGATAGATGGCCCGACGACTTTCTACAGGGGTTACGAGAGACGGGTCAAAGTCCTTTAGCCAATGCACTTAGCGAGGAGTACCTGAAGGTAGAAAAAGAGGAAGAAGAAAGATGTAAAAAAAGGCGACTAACACAAAGGGCATTTTACAAGTCCATCAAGCATGAAGAGGTATGTTCTGTATAAATACACTCGTCCAAAGAAGTTCCTTGCCACTTAGTAAAGTCCAAATATTTCAAATTAATATTTAATAGAATATATATAATTGTATATCAAAATAAGCAGAAAGTAATCCTCTAACAGCTTAACATGGAATTTAGACATGATCACTCATGCATGGCAGATCCCATTCACTTGACAATGGCAAGGTTTGTGGAAGAAGATTGCAAAAAATTGGATAATCCCTCCATTCAAATGTTTATGTGAATGATTGAACACAATATGAACCTTACCATTGCTTAATGAATGTGCTCAGCCATGCATGAATGCGTACATCTTAATTTCATACAGACATGATAGAGAATTAGTGTCTGCTTATTTTGACATGCAATTGTTTCATTTATATTAAATATTTATGTGAAATATTTGAATTTCAATATTTGAACTTAAATGAGTGACAAGGAACTTCTTTGGACGAGTGTATGTGTGCAATTGGGCATGGTTCACAACTTCCCAGGCAGGCTTGACAATGACAAGCATTAATCCACGAGAAGACACATTCCCCAGGGGGGTCACTCTTATTCCCCAGGGGGGTCACTTTTAATATTACTTGGGTACGCATGCTCATCAGAACAAATTAAAACCTTCAGTAGAATGTCCTAATTATTTTGGGGATTTAGGGTCAACTTTTGTCATAGGTTTTCATCATTGGAGTCATCCACTAATCCTTTTGAGTGGTTTTCCTTGAGATCTACTGGGGGTTAAGTTTCTTTGGCTATTTTGGGGTAAGATGTACGTTATCTGATGAAGCCAATTTAAGTGGTGACATTTGGTACTGCTGTATATATACCATTTAGAGTCCAATTTTGAGATGCTGTGACTAAGATGGGTATCACTTATGTGAGTGACACCCCCTGGTATGCTTTCATTTGAAAATACCCAGATTACTACCTGTAAGTTGTAAACCATGTGGCATTTGATAACTACAAGATTGCTGTAGAAATACCATACTTATTTCATATGAATATTGAATCTTTCACTTTAACAGGGGCCTTACAGCTTTCATGAGAACCAAACATAGTTATAGGTGTTTCTGTTTATATTCTACCCTTAAACGGTATGATCACCCTAAGGGGTCAATTAAATAAAGTCTGGCCATGATTCAAATGATAGAAACTTCTAATAACTTCCACCCCACCCTCCATGTGCTCCATGGTGTAAAGCGCTATATAAAAACTGACTATTATTATTTATTATGAAAAAAGGTGTGTAAATGTTGCATCTTTACAGTGACATCATGCTGTCTCCTTTAGACAAATGTATTTTATACTACCATATCATATCCATCAATTTGTCATCTAGTTATGATTCTCAGATGGCTGTGACATCGGTACATTGTGATTAATAATTATGTGGTGTGGGGAGGGGGGGGGGGGGGGGGGGGGTTCAGCTCTAGTGCTCTTGTGAACTTTTTATCCAGTCATGGCAAATTATAGGAAAAGATTAGATCAATGTTGAGTAACTTAAGATTGTCTGTTCTGAATGATTCAATGTTTAAAAGTAAGTGGATTTATGTTCTATTTATTTAAAGGGACCTGCAGCTGCCGCAGCTACCGGTACCGGTTGAAGCGAAGCTGAATCATGGTTACTCTTGGCTGCTGATCATGCTGATGGTGGTGCCCTACACATTGAAGAGATGCACATACAGTGAGTTATCTCTCCATCATGATGGTCTGTATAGTGTTAAAGCATACAGACTGGAGTGTCTAGTGTATCGCCAGAAACATCTCAAGAACTTCTTCCTTTTTATATCTTCCCGTGCTCCTTTGCTGTCGTTGCTGATTGTGCCTTCATTACATCATCAATCTTCCCTTGTTGGTCATCTTTCCCCATTGTAGTGTGTTTCCCGGTCACCAGGTCCAGCGTGTCTATATTGCGTTCTATAGTGTATTTATATCATTTGTATTTTATGTACTCTTGCCCTTTTCCTAGCCTGTATATGTGTCATAGTGTGTAGTGCGAAAGTACATTTTCATTACTTTTGTATCATGTATGTGTATATTCCTGCAGTATTTTGTGTTATTTGAAGCTCACATATGGAGTTTTTATTTATTGTTATGTATCCTATATGTCTACTATTATGTATTGTGAAATACTTTGGGGTGTATTTCCATGTAAAGTGCTCTATGATTTATCATGTTTATTGGTGTATAATTTCTCTGCACCACCATGCACATCCACATATCCCGTCTATGGTGTCTTTAGTATGCCAGGCCTGTATACCATGGCTGACCATAAACAGTGCCCTCGTGTGTCAGCATTCAATGCATAGACTATGTGTGTAGAATGTAATTAGATGAGCTAGTGTTATTCCAGAACGACAGATTGTCGCCACTCTTGCTCAAGACCGTCGTGCATGGAAGAAACTTGTGGTCGCCTGCTCTGCAGCCGAAGGATGATGATGATGATGATGAGTGTTATTTCATGTATATTTGTACCCCCTACAGAATCCAGGTTTTATATATATTATACTAGATGTAGAATGTAATTGGGCTAGTCCAATACTAAATAGTGTTATTCCATGTATATTTTGTACCACATATGTAAGACACTCAGATTGGGAGGTCTTTAGTGGGTGTAGATTGTAATTGGGCTAGCCCAGTACTAAATAAAGTTATTCCATGTTTATTTTATAAGACACTCAGTTGGAATCCAGGTCTTGTACTATACTGGGTGTATGTACTATACTGGGTTAGAATGTAATCGGGCTAGTCCAATACCAAATAGTGTTATTCCATGTTAATGTTGTATCTCCATATGTAAGACACTCAGTTGGAATCCAGGTCTTGTACTATACTGGGTGTATGTACTATACTGGGTTAGAATGTAATCGGGCTAGTCCAATACCAAATAGTGTTATTCCATGTTAATGTTGTATCTCCATATGTAAGACACTCAGTTGGAATCCAGGTCTGGTACTATACTGGGTGTATGTACTATACTGGGTTAGAATGTAATCGGGCTAGTCCAATACCAAATAGTGTTATTCCATGTTAATGTTGTATCTCCATATGTAAGACACTCAGTTGGAATCCAGGTCTTGTACTATACTGGGTGTATGTACTATACTGGGTTAGAATGTAATCGGGCTAGTCCAATACCAAATAGTGTTATTCCATGTTAATGTTGTATCTCCATATGTAAGACACTCAGTTGGAATCCAGGTCTGGTACTATACTGGGTGTATGTACTATACTGGGTTAGAATGTAATCGGGCTAGTCCAATACCAAATAGTGTTATTCCATGTTAATGTTGTATCTCCATATGTAAGACACTCAGTTGGAATCCAGGTCTTGTACTATACTGGGTGTATGTACTATACTGGGTTAGAATGTAATCGGGCTAGTCCAATACCAAATAGTGTTATTCCATGTTAATGTTGTATCTCCATATGTAAGACACTCAGTTGGAATCCAGGTCTGGTACTATACTGGGTGTATGTACTATACTGGGTTAGAATGTAATCGGGCTAGTCCAATACTAAATAGTGTTATTCCATGTATATTTTGTACCCCCTATATAAGACACTCAGTTGGAATCCAGGTCTGGTACTATGGGTGTATGTACTATACTGGGTTAGAATGTAATCAGGCTAGTCCAATACTAAATAGTGTTATTCCATGTATATTTTGTACCCCCTATATAAGACACTCAGTTGGAATCCAGGTCTGGTACTATGGGTGTATGTACTATACTGGGTTAGAATGTAATCGGGCTAGTCCAATACCAAATAGTGTTAATATTCCATGTTAATGTTGTATCTCCATATGTAAGACACTCAGTTGGAATCCAGGTCTGGTACTATACTGGGTGTATGTACTATACTGGGTTAGAATGTAATCGGGCTAGTCCAATACCAAATAGTATTATTCCATGTTAATGTTGTATCTCCATATGTAAGACACTAAGTTGGAATCCAGGTCGTATGTATGTACTACCGGGTGGTTCAAAAAAAAGTTGACCCAAGTTCAAAGTAATTTTTCAACCACATTTAAAGTTTCAGATAATTTCTGTTTGCTTAGTCTTAATCAGCAGTAAGTTTTGAAATTATCGTGATAAGATGGTACATTTATCTTGGTTGGTTCTTCAGATATGGTTCATTACAGAAAGCATGCACAAAGCTGCCTTGGCCACGGGAGCGTCCTTTTAGTAGAGATGGAATGCACAAAGTGGACTTACACACGATAGGTCACAAATTGTAAAAATAGGAGAAAAAGAAACAAGGAGACATAAGAGACATCTGTCTGGTGCTTGACAACCTACCTATACTTATCTACGTTTCTTTGTTGAATGTGAATGGCACATAAGCATAGAGATTGGGATACTTTGTCAGGGCGGGCATTTCAATTCTGAAACTAGAGCATGCTGTTTTGTTTAAGACAAAAACTAAATAACGCTCCCGTGGACAAGTCAGTTTTGTACATGTTTTCTGTAATGAAGCATATCTGAAGAACCAAACAAGCTAAACGTGCCATCTTTTCAGGATAATTTCAAAACTTACTGCTGATTAAGACTAAGCAAACGGAAATTATCTGAAACTTTAAATGTGGTTGAAAAATTACTTTGAACTTGGGTCAACTTTTTTTTGAACCACCTGGTATATACTGGATGGGTGTACTATTCTGGGTGTATGTAAGAATGTAATTACCCAATATAATTATAGTGTTATTCCATGTGTATTTTGTAACCCTATAGATGGTAGACACTCAATTGGAATCAAGGTCTTATTTTGTATGTACTATACTGGGTGTATGTACTGTACTGGGTGTAATATTGTAATTGGACTAGTCCAATACCAACTAGTGTTATTCCATGTATGATCCCCTGTGTAAGAAACTCAGATTGGAATCCAGGTCTTATATATGTACCATACTGACTAGGTGTATGGACTATAATTCTGGGTGTATGTACTATACTGGGTGTATGTACTATACTGGGTGTAATATTGTAATTGGACTAGTCCAATACCAACTAGTGTTATTCCATGTATGATCCCCTGTGTAAGAAACTCAGATTGGAATCCAGGTCTTATACGTATACCATACTGACTAGGTGTATGGATTATACTGGGTTTATGTAACTGAGTTTGAATGTAATTGTCCAATATATAGTGTTATTCCATGTATATGTTGTACCCCCTATGGAAGACACTCAATTTGAATCCAGATCTTATATGTATTGTACTACATGTATTACTGGGTGTATGTTACATGTATACTGGGTGTAGAATGTAATTGGACTAGTCCAATACCAACTAGTGTTAGCCCATATATACCTTGTATGATCCCCTGTGTAAGAAACTCAGATTGAAATCCAGGTCTTATATGTACCGTACTGATGTGTGTATGTACTATAATACCGGGTTTATGTAACTGGGCAGCGTTCGCATTAAGTGGTGGTCCGGTTGCCCGGGACCACCAAAATTAGCACCGGGCAACCAACATTTACTTTTGCAGTTGCCCGGCGGGCAACCAAAAATCTTACTTAAAGTTAACACATGAATTTAAATATATTTACAGAACTGTGAATGAAACAAAATCAGCTAAATAATAATTATATAATCCAAGTTTTATACGGAAAATATCAATCTATCATTGTACTTTCATGATCTTATTTTGGCCTTAGTACATGTAACCTATTTATACCATGTGTGGTAGCCGTAGTCTGTATACTATTAAATGTAGCAGTAATATGAGATGATGATGGTGTGAGGGACTGTGATGTGATTACTTGTTATTAGTAACTATAATATTCATGTTTTAGATTACTGTCATAATTGTGTACAGTATCACAACTGTAACTTCTAGCGCGGCGCATAATCGCATTGGGTGTAGATTACTAAGTTAAACAAAATAAACACATAAAAAATACGGGCAACCAAAAATTCTGCCGGGCATCCATAATTTCCTGCTAGGTTTCCCGGCGGGCAACCAGATTTGTTCCCCTAACTCGGACACTGTAACTGGGTGTAATATGGAATTGCCCAATACTAAATAGTGTTATTCCATTAGTATTTTGTACCCCCTATGGAAGACCGGTCTTATTATGTAGTATACTGGGTGTTGAATGTAATTGGACGTGCCCAATACTAAATAGTGTTATTCCATTAGTATTTTGTACCCCCTATGGAAGACAGGTCTTATTATGTAGTATACTGGGTGTTGAATGTAATTGGACGTGGCCAATACTAGATAGTGCTAGTCCATTTATATTCTAAACCCACTATGTCATCAAGTGGAATCCAGGCCTTTTTTATTTAGTATGCCTAGGATCATGCAAGGTCTTGGGCAGGATTTGAAGGTGGGGGTGTGTAAATGTGTGTAAATTCAAAAAATGGGTGTGTACATTCAAGATGTACAAAGTATGGGCCATGTGTATACAAAAAGTGGGTGTGTAGGCCTAGTGTTTATATATTTGGATGTATTAAACACTCCTTATATGGCTGGCTGCCTAAGCCCTTACTTGGCTGTACATTACATGTAGAATGTAATTGAACTAACCCAATATTGAATAGCGCTATTCTATTAATATAAAATGTTATGACTATTTGTTCATACTATATAGTTGGTGTAATGTGGATTTTTTTCGCGGAAAAGTCCAACTTGCGCCTTATAATAGTGTATGTTGTTAAACATTTTGTATCCCTATGTAAAACAGTGTGATGATATCCATGTATTATATGTATATTTGCTTTTGTATAAAATAATTATTTATTATTTATTTATTTAATCTTTCTTATTGAGGGTAAACAGCTTCAGTGTCAAGCACTGCTTTCCAAGCAGGCCCTCATTTCACAGAGAAAAATACATAATTATTAACAATATATATACATGGAATATAACAACTATTTACATAAATATATACAGAACCATCAGATAAATTCAGCAAGGAAATGCAGAATTGTAATATACTTTAGAACACAAAATTTAAATTCCATGGATCTTTGTTTTAAATTGTTGCACTGACATATTCTCAAACCCGGTTCTGATTGTTGATGGCAAGTTGTTCCAGGCATATGCTGCCCTAACATGAAACGTTCGCATACCTGAGTTTGACTTAAATTTCGGTACAACCAAAGTATTACTTGTGTGATTTCTTGTTACATGACAATGGTTATTATGAACAAATTCAAACTGCATCGATAAGTATGATGGACTTACATTTCTTAAACATTTATACACAATTAGTAAAAGGTGATTAAGGTAGATGTTTCGATTGCTAGCCGGATTTTCAACTTGATGTTTTCTATTTTACATGAAAGGTCATCCTTAAAATTGGCACATTCCAAAGTTTGAGTTGCATAACTCCAATTGTTCTATTTTTAGAAGCACAAGGTCACAAAACATTTGCCCATTGAGTCCTACACAAACTGGTTGGTGGTTAACCACCTTTGGTAGTAATTCACCATATTTTCGCCTATAATTTCTAAATGGAACATTTCTGGCCCCTAAGATTTGACAGACATAATGAGAAAAATATGGAGATTCTTCTGATATCAAAATATCTTGATGTGAAGAAAAAAATCATAGCCCCAAAAAAGTGATCGGAACATATACCTTTAAGAATGAGATGATAGCCGCTTTATAATACCTCACATAAATCTTTTGTTCGTGAATTTCTTAAGTGATAACCATAAGTCTATGGTTTGTCTGTATTTCATTGGATTGACAGACAACGCGGCTATTACATTTACCATGTACAAAACAGATTTTCCACAAAGTCTTATCCCATGAATTACTACACCAATACTAGGCATGTTTGTTGGTTGTAATTATTTTAATGCATTCCAAAAGAGTGATTCCAAATTATGGTAATGAATTTCTATAGTTTGGACACTTCTGAAACAATTGCTATTTTGGAGTGTCGTCTGCAGACGCCTGCTGCATGGAAAATGGTGTATTGTTATGAAAAGGTCTATTATAGAAATTTTGGGTTTCGCCCGTATGACAGCATTTGCGCCGTATAGAAAGAAGAAAAAAAGGATTTGGGCCATATTATAATACTGTAGTAGAATGTAACGATATTCATATTTTACAGGTGTTATTTAAAACAGGATATATAAATATCCTCTTAATGCTTTTCGCACAAGGACCACATACATTGTAATTAAGTCTTGGTATTTGTGATTAGGATCATTTCAAAGTGTAAACGTGGACATTTTCGTGCTTCATTAATTTCCGCACTCCAGCAGCTACCGCGAAAATAAAAGCAAGCAAATACATTTATTATGTGAATACATGTATTAGTCTATGTAATGATCGAGCTTTCAAATCGCGAATTTAAAAACAAGCGAAATGGCTGAAAATCAGCAAAGCGTGAACATTTAACTGCGCGAAAATTACCACTTTTACAGTATCGCATTTTGATATAAAAATAGAAAGTTCTTCAAATGTTACAGAATAAATTTAGCAAAATATATTGACGAGAAAAATTGCACTAACATTCACAAATTGTATGCCAATATATAATAACAATAGAAACCAAATCCCATTTGCTGTACATCACTCCTGTTTGTGATGATAATATCGAATAATTACGATTGCGTCTACAGTTTGTAACAAGCTTATACTTTTTCAGACATAGATTTCTTGAAATTGGAAAGGTATGCTCATCACTAACCCTTAAGTAAAGCATGCATGTCAGTAGAGTAATTCATAACAAAATAATTTTAAAATGGCAGCGGTCTAGTAAGAGAACTGTTCATTAAAACAGTTTGTCCACATATAAATTTAGTAGTTGTTAAATTAGTCACCAACAGCTTTGTTATTTTACCCATGCATAAATTGTAGACAGGTAGAGCAGTGGTTAATTTCCCTCCTTCAAATCTTGGATTTTGTTTATCACTATTATTATTTAAATGGAATATTTTTGGAAATGTTTTAAGACAAACAAGTTTCATTTGTTGAACAAAGTTTGATTTTGGTTGTTGAATATTCACCATAAATTTAATCTGGAAATTATGTATGAGTGATATAAAAGAACTGTTCATTTTGTGTAAAGGTTCTAATATGATAGACGTATGCTCTCTTCCGCAAATCTTTTCCTCAGGTTTGGTTTTTTTTCTTCAAATATGTATACATACTCATGATTAATTTAGATACCTTGTTTGAGCCATTATTCTTGAGCGCCATCGCATCAGAATGTTCTGCCATAGTTTGGAGAGGAGTAGTTTTGAGGTTCAAGTCTCGTTAGTAAACCTATAGCTTAATCTGTTCCAAATTGGCAAGAAATATTTGGTTTTTATCATTCCGCGTGCAAAAGTAATCCTGGCGTATGCACATGATTATGACCACACGAACACGGTTTTAATCATGCGTGCGTCACGGACATAATTCACAGTGCGTCTGTTGCCTTCTTTGGGTTCCGCGACCTTAGTATTCATTCGCTGTTAAAGCTTCGCCAATTGCGTGTGTTGCCTTCTTGTGCGCCCGGGTCCTTAGTATTCATTCGCTTTTCGAATTTGGAACTGATCAAACTATAGTGGCAGGGACTCTTGCTGGTGAGACACCGGCTACAAACTACCCACCATCTACGATGGCCTGATGTCATGTGATCAATGGATGGAAGTAAACACTACTTTGAAGGAAGGCATCACGATGATCTGAAAGCTAAGGAGCTCACAAATAATGGCTCGAAAAAGGTTTCTTAATTAATCATGAAAATAAAACCGAGCCCAATATCATTGACATGCAGTTAGTATAAATTTCTCAAAAAGTTATTCAGACTTTTTTTCTCAAACAGCCATACTTTGGATATTTCATGATATATTTACTTATTGTGTTAGCTATCAATGAAAAGCTGATGAGTTCATCTTTGTAACGATACCACATTTGTAGCAATCACATGTTTTTAAACATTAAAAGTGCTCAGCCGCTTGCCTTAGAATATTACAAAGTTTAACATTCTAATTGTGCCCAAATCACCACTAGTTTGTGCTCAAAATTACGTGTAGCATTGGCAACTAAATGCTATATTGAATGACAGGGCTGTTCTTTCGGGTGCACCCCGCTTTTCCGAAACACCTCGCTATTCCGAAACTCTGCTGTTATCGATTTTCGGAATAGTGAGGTGTTATTTTTTGAAAGTTTTTCTCTTGGAATAGCGATCGAGGTTCCTGAATAGCAGGGTTTCAGAATAGTGGGGAAACCCCATTCTTTCGAGCACAACACTGGCAACAAGCCTCTAAACAAACAGGTCTTGACCAGGAGCTAGTGTTTACTATTTTGACACAAAGAAAAGGTGCTCCTGGTCCTATACATTATACTGTGCAAAGTTTGGAAAAAAAACTTGCTGGGTGCCCGCTAATTTAGGGGCTTGAACACGGGTGATTTTGGTTGAGTTCTCCCCACAGTCTCAAACAGGTAGGCACTGCAGAACAAGTGATTGCTACATCAGCTCTCCATTGATATGCAACACAGTATATGAATATATCATGAAAAATATGATACATTGACGATTGAAAACATTTCAAACTTATTTTGAGGGATTAAATTAAAGGCATATTATGTATTCTTTTCCAGGGGCACCCCTCTATTCATGATGTTTTTGGAAATATTTTTTGCAGATTAAGATTTCTGATCATAAATCATAGATGTATTCTGAGTTACAGAGGGATATGATTCCTAATTACTTCAAAATTGTGGTTTTAGAGTGAATTTAGAGTAAATAAATAAACTGTCCTGCTAGCAGGACAGTTTATTTTCACCTCTGAAGTAATTAGGAATCGCATCGCTCTGTAACTCGGTATGACTGATGATTTATGATCAGAAATGTAAATATGCAACAAAATCTACTTTCTAAAAAAAATCATGAATAGAGAACGTCCCCTGGAAAAGATCACATAATATGCCTTTTAAGACTGCTTATTTTGTTAGGCCAATTCTTAGGTTTCCATGGACTGATTAGCGGCCCTCGGTCATCCTGCCATAGCGCCCGGTAATACTGAAAAATAAACAACCGAGCGCTGATATTTTGTCCAAACCAGCGCCCGTTGACGACTCAGGAAGCTTGTCCAAAACATTGAATTTCGATTTGACAATACGATTTAATAAAAAGTTAGCTCCCGGTGGACTGAAAGTTGCTCCTGGTTCTCAATAAATCCCATGATCCGAGTGCTACTTTGGAAAAAAGTAGCTCCCGGTAAAAAAACTGTTATCTTGAGCCTTGGACACGAGTTATGATCAAAATCAATTTTGATAATGTAATAATTCCTGTCAATCTTGTGCATTGACCATGGGGTCAAAGGTCATCAAGGGGTCGAAATTGGTCAATACACAAAAAACATTTTATATTTTCACCTGTAATGAATTGATCATATCAAATTTAGGAATAATGATGATGATTGGTCGGGGGGGGGGGGGAAGTATTGACCACAGGCTCATGGATGGTCAAGGTCATAAGGGTCAAATGGTTCATTTGAATATGTGAAAATATTCTAATTCTTATATATATTTTCACCTGAAATTGATAGATTATTACCACCAAATATTAGTAACAATGATTTGGGAGAGGAGAATATGATATTTAGGTCAGAGTTCAGCCAGGTCGAATGGGGTCAATATTCAAAAATACTTAAAAAATCTTTACATATTTGTGTACAATTAATAGGTCATATCCAAACCTTCAATATTTTGAAAAACATTACATCGATTACGTCACAAACTAAAATGTGGCCCTTTTATTGCATAGCATTTTGTAGGACAGTTTACGCAAACAAATGATCCTTAATATCACACCATGGTGGCAAAATTCGAGGCCACATTTGCACTTTTCAACAACAAAAAAGTGGTGCGATACTTTTCCATGTGTATAGTTGTTGGATTCTTATATCACCCTTTGAATTTGTTTGTTTGGTATTTGTTAGTATTTATTCTTTTATTTAATCTGACAGTAATTATACATCACAACATCACTCAAGCATTTAATATGAACAATTCAAATGTTCAAAATTCAAAACAAAAAAATTTCAAAAAACAATATTCATAAATATTCTTTGTCTAATGTTTATGTTTTTCCTTCTAATTTGCATAATGGAATGACCCCCTCCTCCCTGCATGCGCTAAGCTTACTCAACCACTTGTTACTGTCTATCACTTGATATAGAAACATAAGCGAGGTGTCATTCAAAACATGAATAGTTTTTATCTGTTTTAATTATCTATTATCCAATTAAAGGTATATTATGTGATCTTTTCCAGGGGACGTCCTCAATCCTCGAAGCAAAATTGGAAGCAGATTTTCTTGCATAAATAAATATATTCCAAGTTACAGAGCGATACGATTCCTAATAACCTCAAAATCATAGTTTTAGAGTGAATTTAGAGTAAAATTTGACAAATAGATTGTACCGCTCGGTACAATCTATTTTCAAACCATGATTTTGAAGTAATTTGGAATCGTATCGATTTTTGTAACTTCAATGATAGAGGGCGTTACTTGAACAAGATCACATAATATGCCTTTAACTAGTTTGCTCATTTGAAATCTCTCTTTTTCTTTCTCTCTTTCTCGTCTTCTTTCTGTACTTTTCTATTTTTTGTCTTTCTTTCTGCATTTCTTCCTTTCAGCATTTATTGTATGTCTTTCTTTCTGTATTTTTGCATTTTCTGAATTTCTATCTGCAGCATTTCTGTATTTATTTCTGTCTTTCTTTGTCTTTTTCTTTCTTTTTGTCTTTCTTTCTGTATTTCTGTCGGCATGTTCACACCTTTCTGCATTTCTTTGTTTCAGTATTTCTGCATTTCTGTCTGCATTTTCTCACCTTCTATCTGCATTTCTTTCTTTCTGCAGATTGAATCATATTGAAATTAATTATTCATACATTCATTATCATATCAATTAATATCCGTATGCATAACATCATTTCCTAACCCATTCATTTGTATTCTTAATGGATCAAATGATCGTTAATTATTAGATAATATCCTCGTGATCATCAGAGACGTTCAGCAAACAGGCGATTTGTTTTCTATTGTTATACATTGTCATATAAATAATGGGATTGTCAAGTGCAATTTCTTGTCATTGTTGTTATCAATGATTGATGTGATCAGTGTACAAATGATGAATTAAATACAACATGGATTACGCTTATGGCTCCAGTGCTTTATTGTGTGTGAAAACAACTTTTTTTTAACAGAGGTATAAGGGGTCGTCCAAAGTTATCATTTGTGACGCGATCAAGAGGAATGAGTCGGATGTCGACCCTGGTCGAAAATTAGTTTTTAATACAGTTTTAAAGAAGACACCTAGAGTTTTCAGAAACTGAAAACCCCATGTCGATACAACGTTTTGTTCCAAAGTTATATGTCAAATTGTATACATGAATTTCCATCAAAACTTATGTAAGCCGCCATTTTGAATTGGCTATATCTCATTTTGGGATTCCCCGACATCCGACTCATTCCTCTTGATCGCGTCACATTTTCAAATATGTAGAGTGTATGTAACTTTTTACCCCCTCGAGTTACGTACCCAATTAATGGCGAAAATTTCATGGATTGATAAAAAAATGCCCGCCTCTCAAGATTGCCGGCCATTTAAGTTACGTACGCTAAGGGTAACATTTTACCCCTCCCCTTGTTCCATACACTTTGTATGCAAGTGTAAATCACAAGAATTTGGGACGACCCCTATCCAGAGTAGGAGACAAGGGGCCCATGTGATGGAAATCAGTCCACCCTCCCCCTGGAGTATTTGTGATGTTCAATAATTGTTGACAACAAATTATGTTTGAGCCTTGAAATGTGATTATGATATAATTAGTGAATGAAGTATCAAGATTTCAAAATTCACCGTACAATACATTAACTAGTAACAGAAAATGGCACATTTGTCTTTTTTTTACACTCGCCCACATAAGTATAATGCTTTCCCCTTCAAAATATCTATGTAGGCCCCCCCCCCCTCTTTTCTCAGAAAACGTTGACACAAAAATGATACCCCATATCAAACTGTTCATTCGTCGCTGGGGGGGGGGGGGGGGGGGCACTCCATGTAAAATGCACCCTTGATTTATGGCCTCCTGTCCCAGCAGGGACGGCACTCCATATCAAACTGTTCATATATCCATGCCTTTATGTCCCATGGGGGGGGGGGGGGGGGGCACTCCATGTAAAAGGCACCCTTGATTTATGGCCTCCTGTCCCAGGGGTGGCACTCCATATCAAACTGTTCATATATCCATGCCTTTATGTCCCATGGGGGGGGGGGGGGGGGGGGGGGGGGGGCACTCCATGTAAAATGCACCCTTGATTTATGGCCTCCTGTCCCAGGGGTGGCACTCCATATCAAACTGTGTATTGATTAATGTCCCAGGGGTGGCACTCAAAGTAAAAGCGCCCTTGATGTATAACCTTATGTCCCAGGGGTGGCACCCATGTAAAATGAACCCTTTATTTATGGCCTTATGTCCCAGGGGTGGCTCTCCATATCAAATAGTTCATAGATCCATTCCTTGATGTACCAGGGATGACACTCCATATCCATGCCTTTATGTCCCAGGGGTGGCACTAAGTATAAATGCACCCTTCATTTATGGCCTTATTTCCATATCAAACTGTTCATAGATCCATGCCTTTATGTCACATGGGAGGTGGGGGGTGGGGGGCACTCCATGTAAAATGCACCCTTGATTTATGGCCTCCTGTCCCAGCAGGGACGGCACTCCATATCAAACTGTTCATATATCCATGCCTTTATGTCCCATGGGGGGGGGGGGGGGGGGGCACTCCATGTAAAAGGCACCCTTGATTTATGGCCTCCTGTCCCAGGGGTGGCACTCCATATCAAACTGTTCATATATCCATGCCTTTATGTCCCATGGGGGGGGGGGGGGGGGGGGGGGGGGGGGGGCACTCCATGTAAAATGCACCCTTGATTTATGGCCTCCTGTCCCAGGGGTGGCACTCCATATCAAACTGTGTATTGATTAATGTCCCAGGGGTGGCACTCAAAGTAAAAGCGCCCTTGATGTATAACCTTATGTCCCAGGGGTGGCACCCATGTAAAATGAACCCTTTATTTATGGCCTTATGTCCCAGGGGTGGCTCTCCATATCAAACAGTTCATAGATCCATTCCTTGATGTACCAGGGATGACACTCCATATCCATGCCTTTATGTCCCAGGGGTGGCACTAAGTATAAATGCACCCTTCATTTATGGCCTTATTTCCATATCAAACCGTTAATATATCCATGTTAATATATCCATGTCCATATATCCCAGGGGTGGCACTCCAAACTGTTCATAGATTCATGCCTTTATGTCCTTAGGATGGCACTCAAAGTAAAAAACGCCCTTGATTTATAACCTTATGCCCCAGGGGTGGCACTCCATATCACACCGTTTATAGATCCATGCCTTTATTTCTCAGGGGTGGCACTCAAAGTAAAATGCATCCTGTGGATTTATGTCCCAGGGGTGACGCTGTATATCAAAGCGTTCATAGATTCATGCCCATATGTCGCAGGGGTGGCAATTCATGTGAAACGCACAATTGATTTATGGCCTTATGTCCCAGGGGTGGCACTTCATATCAACCGTCCATGCCCATATGTTCCAGGGGTGGCACTCCAAGTAAGATGCACCTTTGAAACTGTCCTAAATTTAATTTTCAGAGGTGACACTCCATATAAACTCTGTCCTAAATGTATGTCCCAGGGTTGACACTCCATATAAACTCTGTCCCAAATGTATGTCCCAGGGGTGACACTCCATATAAGCTGTCCTAAACTTATGTCCCAGGGAGACATTCTATAATAAACTTTGCCCTAAATGTATATCCCAGGGGTGGCACTCCATATAAACTGTCCTAAATTTATTTTCCAGGGGTGACACTCCATATAGACTCTGTCCTAAATGTATGTCCTAGGGGTGGCACTCCATATAAACGCTGTCATAAATGTATGTCCCAGGGGTGACACTCCATATAAACTCTGTCCTAAATGTATGTCCCAGGGGTGACACTCCATATAAACTCTGTCCTACATGTATGTCCCAGGGGTGACACTCCATATAAACTCTGTCCTAAATGTATGTCCCAGGGGTGACACTCCATATAAACTCTGTCCTACATGTATGTCCCAGGAGTGACACTTCATATAAACTCTGTCCTAAATTTATGTCCCAGGGGTGACACTCCATATCAATTCTGTCCTAAATGTATGTCCCAGGGGTGACACTCCATATAAACTCTGTCCTAAATGTATGTCCCAGGGGTGACACTCAATATAAACTCTGTCCTAAATTTGTGTCCCAGGGGTGACAATCCATATAAACTCTCTCCTAAATGTATGTCCCAGGGGTGACACTCCATATATAAACTCTGTAGTAAATTTATGTCCAAGGGGTGACTTTTCATATCCCGACATTTCATATTCATCTTTCAGGTGATCTTTTGATATTGTTGATCTCAACTTTCAAGGGGTATACTAGAACAAATTAATTAAAGGAGGTGTCTTAGACCTACTTGAAATTATTTAGCGTGCATGACTGCACGGAAGTATAGCCATTCAGGGCCGTAAGACACTTTTTTCAAGGGGGAGGGGCGTTTTTAAAAAAAAATAAGCGGAAGATTTTTGTGAGTCAAATATGCGCGCGTAGCGCGCTTAAATATTCGAATTTGCACCTATTTTTTGCACGATCGAGGTACATTTTGGCTCTAAACAAGCTTGTAGCAAAGAATATTGCATTTTGGGAAGACATGCGCGCGTAGCGCGCGAATTTTTTTCATCTGTGTACAAATTTTCCGGGGAAGATTTTCAAAAAGGGGGGGGGGGGGGCGATCGCCACCATCGCCCCCCCCCCCCCCCCCTTCTTACGGGCCTGCCATTACAGTGCAGCGGTTGGCCCTGCTCGTCAGTGCCCCGAGGCCCTGCTCGTCAGTGCCCCGATTGTGCCCGGCCGCGTGCCTTTGGACGGACCCGTGGCGTGTGTCCCAGTATGTATAAGGTGTACTTAGTTGTATTCCTTATCAATCTGCATATAGGGATATGCATTTTGAGTTTGACAGTAAGCCTAAGCCCTGTGTCTATTTAATGAACAATTATTATGTTTTGAGGTGTCCAAGTCTGGTATAATATAGAATCCAAAACATAATCATGATACTGAAAACGGATGTAGGCCTATTGGTCTCGCTATGAGTTCCAAAATTAAAATTAAAAACTCGTAGCTAGCTCGACCACTTTGGTTTCAATCCAATGTTACCAAGATCTCATCTTTATTGCTCGGCACAAAGCTCAATTATACAGATCTATCAACTGTTGGTGATGTTTAAATACAGCGAATCTATGAAGCAATATTTGAATGGTGTAGGGAATTTGTTCTGCTTGAGCATGTTCAGGGATTTAGGCTATACCATAGGCTTATTTCAAGTTTGGCCGATGTAGTAAGTGGGTTATATGATGAATTTATTCTGATGAAATATTGAATAGGCCTAATTGCAATGTAAAATAGAAAGTTATTTATAAACTGACGACTATGACAGAACCATTATTTCTCCCCAATCATGTTCCATTGAATATAGTTTTAAGCTATATTTAAAATCCATCATTATTCCTTTTCAAAATACAAGAAAATAGTTATAGTTTTCGAAAAAGGTAATTAACCAACTGTGATCAAGGAACCCAGAACGATAAGCCTCTCCTGCCCCAGATTCAATTACGGTTTGAAAGACCACGGTAACCATCGAAATTGAAAGGGATCGATATAGCGTGTGTATACGGATGCAATCATAAAGTACCGAACTCGGATTGGTTCCATGTGCATATCTGATCCACAGCGCGGCTTGTTGAAAAGAGTGATAATTGGTATAATCAATGTTATACTAATCGCTACATAATTATAATATTGATCCCGCTAGGGAGTTAAAATGTTCACAATTGAAGTTGGAAAGGTTTCTGAAAAATCTGTTTTGTATTATGGTAAAACAATAGTCGCGTGGAAAGTGAGCTAGCCCCCCGCCCCTCCCCCGAGTGGGCAAGGAACCCAAATATCTCAATCCTAAAAGGTTACTAGGTAATTTCAAGTTCGTGTTAAAAGGTACTTATGGTTTTTCAAAATGGGTAAACATATTAACATTAGGTTACAAGGCCCGCTTAGCAGCGCTATAAATTGATGCCCTAAAACCCGCCAATAAATTTAAATATTCGATATTCCATCCAAGCTGTTGCTATATGCCTACATGACATAATTCTCGTGTGCAACCAACCGGCTGTATTGAGTAGTGTAAAGGCATGAGCGTAGATGTAATTTGCAACATAATGGAAACTTACCCATGCAGTTAGCCCCGATCGAATTTAAATATATGCACTGGGTAATCCTCTCGTAAGTATTGATAACAAAACAAAAGGTTTACCAGAGCGAATTAATAGCGCTTCTAAGCGGGCAATTTATGTCATGCATAGCCTCTATTACTAAACATCCTAAACGGATAGTCTCTATAAAAAGAAGGCTCTCACCATCAACAGATTTTGACCTTTCATAAAGTATAGGCCAACGCGTACGTTTCTGAACAATGTTGGCAACATTTCAAAATCTTATCTTATGATAATAAGATTCACCTTTGGTAAGCAAAGTTGCTCTTAAGCAAAGTTGCTCTAGACGTGATAAGTAGCCCAAATAATTACGTTTCTCACCGCAGTTAGAAGGGGGAGGCAGCCCTTATAGGTGGAAAACGATCAAAATGTTGGATCAAGAAAGGGGTCATAATATTTCGATCGTTTTGCATGCATGAAAATCTTTCCCCATGGCCTAGAAAATAACTAAAAAAGTGTACATTTTCAACTTCGCTAACTTGCCAAAAATAGCGCAACGTGTACTTAACATGCTTAATGGAGGGAGTGGCGCGGTCATTGTTGGAGGGATGTCTGATCGAGGGGGGAAATGTGGCTATATACGTATTGAACTATTTCTGACCCTTCTTTTACATCCATCCCCCTCCGAGTCGAGTTTTTTTTTCGGTATTCCAAGTGACCCTTTCCTTTTTCTTATCCCCCTGGCTTGAAAAGTCGGAGGGGATATCATGTCATGTGTGACATAAAGACAGCAAAAAAAAGTAACTCGGCTGTTGTAAAAGCACCTATAATTTTAAAATTGTTACTCATATTCTAAAAAGAAAATACCAGGAGACGGAAAATTTAATTACGGTGAGTTTGACACCTTGTTTGTTAAAATCGATCGAGTATTGTTGTCGCGGTATGTGCTTACAGATGAAAAGTGCCCATTTCCATTATTGCAGTAACTCCTATTGATCTCTCTGATTCAGCGTGAAGATAATAGCGGGAATTTTGATTAGTTGTTCTTGTTGCTATAAACTTGATTAGCATAATTCGGGACAAATTTAATGGGGATGACATGCGTACTTCTTCACAATAAAAAGGATGAATTTAAAACTCCAAAATGCTCAGAAGGTCCGAGAAGACAGACAGGACAGGTCATCGCCACGGGCAAACTATCAAAATTCAGAAGGTCCGAGAAGACAGACAGGACAGGTCATCGCCACGGGCAAACTACTAGTATCAAAATTCCCGCTATTATCTTGATGGCGCTGAGACCTTAACGTGTATCTGAGCCCTTAAAGGCATATTATGTGATCTTTTCCAGAGAGCGCCCTCTATTCATGATTTTTTTTAGAAAGTAGATTTTCTTGCAGATTTACATTTCCGATCATAAATCATACATACATTCCAAGTTACAGAGCGATACGATTCCTAATTACCTCAAAATCATGGTTTTAGAGTGAATTTAGAGTGAAAAATATAAACTTCCGACAGTTTATTTTCACTCTAAAACCATGATTTTGAAGTAATTAAGCATCGTTTCGCCCTGTAACTTGGAATGTATGCATGATTTATGATCAGAAATGTAAATCTGCAAGAAAATCTGCTTTCAATTTTGTTTTCGATGTTGAGGGCGTTCCCTGGAAAGATCACATAATATACCTTTAATCATCATTTGAAACCTTTATTTGTATTTGACACCTTTATTAACATTTGACACCTTTATCTGAATTTGACCACCTCTTTATGAGCCTTTTTGACCCAAATGGCCGCCCATAATAGAGGACATTGAAAACTTTGTCGGAGAATGTATGAATAAACGCACAACTAAACCAGTATAGCCTATATAGGTTTTGGTGACGCTTCACTTGCACTATTTATTCAAATTCTAACAACTAATATTATATATTTATTATAATAGTTACATATCATTGAAAATTTAAAAATTAATGATACATGTATATTAAACAACCCTGTACGAGTACCATGTGTGACTATGTGATACGGTATACATATACTTTAATACTTTTTAATGCACCGAGGGGCGGGGGTACTCATACACAACTTTCATTTTGGTATGCTATGGTGACCATAGCATACCAAAATCAAAGATGGTGTGCGGCATGAAGTGGGCAGGGGGGAGGGGGCGGTAGGGGAACTGACCAAAAACAATTGTATCCGACATTTTGCATTGGGAATTGACTTTTTAGCCACATTTTGTAAATTAATAAGGCGCGATCGACTACTAGTATTATAATACAAAAACCCATTTTTACGAATTTTCTAACCTCTCAGCTTGAATCCGTAAATCGAGCTTTTTTTATAACAAAATCGTTTTGAAAATAAAAAGTTTAGACAATTGTTGAAAAATGTCGATTTTTGAAATCAAAATTTGAAGGGGTTTCATGTATTATCATGATTATGGTGATATGCATGGGGATGGGTGGGATGTGGGGATGGGTGGTGTGTGCCGATAAGTTTATGACATATACCCTGTATATTTCATCGGTATTGATTGTTGGAACACTAATAAACTTATCGACAAAAGCTAGGATTTTTTTCCCGATTTCGAATATTTCGTGATATAGCCTATTAGGCCTATGTTTATATTGTGTAACAAATCTATGGAAAGCTATTTTTTTTTCTTCTTCTTCTAACGATACCATATTTGAAGCAATACTAGATTTAGTGCCCAGTATTGCTTGAGAATGTGGGGAAGCCCCTCAATCCGACCGGGCGAGTGGTTTCAGGGTCTACACGTATTGGTTGAGAACTGAAACTATAGTGAATGCTACAAATGTGGTATCATTGGAAAGATGAATACAATAGCTTTCTATTCAAATGCAATATAATATGAATATATCAGGAATTTTGCGAATTGAGCATAATAAATGCGAACTTATTGAGAAGTTTATATGTCAAATGGTTGTGTTCAGTGGGATATTTGAGAAAAAACAATCGATCCATGCATGCGCGTCGAATAACATCGAGCATTTAAATTATAAATATTCAACAATTCATAACAATTATGGAATGTTTTCAGAAAAATGTAATAAAATGTCACTATTATTATGCTGACGTGACGTGACGACACACTGAACATGTTTTAACACTCCCAGCACGGTTCCAAGATATTTCCGTTTAATACGTAAAGAATAGCTATATATTTTTACACCAGATATAAATGGAGAAAATCCTCAAAACCATCGGTTCGCAACACAATATTGACTGCATTTAACTTTAAGTATATATATACTTAATAGGTCTAAACTTTGAATTTTTATATATATATATATATATAAAAATTCAAAGTTTAGACCTTCCGAGAAAGGGAGTCGTTACTCTGAGTTTCATGCTTAACGCAATCGTCAGACGACAAGGATACTGATTTATATAGCTCTTCCTTTATTGGAATTGAGCACTTTGATTCGAAAGATAGTCTGCCCATGAAATCGATTCGATGTTCATGACATTTTATATATATATATATATATAATATTATAAAACACACCCTGTTATCTATAGATAACATGTATATCAACTCTCCCTTCATGGAACTCAACTGTTAATAGAGAGCTTAGTTACAAAACATCTATATGACAAATATGACTCACTTTTACGATAATGACTCACTTTTGTGTGCAGCATTTTGGATGTTTTGGGCAAGAATTCCAACACACTATAATAACTCAAGTGTGTCACTATAATGACAAATATGACTCACTTTTACGATAATGACTCACTTTTGTGTGCAGCATTTTGGATGTTTTGGGCAAGAATTCCAACTGGCATCGTCTTACGAGTTATACTGAACTAGGGTGACCCAGAAAATGTTGAACCCAAAAATCACAAACTTAAAAAAAAAATATTAAAAAAGAAAAGAAAACAATATGGCATTCTGTTTTCAAGAGTTATGTAAACAATTTATTCAGCTTTCTGGAGAACTTTAGATCATGTAAATTGGCCTTACCAAACTAAAGATACACTTGATTGTGTGACAGGGGGTGTTTTCGCCCTTTTGTAAAAGTAAAAAAATTGTAACTTGGTTCAGATATGAAACTTAATTCTGTTCTAAGAACGGTGAGTTAAGTAATCTTTTCTTTTGATCTGTATTTATCAAATTAACATTTTCAAATGAAGTCAAGGGGACTTCAGTTTTTGTTTTCAGAGTCTCTTATATAATAATAATATTGATTTACATAATAAATGAATATTGATGAGAAATGGTTTAAAACAGCACTTTTTCTGCTCATGTAGCATGAAACCTTTTTGTTTGCACTTCACTTACACTACAAAACAACACTTCTTACAAAATTACACGTATTTTAAGTATCGTGTGGCCTATTTTTATGATCTAAAATGTTTCAGAAAGTTAAATGTATGGTGCACATAGCTGGGGAACGAGTTATGCAATATTTCTTTTTATTTTAATGGTAAAAAAATATTGAATTTTGTGATTTTTGGGTTCAACATTTTCTGGGTCACCCTGTACGCCTATAAGGCGACGAAAAACCTGTTCCGCGCCGGCGAAACACCTCTAAGGTAGTCGGGAAGGGTCGGTCGGTCGGGCACTTTTAACATTTTGCTGAATTTTCAACAATTTTTCAACAACAACAAATATAAAATTAAAACAATTAAATAATGTATAGCAATTTTCAAAAAAATAATTACCAAATTTGGATTTGCTGATGTTGAAAGAATAAGTCGCTCGAGCCCGTAGAACACAGGTTTTTTTCGTCGCATAAACGGTATAATTTTAGACCCTAGTGATCCGAAATGTAAAAACGTAAACTTAACATTTATTTTACGTTATGCTATACTATTTCCTTGACTTCCCGAACTAATTTACCTATAATATAATTTGCATATAATTATGTTATTAATACACTATTAATACACTGTTTAAAAAATTGTTGTTTGAAACAATTTACCAAACATTGTTAAAATGTTAAGCAACATTGGTAAAGTAAACTTTGAATTTCATAAATGTAACCAATAATTGTTTAAAATTTTATCAATATTGTGCAAAAATATTTTAAACAACTTGTTCAGAAATTATTCAACGTTGTTTAAAACATGCTTTTTAAACAACTGTTGGTTACCGGTGAATCGTACAACAGTTGTTTAAAATATTTGTGCACAATGTTGGTTAAATTTTAAACAACTAGTGGTTAAATTTATGAAAATCAAAGATTATTTAACCAATGTTGTTTAAAATTTAAACAATATTGGCTAAATTGTTTTAAACAACCATATTTAAAACAGTGTTTTTACAGTGACTTATCATGTTTTATCATTTTCATACCATAGAGGTTATCCATCTTGTCGGGAATACTGTTTCAGATTTGATTGATAGCACAATTCATGCTATGAACTGGATGTCATGCACCAACTCTATTGAATGTAAAATAGGGCGGGTGCGAATCCCTTTGGTTGTCCGTTACACCCGTAGCTATAACCTCTGGTTCGGAGGTGTGGGTGCATGGGATTAGACACAAAGTACACTATAGGCGGGGCTATAGGTTTCATGCTATGATCTGGACGTCATGCACCAACTCTATTGAATGTAAAATAGGGCGGGTGCGATTCCCTTGTTGTTGTCCGTAACGCCTGGCTACATGGATAACCTCTATTTGATTAAGATGACACTTTTAGGCAACAATAAAAGCGATGTCTCAGTTTTCGTAACCGGAGGGTTTTGCAGAAAAGGGTTTTTTTCTCCTCATATATGTCTTCTTTGTTTCTATAAGAGCATGTCCGAAAAAATTGAGCCAAAAGTGATTTTTTTTCATCAACATTTTATAAAATCTGTAATTTATAGCGAAAATGGATTCTCCGACTCATTTCCTTTCCAAAAATGTATACTTTTATATTATATCACATTAATAGTTCAAAAGCTACAGCACTTAAAGGGACACTAAGAGATGTGTTGGAGGCAGCGCCCTCAATTATGATAAAAACTGAGATTAGTTTATTTTTATAATTGTATTACATGTATGAACTTACACCTATAAGGATTAAGAAAAATCAGCTCTTTTTGTACAAGAAAACGTCGATTCAAAAAATGCTTATCCCGCGGGACCAGCATTTTACGTCCGACAGTATCCCCGTGCAGTACGCGTGATACATAACGCGAACCATATTTGCATAGAGGGCGTTTTTCAATAAATAGCGATGATATTGTTTAAATCTAGTTTTGCTGTGTTTTTTGTTAGTAGAAACAACAATAATTTTTAATGTTCATCTTGAATTCTGAAGTAAATTTTTAAACATTTAAACTTTTCAACACCACTTAATGTCCCTTTAATACATTTCATATTAAAAGGGTTGACACTAAGTTGTATTATTGAATTAAGATTTTAATATATACAGACCTTGCATCCCATGGGAATGAGCTTTTGTGATCTGTACTTTTCGAGGTCTGGAATCCCAGGCTACATATCTGTCAGCTGAGACACTCTTTCTTCAAATCTTTTATCATCGAATATAATATACACGTACATTTATCATCTTATATCCTAACACTTTCCACGCGGCTATTGGTTTTACCATTAAATACAAAACTTTTTTTTAAGAAACCTTTCCTATAACGTTCAAGGTCTATCTCATGGATTACAGAGCCAATACTAGGCATGTTTGTACTTTTTTCAATGCATTTTTCATGCCGATTTCAAATATGGTAATGAAATTCAATAGTTTTGACATTTTTGAAAACAATTGTGAAATTCTGGAATGTCGTCAGCAGACGCCTGCAGCGTGGAAAGTGTTAATTAACAGGCTTTGCTCTACATTCACCGTTTTTGAAATATAATCAAACTTCTTATAATACAATTTGCTATCTGTATGGCAAAGAGATCAGATGCAAAAACACGATCAACATATTTTCGTGAACATTTTGGTGAATTTTCAACAATTTTCGAAATTGAAAAAGAAAAGTTTATTTACGTTTGTGATATCAAAACTCAAAATCGTTGAAAATGATGTTGATTGTATATATTTTTGCATTCGGAACTCTTATTATATAACAGATTGCAAATGCGGCCAAGGTCTAAATCAACTCAAACTGCCACGTGATGGTATACCGCAGCTCCGATCCTTGGGCCACTACAGTTAAGTTGTCTAATATTTGATGAAATCGCCCGGCGATCGTTTAGAAGCTACGTCGTGTGACTTAGTCTCCTTCATCAGTCGCATTATTTTGTTGCATTCACGTTGACCGCTCCTTATCGCTCCCATGACGTAACCGTTGTACATGTCGTCTGTAGCCTCGCCCCCGAAGAACACCCGCCCAACGTTGGCTTGCATCTGCTGGGACATAGCGTGAGGGAAATTCACGGGCCAGTTGGAAAAAGATCCCATGTGAAGCGGATTTTTGGACCAATCTGTGACGAATATATCAGACGGCGGTGGAATGGCGTCTTCACTCTGCTGCGAATCAGCGAATAATTTCCTCATAACAGAGGCAATTTCTGACTTGGTAACATCCAACGATTGGCGCTCCACGCGAAGGGCTTCATCCCCTACGAGGAAACCTACGAGGATATTGGTCCCAGCGGGGAATAATCCTTTGGCTTCCAAGTTCAGAAAAGTTGGGTAGAATCCACGCCGATCGCTGACATGAAGAATCCATTCTTCATCGCCCCAGAATTTCCGGGGAAATTTGACGAACACCTTGGCGAATAATCCCATTCGAAAGTTGTCGATGGTTTCCACTTTCCAGTCCGGAAGAGTGGGTTCAAAGGTCACCAGTTTATGTTGCAGCACTCCTAGACTGAAAGTAGCCAAAATGTTGTCTGCTCGATACACGGATCCATCTGCGCATGTCACGTAAACTTTACTGCCGCTCGATTGGTCGACAACAGATACACATTTGTTGAGGATAAGGCGGCGGGAATTAGTGAGACAGTTTATGACATCATCGAAGATGGACTTGAAGCCGCGTTGATCGGTGATGAACCAACTCGTATCAGTGTTGTCAATCCGAGCCGTAGATTTGAGAGAGACGGCATGCGGTGGGTCTTGCCATTCGAAGTCATACATATACCATTCCAACGCCTTATCCAATGCATTCACGGGATTCCAACCACTCATTGTGAGTGCTAGCCTCTGGGAAATATCCCGTCTACACTGATTGATCAACTCATGTCCAAGTTCTTGGACTTTATTCATGACTTTGATCAGCATTCCACGCCGTTCCTTTAGATGCTCCTCGGAAATAGGTTGTTGGTGGCTCTCCTTTGCTACCATGCTATTGGAATTAGACACGTGGTACTTCAAACCCTTTGTCTGCACCATATCGACCAAATCCGATATCGGGGTGACCCAATTAGCGCCAACCTCAACGCGATTATCCGCGAACTCCACATCGTGCACGCGTCCACCCGCGTATGATGCACCTTCCAGAATCAGGAAGTCATCGAAACCCTGCTGTAGGAACGATTTGGCGGCCCAAAGACCGGAAGCTCCTGCACCTAGAATCAACACCTTGGTGTCTATAATTCTAGATTTGTAGACATTTGATCCTCCCTTATCACCTTTAGCCCTCCTACTTTCTTTCTTTTGAAATTCACTCTCCGCGTTCTTCCCGACTCCAGGAAGCACAGGCAATCCAACAACCTTTACTCCTATTTGAGCTATGGCATATATAATCAGAAGGGACGCCACGACTCGAAAAGAATCGTCGTCCGTGTCCTCCATGATGTTGATGATGATTTAGACCTTGACCGCAGATACTTACTCTTATTGTGTTAATTACTTGAATCAGAATTACGCTCTCAAATAATATAACTTACCACTACAACACTTTTATATACATATTTGCAATGTATTCAGTCACAATTTTAGTCTGGTAACCATGTGTTGGCAATATCTAATCAACATGTTCGAACACATCTGGTTGATTCATACACAAATGTTTAGTTCTATAACTATCTTCGGATTTGTCGTAGTCGAGTGAAACTTCTTTTAGTTTAACTAGATAAGACGCTGCTCGTATTGCAGCATAAATTTGCCAAATTAACACTGCCATCAGGCGACTGGAAGCCGCGAAGTATATATCAAGACGTCTTCTCACAGATTCGGTAGAGGACAGTCGCATGTGACAATTCATATAGACGGTAGTGGAAGGGTGTTTACGATCAGCTCCTGGCATTAGAAAGGCGGTAACAGATGACACAAATCAAAAGTGGGTCGTCGTACTTAACCCACTTTCTAACAGTAATGTTCTGACGATTGGTTTCACACACAGTCAGAAGAGATGTTCAAATTACGCGGGGTTGTAAACGGAAGCGTATCCCTTTCTATACAGAATCCTTGGTTCAAAAAGTGACGTTTCCCTGCTACTTGGTCACATGCACAATGCGCTATCAATAGGTTTTTAATTAGCTGTATATATTAAAATCTGACCTTCCTTTCTTTGTAGGACAAAACAGGAAGTCGCTATTGGTTAGATAATAAACAGCACTCTCACTCACAGGTTCAATTATCTCGTTTAGTTAATTAAATCTTGAAGAAACGCAGTTATGGCTGCCAATTCCTCGAAATGTTGATTTTTAAATCGATGGGATCAGGATAATCAATTGTCAACAGTTCAACTTACAAGAAGACAATGTTTTGACGATAAATTGTCAACAACAAATTGTTTCAATATCACTGAGATTTTTTTAACATAAAAATCTCAATAGAGTACAAATAAAAGTGTCAATTGTTTTTGAGTCCAACAGAATAATATAAAAAAACGTTCAAGGCGTAATGCTATTTGTGAACTGATTTACGTGCAAGAGAAGCCATTCTGCGTGTAGTCGTTGATTCACCTGGATTAACTTGAAAGCTTCCTGCGATAGACATTATCAATGATGGGATTCATATACGTAATGTAGTTAAAACATACCACAATGTTCTTTCCAACCCTGCAAAGCTCGCTTCCTGTCTATGACGTCGTTAATGAGATTCCTTGACAGTTCGCACTGTGAAGTGAAAAACACACCAGACAATTTGGCCAATTTGACGATTTATTTACGGCGATATTCACGATTTATTTCCAATAATCACTCGTGAAGATCTAAATACAACTTTGATGAGAAGTAGACGGCAAATAATATAGAATAATCAGCACAAAACAACGGAGACAGATGATGCTCACAGAAATTACGTACACATAAAATAATTCTTTCAGTCGCAATGTTTGTACCGCCCTAGCTTTACGTTTTTGTTATTGTACAGTTGCCAAATGTACTTCCGTTGGGCGAAAGCTCGCGCCTTGTGCTGCAAGATCCGCTTCAGCACTTCCTTTCTTACCTCCCAATTGGGCGCTATAAGTATCGTATAGACGGGCAATTATTTATGTCAACTCAATCAGCTGTTTGTAGTCAGCTGACTCGTACTGTATGTGCCAAGGTCATACTACCCAACAACAGCATACACGCCGGCTAGCGGGAAAATAGAGAGCGTTTTATTTGAAGGAAAAAAATGTTAAAATAATATTATAGACTCAGACAAACTGTAAAGGAAGTAAGATCAGGGTAAAATTATAACATCATTTATTTATTTTTTAAATAAAAAACCTTCGTCCGCCAACCCTGTTTATTAAAACTGATGCCAACAAAGAAAGACCGGCAGAATTATCAGAACGATATCTTTCTATATAGAGTTCATACTTAGCAGTTTTTATTTTTATGCTACCCCAGGCCAGCCCCACAGAATGATGCTATCCTCCCGGCTATCCTATCCTGATGTACACCAGTCGACAGTCTGTCTAGTTATTTGCTTCTAAGTTATAATCCCTCGTCAGGGTTATACTGGGGCTCCTAGCCTCTTGTAATTACCATTTGTATTATATTACTTTCTCAGTTTGCTGAACAAAGTGATTGAATTATTTTTATAAAACAGGGCCCGAGCATATCAAATCATAACCAGCGTTATTTGATGTTTCTAGACATTCTTTTTCAGGTAACTGCTGTGCCACTGATTATCGACAGACCCAGATCATAATATTATTAAAATAAAATAGATGGCGCTATTACATTATGTTCAACGCCAGCCCTGCGCCAGCCCAGACGACGGTGGCCACGCGGAACCTACATTTTTGAATTCGTATTGGAATAAGACGTAATCGCGAATGTTAATCTTATCATTTTGTAAAATTCATCAAAATTAGAAGATTTTTTTTCAAATCTAAAACCGTTGGAGTTGGCTAATTTTTAAAATTATTTATCGTTAAACGGGCGCTGACTGTTAACAATATTTCAAAATGGCGCACTCCCCGTTGCCATGTTATTGGAACGATGAAATCGCGTGACCATCGTCGTCTGAGTGGCAAGACCCCTGCTGGTCATGTTTTTTATACTGGGTACCCAAAAAAGGTGGATCTGTTACATTTGCACTACATATTATTACTTTGCATGCATATATTTTGGCTATTCTTTATCACACATACTTAAATTTGGTCTTATTTTGATGAGAAAGTATTCGGTCTTTATTTTAAAAAGAAAAATATAAACTACCATGGTTCTGTTAATTACAATAGTTCGTTAAACCTAATTAGTCAGGGGTGGAGGAGTATGTGGAGGAGGAGTATGTGGAGGAGGAGGAGTGCATAGTTGAACAAGTATGGTGCAATATACATTGGGCAAACATAAAATGCACTGGTTTCACTCTTGGTACAATTCTATATTGAAAACATAACATTATTGAAGTATATTTGAATTAAAAATATAATTAGTTAATTAAGGAATCATTAATTAGCATTAAATAAGAAGCTCAAAAAGAAACGTAAGTTGGTCGCAGTTTGCAAATGTATGCAAACATTTGCCTGCACCAAACTGTCCATTTTAAAAATATAGAAAGGTTGAGGTACCCTTTTGAATAAATAAATTTAACTATTTAATTAAAAATTAAAAGAAGATATGTAATTAACCTCATGTATTCTGTATTGTCTGGATGTTAATTAGCACATTTTGTTAAATGCGTTTAAGTGTGGTGTTATTACTTGTTTTTAACTGTGTTACCAAATAAGTAAAAAACTGCTGGTTTTCATCAAGCTTGTAAACTCAGGAGAATTATTAAATTCTTAGGAATGCAACTGACCTGACCTAGTATAGGATGACCAGCATAAGCAGTTTGCCAATCAACATTGGATCACCCTATATGTTGAATACAACTTAAAACGAAAACAATTATATTTCAAACTTAAATCAGACTCTTGAAATTTGAATACTGGGTTCAAACATTATGGAAACTAACCTAATTTGTTCATTTGAATGTGCTTTGCACATCATGAAGGTACAAGAAGAATGAACGCAATTAATTGTATGCCACTAAACATGTGCCATTGGGAAAATTTGAGTCACCCTGTAGTTAAAGGGCCCCTTTTTATTGAACATTATTTGAAACTCATACCACTTTAAGCATTTGCCACATCAAATTGGAATGTAAAATCATGTTTCAGATGCAAATATAAATTCATTCAATTTAATGAGTTGTGGATAATCATGTATACCTATAAATTAATGTTTTAAACACCCTATATGTTAGAAAAGGGTGACTTTTAAAATCAATCAATGTTCATGTACATGTAATTGATGCATTTTTATTTGAAATCTACTTGAATTTTGTTAAAATACGTATGTAGAATTTCAGATTCGTAATGAAATTTAATTTGCATATGTCTGGATGGGTATTTTATTAAACTACTTTAAATCTGTACTGAACTTTTCTCTCATCACTTCATATACATAGTGGAAGTAATTATTGTAACCCTTCTTTTTAAAGAAGATTTTGCTTGTTACACCCTGTACAATTTCGGACCACCCTGTATAATCAACTTGATTGTATGCTATTTGCATCCGATACAGTATATGCTTTCAGAATATGTATACTTTTACCAACTTTAAATGTAAACTTTTTCAGATATAATGCATAAACTGAAAAAGGAACCTAATTTATGGAAAAAGGGACATGTAACACAAATTGTACCCAGTATAAAAAACATGACCTGCTGGTATCGAATGAATCTGCCCACCGTGGGATCTGCCCACCGTGGGATCATGCCCACCGTGGGATCTGTCCACCGTGGGATCTGCCCACCGTGGGATCTGCCCACCGTGGGATCTGCCCACCGTGGGATCTGCCCACCGTGGGATCTGCCCACCGTGGGATCTGCCCACCGTGGGATCTGCCCACCGTGGGATCTGCCCACCGTGGGATCTGCCCACCGTGGGATCTGCCCACCGTGGGATCTGCCCACCGTGGGATCTGCCCACCGTGGGATCTGCCCACCGTGGGATCTGCCCACCGTGGGATCTGCCCACCGTGGGATCTGCCCACCGTGGGATCTGCCCACCGTGGGATCTGCCCACCGTGGGAGTACCGTCCAAAAATTGCAAGAACTGCTATAGCTCATGATGCGCGTGCCCACAGACATTGGAAGTGATTACCCCCGGGAATCGATGATATCAATATCTCCGACATACTATTTTAAGGTCAAAAATCGCAGGCCGGCCATACATAATCGATAAGACCAAAAGAATGCCGAGGTCATTCAATAAGTTCTACCTCTTGTATCAGAACCGTGATTTGCCATGCGTATTTGGTTCATGATCTTGTGTGATAGGCTTTATCGTATCAGAGAGATGTTAATAACTAGTAGCCCATCATATCTAAACATATATAGGCTATAAAGATGTAAATTAGTCAAAAGTCAACATACATTAAAGGGGCACTAAGAGATGTGTTGGAGGCTGCGCCCTCAATTATGATAAAAAACTGGGATTAGTATATTTTTATAACTGTATTACATGTATGAACTTCAGCCCTCTTTGTACAAGAAAACGTCGATTCAAAAATACTCGTAGAGCCGCAACGAGCATTTTACGTCCGACAGTATCCCCCTGCAGTACGCGGGATACATAACGCGAACCATATTTGCATAAAGGGCGGTTTTTCAATAAATAGCGATGATATTGTTTTAATCAAGTTTTGCTGTGTTTTTGTTAGTAGAAACAACAATAATGGCAATTTTTAATGTTCATCTTGAATTCTGAAGTAAATTTTTAAACATTTATCCTTTTCAACACCACTTAATGTCCCTTTAATCTACACAGAAAGTATAATAGCCAGGCAGCAAAATATCGTGTTGACATATTATTTTATCCAATATTGAAGATAGAACTTGTTGAATGACCTTGGTATTATCTTAAATCACAATGTTCAAAGGCCAGTGTACTAACTGATCAATCTTTTCACAACGCTACCCAGGCAACTTTAGTTGTTTGTTTTATATTTGTATTCTTTTGTATATTAATTTAGGCAAGTAAGTAATTCATACCAAGAATAATACTATACAATTCTGATTCTTATACCGACTTCAAATGTTCCCGGCAAATGGTCAACGCATTACTTTTTACCTCGAGAGTGCACCAGTGAGCTGAGACAATAGTGAGGCCGCTCCTATATGAGTAAGATATTCATGAACGGATTAAAGCTCATCATCATTCGACTAATCATATATATATAAGACCTTTTGAATTATGTTAGCTTTTCAATAGATTTACTATAATATTGGTGATTTCATGAATATTTTACTCACTCATTGCTCATAGGTACATCAGTGTGCCTCTGAATGAAATAAAATGGTGACATCAACTCCTCCACCAGCATCTGAAGCAGATCAAAGCTGCAATGGTCATGATAGCGATAGGTAAGCATGTTGTATGTCGCTGATAAAGCAAAACATTCATCATTTTATTATCTTGAATCTACCTGTGTCACTGAATTGTGATTGAAGCCGGGGATTGAAGATCAACCTGATTCAAAAATTTAACTAACAGATGCTACGTTCACAACTTGTTTCACATTATTAAGATTTTCATTTTTAAAAAACCAAACAAATTTTACTCACGCCTTGAGCTTGACCATTGACAGTTTTTGTGTGTTTATGGTCTAGGCCTACACATTACATGCATAATGGCCTCTTCTGACCCATTTGCATCAGTGTTGTAGGACTCGGGACTCGGACTCGGACTCGAGTCCGACTCGAGTCCTTTTTTTCAAGGACTCGGACTCGGACTCGGTCCCAGTACTCAAAGACTCGGACTCGGACTCGGACTCGGACCCAAGGACTCGAGGACTCGGCTTCGAGTCCTCAACGAGTCCGGCAAAATTTGGTTTTTCAGGTGTTTTATTTTCATTAATTTACCTAAATTTTGTTTTGCTGAGGGACTGAATTCCGCAGTCCGCTGCTAGCAAAAATAACTTCCGAATATTGATAAATGAATGATCGAATGAACCAAGACAAATGCCCAACAAATAAACGATTCATCCGTTATTTTGCCTGCGCTCCCGTGGAACGCATATTCAGCAGAGGGGGGTTGATCATGCGGCCACATCGCGCCAGATTGTCCCCCAAAATGGTGCAGATGCTGATGTTCCTGAACTGAAGTGCAATGAGCATCTTCTTTAAATTCAACATATAACATTAGGCCAACTCAAGACTGCTTTTGATGATTGATGAGGTCAAAACTCAGGTGTTGTCAAACAATGAAATTCTCAATTTTCTTCCCTGTTTCATTTTCATAGCCTTATTTTACTGACATGCTTATTTCAATGTAAGTACTCCCAGTTCCAAAGATATCGTCAATTTAGTATTGCTTTAAAAACAGTGAAATACAAAGAATATTAAATTGTATTCTGGCTTTTATCACAATTATTAGCCTTAGCAATAGCAATAATTTACTTCTTTAGCTTGATCTGTTGTTGTTCGTCCATCGCAAAGCAAAGATGACAATGACTAAGATTAGTTCGTTAAATTTGATCTATATATGTGTCCGAAGATGACTAACAATATCGACCAATCCGGGCAAGGAAGCGCATCTCCCATATGTGTGGTACTTGTGATCAGTATCTGGCGTTGTGACACTTGCTGCTCTCGTCTTGCGGACCTCACGTTTTCCTCCTACACTCTTTCTAATTTAAGTAATTTTGCACGCAAATAATTGCAAATTTGTGAATAAAAGAACCACCACAAAGACAACACAAGCCTAATAAGTTAGTTACTGAACTGACTGTGATTATACTCTAATTAGTAATTACAAGTAAACAGTATATAGAACTGAAATTCTGATTAATAAAACGTGATATAGTATTGGTGAACTGCGTTTTGAATTTGATACATAAGGACTCGGACTCGGACTCGGACTCGGATATTGATGACTCGGACTCGGACTCGGACTCGGACATAAAAATTGGCAAAGACTCGGACTCGGACTCGAGTCCTTTCTTCAAGGACTCGGATTCGGACTCGGACTCGGATGATGAGGACTCGACTCCAACACTGATTTGCATGTGTGTGATACTTACTTACTTGGATGCATGGTCGATTAGTCCTTTGCTCCAATGGGAAGGACTCTCAAATTGCTCTTGACAGATGCCACACTATGCGCAGAAATAACTGATTCAGGAAGATTGTTCCATGGACCGACCACATATGGATTGTAGAGTAGAATTGGCCGGCAAGTTTGGTCATAGTGCGCCTGGCAAACAGGTTTTTTTAGAATGACCCCTGAGCTAGGTCTCTAGTGGGTAGAGAGAAGTACTTGTCAGACGCGGTTTTGTAGTGACCATTAATGAATGTGTATAAGTGTCAACCAGCTCTGTCGTTCTCCTTGATGATCTTGTTGTCTTTAGGTGAAGGCAGTCTTTCAGTCTTTCTGCTGCGCCTTTTCTATTTTTGGTAATGTTATCTTTTGTTACAGAGCTCCGAGCAGTAGAAGCATACAGTGCGTACTCCAACGCTGGACGGAATATAGTCTTTTGGCCATCACGAGACAGTGACGTTACCGCGTATTCTACTAATTGCAGCACATAACTCGCGCACCTACTCGCGGCGCTGGCGTATCCACGAGCGTTGAAAGGTGGAAGATTATGCGTGCGTAAAAGCTACACTTGTAAAGTTACGTCACTGTCCAGAGGAAGCCAACTAGAGTAGGCTATAGGGACTTATAGAGAGTTGATATTTTTGTCTCGTCGAGTCCAGTAGGCCTATAGAGCAGCGTGTCGGATCATTGCTGTCTTTTGGCGGGCCTTCTTGGTTATCTCGTTAATATGAACTGTCGGTGTAAGACTAGAGTATTACTTACAGTATTACTTAAGTCTTTCTGACTATCCACTTCCTGTAGGTATACTCCATTCAGGGAAAAGGGGAGAGCGGGGAGTGTTCACCCTAGGGGCAGTTGGCACCCACCACGTGATTCTCATCATTGCGGTCACTGGTTGAATTTGACGAACTCACAAATTGTTCCTCTGTTTCTTGCGATCTTCCCATGGTGACATGGCAGATCTCCGTATAAAATTTGTCAAATTATCCTCTAAAAACAGTTTAACATCACAAAAGTGGACTTCCTTCCATTTTTTATATTGATTTTTTTTTAAAGAATGGCGGCCATTTTGGATTTTGCTGTCTCCTGGGAGTTGCCCACACTTTTGCGAGGGACGGGGCTAATGATTTTCTAAAAGGTCCATAGAAGTCAAATCAATCGTCAAACCTATAGGCCCTACGAGCCAAAGAATGTTACGAATTGAGGTTTTTGACCCAACATATATATAGCCTATACTGTGTATACGATTGAATATACTAGTTTAGATGAGGATCGACCGAAGGTTGGAAAAAATGGGATCGACAACAGTTTACATCTTAAGTTTGCTCTTCACACATGCCCGTGCCCATCTCAGCACCAGAGATCGCTCTTGAATGATTTCACTTCCCGGCCACCGGCAGACCGGGAAGACAACCTGTAACAGAATAAACCTTAGAATTTGTGAAATTCCATCTGATGTATATAATGATTACATCATGATTCTTTGCAGGGTTCAGAGAAAGCCATGGAATGTTCTAGGAATGGAACTTGCGCCTCTAAAGATCCCACTTCACCGACGTCTCGAAACTATGGCAATATCGCATTTCGCTTTCTGTTTTCTCGCGTTGGGTAACATGTGCATTCTATTCACAGTGATCCTACTCTTCACAAGACTCTATTGGGTCCCTCTGCTATCTTGCGCATGGGTCATTTACGACCGTCATACGTCCAGTAGGGGAGGGAGGCGCTCCAATTGGTGTAGACGATGGCCAGTATGGACGTACATGGCGAAATTCTTTCCAGGTGAGTGTCAACTGTCTAGACTAAATCCTTCAACGTCCTCACGAGGTAATTTGTTCCGCCAGTTTAAAGATAGCGGCCAATATAGAGGCCCGGACGTGGGGACCCAGTCTAGATAGTATCACCATGAGTCAAGGTCCACCAAGACATCACTTTAGTTAAAAGTGGATATTTTGTAAGTTTCAGGTTTCACGCGCACGTTTGCTGCAAAAAACGGGTACCACAAAACGGTTGACATAGACCCTTCTTATAATGCGCTACTTGCGCGGTAAGAGGGCGACACATTGAAAGCCTTGGTTCTCCCTCTCACGCACTATCACGCCATACTGCGCCCGGTGGTTTCACGCATAGACTAGTTTCACGCACTTTGTGCATCGTGCTTTCGTTTTAAAATGGCGATTGCGTGCAAATAGCGTATACAAGGCCTACATATCGTATATTTAATTATCAAAATATTCATTTTTTTTCTCAGCACGGCTGCACAAAACGGTTGACTTGGACCCTTCACAGAACTATCTCCTCGCCTTCCATCCTCACGGCATTATGAGTATGGGCGCATTTGCCAGTTTCTCGACGGAGGGTACCGGGTTCAGTGATTTATTTCCGGGCATAAAGTCATATCTGCTTATGTTGAAGTTGGTATTCTACGTTCCTTTATGTCGAGAATACTTTCTGGCCACAGGTAAGGTATCACACACATTTGTCCTAGATTCTCATGTATGAAATAAACACATAGTAACATAGCTTAACAATTTCCACGCGACAGTCGTCTGCAGACGACAGGTGGTCCGACGAAATTTCATGCACAAAAGGTTTCAAAAATGTAAAAAAAATATTGAATTTCATCATCATATTTGGAATCACCATGAGAAATGCATTATAATAAGTACAAACATGCCTAGTGATGGTTCAGTAATCCTTGCGATAAACTTTGAAATTTGTGAACGGTTTCTGAAAAATCTGTTTTGTAAAATTATGATAAACTATACGAGGGTCATTCAATAAGTTCTACCTCCTACCTCATAACTTTGCTATTATACAAGCCAGTCATATGAAACATTCCACAATTGAAGCTTTGAATCTCAACTACAAAATCATAGTAGATTGGTCTGAATACTCATTCAAGTCATTGTACTTTTCTAGATATGCAGTAAAAACCAAGCTTCCATATAGTGCGACGGAAACGGGTAAAAACACAGCCAAATGTCTCCTAAGTGCTATTACTTTGGCCAATTCTAAGAGACAAAATGTGCCTATCGGTCTATAACAATCGTTCTAAATTACAAATATCTCTTGAACAGACTTTAAACAATACAAGTGACTGATTTTTTGGTATAAAATGCCCTCTAATTAGCCGGAATCAGACCAGGATAGCCATCAATTTTAACCTTACCCTATAGAGAACCGCTGCAAAAGTCATATTTGGTTTTCATAGGAACTAAGAGATCTTCATTATGCAGGACTAAATGGATATATTTCAAGTATCTTGAAGATATACTTTTCTATCACTGACTACCTGATTAACTATTCTAAATGTTGCATATAAGTAAAACTGATAAAGTTACTATCATGTTAAGATTTAACATTCGAGGCATCACTATGGCTTGACTTGTAACAACGGACATTTGACTGAATATCAGTATTCCAGTATGCTAAAGGCGTGTCAATACATTCGAGTTGATATTATACTATTTGCAAGCTACAAAGGTTAATATTGCCAACAATCTGATTTATAAATAATAGTATAGCATTATATTCAGAAATCATCCATTGTTTACTATTTTCAGTATTTAAATCGGGCGGTTTTACCTAATCATACAATACGGAGAGAAAACGAAAAAACATGTATTCTTTGGGGTAATTTTCTGTGTCCGTTGTCCAAAATCTGTCTCTGGCTTTGATTGCATCATGACAAAAGTGAAATAGGTATCAATTAGCATTTACTCTCAATGTGTAGCTATGATTCAGAGCTATAATCATGACAAATGTCATGAGGCTGACATTTATATTAGCGATTTTATGAGTGAGGAGGTAGAACTTATTGAATGACCCTCGTAATAGCCGTGTGGAAAGTGTTCAAACCGGTTGGATCCACATAACGCCTGAGCGTTCATACTAAATAAAGAAATACTTAGAAATACATTCAATTAATTTCTCTGTTTCCCCAAAATTAAACAACTCATGTGATCACGTTTTTGTATCATTTTAAAGCTTGAAATATCCTTTATAACCGGAAGTAGATTGTTAGGACATTACAAACGATGCACAATTGCTTTGATAGAAAATAATTTCAAAGGTCAGAGGTTAAAATTGAAACCCTGAAATTAATTCGGATCCGACATGCCGTGTATATTCCATTGGCCTATCATAATGACCATGATAACTGTGCAACTATGCATACCTTGATCCTGTTGTGCGTAGGCCTACACTATGTTGTTGGGTTAAACTATAAGACATCAACATGATAGCAACTGGCTGCGTAAAATTGGAGAAAATGAGAAACATAGGCCTCTTGAGACCACTGGGTGTGGGTACTGATTTACTCGAGCAAATGCAATGATAATATTTTAACTCACTCAAGTAGAAATTAAGAAATCATGGGTGTTTGCATTTTGCGTCAACTAAAGGCCCAAAATACGGTGCCTACGTTAACCTATGAAGTTTCACCACGATGACATAAAAACATACATAGGTAAAGAACTGCAGACACACAACTGCATATGTTAGATTATTGTCGACATGGTATAACATGTTATAATCTTTACACACAGATTTGAAACTCTAGTTTAATTTTAAGACGTTAAAACTAGTTAATTGAATGTATTGATCGATAGAATATTTACCTACTATATTCTATCGATCAATGCATTCAATTAACTAGTTTTAACGTCTTAAAATTAAACTAGAGTTTCAAATCTGTGTGTAAAGATTATAACATGTTATAACATGTCGACAATAATCTAATATATGCAGTTGTGTGTCTGCAGTTCTTTACCTATGTAGGTTTTTATGTCATCGTGGTGAAACTTCTTAGGTTAATGTAGGCACCGCATTTTGGGCCTATGTTTCGTCTTGATCCAGGTTTATGTGACGTGAGTAGGGAGAGTTTAGATTGGATCCTTGGTAAGACTGGGCGTGGCAATGCCGCTGTGGTGGTTGTGGGAGGAGCTAAGGAAGCGTTAGAATCCAATCCAGATATTCATCGGCTGTACCTCAGTAAGAGGAAAGGATTTATTCGAAAAGCAATACAACACGGGTAAGGGATCAGTCACGGCCGATCATAAGGTGACGAATTATCCTCCTTTGTATTAACGGGATGAAAGACAAAGAGACGTGGACGGATTCAACAAAAAAACATTCAAATAATCAAATATTTCATTTTCATCCCAATAAAGGAATACTATCGAACACAAAATAATATAAATAGCGTGTTGTTTAATATCGGTTTTGTTATTGTTATGTATTGTTATGTTCCTGTTGTTGTTATTTTTTGCGTTGCTGCTGTTGTTGTTGTTGTTGTTGTTTTGTTATCTTTATTGTTGTTATGATGGTGTTCGTCGTCGTTGTTGTTGTTGTTGTTTGTTGCGTTGCTATTGTTGTTTTGTTATTATTATTGTTGTTATGACAATGGTGATGCTGTTATTGTTGTAATTGTTATTGTTATTGTTGATGTTGTTAATGGTGGTTGATTCTTTTGTAATGTTGTTGCTGTTGCTGATGTTGCTTGATTGTTGTTGATGATGTCGTTGTTGTTGTTTGTGTTGTTAATGATATTTTTACCGTTTATTGTTGTTGTTGTTGAAATTCTCACTCTAATGACAACCGAGTTAACTAGAGCCACTCTACAATCACTGACAAAAGGAAAAGATACACATTAATAACGAGAATATGTTATCTTCTTTACTTTCAGAGCTTCGCTGGTACCTGTTTATTCTTTCGGTGAAGTGAATATTTACGATCAGATTCCAAGTCCAGAAGGTTCCAAACTACGCAAGTTTCAGATGATCGTCACAAAAATCGTGGGAGTTGCACCCCCGATGTTTAAAGGGCGAGGTTTCTTCAATTATAACATGGGTCTTTTGCCATATAGAAGACCAATAGACACCGTTGGTATGTATACACATGGAAAAAAGTATCGCACCACTGCTTTTTGTTGTTGAAAAGTGCAAATGTGGCCTCGAATTTTGCCACCATGGTGTGATATTAAGCATCATTTGTTTGCGTAAGCTGTCCAACAAAATGTTGTGCAATAAAAGGGCCACATTTTAGTTTGTGACGTAATTGTCCAAAAACATGCATGGAAAAAGTTTGGGTATAACGCGATATTGAGAGGCCCGATGATTAATCTCTAAAGTTGTAATCTTTAGTAACACAATTAAGTATTCCAAGGTCAAAGGTCATCTGGGGTCAAATTAAACAAAAAAACCTCCCTTTTTCGTACGCCCAACGGTTATGGGGTCTAAGGTCAAAATAGGTCAAATTTTAAAGAAGTTCAAATGACAAAAGCAATATCGCGAAGGTGTTGACCTAGGTCAAATAAACAAAAACAAAATCAACGGTGACTAATATAATGACTATTTTAAGTTTTTAAAGTCTATTCAATATCGCGTTATACCCAAACTTGTTTCATGAATGTTTTTGGACAAAATCATGTATTTTCCCCTTGGCCTTGAAAAAACATTACATCGATTACGTCACAAACTAAAATGTGGCCCTTTTGTTGCACAACATTGCAAAATTCGTGGCCACATTTGCACTTTTCAACAAAAAAGCAGTGGTGCGATACTTTTTGCCATGTGTATATATAAGTTCTGTCTTGTGCTAACATCGTAATTATTGATCAAAGTGTTCCTAACCCGCCCGACCGAGTTTCGTATTTATTTATTTTTTTAATATATTTTATTAATTAATTAATTAATTTGGAAATACAGTTTTGGAACAGTGGCATCAGCCTGCTCGCCTGATGTGTCTTTACACATATTACACAATATTTTATTAACATGATGTCATAAAATCATACAAGGTTAATGATACGTGCGGTCCATGCACGTTTTAAATACGATTTGCAAAACACATAAAATATTTGAAGTAAGGGGAAATCATCACTTACATCATTGGAAAGAACTATAATGCATAAGACACATGGTTATGTTAAATCACCCGATATAAAGATTCTCCAAAAGTAATCTAAAGTGTGGAGTATTAACACTTTCCACGCGGCTATTAATTTTACAAATTGTGAGATAGGCTTTTACGACGGGTATTCATAATATATTTTACCATTACAAAAAAGAATTTTCAGAAACCTTTTCGTAATTTTCAAAGTCTATTTAAAGGATTACTGAACCAATACTGGGCATGTTTGTACTTAATTCAATGCATTTCTCATGGTGATTCCAAATATAGTAATAGAATTCAATAATTTTAACATTTTTGAAACATTTTGTGACATTTTGGAATGTCGTCTGCAGCCGCCTGCCGCGTGGAAAGCGTTAAATATTCAGGCATATTTTGTTGGCATATCATACATTTTAAAGACACACTCAGTCGCAGTCGTTTGGCACAGAGAAGCGCCCTCATCTGTCTAAGCTGGGTTTGGTGCTTTCATCTTTCCTAGGTATAGAGAAATCAATCAATAATATACTTGGATGTTTTGTCTTTATCTTTGTTTTATAGTCGGGAGACCAATTCCTGTAAAGAAGAATTTGGAGCCAAGCCAAGAAGAAATCGACGAGTATCACCGAGCATACATCAAGTCATTACGTCAGACATTTGATGAAAATAAAACTAAATTTGGAATCGATGAGAAGCAGCAACTTGAAATTATATAGATAAATAACAATGTATGAGAGGACCACTCCGCAACTTTTCGTCGTCCACAACATCCACATTTCTTCCTAACACTATAGTTTAATCAGTTCCAAATTGGCGAGAAATATTCTGTTTTTGATCTCTCCGCGCACCAAAATACTTCAAGGGTACGCGCGAGATATGGCCAAACGCACGCGATTTTGGACGCACGCTAGCGTCACGCATATGATCACAGTGCGATTTTTGCCTTCATGCACACCCGCGTCCTTCTGTATTCATTAGCTGCTATGCTGTAGCCAAGTTGGAACTGATCAAACTATACGCTACTTGCACACAATCGCCATGTTAGAATAAAAGCGAGGCTCTCCCCTCAGATCGCATGGCGCGGTTGCACACACCTGCGTGAAACCACGACGTGTAACGTGGCAGTGCGTGATCTATAGTGTGTGGTGAGGGGAGAGCCTCGCTTTCAATGGTTCCATCTGTATCGTGCAAGTAGCGTATTATAGTAGGTGTTTGGTTAAGTAATTATTGAGATAGTCTTTTACATTTGGGAAAGGTCTCTAAAAAATCTGTTTTGTATATGGTAAACCTAATAGTGGAAGTGTTAACATGAATCTTTGTACGATGGATCAGACGACGCTGGACACGGGCGTATTCACGAATGTTCAGGTTAAAATATGCGAACGAGGTTACGTGATCAAGTGGGACGAACGCTTAACAACGGTTTAAATTCAAATAATGATACTGACACTGCGGATGGTTAGCCATCCACAAGGGTTTTAGGATGAAATAATTTAGTTCCAACGTGTGATGAATTTTATGGGGTCATATAATCAAAATCCATTGTTACATTGAAACCAACGGAAATTCAAAATTAACGGCCGTTCGTGTACACCGTCGTTGGCGATGGATGATGGAAAACACTTAAGGGCTCAGCAGACTCCACAACGCTCCAACGCTTAGCACAAGCGTTGACCACCGTTGACCAATCAGGCTGCGTTATTGTGTTGTGGTGGAGCTACTACGCATGTGTGAGAGCGCAAAGAGTTCGAGCGTTGTGGAGTCTGCTCAGCCCTTTAGGCGCCATCGTGGAGGTTTAGAGTAAAATACACATTTACGCTGGCGAAAAGTGTAGAGCAATTTTTCATCTAATTGGTAAACACAATGGGTGAGGGCGTTCTTCGGTGTGGGTACCGTATAACTATCAGGAAAAACTAAGAATGTGCTTCTGCTCGTTTAATTTTACTTTAATTATTCAAAAACAATTATTCAAGATATCCGGGTCTGAAGTTTCAATAGTTACTTCGCTATGACCGGTGCAACCAAATTACACCAGCCTGAAACTTTTTCAACAGTCACGTGATGAGAAACACGTGGTGGGCGGACTCGCCCGAGGACGGACTAGCCCCGCTCTCCCCTACACAACGCCCTACTGGACTATAAACGGTACAGTGGTCTGGATCAAAATGTGGCAGCAATAAAAATGTTGAAGTTTACGCGCTTCACTAAGTTGTTGATGTCTAAAGAGTCCAAGCTTGATTTGAAATTATTTAATTCCGGAGCCATTTTAGTAGTGGTTGATAGAAGATTCCACTCAGGTATCGTTCTTGGATAGAGGGAGAACTTGTAGCAGTCTTTGTGCAGTCCGGTGTACAGAGTTCATACCTTTAAATACTTATTCGATACAAAGCTACGGTGATGAATTATTTCAGTTTGTTGTTGATATTAGAACATTAAACCGACATTAATACTAATCCCAAGCATACAGTATAACCTGGTAGACCTTACCGATTCGTATTCCGATGGTAAGAATTTCTCCAGGGGGCGAGAGCGCCATTAGTTTAATCTGATACGCATTGGAAAAGTCCCGTTACCCATGGTAACATTGGGCACTATTCAAATCATGTCATTTATGATTGATGTTTGTGTGTAGGTTGTACTTGAACTCAACTTCAGATAGGGGTTTCTGGCCCTTTCATTGTTCATTGTCGCGTAAAAGCAAATAATATATACATGTCAATTTTAAGTGGTGTATGTCATTAAATGATAATGTAACTTTTTTTATTTCAATATTTTGTAAAAACACAAGTAGGCTATCCGTGATTTGTGTGTTGTGTGTTACTATTAAATAAAGGCGTATGTTCTGATAATTTGTTTAAAATGGGCGTCTATATAGTATCTGCACAGTCAGTAATTGCCATCGCTATTGAATTGGGACAACAAACAACCCAATAGCAGCTGGCTCCGTAAACTCGGAAACTTTTTATGAGACGAATTAACCCATAGAAATTAGCATCTATGTATTTTACTCGTGCAAATCCATTGATTACAATTACCTACCAGGGATACAATTATACCAGGGATACAATTATTTTGGGCATTGCCCATACTAAATTTCACGTCCTTATTTTGAAATGTATCCAACTGCCGAGCGCCCTCATTTTCGTGTAGTAATCCGGAACTGCAACCATACATTGCACCCGTACTTCCGACACGTCCGTTATACAGGGTGTCTGGATCTGGATCTGGATTGGTTACTCCATCCAGCAAAACGGAATATCCGCATCACGCTAGAGTTGAATGTTTAATACCGTGTTTAAAAAATAATACTATATAAAAACAACATTGCCGTCCTAGTCTAATGCCGGCGGCCTGCAATATAATGGGGAACTTATTTCCTATTTACTCGGTTTAATTTCATCAAAATATTTTCATCCGTTTGCATGACATTATTGAAAATCGATGAAATCTTGTTTTTCACTTTCAGCGTAGTTTGATTGATAAATCTCGCACCAAACTTCAAACTGTCGCTTAAGAAAGTATGATATAAGTCACTTTAAGCAGAACAACTCCCATTCCCCTTCAAATATCGCTTCAGAAAATATAACAAAGAGTTATAACTACATAACAACTTTGTAGTTAAAATTAAAAGAAGACATAGCAAATTACCTGCATATCATTTAAATTGAGCTTTGTGTCGAACATCGTCAATGATATATAGAGGTAATTTTGTTCAAACTGGGAATCTACCATGTTCCCATACTGACTGTCAGAAACGGCCGATTTTAAAATTCAAAATTCTTGATAGAATCATTTAAGCACTTTGACCAATAACAATGACCTTCATAGCTAAATAAATGCAACTTTGATTCCTGGTATAAGTCATTCTTCGAATTGGTCCTTGCCATATGCCTGTCAACTTGTTAAGCCATAAGTACAACAGTAAATAGCTGCTACATTTTGCAAACGAACTTTTTCTCATGTTTTTATGTCAGCAAGGAAAGACTTGTAAGAATCGTAATTGAATCATAATTCATTATGTAACAGACCGGTAGGGGTTCCACATGCCAATAATAACAGCGTATTTTGTATCGTATTCACCAACTAATTTAAGGCTACCAGATGGACACCAAAACTACCAATTGGTCAGAAGAAATTTGCAAGATGGCTACCCAATTGATTAAAATATGGTCAAAAATAGCTGATTTGACCTTATCTAGTACTACATTTAGCTAAATACCAGTATCCAGCTTTCTAAGTAGATAGGTTAGTGATTTCATGGTGATAACATTGGCTTCACAATCACCCCAAGTATACATATATTATAGGTAGTTGTATGAATTCATCAATGACCTTATTAATCAGATTTCCTTTACTTATTTAATGTACGGGGTCATAACGGTATCACTCGCAATCCTTTAGAGTTTAGATTATCCCCTGGGGTAATACAATTATCACTCAGGGTCATTAAACGATTTTTTTAAATCATTAAATGGTCATTTGGGGTCATAGAATGATCACCTTGGGGGTAATTAAGCGACCGTTCGAGTCATTTTATGATTGATTGGGGTCATTACGCTATCACCTAGGATCATTAAATTATCAAATGATTACTCAGTATCGCATTGGGTCATTAGACAGTCACTTGTTGTGTCAATGGTCACCTAGGGCTATCAAATTATCACTTGGATGGAATAAATAAATAATCACTTGGGTCATCCACTGCGGTTATTAGATGACAGTTTGGGCGGCTTGCGTAATCAAATGATGGATTGGGGCCATTAACAATATAGCTTGGTGTCATTAATGAACCCTCAAGAGTCATTACACGATCCCTTTGAGTAAATAAATGGTCAATAGGGGTCATTAAATGATCACCTGGGGTTATTTATTCTAATTTCTCAGCATTTGAATTTATCCATTTTACCAGGGTGTACTTTTTAGGGGGGGGGGGGGGGGGGGGGACGGGACACTGTGTGTACATAATTGCATTCATAAACGCCGAAGTAATGACGTCACAAAAAGCTGTTATCAGTTGGAACTAAAGTTAATAAAGATATTCCCGCTGAAATTGTTCTCGATCAAAGTTCACGGTCAATGCCGAGACTAATCAAATACAAGAATCAAACAAACTTGACTTGTTTACCTACAATATTTTATCTCTTGTATATCGCCTATAATGTGTGCGGGTGTTGCAGGCCTTTTCAATCCATTGGCGCGTCTGAAAGATGAGAATTAATTGATCAAATGTTAGCTTCAGAATTACATAATTTTAACATCAGAATTACATAACAATAATCCTCATAACAATACATTATATCTACTAGCATCAATCAAGAACTTTACTTTAGAAAATAATCAAAATGGCGACCACAGAACCGGAAACCTTAGGAGGGCAGAAACCATCCAGGTAAGACCTTTTAGTTGTTGTTTTAGTCATAAGATAGACAGTGCCTAGCCGTTGTGGAATTAACTTGCTATACCAGCATTAATTCTACACAGACAGACTGGGGTGCATGACTGTCTACTGCACTTATCTGATCTGCACAATATACACCTAGCACATAAAGTCCCTGCTCAGGTGCTTTGAGGTTGACTAATTCAAAATATATAATCGGTACCAAACATCTGAGATATACATTAAATGAGCAAATTTCTTCTCCGCAGTTTGATACCTCATTCAACAAAATCGAATGGATACTTTTAAAGTTATGTCGATTTCAATGACCGCGGATGCAACAGAAAAGTGGCACTAGGTATAGGAAATCATTGATTTGTGTGTGATTTAGGCCTACCATAGACGGTAAAAATCTATGTTTTACCCGTCTATGGATTTACGCACTGAAAAACTCACAGCTTATCAGCTAAGACTTGTATTCTTCACAGCCAGATACACCCTTTGTCCCGCACATTGCGGTTATCACTAAAGACCCATTCATCTGTCACGTTCAGATAGCACACAGTTATCACACACAAATCAATGATTCCTATACCTAGTGCCACTTTTCTGTTGCATCTGCGGTCATTGAAATCGACATAACTTTAAAAGTATCCATTCGATTTTGTTGAATGAGGTATCAAACTGCGGAGAAGAAATTTGCTCATTTAAAGTATATCTCAGATTTTTGGTACCGATTATATATTTTGAATTAGTCAACCTCAAAGCACCTGAGCAGGGACTTTATGTGCTAGGTGTAGGTAATACATAGGGCCCTGCAATATCGGCTGCTTGGAGGGATTTTTGAGTAAGCAGACAATGTTATCATTGAATGACTGTCTAATGCATGCACTAATCTGCACAGGTAGGCTATAGAAACAGTAATGCATAGTGCCCTGCAATATCGGCTGCTTTGAGTGATTTTTGAGTAAGCATTACAATGTTTATCATTCAATACTCAACAAAATAACAGCTACAAAACATGCAACACTTTGATGGTTCTCGGTTTAGGCCTAACATTTTCTAATCAAGCTTGATCCAAATAGTCAGGTGTAGTAACATAGGATTGAGAATATTAACACTTTCCACGCGGCTATTAGGTGTTTTTTCAGAAACCTTTCTCAACTTTCAGTCTATCTCAAGGATTACTGAACCAATAAGCATGTTTGTACATATCTCAATGCATTTCTCATGATGATTCCAAATATGGTAATCAAATTCAATAATGTTGACATTTTTGAAACATTTTTGGAATGTCGTCTGCAGACGCCTGTCGCCCGGACAATTAATTCTGGTAATGTACATTTGGGTTGTTTTTGTACTTCGAAAGACAGAACTGTGCAAATCGTTTCAAATTGTCTGATTACTCTAGTCTGGAGTTGCCGCAATGAACCACTATGACTAGCGACTCCGGGTAATCGTCTACAGTGAGTTTCTGTGACTCGTCCTATTTGTAACATCACTGGATTGACTCGTGTTGAAAATGATGCCAAATGACTTGACTGGATCTGATTTTTAGTTGAATCGTTACAATACTGCCAGTGTAAAAAACGTTCATCCTTTTCAAGATTATTGCTATACGGTATACTATGTATAGTCATTATCCATAACGTCCATGGAACCTCTCAAAGCAATATACCCATAACCGCGTTTGATGCTATGTTTTTTTTATTTCCCTACTGAAATATGTAGTGTGAAGCCGAAGGCAGGGAGAGTCTTAGGACTCGAACTCGCGCCTTTGAACATTCCCCTCCATCGTCGCCTGGAAACCATAGCGGTATCGCACTTCGCTTTCTGCTTTCTAGTCGTCGGTGTTATATGTGTAGTTTTTCCGGTGGTCCTACTCTTCACAAGACTATATTGGGTCACTCTACTGCTCGTTGCATGGAGTGTTTACGACAAGGAGAGGCCTCGTAGAGGAGGCCGTCCTTCTAAATGGTGCAGATCATGGCGGCTTTGGACCTACATGGCAAATTATTTCCCAGGTGAGGATGTTTTACAAATTATCTCTAAATATTCGACAATTTTCTTTGTTATTTGTTTTTCATATTATTGTTGCTTGAGAATCCCCACCTCACTCACTATAAAAGTCCACTAAAATCAGACGACGCTGGACATAGGCGTATTCACGAGTATTCAGGTTAAAATATGCGAACGAGGTTACCTGATCAAGTGAATGGGACGACAGCTTAACAACGGTTTAAATTCAAAAAATAGCATTTACAATTGGGATGATTAGCCATCCCGAACGGTTTTGGATTGGAAAAATTGTCTTCTAACCTATGATGAATTTTATGGGGTCATATAATCAAAATCCATTGTTACAAAATTAACGGCCGTTCGTAGCCACCGTCGTCTGACTAAAATGTTTAAAGGCACAACGCCCTCTATATGCTTGATTTTTGAGGTTTCCATATCGGATAACAACATGTTACGTCAGTGCAACACGGTGTAACATCCCAAAGCAAGACTACGTTGGGCCAACGTATGCACATACGTTGGGCAAACGCAATTTTGTCCGGCAAGACAACGTTGGCACAACGTTGGCACAACGTTGGCACAACGTTGGCACAACGTTGGCACAACGTTGGCACAACGTTAATGCAATATATATGTATGTATTTAGCCAACGTTTCAACAACAACGTTTATGCAACAATATATTTATGCATTTCGAAAAGCAACATATCAGTCGTGCTCAACAATTTCCCGACTTTTACTTCACAGTCGGGTTACATTTTAGAGCACGGGGCATTCTAACAGGCTGTTGTGGTGAGAAACACTGGACAAATAGCCGCTAAAATCAAGGAACTACTCGACTTTTCTCAATCAATAAACTGCAGTCATTTGACCCATGTTGCATTATCACTTCCTCTCGGTAGTGAATCGGACATTTAACAACTAAAGGGACATTAAGTGGTGTTGAAAATTTAAATGTTTAAAAATTTACTTCAGAATTCAAGATGAACATTAAAAATTGCCATTATTATTGTTGTTTCTACTAACAAAAACGCAGCAAAACTTGATTAAATCAATATCATCGCTATTTATTGAAAAACGCCCTCTATGCAAATATGGTTCGCGTTATGTATCACGCGTACTGCAGGGGGATACTGTCGGACGTAAAATGCTCGTCCCGGCTGTACGAGCATTTTTGAATCGACGTTCTCTTGTACAAAGAGGGCTGTTTTTTCTTAATCCTTATAGGTGTAAGTTCATACATGTAATACAATTATAAAAATATACTAATCCCAGTTTTTATCATAATTGAGGGCGCAGCCTCCAACACATCTCTTAGTGCCCCTTTAACATGTTATTTAACTATATGAATATCTTACATCTCTTATCATTGGTGTTTTAATGTGGTTGGGCAGACGTTGGGCCAACGTTGGCTTGCCGACCTTCGCCTACCGACCAATTGCCAACGTCATTTTGACGTTGATTTGCAAACCAATTACCGACATAAAATCCTGTTAAAACTCAACGTTGGCCCGAGTTGGCTTTCCGACCGCGACCTTGCCGACCATTGCCGACGTTGGCCCAACATAGTCTTGTTATCTGGGATAGACATACACAACAAGATTTGTGATCTCATAGACAACCCCACACACAACCGTTTGGGGTTTAAAAATTAATATATGTTATAAATCAATAAGCTGACTATAGTTTTGATGGATCAATATTACGCTATCTGAAATCATAAGCTTGGCTACTTGAGTGCTTTTCTTCCTTTTTTGTTTGTATAAAAGAGCAAAAGTGAACATAAGCTCAACATACATTAACCCTAACCACCCCCAGTGCCAACATACATTAACCCTAACCACCCCCAGTGCCACAAATGGCCACGGTGCAGTCTGTCTGTGTAAGCTGTCGTGGCACTTTTTCGATGAAATAATGGCCCCAGGCTACATAGTTGGCCAAGTATACTCGGCCAAGTATGGTTGACCCCCGTGGCGCACTGTTAGGGCGTTCGTCTCTCAACCGAGAGATCCTGGGTTCAAGCCCCGGGGTCGTGGCCACTCTTTTTGTCCGCGCTTTTTGTCGTTGAAAAGGTGCCCTTGGAAAATGTGGGTAGGAGGTTAGGGTTAACAAGGTTAATAAACTGAGTGATTAGAAATCGAACGGGTGAACTCTCTACAAAGAGCTCTGATGGGCCAATCATTGGCTCACTACAACTCAGAAAGAATGCATAACACAAGAAACACAAATGAAACAGGGGTTAAAATGCCAATTAAAGTGACATAAGAATAGGATTAATGCCCAAGCATACATGTATATAGAACAACATAAATATATAAATAAAAGAAAAAATAAACATCTGGAGATCATGGAATCACGAGAATCCATAGAACAACAAACTCAGAAACGTATTCTACCAGCAGGAGCTGCCTACCGTCACCTACCGGGGCGTGGCCGTAACACCAGCCGAGCTGAACAAGTACACAAGATATGTCAATATCAGTAATCAGCCTTGATAATAGTTGAATTCTACAATGGATTAAAAAGTTTTTCCTCATTCCCGAAACAAGTGATTAATATTTTACACCGCAAGCAAGATGTTGTTATCCGGTGTTGATACCTCGCCTTAGCATTGTTTTATCACACGGCACAAAACAATTAAAATGGCATAACATCTACATATATATGTAAACTTGATCTCCTCTAGCACGGCTACACAAGACAGTGGACCTAGACCCAACACGTAACTACCTCATGGCTTTTCATCCCCACGGTATCATGAGCATGGGGGCGTTTGTCAACTTCTCGACGGAAGCAACTGGATTTAGTAAACTCTTCCCTGGAATAACACCATTTCTGACCACGCTTGCTGGCACGTTTAATTTACCTTTAGCGAGGGAGTACATGTTTGCAGTAGGTAAGAGTTGGTTAAGAGAACCACACTTTAAAAATGGGTATAGGATTAAGTGCAACAATGGAAACTGCATCATCTTTTATTCAAATGGCCACTGCTTCATCAATATTGGTGCTATTATGAGGTGTCACAATGCGCGGGAGGAAATGCTTGTTCTTTCCCACTGAATTTAGTTAGGGTCCTAGGAATTAAACACAGGGCGTCTCGGAAAAAATGGATACTTTCTTTTTGTGCAGTGTTTATATAGATGGGGTGACAGGGTACATCACACCGGGCAAAACGTGGCTAGTTGCTATTGTTCTTTGCCCGGCAGTTTGCGCGCGCATCATGTTTTGTTTAGGACCCGTTCTTTTAAAACCCGCGCCAAAGCATTATAAAGGGCAATACGGCATAGCGGACAGTGTTGTGGTCATATGCTGTTCCCTCAAGCGTGTATCGACAGTCCAGTCACTTCGCCCGTTGCATTTGTTGATAAACATTGGATGTAAACAACGGTCACCTCATCTATATATTTTCAGTACAGTGGCGTAGCCAGAGGTTGCGGCAGCTGTTGTGGGAAATCGGGTATTGGAAACCATCTACAAGGAAAGGGGTACTAAAATAGATAAAACTACAAAGTCCAACTATTTGGGGTTTAAAGCCCGGGATTAAAGGAGGAGTCCCGCAAGCACATCATTATGCATTATATGTTAGAAAAATAATTATCGAGCCCATATCACGTAGTTATATAGAACAAAACATCATACTTATCACGAAAACTAATGAAACCTGCTATCTCTCCACGTGCAATATTAAAAACTCGCGGCAATCAAAAGTTCCGGTGTCGATGACGTCATGGTTATTGGTGCTCAAATGTGCGCAAGTGCATTGTACAACTAACTTCATCGACACCGGGACTTTCGATTGCCGCGAATTTTAAATATTGCATGTTGAGAGATGGCGGTTTTTATTCGGTTTTTGTCTAGGTATGATTGTTTTGTCCTATAACTATACATGATTTGGCCTCGATAATCATTTTCTAACATAAAATGCACAATGTTGTGCTTGCGGGACCCCTCCTTTAAAATGCGATATTTGTGACGTGATCCGCACCATATTTTTTACAAATATATATCAGAATGTTTATTGTTGCTCTTGAAAGGTCAACAAATCATGTGCGTCACGCGCGCATTTTTCAGGAATACAAAATGCCAATTTAGGCCCACTGCTACTAGGCTACACCATCGGGTGTGATTTTACACCTATTGCAAGATGTAAGATCAAAAAGATGACAATATCAAAATCAAAATCCATTAATGAACTCTTTTTTTTAATTTTTAATGCTTTGTATTATTTTATTTTATTTATTATTATTATTATTATTATTATTATTATTATTATTATTATTATTATTAGTAGTAGTAGTAGTAGTAGTAGTAGTAGTAGTAGTATATATGATGTATATTATGTGTTCATCAAGAGAACAATAACGTATATTCCGTCCTTTGTTATTATTATTATTTTGCTGTTAAGGTTTATGCGACGTGAGCAAGGAGAGTATCGATTGGATCCTTAACCGTATGGGACCCGGTACAGCTGCTGTAATCGTTGTAGGAGGAGCCAGAGAATCATTAGAATCGAATCCAGAGACACACCTACTGTATCTGAGTCAGAGAAAAGGATTTATACGACGGGCTGTCCATACTGGGTGAGGATAGTGTAATTAACAAATAATTATAAGCCATTATAATACTTAAAACTCAGTACAGATATAAATAAGTGCCATAAGGGAAACGTCAGGGCACCAGTTCACACTATGCGCAACATTGTGAAAAAAGAGTTGTTTAGGAGGGTATTGGGCCCCATTTTATCAACTTTTCACATCCACTCCAGGTGGTGGTCATCAAACTCAAAAACTAAAGTGATATTAAGCCCATGGCCCATCGTCTATAAATAGGGCAGACAATGCCTCGAAATATTTGCTTTAGTTTTATAAGCTTGTACCAGCGAAAATTGACAAAATATGTAGAATAACAAAAACAAAAAAAGCTAGCCCCAAACGATAAGACTTGGGACCAGTCCTTGTGTGACTTCACTTCTTGTTGTCCGTTTCGGGATGGCAAAGATGTTTAAATAAATACATTAAATCTATAACATCTAAAAATGATAACAGTTATAACAAGACATGAAGGAGTAATTGCAAAATTAATACGCGTGGTTCCAATGTAAGTGTGACTTTTACGCACGCTGAATTGTATTTTACGCTGACGTCAAAGTAATATTTGGCATCGTACATCGTACAAAAACTGGGGATCTTGTTGGTTTAATTTCATGAGCATAATTGATCTTATATAGGTGTTAAAAAGGTCTAAAGTAACTGTGCCCTTTCCTTTGAAGCTCGCCGTATTGATTTCGCAGTTAAGCCTAATTAATTAATAATAACAACTCTTTTCAATAAAGCGCAATTTATCCAGGTAGCATGATTAAGAAGCGTTATAATATAGCCATTATTATTATGCTGTCATAAGAAATCATTTCGTTTCACATGGCAGTTGGCTAGGAGCACAACCGTATTAAGATTATAACAGTTAAAGGTAGATGACCCGATCACATTTCCGATTTTCAACTTGAAGTTTTCTATTCTACATGAAAGGTCATCCTTAAAAAAGTCGTGTTCCAAAGTTTGAGTTGCATAGCTCTAATGGTTCTAATTTTAGACGCACAAGATGCTGTGAACTGTACCAATTGAGTAGTACACAAACTATATCGGTGGTTACCACCATTCGCGGTAATTCGACGTTATTTCATCGATTTCTCCGTAATTATACCGATTTAGGCCGTCAAATTTCAGTATGATGATGAGAAAAATACGAGCTTTCATATGATATGAAAATCTCCGTATGTTTGAAATAATTCTGTGTTACGAAAATGTGATCTGGTCATCTACCTTTAACACTTTTTACGCGGCAGGCGTCTGCAGACGAGATTCCAAAATATCACAAAATGTTTCAAAAAATGTCAAAACTATTGAATTCAAAACTATTGAATTTCATTACTATATTATTTAGAATCGCCATGATAAATGCATTGAAATAAGTACAAACATGCCTAGTATTGGTTCAGTAATCCTTGAGATAGACTTTGAAAATTGCGAATGGTTTCTGAAAAATCTGTTCTGTATATGGTAAAACTGATAGCCGCGTGGAAAGTGTTAACCAATTTTAACTTTATTTACATCATCAGTGCTGATCTGGTACCCATCTATTCTTTTGGTGAGAGCGACATATACGGCCAAGTCCCGAACCCTCAGGGTTCTTATCTTCGCAAGATGCAGCTATTTACAAAAAGATTCATTGGATTCGCACCTGCCTTGTTTAAAGGACGTGGTTTCTTCAATTATACCATTGGTATCTTGCCGTATAGAAAGCCCATCAATTCTGTCGGTATGTTTAAATCTTAATGATAAAATATAAATGTCCGTATATTTGTTGGTTATTCTCGGGTGGAATTTTCAGTTCACATGGGTTGGGCAAGATTTCACTATCCACCGGATTAGCACGGGATATTTTAGCGGGCGCACTTTTTTCTTCTTCGTATATAATCGTAGTGAAATTCACTTTATTCCGTTTTAATACGGAATAAAGCAAAATTCACTGAATAAAATGATTTTTTTTGAACAAATCAACTGATTTCACTAGGATCATGTACGAAAAAAAATATCGCTAGGGGGGATGTATAACGATATCTACTTTGTTTAACCAGAGGCCAATTTGTAACTGATTTTACGCAGCCGGCTACTATCAGGTTAAAATCTTATATCTTGCCCAAACGCATAGTGTCTGTTATGATTGTATTCATGAATATAATAACAATATAACATAATTGTATGTGTGCATGGTACTGCGGAAATACGCTGACACTTAGCAAATTGTGGAGGGGGATTATGTGGACTGCAGTGACAAAATGGAACTTGTTTTGGTGGAGCTTTTTGAGAGTTCTTTTACATAAATTCCCTGTAAATCCTAATTCTTACATAGCTATAGATGAGGTGACCGTTGTTTACATTTAGGACGCCCTCTGTTGATTTGAGACAAAACACACCGGGCAAGAGTTCCTATAGTTTACATAGGCCAGATCAGGTTTTCTAACTAGATTGTGGTGTCACAGCAAATTGTTATCAAAACTGTCTTTAAACTTGCTTAGGAATGCTATAAGCTATCGCATTTCACAAAACAAAAAAAATGAGTTTTACAATTCATTAGAAAGAAATTTCATGTTGCCTTCATTAACTTGACTGTGTATTCTGCCCGGAGGGAATCAACAGAGGGTGTCCCATTTGTAAATACATGACGTCACCGGTCACACCATCTATATACTTTTGTGTGGATAGAGGACCAGCACTTTTGAAGGATCCTTTTCGTTGCGATGGACACGGAGAACATTTTCCTTTTCAAAAAAAAATCTTGCTGCCTTCCCTAGTCGACATCATTATGAATAAAATGAGCTCAATTCGGTCTGATATGCATGATTGTACTATTGTAGACCAAATTTAGAACAAAAATCAAAATATTTTACGACAAAAAGAATCAAAATTTTACGGACAACGTGCCCCTAAACTTATCTTTTCTTAACCCAAATCCACACTTCACGATTCAAAGAAATATAAAATTACATCTATTATTTAATTGCAGTTGGGAGACCAATTCCGGTGAAGCAAATCTTGAACCCCACAGAGGAGCAGATAGACGAGGTTCATCGGCTTTACATTGATTCATTACGTCAGACATTTGATGAACACAAAGCCAAATTTGGGATTGATAAAGACCAACATCTTGAGATTATTTAAAGATATTAGGTCCAGTTTCTTAATCTCCACCCTTTGACAACCTAACAAAGCATGGCAATTTATGACATACGGCGTGGCCCATACCAATGAGTCACATAGGTGTACTGTTTACCTTTCTTTCTGATTCTTAAATATAAATAATCTGTTTGCTTTATTTCGAAAGTTATCAGCTCTACCGTTTTTGGAACCATTTTTGGGGGACGCGCTGTACATATTTCTAAACATAACGACACTCTCAATCGCATCATTAAATTCAGTCTGAGCACCAAGGGGGGGGGGGGGGGGGGGGGGGGGATACAAAATGTTGACTTATAAGGTCAAAATCACCTAAAATTAGCTTAAATTGATCTATGTTAGATCATCATTTCCTAAATGCACGCACATAATAATAAAGTCCATGTTTAGTGTTATGAGAAACAAAACAGACTAGATTTGAAGAAAAAACCCCTTAGATGACTTGATTAATCTTAGATTTTAAAGAAAGAGCTGAACCTCACTCAGCTGCATTGCACAATGTGATGTGTTTAATTATATTTTACTTTATCTTAAAGGGACATTAAGTGGTGTTGAAAAGTTTAAATGTTTAAAAATTTACTTCAGAATTCAAGATGAACATTAAAAATCGCCATTATTGTTGTTTCTACTAACAAAAAACACAGCAAAACTAGATTAAAACAATATCATCGCTATTTATTGAAAAACGCCCTCTATGCATATATAGTTCACGTAATGTATCACGCGTACTGCCCGGGGATACTGTCGGACGTAAAATGCTGGTCCCGCGGGATAAGCATTTTTGAATCGACGTTTTCTTGTACAAAGAGAGCTGGTTTTTCTTAATCCTTATACATGTAATACAATTATAAAAATAAACTAATCTCAGTTTTTATCATAATTGAGGGCGCTGCCTCCAACACATCTCTTAGTGTCCCTTTAACTATGACAAGAAATCAGTATCTTCCAGTGCCTAATCACTTTTAATAACAGGGAGGTAGCTTTAATTGGCCGGTCATAAATTCTCCAATTCCCATATAGGCAGGCCAGTGACCATACCCTAAAACACTGTGTTGATGTAATTTGGCAAGTGGCCTTGCTTTGTCAACAATAACAGCCGACTAACAGCCTGTAAACAGACACTTTATGGCCTCAGGGTCTTTGGTCTGTAATACATAACACTTTTCCACGCGGATATTATTAGTTTTACCATATACAAAACAGATTTTTAAGAAACATTTTGCAATTTTCAAAGTCTATCTCAAGGATTACTGAACCAATACTAGGCATATTTGTTCTTATTTCATTGCATTTCTCATGGCGACTCCAAATATTGTAATGAAATTATCAATAATGTTGAATTTTTGAAACATTTTGTGAAATTTTGGAATGTCGTCTGCAGACGCCTGGAAAGTGTTAAGGCAATGGAACATAATGTAATGAATTACGTGTCATGTTTTGTATAACAAATTGTTAGCCTTTCAAATCCGGGGGGCGGGGTACTCGCCTAATACGGTATACAGGGACATGGGGTATGATTTTGTGCTGGAAAATTCCTAATGGGTCTATTTTCGCAAAAATTTAGTATATTTTCCCGATTATTTGCAAAAATTGGGTCTATAATGAAGCAAAATCCTTAGAAATGGATACCGTCTTTTCCAAAATCATCCTTAGAAATGGGTAGAGGTTTTGAATCTCCAGCGGCGCACCCAACCAAACCAAATCTGAGTACCCCTCCCCCGGGTTCTAATCTAGTTTTAGTGCTTCTACAATGACTTATAGCCATATATGTACTCCTTACTTTTGGGACACTCTGTATAGACCATGTCACCTCTTGTTGATCAACAATGTTAAGTGCCCGGTTCCATTCCATGCATGGGGGAACATGCATTGACTGTTGCATTGAATGCTGTTGTTACAGATGACTGGTTTGGTTTAGTGTATGGTTTATAATGGACACCCCCTTCGGATGCGCACGCATACGGGCAGGCAAGCTCTTGTTTGGCAGGCAATTCGCGCGCACCCTGGCAGGCAAGCTTTTCATTCCTTGGATGCTGTGACGTTACAGGTGACATCGTCTATACACAGAGTGGGTAAGACAGGCAGGAAGAGAATCAAACTCCAAAAAAAATCTTGAAAACAAGATGAATTGTCTCAATTTTAATTTTAATAATGACATCATTGTGTGAAGCTACAAGTGATTTACATGTTTCATTATATACTGTATATAATACTTGACAGATTACAATCAATGATTCAAATATAAAATGTTTTCTGCAATAATTTAACTACAATTCTCAAAAAAGGTAACTTACACTCATAACTCTGAAAATATAGTTCCAACTGAAAAAATATACTAAATTACAAAATTATGGATTAAGGGGGGACTTAAGGAAGTTTTTTGTTGAATTTTGTTATTGCTGTAATTATTGAACCATGACTCAAATGTATATAAAAGTATACCTTTTTGGAAAGGAAATGGATCAGAGAATCCAAATTTGGCATCAATTTTGACCATAAATGTTGATTTTTCGAGAAAATCACAAAAAATTACTTTTTTGACCCAATTTTTTTGAACAAAGCTATCAAACATAATTTTGAGTTAAAAATGCCCAAATCACTTGATGATGATGTTAAGACACTAATGAAGGGACGATTTTTTTTAATTTTTAACCTAATCCAATATTTTTTGAAATTTTGACAAAAAAGTGTAAAAAAAAAAAAAAAAAAAATCATTTTTTCACGTTTTTTTGTCAAAATTTTCAAAAAGATTAGATTAGGTTTAAAAAAAAAAAAATCGTCCCTTCATTAGTGTCTTAACATCATTATAAAGTGATTTGGCCATTTTTTACTCAAAATTATTTTTGTTAGCTTTGTTCAAAAAGATTTGGGTCAAAAAAGTGAATTTTGTGATTTTCTCAAAAAATCTACTTTTTTGGTCAAAATTGACGCCAAATTTGGATTCTCTGATCCATTTCCTTTCCAAAAATGTATACTTTTATATGCATTTGATTAATAGTTCAATAATTACAGCACTCACAAAATTAAAAAAATCAAATCAAAAACTTCCTTAAGTCCCCCCTTAAAGGTATATGTTCCGATCACATTTTCATAACAGATTTTTTCTCAAACATGGAGATTTTCATATCATATGAAAGATCATGTTTTTCTGATTAACATACTGGAATTTGACGGTCCAAATCAGTATGATTACGAAGAAATCGGTGAAATAACATTGAATTACCGCGAAAGGTGGTTAACCACCAATATAGTTTGTGTACAACTCAATGGGCACATTTCACGGCATCTTGGGCGTCTAAAATAAGCACCATTGGAGTTATGCAACTCAAACTTTGGAATACAACTTTTTTAAGGATGACCTTTCATGTAGAATAGAAAACTTCAAGTTGAAAATCGGAACATCTACCTTTAATTTCTGCTCTTCAATTGGAGACTATGTGCAATTTGGATTTTGTGCACATTGGCCTTGAACACACAGGATAGTGTTTCCTGACACGTGTATTGAAGCATCCTGTGCCTAATCTTACTATCGACCGGTGAATTGTTGAAATCCACTTATTCAATAATCTGCCTATTTCTACACCAAGAACCAAATGCGAAATGAAAAACAGACTTTATTTGGTTTTTGACACATATCATTGTTAATATTCAGTCAATCTTCATGAGCAATATCTCAAATTCAAGAGAAGGAATTTCGTTCCAATTTTATGATTTAATATTTTTACGAAGAAGATATAATTATGGAGTTATGAGCATATTTATTACCTGGTAAGTAACTTTATTTCGGAGCACCTGTATACGTCATTTGTAGGTTACCATTGACCAATATTTGGTTAAAACTAAGTACATAAGTATGTAAGCCACTATAACGAAACCATTAATGAAGGCATCAATGTGCATCTTGAAGCTACCCTCCTCAAGGTTAGTCAAAGATTAGACGCTTAATCTTTGCGAAGTTATATATTTGAAGTGGTGAATCTTGAACTAATTGATATTTTGGAAAGGTAAATATGGCGAATCTTCACCTATATTTCAACTTCTCCCATTAATACTATAGAACGAACATAGTACACCGAGGTGAATCTTCCCCAAAAAATTGCAGGAACGACCTAATCTTGATCTATCCTTTCCTGAAGGCAGGTGAATACGGCCGAAGGCTTGAGGAGGGTTGGTTCAAGATTCAAACTGATGCCTGCATAAGAAGATGTGTTTGACTAAGGGCAGTTCTACAATTCAGGAAATAACTGTTGGAACACTTTGAGTACTTCGTTGAAATCAACCCACCAGTCAATGTTGTTCGGAACCGTTTCATCTCCATGGTCGTTGGGACCCTTAACATTGATTGGTGGGGGTGGGGGAGGGATATGAGTTAGTAGATAGCTTGAGCTCTACATACAAGTTTGTTGTAATATCAGCGCTCAAAAATTGTCCCTTAATGTGTGATATTAGCGGAGAAATGAGACTCGGTGTTCCAACAACAAATTTCCTAGATTGTAGTTCAAGGGATGAATATGTCAATGAAATGTTATATAAGGACAGATGGTAATGCACTTTTCAAAGCTATTCCCCACATTGACTGTTTTTGGAAAGATAACCAATGTTGGTGTGACCCAAATAAGTGGCATATTATCAATGGCGGATCCACTGTACTTTTTTTGTTAAACGTCCCCTAAATCCACTTTGTAAAGCGTTTTTGGGGCTGGTTTTGATGAAAATATGTCCTAACCGCTCCCCCCCCCCCCCCTCCCCCACTCTCAATTTTCTCGAGCTGTCTGCAAAACGAATTTTGGACAACCTTTTACAAATCTTTGGGTACCAATGTACCTATCCAGGAAAAAACAGGCTTGGTCAGCCCCCTGTAAATTTTAATCCTGGATCCGCCACTGATTATTTAGTTCAAACATATCGTCGCTGTTCTGTCAAAACCTTGTATGTTATTCCAGCCCTTCAGCGTGTATGTACTATAAAGGTGTAAATTTGTGTGCATGTAAATGTTTGCGCTTTGCACATTTTGAAAAATTGTGCTTGTTTTTATTTTGTTGCGATTTTGAGCTTCCTTACATTGACCTACACAAAAAATGAATATTTTCATGCATTTTTATTTTCGCGCCAAAATAAATATAGTGCGAACATTTCCACTTTTGCAGTAGTACAACTGCCCAATGGTTACATGGTTGTGTAATTGATAATAAAAGGCATGAAAGCACATACAAGAAAAAAAGTAATATTAAAAGTAAGATTAAAATGTGCTCATTTTCTCTTAAAAATTGCAATACATTCCAGAATTCACCAGCGGAATGCAAGAATGCAATTTTGTTTAACCCCCTGAGAACTACCGGCCGATTGGTTAAAAAGATGGATACATCATTTATTGCACCAATGAGAGACATTGTTAGAATAATTGTATCCCTGATAAAGATGGGAGTGAAAAACATTTTACAAGCTGCATTTGAATTGGCTATTCATATGAGTACATCTTGTAATAAACCAATCAGAACCACTGTAAGATAGACAGGTAGACCCCAGGGGGTTAAAGGATAATCTGAAGTAAGAATTGTTTACTTGAGTTTTAGCAAAAGCTTCCATCATGGAAGTTCAAACTTTGGCACTAAATGTATTTCTTACATGTGGGGTGGGCAACATAAATCCGACTTTCTATTGTGTAAAAAAACACACACCTATAAATACAAATTTGGTCTTAAAGGCATATTATGTGATCTTTTCAAGAGGGCGCCCTCTATTCATGATTTTTTTTTAGAAAGTAGATTTTCTTGCAGATTTACATTTCCGATCATAAATCATACATACATTCCAAGTTACAGAGCGATACGATTCCTAATTACCTCAAAATCATGGTTTTAGAGTGAATTTAGAGTGAAAAATATAAAGTGTCGGGATTCCGACAGTTTATTTTCACTCTAAAACCATGATTTTGAAGTAATTAAGAATCGTATCGCCCTGTAACTTGGAATGTATGCATGATTTATGATCAGAAATGTAAATCTGCAAGAAAACCTGCTTTCTATTTTTTTTTCGATGTTGAGGGCGTTCCCTGGAAAGATCACATAATATACCTTTAAGTAATATTGCACATACACAAGTTTATACACATCAAACATTAAAGCTCCATAAAGGTGATTTAAAAAGGCTCACCAATTTGGAGCCGATTAACTTATATAGTCGGTAATTTATGGTGATCAAAATGGGGTTTTTTATCAACATTTAACACATTGTTTGTGTTCTGACATCGCACTGTACTACACTTGAGAGACACTTCCTAAACTAATACATTTAGATCAACTATATAAACACAGTTGGTGTGAGAGAAAAACAACTGTCATTTGAGGCTTGTAAGTCAAATCGTCCATGCAAATAACCCTCTCCTTCATTAACTCATTTTCTGCTCAATTGTGTGTGTCACAAGATTTTTTAAAGGTAAGTTTTTTATTTATTTTTATTTTCAAATAGTGAGTAAATTTGGATTTGTTAAAAAAAGAAGAAGAGAAGGAAATGTCAAATGTTCCGATTGCTGGCCCAATTTTCACCTTGATGTTTTTATTCTACATGAAGGGTTATGCTTAAAATAATTGTATTCCAAAGTTTGAGTTACATAACTCCAATGATTCTTATTTTAGAAACACAAGGTGACATGAAATTTGCCCATTGAGTAGTACACATACTGGCCAGGTGGTTAACCACCGTTGGCAGTAATTCACTGCATTTGGTCTAAATGGAACATATCTTGCGCCAAACATTTTACAGAAATAATGAGAAAGGGGTTTCTTTCTGATATCAAAATATGTTAATGGGCAAAAAAAGCTTAAATATATCCACCTTTAAATGTTAAAAGTGTATTAAGCATAAAAAGTGTTGTTTATGATAATGTAGATGGCTTGGTGATAAAAATTCTTAAATTTTGACGGATATTTGAGTGGTACAAAAGTGAAAATGCATATATGTTGGCAAGTTTTGACTGATTTACAAGCATCAAATTAGTTCCTCTTTCTCTCAGACATAGACAAATCAATGTTAGAAGGCACATGCTCTCTGTATACCATACATTATATAACAAACATAAATACATGTAACCCAAAAAGTTTCATCCTGACCAGATGCTTTCATGTTCGCTAATTCAAAATCAATAATCTGTACCACACATCTGAGCTATACATTAAGTGAGCAAATTTCTTCGCCATAATTTTAATAAGACACCTCATTCATTAAAATTAAGTGGTTAGGCCAAGTAACAAAAATAATGTATTTCTCGTCCGGACTTTACTATTTGTTATTTTTGGATTTTTTTTAAATTTTTCAAAAGCCAAATTGCAAGCTTTTGGCAATAATTGTTTCGATATTCATATCACTATATATGCCAACGAGTGCTTCTCGCGTCTATTTCATTGAAATATAGTTGAACATGATGGACACACTCACACACAACAAAGACAGGTATGATTTGTGATTTTTTTTTCGAACTTTTTTTTTTGAATTTTGAAGGATTTTTTGAAAATAACAAATAACAAATAATAAAAATATTGGAGCGGCGTCAATAATCGGTGCGGGCGAGGACTTGAAGCACATAATTTTTGTTACTTGGCCTTACTTTTAAAGTTGTTGAAATACAACTCTAAATGTATCCACTCAATTTTTATGAATGAGGTGTCATATTACAGGGAAAGAAATGTCCTCAATAAATGTCTCACTTTCTGGTAAAGATGATTCATTTTGAATTAGCTAACATATAAAAGCATTTTGTAAGCAGTGGCGGCACTACGGGGCGGGGAAAATGCACCCCCCAGTCACCCCCCTTAGCTCAAGCCCGACCTCATTTGGTCCCCCCAAACAATCGAAAATGGTGACTTTTAATATCAAAATTAATTAAAATTGGTCTGAAATGTCTAATTCAGTACAAATTAAGCTAATTTCAGGCAATATTTACAATAAAAGCCAACCCCCCCCCCCCCCCCCCCATGTTTGTCTTGCCCCCGCCCCCCCCCCCCAAAAAAAAGGTTGATGCTGGTTCCGCCACTGCTGGTAAGGAATTTGTGTATGTGTTAGGTGCAACAAGTGCTTATATATAAATATGGGTTGATATTCTTTGATCAATTTTGGCAATTTGTGGTAACTAAATGCAAATGGTCATTTTGGCACATTTATTTTATCGCCCTCTACTCTGCCAAATATAAACAATATCACCCGCTATTATATCCCCTATTTTAGGTACCTTTGCATAGATCTACACTGGGTTTATTAGAAGAATAGGACTATTTGACATTTTGGTCTATAATTCCATTTAGTTATATAGCTCTTGTAAACGAGATAAAGGAGGGATTTTAGCTTTTTTATAAAGTCTAAGTTCATTTGCAAAATCCCATTGTTCAGATCAACAAATTATTATGGCTGGACACAAATGGTCCTACTGCACTTGTTCTTCTATGGATTGTGCTCAAATTTACAGGATGACAAGAAAAGTAATTGGACTTAACACTTTCCATGCAGCTATTAGTTTTACCATGCACAAAACAGATTGTTCAGAAACCTTTTCCAACTTGCGGATCTTATCTCATGAATTTCTGAACCAATACTAGGCATGTTTGTACTTTGTTTGTTCTTAATTCCATGCATATCTCATGGTAATTCCAAATATGGTAATGATCGATCGACTTTCAATAATTTTGACATTTTTAAAACATTTTGTGACATTTTGGAATGTCGTCTGCAGACGCCTGCTGCATAAAAAGTGTTAAAGATGACATCAAGTTTGTCATCCTTGACTGATAATGCAGAGATTCAAGGTCATAAGAAATAGGGTCCTATTTTTTATTCACCCTGTAGTCTTGATAAACATATTTGCAAATTTGTATTTTCACTCAAGCATTATGGTGCTTGAAAATCAATTCAATGTAGAAAATATTTCAACAACAAAATATTGAATTGATCAACTTTGCATCAGGCATGACTAATGAGGATGAACATAACTGAAAAAACCCCTGTAAAAGCGTGCCAAAATGTGCACACAAAAAGGCTAAATTAAAAGAAAGTGTGGACATTTGAACCAAAAAAAAGTTCCTGAATTCAGGTTTAAACCTGAAAAAAACCAGAATGAAAATTCTCATATCTGTTACATGATTGACCAGATCAAAATTTCATTGAGGCTCATTATATTAAAGCCTATTTATTGATGATTGAACATATGCAGCCAGTCATATCAAAAGGGGGCCTTATGTCATCCATGCAAAAGTATAGTTTGTAAGCTTTAAAATGACTCCTCGCTTGATACATTTGGTCAATTAACTCAGATTTCATGTGAAATATTAGGTGGAAATTCCTTTTATTTCTTTTGGGGTTTTTCATGTTTTTCTTCCTCATTAGCTTAGAATTTATACTAGCGACAAAAGCTCCCTTTTAATAAGACTTGTCACAAATAGCATCGGCATACGGACGATGCTCAACCCATCATCTTCGCCAAGACCTTGATGAGGGATTAGTTGCCTGTGAAATGTTTATTTATCTGATTGTAGTAACTGCACCATACACATTTTATATACTGAAATATTTCATAAAAGATCTTTCACAGCTGATCAGTTTTGATCTTTGATAATTGGCTTCAAAATTCACTCTGTTCAATCAGTAATTATTATATACATTAATAACCAAGATATCAAATAGTAGATCAACTCTTTCAGGAGCAATCCCATTTGATCTTATTTGTAGTATTTAGGTAAAACTTTGGATTATGTTAACCCCTAAAAATACACATCTACAATAAGGTTAAAGCTCTTTCACAGCTAATCAGCTGTGATCTTAGTTAATGTTGCTGCACCTTAATAAAATAAAAAGTAAAACCTGTTTGGTTGTCCTTCACCATCCCCTTCTCATTTTTGTTGTTGAAATTTTAAAATCATTATTCAAGAGTAAAAGGATGCTTGTTTATTATTTTAAACCCTAACAGTCCTGCGTACTAAAAAAAACTACTTCCAAGCCTATCTCCAAGCGCATGTGCGGATGGTTTTTGCTAACGAGCAGCTAGGGCTGGGTTTTTTGGTCCGGAGGGTCCCTGGTTTGATTCCCGGTTTGGGAACAGCGATTTATTTGTGGATTTCTCTTCCAAAATTGGGATCCTGGTTAAAAACTCGGTTAGGGGGTTAGGGTTAAGACTTTTATTAAGTTACTACCCAGCATTTGGAAATTTAAAAAACCCACCAACTCCTCAAATAGAATGGTGTAGAGGACAACCAAAAGATAGATTTCAATCCCGGGGGGAGGAGCACTCAACATTTTATTTGGTAGGGGTGTGCTGCCCAGGTTTTCAAAAGGGGGGGGGGGGGCTTTTGAACTGAACTGAGAGAATTTTATGACGAAAAATAGGGTCTCAAGAACTGATTTTCTCAAAATAGTAGGTCTTAAGAACTGGTTTGTTTTTCAAATTTGATTAGTAAGAACGAAAATATTCGAAAACTTTGGGTTTTAGAATGCACATTTTTCAAAAAAAATTGGGGCTTTGGAATGAAAATTTTCTGCAGGCTCAAGGGGTATAAGAGCTAGCAGAAGAGGGTGAAAAAGGGGGTCTTCAATGCGGCACATTCCTATACCCCTTTCCAATGTCAGTGCCCCCCACCGGATTTTAATGGCCTAAAGAGATGCATTAAATTGATGTTGAGTTGCCTTCCTCCTTCTCATCTTGTTCCTCCTCCATTGGTACAGCTTGTCTGTTCACTTTGGCCGCGTCGATCATCTTACTAAACTTGGAATTAGGATCAGATAGTAGAGTACTAGGCTTGTCAAACTCGGCAATCTACAAACCAAAGAGAAGACAGCAATATAGATAAAAACACCAAAATAAATCATTTCATTACATTCAAGTAATTTTAGAAATTAAGTCAGTATAATGACAACTTAAATCAATTATTTATTGAGTTAGACAAAAGGCTCTATTTTTGATGAATTGACTTGCTTTGATTTACTGATATGTTTTATCAGTGTTATTTATCTCTTACTGTCATTAATGTTGTGTTTCAAGCGTATATTTAGCTTGAATGTGGTAGCGTAAAGTAAGCTTAGTTGCTTGAATTTACCTTTGCGTTGCGGTAGTCAACAGAAATGCCGGTTTCTCAAAACTTTGACACAAAGAAACACCAGATTTAACTGTATGGCCAACAAGGGTATATATATATTCTTCCCTGGTTGTTTTGTTTGTCAACTTCTCAATCATAGATATTTTAAACAGAAGATTTTGTTGAATGATTCTGTGCAAGTTTACGATATGCTGTTCCAAAACAAGCATTTGAAAAAGAGACCGAATTCTGCTCTCCAATCACCCAGGTGGGGAACCGCATGTAGTTTCATCATCCTCTGATTGGCTAAGAGTCGCACGCTGAGTGGGTATAGTCGCGGGCAACTCTTAAAACTTTATCCGACACCAATCTGTCGACCATTAGGATGACCAATATATATACACTTCCTACATGATATGAGAGAATGGTTTTGCTTGTGACTAGGCTCCATGCATTTTCAAAAGATTATCTTGACTTGAGTCATTTATACAAAAGATTTAATTTGATTAGCCTGTCTTTTTCCAAACAAAAAGAATATTTTTTCAGATTCTTAAACAATTTCTTGGTCGTATTTGGTCAAAACAAGGATGAAAACAGATCTCAAATTATAAAAAGAGAATGGGTCAATGAAAAATAGGGGGAAAAATCAAGTTTTTCCACAAGTAAGCCTATAAAAATCTAGAAAATTGCACAAAGACCCATGTATCTCAGTCTATGTTATAGACCCATGAATCTCAGAACTTGGGGCAACTTTTACAAATCTTGCATCATAATCCCAAAGTACAATATCTCAGTGGCTTGAAAACAACATGGGAAATGTATGTAATATCAAGAAATCAGGAAAGTTCCAAAACAACTTGGCTAAACTGACAGTTATCTTTTGTATAGCAACATACCTGTCCATTGTCCATTAGCATGACCCTATCTGAATCTAGTATGGTATTCAAGCGATGGGCTATGGTTAGTAGCGTACAATCACTGAATGCTTCACGTATAGTGGACTGTATAAGATTGTCTTTGCATATATAGCTATACCTGTCCATTGTCCATAAGCATGACCCTATCTGAATCTAGTATGGTATTCAAGCGATGAGCTATGGTTAGTAGCGTACAATCACTGAATGCTTCACGTATTGTGGACTGTATAAGATTGTCTTTGCATATATAGCTACATACCTGTCCATTGTCCATTAGCATGACCCTATCTGAATCTAGTATGGTATTCAAGCGATGGGCTATGGTTAGTAGCGTACAATCACTGAATGCTTCACGTATAGTGGACTGTATAAGATTGTCTTTGCATATAGCTACATACCTGACCATTGTCCATTAACATGACCCTATCTGAATCAAGTATGGTATTCAAGCGATGGGCTATATGGTTAGTAGCGTACAATCACTGAATGCATCACGTATTGTGGACTGTATAAGATTGTCTTTGCATATATAGCTACATACCTGTCCATTGTCTATTAGCATGACCCTATCTGAATCTAGTATGGTATTCAAGCGATGGGCTATGGTTAGTAGCGTACAATCACTGAATGCATCACGTATATGGACTGTATAAGATTGTCTTTGCATATATAGCTACATACCTGTCCATTGTCCATTAGCATGACCCTATCTGAATCTAGTATAGTATTCAAGCGATGGGCTATGGTTAGTAGCGTACAATCACTGAATGCTTCACGTATAGTGGACTGTATAAGATTGTCTTTGCATATATAGCTACATACCTGTCCATTGTCCATTAGCATGACCCTATCTGAATCAAGTATGGTATTCAAGCGATGGGCTATGGTTAGTAGCGTACAATCACTGAATGCTTCACGTATAGTGGACTGTATGAGATTGTCTTTGCATATATAGCTACATACCTGTCCATTGTCCATTAGCATGACCCTATCTGAATCTAGTATGGTATTCAAGCGATGGGCTATGGTTAGTAGCGTACAATCACTGAATGCTTCACGTATAGTGGACTGTATAAGATTGTCTTTGCATATATAGCTACATACCTGTCCATTGTCCATTAGCATGACCCTATCTGAATCTAGTATAGTATTCAAGCGATGGGCTATGGTTAGTAGCGTACAATCACTGAATGCTTCACGTATAGTGGACTGTATAAGATTGTCTTTGCATATATAGCTACATACCTGTCCATTGTCTATTAGCATGACCCTATCTGAATCTAGTATGGTATTCAAGCGATGGGCTATGGTTAGTAGCGTACAATCACTGAATGCATCACGTATATGGACTGTATAAGATTGTCTTTGCATATATAGCTACATACCTGTCCATTGTCCATTAGCATGACCCTATCTGAATCTAGTATGGTATTCAAGCGATGGGCTATGGTTAGTAGCGTACAATCACTGAATGCTTCACGTATAGTGGACTGTATGAGGCTGTCCGTCTCAGTGTCTATCGCAGCTGTGGCCTCATCCATCATTAGAATCTAAATAAACAAAAAATAAAAGGATAATGTTAGATTAAAATACAGAAACAAAAGTCATATTATGGTTGTGCTCTGCTTGCCAAATTGGTGCACTTAAGCATAGCTAGGATGGTGCTTCAACTTCTTTGTCCAATCAAACTGTGCGATTCCTTGTAAAGGAAAAGTATGTATACCAAAGGAGGCACCACAAAGGACCAATTATTTTATGTGTGTGCAGGCTGGTAGGGCATCTCCTATACCAACATCATGGTACCCCTGATAATGCCCCTTTATTTTGTACACAGCCATTTTCTTATTCACTGCATCATGGTTACTCAGCAGCTGCCAGTACCTGTATATGTATTGTGTGCTTAGTACCTGTATGGGAACTGTACAGTACCTGTGTCGTACAACCGAAGTAGCCACATAGTAGCAGAGTTACTAGTACTGTGCAGATACTTTGGTGGTACTTCACTTAAACAGTACACATACATGCACTGGGCATACTGTACCCGTACAGGTACTGACAGCAGAGTCACCAAGGACACAAGGAAATGGCTGTGTGAGAATCGTCTTGTTGAAGCACCCATCTTTTTTTCTCATGTTGCATGTGCACATAAACTAAAAACTAAAAAACACATTAAAAATGAATCCTGAATGTCTTTATTATCAAAACAAGAAAGGGGAAAAAAGAGAAATTGTGTGAAATTAGGAGGTATTATTATTAATAGCCAATCAAAGGTATAGTGATGAAGTAAGCAAAGTCTGATGAAGTTACAAGACAGGTACTAAATTTGAAAGAACATACAGATTTGCAGAAAATTGTGGCTATAGTTGCAGCAACTTACCTTGCTATTTCTAAGCAGCGCCCTTGCCATACATAGTAACTGCCGCTCACCAACCGAGAAATTGTCCCCACCTTCTACTACAGGGGCCTGCAACTGCTGCTCTAAGCCACTCACCTAGATCGAATAGGAAGGGAAATTTTTAGTATCATAAGATTAGAAAACCAATCCAAGGTAAAGAGTAGACCTGATTGTAAAAAGTAGCCCAATTGTAAGTGAATATGGAATCACTGTAGAGCAATCAGTAGCTTGTGGGGCCATCCTGAACCCTTTGTCAGCAGAATGGCTCCTTACACTTCTTTGATCTGGTCATGTGACAATCTTTTGGATATAGTCACATGACAGCAGCCATTTTGCGATTCTGCTTTGGTTAGATTCCATCCCTTCAAACTGTAAAGGTGTACATACCAGTGACTTCTCAATCTTTATCTCAAGATTTGTAGTAAGATTGCAGTCATTCCACAGGTTTGAGGAGCATAAGCTTAAGAATGGTCACTCTTATTACTTCCAATATTCGGAACTAACATAGTCAAATTATCTTGAATTATAGAAATCTTGTAACATATTTCCATAGTTGTCAGACTCTTTCGTAAAGAGTAGGGGATCATCCTGGTGTGTATCTGTTCACACATCTAACGGACCCCAATGGAAATAAGCTATTCGAGGCTTATTGGGTTATCCAGGGTAGTAGGACCCACATGTAATCAAATCAAATCAAAATCAAATCAATACAAAATCAAGTCAAATCAAATACCTTTTCTTTCATGTATGTTCTTTCAAGTGCCTCCCATAACTTTTGATCCTGATGCTCATCAAAAGGGTCCAAATTATACCTGATACACAAAAGGAGAAAGAGGACATTGTTACAAATGGTTCACAACAATTTACATTCCCTGTCAAATAGAAGCTTGTGATAGAATGACATCTCTAATTTAGCGAATTAGAGTCTAGTCAACTTTTTGCGGCAGTCTAATTTAACTAATTTGTATCATCTTCCTATATATAACCATTATAAATAATATAATTGGCGGCAATTTAATTTGGCGAATTGGATCTCCTAGCGAAATTAGCGAAATTCAATTGCTAGCGAAATTAAGTTGTTTTACAGTAGTTCTCAGTATTGTGGAATGTAAGCATGGGCAATATCGCCATCCACTATGATATCGCGATATTGTTCTCTTATCGTGATCACGATTTGTCAACATGCTTTCAACGATGTGGGGATATTTTTTGAATGCCTGAATATTCACAATTCACAATTAACCCACAATATCATCTTGAAGTGGTGTTACACCAAATCAGTGAAAATATATAACATCCAAAAATATCTGTATACTTCGAACTACATTTTGCAGTCTTTTTCATGGCTAGCTCAACTGCAAAGGGTTAATTGCTTTTCAGCATTACCAATAAGGGTTTTGGATGTGTATATACTTTGGAGGTCAAAATGTAAACTTGTTTACTCTATTGAAAACTTTTGACATTGAGCCTCTTGGGTATATTGAAGGTCTTGTGAGAGAAATTTGGTAATTATCGCCATATGGCGATATCACGATATTTGTATTGCCACGATGTGCGATATGCAATGCACTGGTGATGCCCAAGCCTAGTGGAATGATTGAAAATTAAACTTGTGAATCCTGTAAATCATGCAAAAGTCATGAGTTGCCCGCTCCCCTCAAGACACACTCTTCTCACCTGATGGTTCCCATAAACAATACCGGATCTTGTGGTATAATGGACAGTTTGGAGCGTAAATCCTGCAGTCCCATAACACCTGTATCCAGGTTATCGATTATAATCTGACCGGATGATGGCTCCACGAGACGGAATAGACCCACGCCAAGAGATGATTTACCTGCAATTAAGACAACGGTTATGATTTAATTCATTATTATTACAGTGCACTTGCAATGGGTAGATTTGTAAGCAGATCTGGCTTGTGTATATGCAACCTGAATTATAGGTGGTGGTGGTGGTTCATGGATATGGTATTAAAAGGGCATTGAGAGATACGTATGGGAGTGCGCCCTCACTTATCCTGGAAATCAGTTTTTTTGCATCAAAGTAATTCTTAGGCACATACTAAGTACCATCTGAAACAGTTTACCAACATTCGCCGTTTATCATTTATATATATAATTTCATGATTTTCTTAGTTTCAATATGATCATATCGAAACTAGGTGCTGAATTTGGAAGTTATGCTATCGTTTTACATGCAGCCTTTTGCGGCAAATCTCAACCCGGAAGTGCTGTTATTTGCTCATTTGGCATGAAGGCGATGTCGGAATTGTATGACATTTTGGATATGGGCTATGTTGATGATTATCTTTACGTTATTTGCTCATTTAGTATAGTATATCGATACATCTCTCAATGCCCCTTTAAGTCTGGCCATCTGCAAGGTGGTGAATGATTATTTCAGTGTTGTGATGACTTGAATCAATGACTTGATTTGGACTCATGTCACCATTTTGATGACTTGACTTGACTTGAGTCATTGAGAGCAATGACTTAACTTGACTTGCGACTTGCTTTTAAGGGGGGACTTAAGGAAGTTTTTGATTTGATTTTTTGAATTTTGTGAGTGCTGTAATTATTGAACTATTAATCAAATGTATATAAAAGTATACATTTTTGGAAAGGAAATGGATCAGAGAATCCAAATTTGGCGTCAATTTTGACCAAAAAAGTAGATTTTTTGAGAAAATCACAAAATTCACTTTTTTGACCCAATTTTTTTTTGTTGAACAAAGCTAACAAAAAATAATTTTGAGTAAATAATGGCCAAATCCCTTTATAATGATGTTAAGGCACTAATGAAGGGACGATTTTTTTTTTTAAAAACCTAATCTAATATTTTTGAAAATTTTGACCAAAAAGTGCCAAAAAACGTGAAAAATGGATTTTAATTTTTTTAAACACTTTTTTGTCAAAATTTCAAAAAATATTGGATTAGATTTAAAAAAAAAAAAATCATCCCTCCAGTAGTACCTTAACATCATCATCAAGTGATTTGGCCATTTTTAACTCAAAATTATGTTTGTTAGCTTTGTTCAAAAAAATTGGGTCAAAAAAGTGATTTTCTGTGATTTTCTCAAAAAAAAAACATTTTTGGTCAAAAATGATGCCAAATTTGGATTCTCTGATCCATTTCCTTTCCAAAAAGGTATACTTTTATATACATTTGAGTCATGGTTCAATAATTACAGCACTAACAAAATTCAACAAAAAACTTCCTTAAGTCCCCCCTTAAAACCAAAAACCTTTCAAAAGACTTTCAGACTTGACTTGACTCAAGTCGTTGCTAAACAGGTTTGAGAAAGTCAAGTCTAATAATAAACTTTGATTGTCAAAATGAATATTTTAGGCCTCTCCTTATCAGAAATTACCTCAACATGACTTGACAAAATAGTACTTGATTTCAGTACATGCAGCTAAATGATTCCTGTTTAATATGACTTGAACAGACTCATTGACTTGGCTTGACTTGATTCAACCAGTGATTTGACTTGACCAAATAGATAGAACATTTTGGAAGGACTTGACTTGAATCACTTCTGTCTACAACTTGAACTGTGACTCAAGGTTTAGTTACTTGGTCACAACACTGGATCATTTGCTCTAGAGGAAGGTAGTAGCCAGGGACATCTCTGTAGAGGGAGCCGTTTTTGAACCTGATGTAGCCTATGTTAACCTCTGAGGCATTGCCTGGGTGGGAGTCCTGCCCTATCTGATCGCGCCACAGAGTCGGCTTCGCAAAATCATTAAGATTTTGCTCAGCATATGAGTTATAATAGCCTATCTGATCGCGCCACAAGAATGGGGAATGTGCTATCCCAACACCTAGTGTAATGTTTTGTAGTGATATGGAAGGTAAGGGTTAATGTAGGTTCGGCTGCCCCCACGACCAGAAATTGATATAGATCTACAGATCAATCTGGGTGCCATATTAAGTGATAAGTAGTTTGATCAGTTCCAAATTGGTGAAGCCTCCTTACAGCAGCGAATGAATACAGCAGCGAAGGACTCTGGCGCGTATGAAGGCATTAACCGCACTGTGCATCATATGCATGTGGCCAAAACTGTGTGCGTCTGAACATAATTGCGCAAGTACACTTGGATTATTTTTGCACGCGGAGAGATAAAATCCGAATATTTCTCCAATTTGGAACTGATTAAACTATAGTTCACCTGCAGTTCTACTTTAACACCTATCACATAAATCTTCTAGTACAGGCCTTCTTAACTAACTTTTATGAAGTGTAATTTTGCAAATATTAGTAATCAAAAAGTGCCACTGACATTGCGAGTGAAGCAAGCGGAGCGACTAACAGGTGGGGTCTAGGGGCCTGCCTTAGGATTTTAAGAGTTTGAGAGGTTCAGATTTCCTCATTTTTACCCTTTTTTGTACAAGATTTGTTTGATGAAAAAGTAATAAAATTAGGACAAATGTGTAATTTCCTACCTTAACTGTCTGCTATTAGTGACTTTCAGATACACGTACAAACACTTTTACGCACATTTATACGAATACAAAAACTTTTGACTCTCTTTACTTCTTGTTTTTAATATTTTTTATGGTTGTTGGCTGCGTGCCAATTTGACTGCCTTAAAGCGCCACAAATGGCGCCCGCGCCACCAGTTGACAACGCCTGTTCTAGCACATACCTGATCCAGTCCGTCCAACTATACCAATCTTTTCTTTAGGTTTGATATGACAGTCAATGCCTTTCAATACTAGTGGTAGCCCATCCCTATATCTCATAGTATAGTCTTTGATCTTAATCTCGCCCTCGTGTGGCCAATCCGATGATGGAGACTTCTCTTCTATTTTAGCAGGTGCTTCTGATTTCAAGGTCTATTGGAGTAAAATGGTAATAAAAGCAGTAGAATAATTATGAAATGAAATAATAATAATAATAATAATAATAATAAGATATTTGAATAGCGCCAAATATAAAAATAAAGCCTCTAGGAGCTTTTTAAACACATTATTGGGGAGATGGAGATGAGGCCTTAGGCCAACAAAAAAAAAGTTGTTTGTTTGTCCATAGAGGGTCCGAAAAAGGTAGGGTCGGTAGGTCGGATTTTGATTTTTTTTGGTTTTGATTTTTTGATTTTTTAAACTGTATTTGGGAATATAAATTCGGCATAAATACTGTGAATTAAAGTCATCCAAACACAAAACACATCACTTTGATAGTATTGAACTCTTTTTCATGAGTTTGTTAGAATTGTACTTTAATATAAATACTTACAACTGTTCAACTAACTAAATCATAAATGAACATGTTGTCGGTCGCCGCCATTTATTATGATTGAAAATTTGCAGAAAGTGAAACAACGTAGTGTTGAAGTTATGTTAGGGGCCATATCCAAACTCTCAGTGATTTTAAAGCATTTTTCTACCGATTTTACCCCGGTATTCCAACGGAATAGAACGAAATAACAATGCATTTCGTTGGAATACCGGGGTAAAATCGGTAGAAAAATGTTTTAAAATCACTGAGAGTTTGGATATGGCCCCTTAGAAATATATACGTGAAAGTAGTGCTGTTATCGATACAAAATGTTGTATCGATATGTTTGTCGTAAAAGAAAAATTCGACATGTCGATATATTATCGATAAAATATAATTGGTTTCCGAATTCTGCAACTATCGTCACCAATCAAAAACGTCAGATAAAACCTGGTCAGATTGGGAACGGGGGAAATATTCATATCAATGATGTACCCCACATTGGTCGAAAAAGTCATTTAAAAACGTTAAATTAAGACTAAATTGAACAAATTCCGAGCTAGCTGGCCGATATGGTCGCCATCTTTTAATTGATTAAAATTGCCACACGCATGCGTGTGACACATCGTGCTTCGGCTTTATTCGATTTCTCCTTCGGCCTCTTCCGAAACCTGGTACGAATGACGTATTGCAACGAAAATCATCCTTACGCATGCGTGTGGCAATTTGTCCAATCACAAATTTTACTTCAATTTTCCGGAACGGTACGAGTGACGTAATGCCAATACCATGTGCTCGCAACTCATCTCCCAAAGGCACAGTTCCACAGATGTGGATTAAGCCTCTGATTAACCAACTGCGCTCTCTAAAAATCATGGTTGTTTTTTATGATTATTTATAAATACCAATATACGACTGGCATCCCCGATGGCGTTGTTATTCAGTATGAATTATTTTGATACTTGCGGAATTTGTCAGGCTTTCACCTAAGGAATGATGCACGGTGTACGGCCATGCACGCGTCAATATACATTGCATCGCAATTTGTAATGAATTGGAATTGAATGAGGAACATGCGGAAAAAAGCGTAACTAGAGTTTTCATATTTTCTCACACTGCCTTTTTAGTATAACTTGACATCAACTACACGCGCGATTAAATTTTCATTTAGTCCTTTTAATAGTCCCGTGGGTGCCAAGTTCATGCAATAAACATCATGTTACAAGGGACTGTGCATTGGGGATGGTGCTTATAAAGACCAGATTTATTATAGCGTACGAAATCAGGAATAAAACGGTCCGTTTGGCCATTTAAATTGCTCAAACATTTGTTTTAAAAAAATAATAGAAAATAAAAAATAATACGGTCGGCACCAAGGTACACGGTCGGTCGGACGTGGACAAACAAACAACTTTTTTTTTTTTGCCTTATGATACTGGTTTGAAAGGGGTTGTGTTATGGAGATAATGCTGTGTGTTACTGGAAAGAGAATTTCTTTCTGAAAATGTTGATACCAAAATCTCATTTTTGAAAAAAATGGAAAATAGGCCTTGTGGTTCCGAGCCCTAGATTTGTTGCTCCCCCTTTCTTCATTTTTATATTTTTGAATACCAGTATCTTCAAACTAGACTTTTCATTAAAAAAAATGGATAAGAGAAAGTATCAAAAACATCTATAATATAATACGGAGTTGCCCATTCCTGTCCTGAGATGTTCTCCCCTTTCCGCATCTTCGATTGACTTCAAACTTTCTGTGCGAGTGCGTATGGGTCCCACGACGAACCAGTTTATGTTTGATTTTTAAAATTTGGGTTAGATTTCGCGAAATTCGAGGTTTTTTAGCCCGTTGCTACGGTATTGCTACGCGCCGCGTATACGCTGAGCACGCCATGGCGATGGCCGGCGTACAACTCGCGTAATCGGGTGATTGTCGGCGCGCGTATTCAGGCGATTGCTTGCGCACGCGTAGTCAGGCGCCGATTGCCGGCGCACGCGTAATCGGGCGATACCGGAACACGCGTAGGTGCACACGCGTTGGTGGCGCAAAGCGTAGTTTGTTATGTGGTAGAGTAAAGGCGGCAAGCATCCGTTGCTCCATAGTGCAAACCCTATAGTACAAGAAAACGGCATGATGAGACAACAACAAAAAGTCAATCATATAGCCAGGGTATACAGGATTACAGGGACCCCTTTGAAGGAATTGGGAGCAAGGCCGGCGCAAACCGTATAAGGCGCAAACCGTAAGCCTGCATTCAGGATAACGTATTGTGTTAATAGTGACAGGGAAAATGATTTAATACGACAGTGCCACAGTCCCATCGCGGACCCATTCACAATGCGGGCCACGGACAGGGTGCGCTATATAAAAACATAGATAGGCCTATAAATAAACAAGGAACTGTTAGAGCAAAATATGCATGCAGAAATAGTCCTACTGGAGAAATAATTTAAGGTCAATAGGCCGAAAAATAAAATAAACGGATGGCTAACTGGGTGGGTACAAAGTGATCATGGTGAGAACCCGCCTCCCGCCAACTATGAAAGACTTATCTGGATTATAAGGGTACACTGGGTACCTGAAGTATGGAATATTAAGGGTACCTGTGATAACTGGATTTTTAGGATGTATGGGGTAGGGCGGGTTAAAGGATGTATGGGGTAGGGCGGGGGCGTCCGCGAAGGGAGTTGTGAAATCTAGGCCTACACGTGTGTATGAACACATGGGGGTGGGTAGGCCTGTCTAGATTATAAGAGTACACTGGGTACCTGGAGTATGGAATATTAAGGGTACCTGTGATAACTGGATTTTAAGGATGTAGGTATGGGGTAGGGCCTACCAGAGTGGTTATTTCATGTCTTATTATGGGATATCTAATAATATTTAGCGTTGCTGGGTAGGCCTTATTAAGATCCCTGGATTATTAAGAGCGCCGTGGCACCGATATTAGGATTAAGGGCACCTGAGTATCAAGGACCTCTTGCTATTGCACAATGGCCTATAGGCCTACGCTTTGATCATGTTGACGACTAACCGCACGCTATCTTCTATACCATGTATACACTATATGGGGTATGGGGTTGGTACTGCACATTTTGGGGGTTTATTTGTTTTTGTTTAAACCGTCGGTCCGTACGGACACACGCTTGGGTCCTGAAGGGACCAGGCTCAAGCAAAATGAAAATGCTCGGGCCAGGCTTAAAAGGTCTATATAAGCATGATGGCTGAATGAAATGAAAGTTAAAAAAGATGGAAGAAAAGCCTGAAGTAAAAAGAGCCACTTCCAACAAATGGAGTAACTACAACATTGTTTCCCTCCTAAATGGGGTATTGAAATTGGGTCCGAGATTCAAAGATATCACAAAACTCAATTTCTGAACAAATTTTATTTCAAATGAAAAAAAAAAAATCAGGGCTCTACAATATTGAACTCATTATCTATGCCCATTTATCTACAAATCATGAAGGTATCTAATTTAGATAATAATACTCATCTAGCGAGTGCCCGAGCGTAGCGAGGGTACGCCGCTAGTAGGTACATATTTTAAAGATTATTATGTTACACACCTTGATATAGTTGAGTATTCTCTCTGCTGAGGTAAATCTGGCCTCCGTCTCTGATGCCATTAATACCATCAACTGTAACATACCTGTTATCTGTTAAAAAACATATAACTCACATTTGTCAATAATTAATATTTCCGTAAGGCGACAAAAAACCCTGACCATGTTCTACCGGACCTCTCAGTTAGGGTCAGTCGGTTGGTCAGGCGTTGTTTTGTTTTGGGGTTTTTTTCTTCTTCAAAAATGCCATGAAGATTTTGATGAATTATTAACAATTTTCAAAAAATTCCAAAAAAATTCCAATTTTTTCTCTCAATGTAAACCATTTTGTTAAAAACTTCAAAACAAAATGTCAACAAATTTGTATGAAAAAAGAAAGATTTAAAAAGAAAAAGGCTACGTCGGGCCTGTAGAACAGGATGGGAGAGGGAGGGTTTCATCGCCTTACGTTGGTACAGAAAAAATATTTAATTCAGCAGGAATTGAACCAGGGGTGTGCCACTCAGCTTGCCGATCGGAAGCCACTTTTAAATTAAAATTTGGTCAGCATAGCCTTGGTGGCGCTATACCAATAAGGCGTGATTGTAGCAGACGATGGTGGACATGAACAGCTGTTAATTTTGAATTTCTGTTGCTTTCAATGTAACAATGGATTTTGATTATATGACCGCATAAAATTCATCACATGTTTGAACTAATTTTTTTCATCCAAAAACTGCTGGAGCTGTTGGGTAACCAACTCCAGTGTCAGTATCATTTTTTGACAGCAAGCTGTGTGTAAATCTACCGCACAGAAAACCTATAGCTTATGATCTACCGCATGAACAGCGCCACCAATTCTATGCTGACCAAATAATGACGTCAAACGCGTCACGGACGCATTCCGGACGATTCCCCTAATTTATGTAAATATGCAAAAGGGACTGTTTTCGCTACGTACGTCAGAATAGGACTTTCCTATCCCAAAATTAATAGAATCCCTGATTGAACCCCAACCTTCCATACAAAAGATAACTGCATTACAAAATGAGCTATTGAGGACATTTGAAATTGGAGCATTAGAAATGGTCTATGGTTCAATACCCTTTCTCCTGCTTCTCTACAGACAAGCATGATGGAGGAAATGTTTCAATTCCATCAATCAAATCAAAAATGAAATCAAAGTTACTTAGTTTTTTTCTTGTATGGTGGTTAAGAGAGAACTAACTAATTTTCTTGACAGGAACATGATAAATAAATAAACAGTCACATTATCTTTTCTTGTAAGACCCTAAAGAGACCCTTCTGACCAGAAAGTATGGCTGGGTTGCTGTAAGGTATACCGTAAGTCTCGCCGCATCCCTATATACTTATCAGATTTATCAAGACTACAAGACAATAATAGACAAGATGAGACAAGACAAGCCAAGAATAGTCAAGACAAAATGAGACAAGACAAGACACGACAAGACAGATAAGATAAAACAAGACATGACAAGAATAGACGAGACAAGCAAACAAAACAAGAATATACCAGATACGGCAAGAATAAATGATGCAAGATGAGACAAGACAAGACACGACAGATAAGATAAGACAAGACAAGACAAGAATAGACGAGACAAGCAAACAAAACAAGAATATACCAGATAAGGCAAGAATAAATGAGACAAGATGAGTCAAGACACGACAAACAAGAATATAAAAGACAAGAATAAACGAGACAAGAAAAGACAGACAAGAATAAACAAGACAAGACAAGAATAAATGAGACAAAAAAAGACAGACAAGACAAGAATATTCAAGACAAGACAAGACAGGAATAAACAAGACAAGACAAGAATATACAAGACAAGACAAGAATAAACAAGACAAGACAAAACAAACATGACCTACCTGTACACTATATGCTATTGCCAACCCAGCTAGTGGAGGTGATATATGCCCATGTAACATAACTACTAGTACATTTGTAGTCGTGGATACCAGCGTTACGAGAGTTTCCAATCGTACACCGGCCCATCTGGCAGCTAGTCGGAACATGATTAGAGGCAGCGAGTTATCATCTAATAGGGTGACGAACCTAGAGTGCAAAAAGTTATGATTGGATTAATATTAGTGAGGCATTGATGTTATTTGTCGTAACTTTAAAGACCAGAGAGGCATGTTTTTTGCACTTGACCTGTTAGCCAAACCCTAACCCCCCAAAAGACCACCCTGTTCTATGGGTCTACCTTAAACTTGTTTTTAAATTAGGGAAACTAAATGTTCCTGTACAAATGAATAATAATAATAATAATAATAATAATAGCCGGTTTTTATATAGCGCTTTACACCGTGTGGAACACCGTCTCGAAGGGCTTTACATTGGCTAATTATTATCGCTGCAATTTACATCATCTATCTGGCAGCCGGGTAGGCGCACTTTTAGATGATAGCAGCTACCCAATTTTCGCTTGGGTGGACGAGGCAATTGAGACTAAATACCTTGCCCAAGGATATAAACACGTTGATCCTAGCGGGGCTCAAACTCGCAACCTTATGATTATGAATCTAGCGCTTATTCCGCTAGATCACACGTGCTCGTGTTTACTAACCCAAATTTTGGAAATGTTGGGGATTTTTTTTAGTTTGTCCAGTTTAACCTGTATAATTATTCGCCGACGCAATCCGAAAATACCATCAAAATCGTGTACCAACCCTGGAAAACAAGGGAATCAGGGTGCCCCAAAGGTCTTTAATCATAACTTCAAATAATTAAGAACAAAACACTTGAAAACAATACTTAGAAAACCAAAGTAACAATAAACATTTAATCATGCAATTGTAAAATGCACAGTACAACAATAATACCAGGGAAGGTTTTAACACTTTCCACACGGCAGGCGTCTACAGACGACAGTTCCAAAATGTCACAAAATGTTTCAAAAATGTCAACACTATTGAAGATCATCACCATATTTGGTATCACTATGAGCAATGCATTTTAATAAGCACAAACATGCCTAGCATCGGTTCAATAATTCTTGAGATAGTCTTCTGAAAGTTGGGAAAAGTTTCAGAAAAATCTGTTTTGTATATGGTAAAATAATAGCGACGTGGAAAGTGTTAAGGATAAACTGCAAAACCAATAAATATTGAGTTGCATTTCTGTGCCAAAAGTGATTTGTAAAGGGTTCATAAGATCACCCTTTGACCATAAAATAGATAAAACTAATTTGGGTAGCTAGGAGAAATTCAGACAGCAAAAAGTCATTTGTGATTAAGCAAAGAATACACCTGATCAAAACTAAAACTGCTGCTAATATCCTTTGTTTGTAGATCAAGGTTCATTTGATAAAGGTTTGGGAGCATGTGTGAAATGTCCCCTGAAATTTGCCCGATAGAACAGAGCAAAATAAAGAAAACGTGTACATGCTTGAAAGTGACATTAATTAATAAGGAGTCTTCCATTAAACATACAATGGGGAAACAAATGTTTATATCAAGGTATAGCAAGACAATAACAATAGAAAGTCAGTACCAAAACTTAAGTAATTCGGACATGCAAATACATATTTTATAAACATTAACGCAAGTGAGTGACCCATCCAAACAAAAGCTGTAACAAGTCATAATCGTAAGTTATGTTTGGTAATTCTGATAAAGGACTGTAATCAAAGTTAGGCCAAAAAATTAAATACTTTGTCTCAGCACCTTTTGGCTAAATAGTTATGTGCTGTGCTATTTTCTTTTTAATTTTATAAAAATCCAAATATATTCAATAGTTTTGTTTTTGCCTTTTTAATAATAGTATTCAGACATGACCAATGCACATTGTACGCCTGTGTTCTCTTTAATCTCTTAAACTTCACAAAGTTAGTTGAATGTGTGTTCTCAGTCACAAAGTTGCAGAGTATCGCCAAAAAAACCTAGTTTAACCCCCCCCCCCCCAAAAAAAGATGGCTGCCGCGCGTAGCGCTACGCGGGAAAGCTCATTTTAAAAGCAATGCATGCAGGTCACTGAGACAAAGTATTAAATTTGTTTGGCCTTATAGTTTTCAATTGACAAAAAAACCCACACATTTTAGATCTCCAAAGGAATCTGCCATGAATTGCAAATTTCAGGCCATTTTATACAGGGAGTTATCTGTACTAATAGAGGATTTTTACTGGTTTTGTTAGAGACTATAATTTTGCAACTACTTTATTCCGCGAATTAAGAATTACTGCTATTTAAGCAGGCATTTAATTTCACGAATCTGACAATTTTTACTGTTACTTTCAACTCAAAATTGTCAGTTTTGAATGTATTTAACACCCCTCACAAAATTTGCGAAATTAAATTCCCCGTGAAATTTAGTGGTTTTACAGTATACATCATATAAAATTGAGAAAGTCACATCAATAGCTAACACTTTTACGCTATTAACTTAACCTCAACAACATAACATCTAACAACCTGAGGGTTGAAGCAAGAGAGAGGGAACACATGGAATACATCAAAAAGTTGTGAAAGGTACAAGTAACACCAGCTAGCAGCAAATACTTTATGCTATAAACTTCAATTCATTTGTATACACAACAACAGTGGCATCATCAGGGGGTTTGCAAGGAAAGGGGCATTTCTCTGGTGAATTTCTTTCCCATTAAAATCTAACTGACTATATAGTTTGATCAGTTTCAAATTGGCGAAACCTCCTTACAGCAGCGAATGAATACAGTAGGATGCCGGCACGCATGAAGGCAACAAGCGCACTGTGCATCATATGCGTGACGCGTGCATGTTACCAAACTATGTGCGTGTGGCCATAATCGTGTATGTACGCTTGGATTATTTTTGCGCATGGAGAGATAAAAACAGAATATTTCTCACCAATTTGGAACTGATTAAGCTATAGGAAAAGAATGAACGAAGAAAAGCCTGTGAACAATAGGTAAAGTTGCCATTCTTTGCATGATTATATCCCCTTCCACAAACCCTCCCACAATCCCCTTCCACAAACCCCCTACCATAATCCCCTCCCACAAACCCCCTTCCACAAACCCCCTCCCACAAACCCCTCCCACTCCCAATAACTCCCAAACCACTGTCAAAAATGTATCTGTGAACTGTGATATCATTGCATGCAAAACATCATACACGATGAGTGGTAAGCAAGCATAGATGTGTGATCTTTAAACGACTCAACTATAAACTAATATCAAACATACTCTGATTATATTTCAAATTTTGATTACTACATGTATGACGATGTTACCTACAATATAATATGTGATTCAAAACATCTCAAAACTGTTAGCTAGCATGAAACATACTTTGATTCAATTTTGAATTTGGATTAGTATGATAGTACGATGTTATTCTTGAGGTTCATCCGTCAGCAGAATATAAAGGATTTCAACTATGACAATTTCATGAATCAGGTTGACATCAGGGCTCAAAATACATGGGGGCGAAGGGCGACTAGCCCCAGTTTTCACAAAAGAGCCCTCTGAATTGTTTTGACCTATTGTAAAATGTGCTAAATAGGGCGATTTTTGGCAGAATTTGCTCAAAAACGCCCTCATAGCAAAAAAAGTTATCTTAACCCCTGGTTGACACATCTCTTCAAAAGTAACGTTGACCTTTATTAACCAGTCTTTGAATGAAGTCATATGGATTAGAAGAACAATGGAAAGACAAGAGCCCATCAACTAAGTCAAATTTGATTTATTTATTGCAGTTCACCACGGGGGCATGGGCCCCCCCAGTCACGATCATTGCCTTCAAACAGCTCAAGTCCCACCTAACATTGTGCCCCAAACAAACAAAATGTTGACTTTTAATGTTAGAATTACCTAAAAATAGCTTAAAATTGGTCTACCAAATTAAGCTAATTCCAGACAATTTGACATTAAAAGCCAAAATGCGCATTGTGCCCCTCATTTTTTCTCTGCCCCCCAGATTTTTTCTTGCCCCTCCCCAAAAAATGTTTTGATGCTGTGGCACAGCTACTGGTTTTTGGAAACTTAGCATGCTATCTACTGCGGTTCCTTATAAAGGAAAGCCTAGAGATTATAATATGACGAATGTGTCGACTTAACCCATGAAATTGTTAATGATTTTTGGTGAAAATCCTTCCGATTTTACCGAAAACAATCTAATTATACAAATATGTGATGTAAGTTGCAATTAATATGAATGAAATGAGTTAAGCATAGCATTATGGAGGAAAGGCAAAGCATGTGCAATAAAGGACAATGGTACTTCAGGTATCCCCATTTTGCAAATAACCATTGCAAATTGAACCATGTGAGGGTAAATGGCAGGAATAAATATTTACATATTAAGTTGGCCAAGAAGACTAAACAAACTCAATTATGCAAATTGATTACATATTCTGCCAGTGTTTGATTGATGATTCAAAATTCATAATGATTCAAAAAGTCTGACTTGATGGGATTATTAATAAAGAATAAAATCTTACTTAACACTTTCCACATGGCAAGCGTCTGCAGACGACATTCCAAAATTTCACAAAATGTTTCAAAAATGTCAAAATTATTGTATTTCATTACAATATTTGGAAGCACATGAGAAATGCATTGAAATAAGTACAAACATGCCGCATATTGGTTCAGTAATCTTTGAGATGGACTTTGAAAATTGGGAAAGGTTTCTGAAAAATCTGTTTTGTATATGGTAAAACTTATGGCCGCATGGAAAGTGTTAAAAAAATGGCTGATTTTATATGATTTGAGGAAAACAAATCTAAAAAAATTAATAAAAAATTCTTGAAAAACACAAAAAGTGGGTCGGTCCAGCCCGTAACACAGGGTTTTTCCCCCCTCGCCTAATACTGTCCATTTTACACATTTTAAGGGATCCTGAAGTACCACAGCATTTGAACTAAAAACAAACAAAAATCAAAATAACATAAAACAAACACCACAGCTGAGACCGCTACCTGTCTGCAAATTCCTCGTTCTTGTTGTAGGCACGTATAGTGGACAGTCCTTGGACCGTCGCGGAGATATGCGAGAACCACGGCGAACGAGACACGTTCTCTATACGCTTCATATCCCGCACGGCTCTCCGGTAATAGCGGAGGATGATAGTGAAGAATATGACGATGGGCACCACGGCGATTATGAACCATGGGAGGACAGCGCATATGGTTATGAGAGCAAAGATGATTATGAGAAAATTCTGTGAAAAAAGTTCCATGTTGAGGGGCAACATTACGTCCACTGTCAGGTTAATGTGTGTGTGGTAGGGGGTGGGGGTGGTGGTGAAATAAAAGTAGAGAAAGAATAGATGTTAATATCACATTTGAGTGTATACTATAGTATATTTTACTTCCATGGAACAGTGTAACAATGTTTGTTATCAATGGCGACACCAACCAGCATTAAATTTGGCGACACCAGCAAACACATTTGGGGCTTTTATTGTAAAGATTCTAAATTTTCGATTGTTTGGGGGACAAAATAGGATGGGATGACACCAGCATCAACATTTGGGGGAGGAGACAAGAAACAAATTTGGGGCTTTTATTGTAAAAATTGCCTGAAATTAACTTAATTTGTTCTGATTTAGACATTTCAGACCAAATTTGAGTAATTTTGACATCAAAAGTCTAAATGTTTGGGGGACAAAATAGGATGGGATGACTAGGGGGCAACCTTTCCCCCTCCCTGGTGGTTATGATATCAGTGAAATAGAAAGTTCTAAATGTTAATGTGCAGTTGATTTATATTAGCATATTCTATAGGCAGGTTATTGGTGTATCGGGAAAATATATTAGTGTTGGTATAGTCTTTTTGCTTCTTGGAATATGATAGCGTTTGGCCCAATGGCAATCAGAGAAGAATGTCAACTCATTGGGTATGAATATAAACTCCTCAAAAAAAGTTCGGAATTTGTTTTCAATTACCAATTTTATGGATTTTGCAGTTGTCAATGTAACACTTCAGTGTTCACAAGACACAGTTGATTGAAAAAAGTGTCCAAACTTTTTTTAGGAGTTTATATGAGTCACAATGCAAGATGATTGACAGCTCGATGCGCAGGTCGTCAACTCATTAGCTGTGCAATGGGATTGTGACGAGTTGCTAATTTGTGACCTGTCACATCAAAATGGACATGTTGGAGGCTCAAAATGACTTTGAGTTAATGGTATAACTTGAAAGAGCACATTTTAAGCTATAAAATGACACCATGTTGAAGGTAATCAGACTTTTCAATCACAAGATATGATTTGAAGAAGCACATTTTTTTCTATTATTTTCTTTACTATATTTCACAAAATATATTGGCCTCTATCTCAAAACTGTGTTTGCCGACAACATGTCTTTGTTGACGTGATCGACTGGTCACATTTGTGGGTACCATCACACTGGAAGCTTGGTTCCCAGCACTAATGAGTGTCCTTGTAATGGCATAGGCCTAGCTAACCTCTGTGTCACTTCCGAATGGGAGCTGACACTATAGTTTGATCAGTTCCAAATTGGCAAAGCCTTCATACAGCAACAAATGTATACAGAAGGGCGTGGGCGCGCTTGAAAATCTTTATTATTTTTTGAATTATAGACCAAAAAGTGCTAAAAAACATGAAAATGATGAAAATCACAATTTTTGGTAAAAAAAATCACATTTTTTGGCACTTTTTTGAAGATAATTAAAAAAAATAATAAAGATTTTCAACAAACAAAAAAAGATTCCTAGGGAATTGTAAGAGGAATATAATAAAACTAGTATGACAAAATTTGACAAAATATATTTTGAGTTATCTTTGCAGAACCTAAAATGGGTCAAAAAACGTTTTTTTTATAATTTTTTCCAAAATGGTCAATTTCATTATCATGGTTGGATTCATTGAACCCTTTCCTACAAAAAATGTATACTTTTATATAGATTAAATGAATAATGAAGAAGTTACAGCAGTTTTAAGGAGGCTGTACCTGAAGGTGCACAGACAGCCCCCTTAAATGATAATATGTTCAAAAGGATAGTTTGCAGTCTGAAACTTACATTTCACTAAGAGTGCAACACTTGTTTTGAACTTGGTTATAACAATAATTTGAAACACAGAGAATGATGATCCAAGGAGAAATCTCATGTCTGTGTATTGGGAAGTTTCGTGTTGCAACATATTGTGATTGCCATGCATTGAAATTTAGAATAAAAAAATTAATTAGGTGATCTTTCAATAATTTGGGCTACATCAAAAAAATATGCAATTATTTTGTGACAACACCACATTTGTGGCCTAAGTATGCTACTTTTCACCAGGAAATGGACTATTTCTCTGATTATTTTAATTATTGTAGTATATTATAATATCCATCCCTTGGAACTTACATTCGTCTAGATCCTTTGAGAATCTATTTAAGATCCGTCCTGTCGGTGTGGTGTCAAAGAAACTCATCGGGCTGCTTAACACTTTGGCAAATATAGAATTGTGAAGTTTGGAGGAAGCTCGCAACAGCGTCTATAGGGAAAACAAACCGTTATCATAACAATTATTTGAATTAGTTCATCTGGGAGCATGTGTGGTCTAGTGAAACAGCGCAGGTTTCATGATACAAAGGTTGTGAGTTCTAGCCCCGCTACGGCCAACGTGTTTGTATCCTTGGGCAAGGTACTTATAGCAGGGATACTATTAATTTTGGGATAGGAAAGTCGTATACTAACGTACGTAGCGAAAACGGTCCTTTTGAATATTTGAATAAATTATGATAATCGTCTGGAATGTCAAATTTAGTCAGCATAGAATTGGTGGCGCTGTGCACATCGGTAGATTTACGCACAGCTTGCTGTCAAAAAATGATACTGACACTGGAGTTCGTTATCCACCTCCAGCGGTTTTTGGATGAAATAATTTAGTTCCAACGTGTGATGAATTTTATGGGGTCATATAATCAAAATCCCGGGCAAAATCCATTGTTACATTGAAAGTAATGGAAATTCAAAATTAACGACCATTCGTGTCTACCATCGTCTGCTACAATCACGCCTTATCAGTATAGTGCCATCAATTCTATGCTGACTACATTTTAATTTAAAAGTGGACCCGATCGGCAAGCTGAGAGGCACACCCCTGCTTATAGTCTCAATTGCCTCACGACCCAAGCAAGATCGGGAAGCTGTTAGGGGATATTACAATCTAAGTGCTGATACATTTGTGTGCGCCTCAGCTGCCTGTGTAAGTGAAGCGAAGTGATTGTGATGATTTTCTAATGGCAGCAAAAAAAACCGTGGTTCGGAAGTCACATAGAAATAGTGGTCCCGTGCATCGGAAGAGCAATACCCGAGTACGTTAAAAAGGTTACAGACTCTTTTGTAAAGAGTAGGGGATCATCCCGGTCTGTATCTATTCACACATCTTTCGGATGAGCGCTATGATCTCAAAGTAGCAGCGCTATATAAATGCTCTCATGTATGTATGTATGTATGTGAAGTAAAATCCATTTACTGGGATGTTCCAAGCATAGGGTTTGTGAGGGTTGATAGAAAACCCTCTCGGCGAAGGATAAAATTGACACAAAAAGCAACAGATAGTTTTCCGCACAGGATCATAATATTGAGAATCAAGCAAGAAGAGAGAGCACAAGGCTTCACATTTCTAGAAGTTAACTTGGTATTAAACTTATTGATTACAAGAACTTTAGAGAGGAATGTGATGTAAATAAACAATTAGAATAAACAATAAAAATAGACAATAAATAAAATGGATGATTAAAGGACGTAATCTAAAGAATGTAAATATAAATTAGAGAATTATAATATTAAACACTGGCAGAAATCAGTGGTGACCATGTGTGCAGAGTGTTTGCCCAAAATTAGCATATCAGATTACTTGCAGGGATGAGGTGTGATGGACTGCCTGTGGCTGGCATATCCAGGGTGGTCAAACATTGCAAGTTGGTATAAACAAATTTTACTACATATGTATTGACCACTGGATGGTTAAAAGGAAGCTATCTGGATCAGGATGAGAGATGAGAAATTACTAAACAAAGACAAGGGGACCTACAAACTGCATGACATCTATGATCAAATCATCCTGACCAATCTCTCTATGAAGGATAACACTAAGCTATAAATCCAGTGAGCTGGAATCAGAGTTGCCAGTCTGATGAAGCTTCTAGTGTGGTAGTAAAATGTCATTAAACAGTGAGTAACATCTTTCACTTCTTTTGGATTTGTACACAAAGAAATCTCAATATTAAATCATCATAACAAGTTACGACAAAACGATTACCCGGCTTTATCAAAGGGGATGCTGTCATTTACTTTCTCTTTTTTGTTTGTTTGTGTGATTTGTTTAGAGCAATAACAATGGTTTAAACGCTTTTTCCATTTCCAATATTTTCAAAGCCATGGAAGATGAAAAATTCAGGTAAAGAGATCAACAGATTTGCTGTCGGACAAGTTTAAAAATGTAAAGCTTTTGGCAGGATTAGCTCTGACCAAATTATTATGAGGCAAAAAATGATTTCATTCTTTTGGATATGGTTGTTACATTTCTGTCCCAATCGTAGAGTCTATACACGGGGAAGCTTTCATTTTTTTCCTGTCCTAATGACAATGTAATGAGAATTATTGTTGCTCATTTTTCTAGGGTAGTGAAACAAATATGGACAATTTCGCCCCGATTATCACACTTTTAACAGACCTTCAAAATGTTTCAGAAAGTGGACATAATGACTGATTAAACTTGTTGGTTCCCAATGTCTATACAATCATAGTAATTTAGCTGGGAACCAAAGTACCATTGGTACCAGATTGATAACCCCCCATTAACTTTTCCATTTTGAAATAGTATATCACTTATCATTTCCAATTGTCAAATTATATTTGAAGGGTGTGTGTGTGTGGGGCGGTGTATGTGTATTTCTGAAATAAGTGTTTAAAAAGATGATTTTGAAAGCTACAATCTCTATGTAGACGACGTTCAGGCCAAGTATATTTTCATTTCTTAATTCAAACCTGGATTTGCTAAAAATTAAAAGTAATAATCTAATTTAATCACATTTTCTGCGGCGACTACAAAGAAGACTAGTTTCTTAGCTGTACGTCACACACGTCAAGGTATCAGCGGTCAGTATGATTTCTGTTCGTTTTTCGTGATCAGCATGGGGCTTGTCTCTTTGTTTTAAACCTTCTGCTTATCTTGCTTCAAACAGCTTAACAGCTGTAGTAAAAATTGAAAAAATTAACGTAGAAAACAATATATCTGTGGTAAAATTCTTAAACTCACCGTCATTGTTATGATACTTTTCAGTGCCCCCACCACAATAATCAGCAGTAAAGAACAGCCATATACCGTCATGTAGAAATCTAGATCGCCTGTTTCATACTCATCTGCCGTGTAAATAGGGGACGCTGTACCGGTTGAAGCAGTGTCGTTAATGCTAACGAGACTCTGAAATGGAAGCAAATGGGAGCAAGATATTAAAAGTTGAAATACAAATCACACGGTTTTCTAACAAGTGAAGAATGAATTACTGTAAAAAGCCAATATCTTTGCGTAAAGATATTTCCGCGCATTTTGATATCATAGACATTTGGTTTTTTCGCGGGCTACCTTCTGGATGCACTGCATGAATGTTGAAAACAATATTTTTTGCGTGTTTTAATTTTCGCGGAAGTAAAACCTCCCTAACATTTCAGCTTTTACAGTACTTTTGATCACCCTACGGAAGACCGATCCATGCACTAACACTTACCATGCGGCCTAGTCTTACCATTACAAAATGGGGATTTCAGAAACCTTTCCCAACTTTCAAAGTCTTCTCGCAAGAATTACTGAACCAATACTAGGCATGTTTGTACTTCAATGCATTTCCCATAGTGATTCCAAATATGGTAATGAAATTTAATGATAATGACATTTTTGAACATTTTGTGAAATTTTGGAACCGTCGTCTGCAGCGTGGAAAGTGTTAAGCATGGATTGGCTGGTCCACAAATGCACACCATCCAATCCCCGCAACACATGTGATGTATCACATCATAAGGTACATCTTGTAGGCAAGACTTATTTTGAGAGATTGAGCCAAATTAGTAGTAAAATATAAAGAAAATTAAAGAAATATATAAAATAAATTCCACAATTTTTTTAAAATATATCTTCAATTTTCAAAAACTTTGTATCATAGGAAAGCTTTTTTTTAATAATCTGTCAGATATACATATATCTGTCAAAATATTTTGTTCTTTTTTTTAAATAAATTAAGATGAACATTTTGACCCCCTCCAGAGGGAAACTTCTGATTAATCCAATAACTCAGCCACCAATTATTGAACGTCATCAGACTTCTATCCAACGCACACCATCCATACCCACCAGCACGTATGTGTCCCTTGTAACTACCCGCTCCCATTCCCTACACCATTCCCACCACTGCTTACCGTTGGACCGCCAGAGGGAAACCTCTGACTAATCCAATAACTTAGCCACCAATTATTGAAAGTCAGACTTCCAACGACGATAACGTAGAATACGCCCATCAGTGCGCACCATCCAAATCCACCGGCGCTTATGTAACCTTTGTAGGTTCCCCACTTGACTGCTCCTTGTTGACGGAACTCCTCCTGGATAAGTTCACTTCCTGAAGCGAGAAAAAGTATATCATGAGGCAAACTACATCTTTGAGGTATACATTTTGTGTTCTCAGAAAGGCCATCAACAGACAGACTAGTTGTACTGATTTAAAGGTGCATGTTCCGATCACTTTTTTGGGGCTATGATTATTGTTTTTTCACATCAAAATATTTTGATATCAGAAGAATCCCCATATTTTTCTCATTTATGTCTGTAAAATATTAGGGGCCAGAAATGTTCCATTTAGAAATTATAGGCTGAAATGTGGTGAATTACCGCCAAAGGTGGTTAACCACCAACCAGTCTGTGTACAACTCAATGAGCATTATGTCTTTGACCTTGTGCTTCTAAAAATAGAACCATTGGAGTTATGCAACTCAAACTTTGGAATGCAACAATTTTAAGGATGACCTTTCATGTAAAATAGAAAACATCAAGTTGTAAAATCGGGCCAGCAATCAGAACATCTACCTTTAAATGACTCATACATTTTTTTATCATCATATGTATATAATATATTTGATAAAATTATAATAGAAATGATTTCCTTTATAAAGACAGAAATGTACTTGTATGATTAAATGTCAATGAAAGATAATTATCCTAGCTATGATTGTTTAGGTATTGCTGCAACTAGTCCACAGATTTATTCCTATTATCACTCTGAATCTGTGACCTGAAAAAAAGTAATGTAATATTTATTTGAGTAAGATTATAATTAAATATATTTCATTCATTCCGGGTTATTGTTCACTATAAAGGAAATCCGTGCCATGGAACTTTAGTGCACAGATATGTAGCATTATTATTATACAGACCACTTCTGTAGATTCAAGTTTTTAAAAGTACTGCATAAAGACAAAATAAAACAGTCACATGTATGTATGTCGCCATATTGATCAAAGCTATGACTAAACAGTTACGAGATGTCCGCATCTCTGTTTCATGTATTGATATTATCGATTTATGGATTGAACTCCTGCGTGATACCGTCCAGCGACCTGTTGCTGATGAGGCGGTTTTAGTGACGATGACATCACAATATTGTGATGTCATCGTCACGAAAATCCCAACAGCACTTTCGACACAGACAACCGGGCGCGAATTTCAAATAATCACAGGTTGGGGATGTGCAGTTTACATTTGTTTAATTGAACATTATAGTTCTGTGTTCAATAAGAATGGTCAATACACATTAGATAATTATTTTCCTACCATATAATGCATGTTTTTATGAATAGAACGGTATTCCTTTAAAGTTTAGGTCAAACGATTTCTTGAGTTATATGTGACCCAACATGAGTAAATAAAGCAGTAGCGAATTTATTTTAAAAGCACAAATGTGGCTCAAGGACATTAAAAGTCAAATTCATAAAAAGTCTTATTTCTGATCTTTGATACATCGAGAAATAAACTACCATTTGAGGTATTAAATTTTCCTTTACTACATTGATTTGTTAACAAAATCAAAACTTTTAAATGTCCATAAATGAACTTGACAATTTGTATTTGATGTTTTGAGACAAAGTGATTTTCAATAATCCATAACTTGTTAGGAATGGGATATAACATTGACTTTGGTACCAAAATGTTCTTTAACTTGTACACATTACCATGATATAAATAACTAAATTTTCATATTTCCCTCTTTGTGCCACATTTACTTGCGTTGGTTCATATATTTTTAAAGAAAAGTTTACCTTTTTGAACAGGTACATTATTGCCCGATGAATTGCCAATACTGCTCTGCGAAGACAAGTTGCTAAGTTGACGAGATAATTGTCTCTGCATCGGCTCCTCACCAACGCTTTCCATTGCTTCCGTGTCAAAGACATCATCAGTCTCTTCAGTCGTCTTATGATGTGTGTTGATGAGTCGGGCATACTCGTTGTTGTCGGCCATCAGCTCCTCGTGCGTGCCTCGTTCTGCGATGCGTCCATTCACTATGGTGATGATTGTGTCGCAATCCTTGAGATACTAAATAGAACACACAGAATCAATCAATTAATCAGTCGTCTTATGATGTGTGTTGATGAGTCGGGCATACTCGTTGCTGTCGGCCATCAGCTCCTCGTGCGTGCCTCGTTCTGCGATGCGTCCATTCACTATGGTGATGATTGTGTCGCAATCCTTGAGATACTAAATAGAACACACAGAATCAATCAATTAATCAGTCGTCTTATGATGTGTGTTGATGAGTCGGGCATACTCGTTGCTGTCGGCCATCAGCTCCTCGTGCGTGCCTCGTTCTGCGATGCGTCCATTCACTATGGTGATGATTGTGTCGCAATCCTTGAGATACTAAATAGAACACACAGAATCAATCAATTAATCAGCAGTCTTATGATGTGTGTTGATGAGTCGGGCATACTCGTTGCTGTCGGCCATCAGCTCCTCGTGCGTGCCTCGTTCTGCGATGCGTCCATTCACTATGGTGATGATTGTGTCGCAATCCTTGAGATACTAAATAGAACACACAGAATCAATCAATTAATCAGCAGTCTTATGATGTGTGTTGATGAGTCGGGCATACTCGTTGCTGTCGGCCATCAGCTCCTCGTGCGTGCCTCGTTCTGCGATGCGTCCATTCACTATGGTGATGATTGTGTCGCAATCCTTGAGATACTAAATAGAACACACAGAATCAATCAATTAATCAGCCGTCTTATGATGTGTGTTGATGAGTCGGGCATACTCGTTGCTGTCGGCCATCAGCTCCTCGTGCGTGCCTCGTTCTGCGATGCGTCCATTCACTATAGTGATGATTGTGTCGCAATCCTTGAGATACTAAATAGAACACACAGAATCAATCAATTAATCAGTCGTCTTATGATGTGTGTTGATGAGTCGGGCATACTCGTTGCTGTCGGCCATCAGCTTCTCATGCGTGCCTCGTTCTGCGATGCGTCCATTCACTATAGTGATAATGGTGTCGCAATCCTTGAGATACTAAATAGAACACACAGAATCAATCAATTAATCAGCAGTCTTATGATGTGTGTTGATGAGTCGGGCATACTCGTTGCTGTCGGCCATCAGCTCCTCGTGCGTGCCTCGTTCTGCGATGCGTCCATTCACTATGGTGATGATTGTGTCGCAATCCTTGAGATACTAAATAGAACACACAGAATCAATCAATTAATCAGTCGTCTTATGATGTGTGTTGATGAGTCGGGCATACTCGTTGTTGTCGGCCATCAGCTCCTCGTGCGTACCTCGTTCTGCGATGCGTCCATTCACTATGGTGATGATTGTGTCGCAATCCTTGAGATACTGAAGAGAAAATCAATCAATTAATCAGTCGATTGATCAACCAAACAATCAATCTCATAAAAGCTATCAATTTAAACACTGATTATGATATTGATTGATCGATCAATAAATCAATCAATCCATCAGTCAACCAATAAATCCGACAAAATATTATACTATAGTTTAATCAGTTCCAAATTGGCGAGAAATATTCGTTTTTTATCTCTCCGCACGCAAAGTAATCAAAGCATACACGGTTTTGGACGCATGTATATAGGCATCACACATATGATGAACAGTGCGCTTGTTGCCGTCATGCGCATCCGCCAGTATCCATTTGCTGATGTATGGAGGCTTCGCCAATTTGGACCTGATCAAACTATAGACTGTTACTACTTTTTAAAACGGTTCTTTTCTCTTGTGCTTAACCTTTTTGCATTTTGACAAATTCAAATAATTTCATTCGTAATATAATAGATATATGTCACAGTATGCAAACAGCGCCCTCACTACACTGACTGGCTCAATTCTAACCCTCCTTCTTACCTGTAGTTGATGAGTAACAAAGAGCACAGTTTTGCCATTCAATGCACCCTTGATACACTCAGTAAAGATATGCTGTCCTACATGAGCGTCCACAGCACTCAGAGGATCATCTAACAGGTATATGTCACGATCTGCAAACAGCGCCCTTGCCAAGCTGACACGCTGCTTCTGACCACCACTCAAGTTGATACCTCTTTCACCAATCTGAAATCAAAAAGTATGTCAGGATATGATCACATTTTGGGGTATTATGTGTTGGTTTCATTTACGCATCTCATTTTGTCATGATGTTCTTCGTAAAAAATTGACCTCCAAAACAAAAATACTCACACACTCAGAGGCCTCACTGATCTGCTTGCAATGTTATAAATGATATTTGGACGCTGTACCAATTCTCATAATTTATGATTTTTTTCAATGAATATCTCAAAAATCTATTACAATATGTGCTTTCCAGCATTCACACTCAGGCACACATTTGGGTATAAATAAACCTTTCCACACAAGCCCTACAATTGATCTTTGGACGATCGATCGTCATAAAGTGGAGACCAATTCAGCCATTTCAAAGCGTGCAAGAATTTCGATCGATCATCGGTAATTGGATTCATACAGAGAAGTGACCCCTTTTTGACAATTGATCGTCGGGCCTGTGTGAAAAGGTTAATTCAAAAACTAACATATAATATTCTCAAAGCAAATCTTTCTTCTTCAAAAACTTCATACATCAAAATATTTCGCTTAAAAATACCCAATATTGTGTGATTTTTGGACACTTTCTATGTGGTACAAAATCTATAGCTGTACTTATCTTTTATCCATATGTGGAATTTGTAATAAGTGTAATATTTGTGTGCGCCTAAAAGCCATATGGGTGGAATGACACCTCAAATTCTCATTTGTAAAATGAATGATCATACCTCAGTATTTTGTAACATTTATATATCTTGCTGCAAACAAAATGTCTTAAATACTTGTTTAAAACTTCTATGATCATACCTCAGTTTGGTCTCCATTGGGTAGTATTTCTATATCTTGCTGCAAACAGCACGTCTTGATAACCTCCTTGTAGCGTTCTTTGTCCATAGGTTTCCCGAATAGGATGTTGTCCTCCATGGTAGCGTTATAAATCCATGGTTCTTGCGCAGCGTATGCAAATGATCCATTGATTAGACAAGCGCCCTCCATCGTGTGCATGTTGCCTAATATGGCAGCAAGGAGAGAGCTTTTTCCGCTGCCTACCGTGCCACATATGCCTATCAGTTGTCCCTGTGTGGAAATGAATGAATGAATCAATAAATTAATAAATCAATTAATTAATGATTCAATTAATTGATCGATATCAATCAATCAATCAATCAATCAATCAATCAATCAATCAATCAATCAATCAATCAATCAATCAATCAATCAATCAATCAATCAATCAATCAATCAATCAATCAATCAACCAATCAATCAACCAATCAAATCAATCAATCAATCAACCAATCAATCAATCAATCAATCAATCAATCAATCAATCAATCAATCAATCAATCAATCAATCAATCAATCAATCAATCAATCAATCAATCAATCAATCAATCAATCAATCAATCAATCAATCAATCAATCAATCAATCAATCAATCAATCAATCAATCAATCAATTCCGTTGTTCATGGCCTACTTGATATATCTACATGAAACATGTATCCAAAGACAGATATCATGCTCAAGTGTGGATTATGAGAATAAATAAATAAACCACAGATTAATCGATGGATACCTTTAATAACAAATTCCTTTTGTTTTCCATAATATCTTAACGGATATTTCCAGGTTCAATACAAAAGAAAACCAGATTTCTATTGTTTCCACACCCAAAGTATGCAGGTACTCTTTTTTATGGGCATAATACCTACCTTTCTGAAATATGGCCCAATGAACATTTCAATACACAACAGGAAACAAAGGATTTTCAATGGATTTATTAATTTTATCTAGGATTTCGAAGTGGGATTGTCAATTTTGGAGAATCATGACAAAAAAGCGCCTGAAACATGCAAAAAATAAATTGTGCAAATTCACACGAAGCAAGCGAAAACAGTATTCTTAGCCCCCCCCCAAGTTGAATTTTGTAATACAATATGAGACCATCCAGCACAAAGGGTCCTTAAATTTGCCTGGGCATGTTTTGAACTATATGGCCCAACATTAAATAAACAACAGGAAAAAAGGGATTTTCAATGGATTTATTGATTTTGCACCAAGCATCATTTCCATGTGCAATATCTCAACAACAAAACTGTTCAGGCCAACTTTTTATCCCATTTGTGGTGGATGGTTACACCTAATTTGCATTTTCTTTCCTTTCACATCTTTTTGTCAGCATCAAGGATTGTTGAATGACCGTTGGGGGTGGTGGTAAACTGGTTTTCCCAGGTGTCGGAGCCATCTACATATCTATCGACAAGGACACCCCTTGATCCAACATCACATTCCATCAAGGTCAAAACTGTCTGTTCAAATCATTGGTCTGTGCATAAATGAATGGGGGTATATACACAACCTTTGGGACACTATACAATATAGCTTTCAACCTTCTGCAAATTTGTGCGAACAATCAGCCCTTTTATGGCAAAAGAATGTATCTTATATGAAGTTTTCTAACAGTATACTTCCTTTTAACATGATCAAAGTTAGCTTGTACATGTAGTGGTAAAAGGCAGTATATTACTTTTATTATCTTTACAAGTTGCAACCTTTTCCTAAGTGAGGATTATTGAACCAAGTTTACACAATCCATGTTAAAAGGAAGTATATCATTAGGAAAGTACATATAGATACATCCATTTGCCATAAAAGGGCTGCAATGCTCAACTCACCTTGTCCATCTCCAGATCGATATCAAACAATGTTCGCACCACCTTTTCTTCCTCTACGCCATTTGCCGCACTCTCTAGAGGGCGTCCTTTTGACAATTTCATCAACCCACCATCTTGCACGATACCGTCCTCGTCCTTTGCCGATACAGCGCTTCCGTTCAAAGACGACACCATCGTCACCTTTGCTTCTTCGATTCTGAGCGGTACCTTCTCAGGACTTGTACATGTTTCAACATCCTCCAGGTCTACATTCCCATTTGGCACACAGGCTTTGAATAAACTGTCCACACTCCCATTTGGCATACCGGCTTTCGATAAGCTTTCTCTACTTCCGTTAGGATAGCACAGAACGCTACCATCATCATTCGTTGAAAACACTAGTTCCTCTTTGGTTTTGGCTTGATTTGGGTTGTCTTCAACGGTTGCTTTGGGTTTATCCCATGCAAATGTTCCTTTGTTGATGGTGATGGCGTATTGACTATCTGACGGAAGCTTCTCTAATGGGGTAATCTCTTCCATCATTAAAATACTCTGTCAGAAACAAATAAAATACGGATCAACTATTGAATTAACTTGTGCTGCGTTAATTTCATACTTGATAAGTAATCAACTTTATAATCTGTCAAGATTTGATTCGACCAATCAAGTTCAGTGCTTTCAGAATATTCATGAATATTCATGTTCATCATGTTTGAAAATCACTGTCATGATCAGACCATAATTAGATATGTGCAAAGGATTATAATGGCAACTTTAGCCAGTTGTTCCAATTTCTAACGCCTCAGATAAATGTGGCATATTCTTGCATAAACAGACGGAACTGGACAAATTTGAGTTTTTGATTAAATATTGATTCTTAAAATCTTCGTCGAGGCCATAGAAACAGTGGCGTAAATTGGTTTTTGGCATGGGGGCGAGGGTGATTGGCTGGTGCTTTAGGGCTAAGTGCATGCTTGCTCGCACAGGGGGGGGGGGGGGGTGGGGGTCTGATAGGGATTGTTCCCCCTCATAAGCTGAAAACTGTTGTATTTTTTAAACTGCATTTGTGCAATTCAGTGAATTTCGATAAACTCCCAATACATTAATATAATACCATTCACATTTCTATTATGGGTAGCATTTTATCATACACATATGCCCCCACCTAGCCCAAATGTTTGCAGGCCCCTAGTACCTGTTGCCCGAGGCGCAAGGGTCAAAAGTACCCGATTCTGCAGGACTGGCAAGACTACAAGTGAGACAAATGGATTTTCAATGCGATTTTACAAACCTGTAATCTCCTGACCGCCACAACACCCTCTGCTATGCAACGGATAGCCCAAGGTGTAGGGCCTATCACAAACTTCAGTACATTCAGAATGGCCACCAGAGTAAAAGCCTGTGAGGGAGGAAAATCAACTCAATAATCAGTACCTATTCAATAATAATCATTCATTACTCCATGAATAATCGCGATAGCTGCGTACACAGTGCATTCCAATAAAATTAACCGTTAGATGAGAATGCGCACGCCAAGCGCAGGTTACAAATAATTGCCCGAAAGTACTGCGCCAAAGTGTTCGATTGTTTTGCTCATTGACGGACCAATCAAATCAAAGCTTCAAGCCCCTGAACTGAATACTCAATGACTTATCAGGAAACATGATTATAGCTTATTTCTGATTGGTTGAATGATAAAAATTATTAATGAGGCGATGACCTGACTTGGACTGTTTCAATAACTAAGAAGGGGTGGACAAAATAACCAGAAAACTAATTAATTATTATCGCGATTATATCGGTACAAATTAACGATTTGGATAAATATGCATCTTTTTAGTAATGAATGAGAATAATGACTGCTTATTTTTATTCGAAATTGTCCCTCGGGGGCGCTTTTAAAATGAGAAATTGTAATTTTTCATTTTATAAGCATTATTTTAGTGTATTCTCTTAGCACTTAGCAAATCACAGACTTGAGTACCAAGCAAGTAAAATAATCATAAACAAGTGCCTCGTCTTTCTCTATTCAAGCTTACCTGTGATGTAGTGAGATGGTTACCCAGGGATACATGTACAAGTATGGTTATAACTGTAGCTATATTCGGGGTGATAGGTGCTAATGTTATGCTCCAACTAGTGAAGTAGCCAGACTTTACCAACAGTTTCTCCTCTCTTGACCGGATACCTGACAAATTTAGGATCAGAATCAAAGCAAATCAAGTCTTGAATGACTGAACAAATTAAAATTAAATGATAATAAAAATGTACTGATCATGTTCACAAATACAGCAGTGGTATATCACTACTTTTCTACAAAATTTAGGTTAAAACAGCTAAATTTAGCTGGAAAATGTATACTTTTAGATCTGAAAAAAGAATTCCTAAAAGAATAAGCCCTTTCCACACGGCAGGCGTCTGCACACAACATTCCAAAATTTCACAAAATTTCAAAATAATTGAATTTCATTACCATATTTGGAATCACCATGAGAAATGAAATAAAATAAGTACAAACATGCCTAGTGTTGGTTCAGTAATCCTTAAGATAGACCTTGAAAGTTGGGAAAGGTTTCTGACAAATCTGTTTTGTATATGGTAAAACCAAAAGCCGTGTGAAAAGTGTTAGCACTTTCCACATGGCTATCGGTTTTACCATATACAAAACAGATTTTCTAGAAACTTTTCCAAACTCTCAAAGTCTATCTCAAAAATTACTGGACCAATACCAGTCATGTTTGTACTAATTTCAATACATGTTTCATAGTGATTTCAAATATAATGATGAAATTCAATAATTTTGACATTTTTGAAACATTTTGTGAAATTTTGGAATGTCGTCTGCAGACGCCTGCCGCATGGAAGGCGTTAAAGGTAGATGTATCGATTGCTGGCCCGATTTTCAACTTGATGTTTTCTATTTTACATGAAAGATCATCCTTAAAATTGTCGCATTCCAAAGTTTGAGTTGTATAACTCAAACGGTTCTTTTTTTAGAAGCAACTGGTCAAAAAATATTTGCCCATTGAGAAGTACACAAACTGGTTGGTGGTTAACCACCTTTGGTAGTAATTCACCACATTTTAGCCTATAATTTCTAAATGGAACATTTCTGGCCCTTAAGAATTTACAGACATAATGAGAAAAATATGGGGATTCTTCTGATATCAAAATATCTTGATGTGGAAAAAAAAATCACAGCCCCAAAAAAGTGATCGGAACATACACCTTTAAGAAAGGTGACATCTTAGAGGTTGATATGAGTTGGAACTTACCTTGTATAGTCTTAGCAAATGGTATTTCCCAAGCATACATCTTGATAAGTTTGATGTAAGTTAGTATTTCATTCATCTTTTTCACTCTCTCATCAGTAACCACGATGCATTTCTGTCTTATGACAGCAGTCAACTTCCCGATCACCATCTGTGTGACAAGTGAAGAACAACAGATATTAGGCAACAACAAAAAATGTTTGGTTGCCCTTTCCCGACCGACCGTAAATATTGAAAAATCTTGGTCGCGTTTTTTTTTTTTTCAAAAAAAAAGAAAAGAAAAAAAAAGAAGGTAGATTTCATGAATATATGCTTACGAGATGGTGAATTACGGTTGCTGTTCATTTAAATGTATTGCAGACACATATTCTTAGGCCATACATATTTTATTCCTCTCTAGGAGCTTCTAGGCTGATGCTAAAAGAGCAGGTACACGACTATCGTAAACATAACATTTCACCTCACATGTTTCGCTCGGGCAATTTTAATAAAACACCATATGCACTACATCAAGTTTATAGATATCTGATTTGTCTGAGTGTGAATTGTTTGTGTAAGAAAAGATTGGTAATGTATGCAAAAATCATGTAAAATCCCTTTCATCTTCCATTTTACATTTGTAAAAACACTTATATTTCGAAATAAAAACATATCTAATTCACTTGAAAGTGTATTTTTGGCATTCTTTTCTCTAAAAAAAAATCAAAAATCAAAATACAAACAAAAAATCGACCTACCAACCCCCAAAAAAAATTGAGGTGAAAGGGCAACCAAACAATTTTTTTTTGTTGGCCTTACAGCCATACTAATATGACTTTACTCTGTGTCAGTCCTGGATATGAGGTGACAGGGATGTCCGCCTAATAGGGTCCCGTTTTTCACCCGTATGATAAATGAATAACCCCTTTACATAGCCTTTTTTGGTAAATTCATGGGTCTAAAATCCTTAATTTTGCTGTTTCTCACAGAAATGTTTGCAAAATCTGTCAAATCTGTAGACAAATTATGGGTCTCCGGTAAACATACGGATCCATTTCCGCGTGTAAAAATGGCAAAGGTTTAGGTCAATTTTCATTTTGCTGGCGGCCTATCCTTACCAAAACAGTATCTGAGTACCCCCCTGGTGTGACAGTTCAAGTTAGGACTGGTGTGACAGTTTCTGTACAACAGCCGACAATCATTTTTTATCACGAGGATGCAAACGCAGTCACCTTGTAATTGTGCCAACGATAGCAAGATGCATTCGGTATAATATGCGCAGACATCGCATCACATTCCACATTTAGCGGACACAAAGCGTCACTGTTCTGTCAAAACCTTGCATGTTTTTACCGGCCCTTCAGCATGTATACAGTAAAACTGCCCAACGGTTATGCATAGAAAGTATTGCACTATACATTTCAGGGGCAAGAGCACTTACAAGGTTTTGAAATGTAAGTTTTTGGCCCTCAAATATGTTTAGAGTAGACTGCCCAAAGGTTATACATAGGAAGTATACATGCTGAAGGAGATACAAGTTGTTGACAGAACAGCGGCGAAAGTATACCTTAATGTTCTCTCTTGATAATGCCCTCTCTAATAAATGCCAATCCTTTGTTTTAATTATGTAAATAATAAATATCCATGTAAACATGTTCCTAGCACTAAGCAGCTGCCATATATAGGGATACGGCACATTAGAGTATCCCTAGTCCAAAACAGATTTATGACAAAGGAAGACATGAAGGATCGAGTCTAACTACCTACCTGGAATGGCCATAGCACCATAAATGTCCCCAATGTTCCCACCAATCCAGCCACGCCGACAAGAACTACCACAGCAATTATCGATGCGATAATGAGCGCCAATGATGAGATAATGAAATTACCAAACATGACGACTTCAAATAGACGCTGACTGTCATTGGTGCACACGTTGACTATCTGTAAATATCAATAGAGCACAAGTAACTTTTGAAACGTTGCAAGAAGGATATATAGATGTTACTACCTTTGTGTGAAAATATGAAGTCAATCGATTGCATTTTTCCGTTTGTCTTTGGTGAACATTTTTACTGCACAACCGAATTTACGTGTTTGTCCACGAAACATAGATAGTGATTTTCAATTCACATTGCACACATTGAACAAGAAAGGATGCATTCAAATAACAATTACGTCACAAATTTGAGACCTGTCATCACAAAATGAGAGTTAAGTCTGATTTTTTTTCTTCAGGTTTGTCCAGATTCAAAATGCTCAGAAAACAAACTTTAAAACGATACGCAACATGTCAAAATCGCTCAATGTTTTCCCCGTTAAAACTCAAATTGAAATGTGATGTTCACATGTTATGGTATGTTCAACACATGTTATGGTATGTTTAACACATGTCATGTGATGTTCAACACATGTCATGTGATGTTCAACACACGTCATGTGATGTTCAACACACATCATGTGATGTTCAACACACGTCATGTGATGTTCAACACATGTCATGTGATGTTCAACACATGTCATGTGATGTTCAACACATGTCATGTGATGTTCAACACATGTCATTTGATGTTCAACACATGTCATGTGATGTTCAACACATGTCATGTGATGTTCAACACATGTCATGTGATGTACACCACATGTCATGTGATGTTCCACATTTGTCATTCATGGGATATTCACACATCATTTCATAGGTCATTCAAGTGATGTTCACATATCAATCATATGATGTTCATATGGCATTGCGTGGTATCATGTGACCTCCATGTGACGACTATACACATTTTAATTCATGCTGAACAGAAGGCAAATGCCAAAAGTATGTAGCAATCTACAATCGCGGCCATAATTAGTTGGAACATCCATGTAATAATGACCCTTTCGTGCGTTCCCGTTTGCGCAAAACGTACACTATCAAAACATTGCTGTCTTTGACGGAAGGCTTAAAGCCTTTCCTAAACTATAATAACTCCCCCCTCCCCACTGGGCAATGTTGGCCCTTCCCAGTATCCCGTAACCCAAAAATCATGTTTCAACATTGATCCAGGGGGAGAGGGGGAGTTTTTAAACACACGTATAAAAGTGTTCCAACAATATTGGCCGAGATTGTCTCCTCGAGTGACAAATGTAAAGTTTTCGATTAGTTTAAATCATTGTATTTTCGTAACGGCTAATTCGATTTTATTGATACTTGGAGATCATTTTGCCTACATACCATAGATAAAAGTGAATGACAAAATTTGATATTTTCATTAACGGTTTTAGGGAACGGTCACTTTTAATTAGATATAAGGTCTATTTCTGGTGTATTTTTGTTCATAAAATGGTCACATGGATTAACTTTATGTCCAGAACTATTTAACAGATCGCTGTAAAATTAGCAGAATGTGATAATAGTATTATGCCCACTGTTCATACTATTAATTTAAACATTTGTGTTTAATTTATTGGAGAAACGGTCACATTTGAATTGGAATTAGATAGTTTAGGTCTAATGTCAAATTGGAAAGTTGTGATTATCTATATGAATTTGTTCTATTTTTTCAACAAACTTCACGCAATTTTAACAATCGACTTATTTATTGTTTTAAATATGATAAATAATTAAATAAATAAATAAATAAATAAATAAATAAATAAATAAATAAATAAATAAATAAATAAATAAATAAATAAATAAATAAATAAATAAATAAATAAATAAATAAATAAATAAATAAATAAATAAATAAACAAATAACAAATAAACCTAATTGTACATATTCATGTAGCTCTATTTAACACTTTCCACGCGGCAGTCGTCTGTAGACGACATTCCAAATTTTCACAAAATGTTTAAAATTGCAGAATAATCATAACATGTTCTATAACTTATACACCAACGCTCTTAGTCCCCTCCCCAACATAGAAGTTGATATCAAGCATGTGAAAATCATAGTCGGTAGACTAATAAATACACCCCCCCCCCCCCCCCCCCCATCCCAACACCTTTACATATAGATACATATTAAGCGTCGCTCGCAGGGAAATGATATACAATCTCGTGTCAACCAATCATAGATATAACAGGTTACAATGTAATTCTGGAACTTTGTGTGCATGTCGAGGCTACATTCACAGTATGCCATGCACACTACACGCAAAATCAATTGACGCGACAGTATGCCACGATAATTAAAAGAAAAATAGGTCAAAGACTTTTATCTGAAAATGATGGCATACTGTTGAAACTCGACATTCCCGTAATATTTTGGACTCCTGATTGAAAATATCCCATGGATTACTGTTATGGTCTATCCAAATACGTTGTCAAATTGAACTATATACAGTGCATTAACAATAACGACTGACCATATCGATTATGTCTATAATTGTCATATCTTTTAAAACGCTGTTCTGTGGTATGGTCTCATCCGTGGTGAAGTGGTTAAGAGCGCTGTTGTTGCGTTGCTTTCATGCTTTCAAACCAAATGTTGTAAGTTCGAGCCTGGCACCGGACTATGTTTTGAATATTTTTTTATAATAATGTTCAATTCCCCCGTAGACTTTTAAAAATACCATATAACAATTAATTTAACTTGTTGGCGATAGCGCCCCTTCCCCTTCCTTGTTATGTAATCCATTTTGAATGACGCAGGAGTCGCGTAAGCGACGAGAATGTGTTCCAGCATGTTTAGCTGTTGGTATATGTGATCGAGAAACCATTTAAATTTAAATTACTGGCAACATCCATAATTTATTGGGCATTTAGTATGCCAAATATACCCCTGTAATTAAAAGTGACCTATCCCTAACAGTAAGTTGAGGCATGACCTTTTTAAGTAGTTGGCCACGTGACCAATAACATAACCTATCTATCCTTCAAATCTGGTAAAGAAAGCTTTATTGAATCAAAAGTTATGCCCAAAACCCTTAAAACAGATGATTTTTTAAACAGATGATTCAGACAATCGCGGCCATAATTAGTTGGAACATCCATGTAATAATGACCCTTTCGTGCGTTCCCGTTTGCGCAAAACGTACACTATCAAAACATTGCTGTCTTTGACGGAAGGCTTAAAGCCTTTCCTAAACTATAATAACTCCCCCCTCCCCACTGGGCAATGTTGGCCCTTCCCAGTATCCCGTAACCCAAAAATCATGTTTCAACATTGATCCAGGGGGAGAGGGGGAGTTTTTAAACACACGTATAAAAGTGTTCCAACAATATTGGCCGAGATTGTAGATATCAACCTATGATTGTATGTTTTCTTTTTGTTAACATCTTATTCAGATTGATAAACAACAAATTTTCATTTCCCCTTCAATTGGATAAAATAGCCTTGATTTTTCAATAAGGAATCACCACCCCCCCCCCCCCCCCCCCCCACCAAAAAAAAGAAGAGATTCACCTTTCAAAACTGTCATACCAAGGTTGGCATATTGACAAATATTTTGCACGATTTCTTCCTAAGTATTCTGACTCTAGCGATAGGACAAATACATTTTTAGATAGACTTGGAGGTTGGGAGAGGTGGGGGGAAAAGTGCTTAGGTCGGTATGCACAAAACAAGTTATACCTGGTCTAAATGATGAATAGTCCTTCTGGAAGGACCCTTTTATTCTTTTATATTCTTTGTATGCTCCCTAACTGTCCAAAAGTATAACCGGAGTCAACTAATATAACAATAAAATGTATTGCCCCTCATAAGGGTCATTAATAATGTAGAATGAGCTCATCAAAGCATAAAAAGGTCCTTTCTGGGAGGACTATTCTTTATTTAGACCAGGTTTAACGTTAGGCGAGGTTTAAGTTGTTTTGTGCATATGGACCATGGTTGTCACTAAGCTGGTCGGTGGCAGTCGGCACTCACGATTGCCGACCGGCACTCTAAAAAAAAGGGTAACAAACCGGCGCTCTAAATTGTTTTATTTATTTTTAACAATTTGTGGATAAAATCATTAAACTACCTCATAAAACAAGAAATTATGTGGCAGGTACCCTCAAAACCCTCTAAAATACATTAAGAAGGCCTCTGAACCCCATGCCATGATCCACTGCACGTCGTTCCCTACACTTACTCCGTTCGCCGTCAGTAAAATTAACCGGCACTAAGTTTTGGCTAGTGACAACACTGATATGAACCTTAGAGTTTTAGATTGTACAAATGTATTCATGATTTGTGAGCAATTTTTTAATATTTACCTCGCCAATACTGCGATCCTGCAGACTACGTAACCTGCACACCTTATTAAACACTGCCGTCAACGCTCCACATCGAAGCCTCGTGGCGGTACGCAAATTGAACGTCCAGTAGAATACGTCGAAAGTGACCCGTATTATGTTAAGTAAGAATATATACACGACTATCGAAAGACCGTAGGGTAGATCGGCAACAGGTTGTTCCACGTACTGTAGTAGTTTATGTACGAGTAACGCCTGCATTGAATGAAACATGGGAGAAACATTTGTTTTGTTAGGCAGGGTTGTCTATTATTCTGTTATCTGCTGCAAATGTTGGGGAATGATTCAACTCTCTAGGTATAGAAGTTCAAGTTTGTACGTTATCTAATTTTTACAGTATACAAAACCAACTTACAGAGATGAAAAATGATGTAAACATATACGTTAGCAACAGGAAGAGTCCAATAATCCAACGGGTGTGTATAAATCGCAAACAGGTTTTGATGAGGGATGCGTTATCTTTGCCTTTTGACTTCAATTCTTCTCTCCATAGTCGCTCAAACCTGTATCAATAACAACATACAAGAGATGAGACTGTATGTTAACACTTTGCACGTGGCTATTAGTTTTATCATATTCAAAATTTATTTTTCAGAAACCTTTAGCAATGTTTAAAGTCTATCTCAAGAATTACTGAAACAATACTAGCTATAGGCATGTTTGTACTTATTTCAATGCATTTCTCATGGTGATTCCAAATATGGTAATGAAATTCAATAATTTTGAATTTTTGAAACAATATTTGAAATTTTGGAATGTCGTCTGCAGGAGCCCTGCCGTCTGGAAAGTGTTAACAATTATACCATTGATCTAGCTTGTGTGAATAAATGGAAAAGGTGTACTTTAGGTCCCAGATAATTGTTCAATACTGGAACATAAAAGTTGGCAGTATCTCACGATTTTACTGTTCCAGTATCGGTCAATACTGGAACACCATATTGTGTTCCACTATCGAGTGATACTGGAACATGTGATATCAGTGAGATTTGTCCCAGTATTGGACGATACTGGTACATAATTATGTTCCAATATCGCCCAATACTGGAACATTTTATATGTACCAGTATCGGCCGATACTGGAACAATCCAGAACCTGGGACCTAAAGTACTCTTTTTCCCGACTAAACTATACAATTTTTGATGACAGATGCAGAATATTTTGCCTCTCTCTACACAGTTGATATGTTGATGAGATTCTTTGATTGCAATAACATAATAACTATACTAAGACCAATGATCCTTAATGTGTGAATGAATCAAAAACAGGTCTTGATGAAAGAAAAGGTCAAGATCTTGCGGCTATCTTGCCACATGACATCTTCAACATCTTTTTGAAAAAGGGGGTGTTTTTTTTAGTACATTCCATCAACATTTTGGGTAAGTCTATTGTTTGTGTGACTGGAATGACCCAAATGCCCCTAAATGGCATATTTAGGTGTACAAAAATGTCATATTTCATCCCTTATTGGCGCAAGTGAATGTAAATCTTACCTCTAAATGGCGTAAGACTAAAACGGGCACAAAAAAGCTTCCTTAATCATGTTAGTGTAACGACAATGACAATAATAGGTATAGTTAGAGATACACCCTGGAAGCTATATAGATGTCATCTACGTGTCGGCCATATTTGCGGGACCGCAAGTCTGTTTCCGAATTAAAAAAGACTAAGACAACAGATATATAAATCTGTGATCAACAACATGGGGATGATTACTCATTTAAATAACCCGCCAACTTTATATAGGTCATTCTTTGAATTGTGTTGAAGGTTGTGCATATGCATATGCTCATAATAGCACTCCCCCCTTGCAGGGATGGCCATTATTCACACATCAACATCAGCGTGCGAGCACATACGCATATTTTGACCTATAAAGGTTGAAGGTTAACCTGAAAAAGGACTTTTTTTTAAAGACGTCCTTGGCGCTTCATGGTCAAAATGTAACCCTTTATCGATTTGTTGTTTGACAAGCATGGGTACCAAGTAATATCCCAAGTGACCTCCCCCCCCCCCCCCCCCCTCCCCCCATTGTATCAGAGACTTACCTTGCCCCGTTGACTCTACCACCATCTAGCTCTGATAGTCTCCATAGATCGCTATATTCCAGTGTTTTCTTAGCTGCTTTAGCGAACAATGGGGTCATCCATGATACGGTTAAGAAGGATAGTAAGCCTACTTCATCCAACGGGCAAGTGTCACTCTTACTGTAACAATAAAGGAGAAATATAGAAGACTATGTCAAGAGTACTATTGAGTACCGTACTTGATTGTGATTGTCTTAAAATGAATTCTATGAAACTGCTATATTACATGTGTATATTATATGAGCATGTGTGGTCGAGTGGATAAGGTGCTGGATTCATGATACAAAGGTTGAGAGTTCTAGCCCGCTAAGGCCAATGTGTTTGAATCCCTGGGCAAGATTCTTAGTCTCTATGGCCTCGTCGACCCAAGCAATATTTAGGGAGCTGTTAGAGTATCAAAATCTAAGTAGTGATTCCAATCGGCGGGGATCATTATATCCTTAGAAATATAATCGCTGTTAAGAAGGTATGTAAGAGAATTTTAAAGAAAGTGAGGCTCTTAAGAAGTGATGCTGGTTGAAATGTTGGTCGGGAGGGGGTTTCATAAGAGCGAGCAGAAGAGAGTGAAAAAGGGGGTCTTCAGGGGATATCGCTATTCTTTAAAAACCTTGTATCTCCATCCAGCCCTTCGGCATGTATAAAGTTATACTTCCTATGTATGACCTTTAGGCGGTCTGCTCTAAACATTATTAAGTGACAAAATAACATCTATCAAAACCTTGTAAGTTCTCATGTCCCGGAACATGTATAAAGCAACTCTTCCTATGCATAACCGTTGGCAGTTTTACTTTATACATGCTGAAGGGCCGGAAAAACATACAAGGTTTTGAAAGAATAGCGACGATATGACTTACCACGGTCCCCCTTTACGCACTGGCTTCATGACCTGCATGCTCTGACTATATTTCCATTTCTTCCTCCTCTTGCTTCCCGACGATTCTCCGACCGGCTCCGGTTTAAGTTCCACATCTTCCTCCGTCAGTACATCGGCCAATGCTGCGTTATCTGGAAGGGTATCACTCAGGACCGGTATCACATGATCACTGTCTACCGGTGGAGGAGTTGTGTGATCCGTGGGTTTTACGGCAGGGGTAGGGGATAACGGCTTCGTTACGGAGTCATCACATTTAGCGGTCGGTTGGAAAGTGACCTCTGGTGAGTTGGTTGCACCCTCCCCAGTCCCTTTCATGATGGCCCTGTATAAAGTTACACAAATAAAATATACATTTCAATACAAATAACTATATGGGTCCATAACATTATCCCAAGGGTGTTTTTCAGTGGATCAGAAGCAAGTCTCACAATCATAGGTTTGTGAGTTCGAGCCCCACTGTGGTCAACGTGTTTGTATCCTTGGGCAAGGTACTTAGTCTCAATTGTCTCGTGGTTCGGAAAGTCACGTAAAGCCGGTGGTCCCGTGTATTCAGACGCTTCACCCTGAACACGTAGTCACAGACCTTATCGTTAAGAGTAGGGGATCATCCCGGGCCTGTTACTTGTGCATTTAAGGTAGTCACAGTCGTTGTACTGATAGGACCCTGCGCCATAATAGGCTGCAACCGTGGTTCTGACTATCCTAGGAATAAATTGTAAAGCGCTTTGAGATATGGATGTATGTAAAAAGCGCTATATAAATGCCGTGTATTATTATTACTAGCGGCACGCCCGTCCTGCGGACGGGCTCTCCCGCTAGGGAGTCGGGCCTACCAGATAGACACCTACAAAAATAAAGTGTTGAAAATTTATAACGAAACACATAGGAATAGAACAATATTTAAAACATTTTTGTTTTAAATCAAAAGGTTTTGTAGCCTAATTCAAAAGTTTTTAAATTTTTTTTTTTTTTTTTTTTGAAAATTACCCACGGCCCGCACACGCCCCGTGGCATATTTCAACACCAAGGCCTAAACCTTAACCATCTCCCGTACCTCCACCCGTCCCTCCCCCTCCCTGTCCCCTCCCGGCCCGCCCCCGTCCAGTGGCATATCCGTTACGCAATTTAGCATCACATTTTTTCATTAACCCCCTGTCTCCCAAACCACATTACATCATTACACACAACCCCCATTCGTCACCGCCCCGCCCGCCCCTCCCCGTGGCATACCTCAAGCCCAAAGCCCAAAGTTCCCCGCCCGCAATTTATCTCAACGCCAAGGCCTAACCTTAACTATCTCCCGTAAAGCGCGGCGTACTTCTCCAATATTTGTCCGCCCGCGTGTCACATACAGTATCAAATCCCACATCTGACACCATCGTTACGCAATTTAATAATACATTTCTTTATTAACCCCATCCCAAACTACATAACCATAACATAACCTAGGCCCTAAAGGGATCATTACACACAACCCCTAACCACCCAGCCCCCGCCCCGTGGCTTATGCAACCCCAAGGCCTAAACCGAAACCAACTCCCGTGTGGTGCAGCGTATTTCTCCAATATTTGCCCGCCCGCGTGTGTAGGGGTGCGTGGGTGTAGTGCGTGTGCGAGTTTATTTTGCATGGCGCACTGCTGCGCGCTATGTGTAACGCGCGCCGACTGCATGGTTACAGTGTACGCAGAGAAAAACAAACATGAAATAGTCTCAAAAGCCGGGCTGAAAAGGCCCTAAATTGCCATAATTTTGCTCATATCTCGGTCAATTCTGTACGGTTTTCCGCCATTTATAGCTTATAACCCGTGTCCGGTCATTATTTAGTATCAGTGAAATAGTCACGGCTTTAAAATGCAAAATGAGAAAGCCTTTTCAGGATACACACATACATACACACATACATACATACATACAACATACGGTGAATTATAGTAAGATTCTCCCTCTTCTGCTTCGGACTCACCCTACCAATTTGGGAATAATTCTGTATACCCGTCACACTGTACCCTTCACACTAGATCTACGAAATAAAGTGTATTAACACTTTCCACACGGCTATTAGTTTTACCATATTCAAAACAGATTTTTCAAAACATTTCCCAAATTTCAAAGTCTATCTCAAAAATTACTGCACCAAAACAAGGCATGTTTGTACTTATTTCAATGCATTTCTCATGGCGATCCCAAATGTGGTGATGAAATCAATAACTTTTTGACATTTTAGAAATATTTTGTGTTTTGGAACTATCGTCTGCAGACGACTGTGGTGTGGAAAGGGTTAGTAATGTGTAAGGGTGTGGAGGGTATTCTAGAATTATGTCAATATTTGACAACAAAAGACAACCACTACCACAACCACTACCACTACCACTACCATTACCACTACCACTACCACTACCACAACCACTACCACTACCACTACCACTTTTAGTGTTTAAATTATTTTAAAAAATTAAGGTTTCCAGCTGATAACCATGTTATGAAATCAGGTTATCCGTCAAGGTAACTACAGTACAAAAATTCAAAATGTATGGGTATCGAAATGTAGGTTATCCGCCAGCATTTAATTTGAACACTGACTATCACTACCACTATTTGAACATAGACGGTATGATTTGAATAACTGAATACTCAAGCAATCTTACTCATCCGGGTGAAAATATACATACAACATTTGATGACACTCACGCTTGGCCAATATTCTCAAAAGTGGTTTTCACGCACAGCTTTTGTGTTAATCAGTAACATGGCAGTTTGCACAACCTTTTTGTTGATCATATGGTATGCAGGCCTCAAATTAAGAAATTGACAGTGCATGCAATGCACTACATTACATGTAGCTAATTCCCCTTTCACAGAGCATCACAAATTATAGACGTTTTGTTCCAATTATATTTAGACACTTTGAGTTGTATATGTAGTTCATTATTTTAGACTCCGGAACATAATGTATCTATTGACAATTTTCAATTTATGTGTTTATTGATTGAGCATTCTCAAGAACAAACCATGGTTACAGTTGAGTAACCATGGTAACAGAGCATATTTGCAAGGTGTTGTTAAAAGAACTCTGGTAGAGTTTGAAAGTGGCAGTGACCTCTTGAAAAACGTTAAAATTGATTACCGTAGAATGGGGATTTGAGATGACATAATTACAAAAATAAATAGTTAATTAAACAACAGAAACACAAAAAAACACCCTTTTGCTTTTCTGCTGGGTGTACACTGTCACATAAGAGTGGCGCCCCCTTGGGCAGTTTGATTGATTTGTGTAGGGGTGTTCTTACATACATAACACAGTTAGCACTCAGTCTGCTCAGTCATTGATGATTAACAGCCATGTAGTAAAATATTAACCAAAAATAGCACACACACATCATTAGATACATCTATGTAACACACACCAACCCCTATAAAATCCTTAAAAATGTCTGTGGCTTTTTGATTAATTTTAAAACTTTTTTTTTGTGTGTGTGTGGGATGTTAAGGTTGTTCCTATGGCTATTTTTTATTTGATATTTTAATAGAGCTTGCTGAGCTCCACAATAAACTGAAATTTGAGATTGATCGGAGGTACGGTTTTCTAGATATGACAATTTTATTGTCAAAAATCCATTTCAAGTCATTTTGAATTCTTTTGTTTTGTATTGTTTTTTGGCCAACAGAGGGCAGTCTATTTTCTTTTGTTTTATATTGTTTTTTGACTCCCTACATGTATGTAAAATTTCTATAAAAAAATAGTTTTTGTTTTTGCTCTTATTGTTGATTGAAAACTCAATTAGATTCCCGCAGCACAGGAATTACGGAGTGTAGCCAACAAGTGGCATTACATTTAGTAAAGTGCATGAACTTGAAAAAAATAATTAAGTGCATTAATTAGCCTAATTTTTTTTATATATATTTTTTTTATGTAATTAAGTATAATTAATTATGCAGATGTCTTACAGCCTCCCAACGTATGGGTTTCCTGTACTAATTAACAATAACATGCATCATATCAGGGCCCAAATTACTCAAAGGCAATTGCCTTAAGTTCAATGCCCCACCTGCTTTTGAGATATAAAAATGCTTTTGAGATTATAAGGCAAAAACTGAATTATCCTTGATTTATCTGTGAAACCTTTAATTATTTGTATTATATGTGTTTTAATAAATGAATAACACATACCTAATTAACACGTGTAAATGTGTTGAGTTTGTAAACAATAGAATATGAAAAATCAATATAATTGATTACTGATTTGGTAATTAATTGCTTCTTTTTTTGGTGGTTTTTCATAGGATTTCCTAGGCTATACTTGCGTGTACACATTTTTAGGAAGCAAATGCTTATCAGGATTTTTGTCAATGTTGTGAAAACTTAACTGGGCCAACCCTTTATTATACTGAAAGATATTGTTATTTTTAGTGTATTCATGCAATGGATTTACTTCGTTTTGTCGCGGTGGGGCAGAGTAGTAGTAGTTGCCTTGATGCCCTCAATTTCTGGCTGTTTTCACTCCATTAAAAAGTGCATAATTGCCATGGAGAAACTTGGTACCCCTTTCAAATTGCCTTATATTTCATGCCCTCTTCATTTCTTATTTTGAGGCCTGTGCATCATGTATGTAGCTACCCTTTCCAAATGTTTGATTTTGAAGAGTTTTACTTTATTTAGCACACACAATCACATACAAATTTTCGTTCAGGAACGAAGAAACCCAACAACCTGAGATGCTGACACGGAGGATTATGAGCAGAGTAGGGAATCTTGACACGGTTCCCAATCGTAGGGAGGGACTTGCGTAATAGTAAAAGCCAAACTACGGTTCGCATGCATTCGAGCGTAAAAAACCCGCGACGATCGCCAAGGCCAGTCAGCCAGTGCAGGCGGCAATATCAATTAATTTTAATTTCATAAAACAAATTGTGATTATTGTCATGATTGTTATGTATTATGTGCACCACTTCTCCTCTACCATCTACATCAATACTCGGCAGAATCCATAAGTCAGGATATTAACACAAAGGCCCCAGTTTCCTTGGGACAATGTGTGTACAGCCAAAGACCGGGATGATCCCCTACTCTTTACGAAGGAATCTGTGACCTTTTAACGTGCTCCGATTTTTGATATATCTTCCGATACACGGGACCACCATTTCTATGTGACTTCCGAACCACGAGGCAATTGAGACTAAGTACCTTGCCCAAGGATACAAACATGTTGGACCTAGCGGGGCTCGAACTCACAACCTTTGTATTGTGAGACCTGCGTCCTATCCACTACTTAGGTATAAAAGTCACTCCGCGTTGAAGACATGTTCCTATTCTGTCACACATATTTTTCCGAAAATGAAATACCAATATTGATTAATTTTTTCCCAGACAAAAACTGTCATAATTATGCATTGTTAGATGTTTTTCAGACAAAAAAATCATGCGGGAAATATTTTTTCATTTTATTTTTATTTTGGGGGGCACAAAAGTGGTAGGCACATTGTGGAAACATCAAAAAATGGATTTATTGGGCTTTCGTAATGTACAATTCCAACAACAAAAAAGTTGGAAAAAAGTTAGCGCATGGAAGGGCTGGACAAATCCTTCAGTCGCAATATAACAAAATTCCCGCATAAAATACCAACGTTTTGAGGCAGGTTTCAGATAGCAATGTTTAGCAATGTTTTGGGTGCACTATCAATGCTTTCTTCTGAAGATAGTAATGTTTTACAATCAAAGTGCCAAATTCTGCAACCTTTGAATATAACCATCACACAGATTTTGGTATCTTGTGATCCTTTTTAATTACTAAGACTGAAAAATGATGACATTTTCTTACTATTTTGAGAGTATTTGATACCATTTTGTCATGTAAATAAGTGGAAATTTCAAAGTTCTTCAACATCTGTGTCCGTCCGTGACGCTAACAAATTTCCGTCTGTGACACAGTTTGTTACAGGTCTACCCTTCTCCTATAAAAAATAAATCTGTTTTTAAATGCTGTGTATCAAACCATGTATCTCACTTACTATTTGACCTGGAAGGCTTGAGGAATATGGAATTGTTTAAATAGAAATTAAGAAGAAGTACTAAAGGTCCGGAGAACCCTATTTCTATCTTGTCCGTAGTGTTGGAAAAAGACTAATATCTTGACTGCTTTTTATTACTAAGACTGAAAATTCATGACTTAACATTTTTCTTACTATTTTTGTAAGTATTTGATCCCATTTTTTCATACTAAAGTGTAAATAAGTGGCAATTTCAAAGTTTTTTATGTAGTTAACATTTGTGTCCGTCCGTGACGCTCAAAAATGTCCGTCCGTGACAAAGTTTGTTACCCTACCCCTTTAAAAAATAAGAAATATTTTCAAATGCTGTGTATCAGATATTCAAACCATGTATCTTACTTACTATTTGACCTGGAAAGCATTGGGGAATATGGAGTTGACTAGATAGAAATTAAAAAGAAGCACTAAAAGGTAGAGAACCCTATTTCTATCTAGTCCGTCCGTGACACAAACATTTACGTCGTTCTATTTTTAGTAACAAACCCCACCTTATTTTTTTTTTTGTATTTCAATAAAGTTGATGATTCTCTATAACATTAAACATAGAAAGTTGAATAAATGTCAGTAGTTACTTTTTACAAACTGTTTTTCGCTCATGTTTTGCACAAACGTCCGTCCGTGACAAACCGATCAGCCTCACAGAGGGTGATCGGTTCAAGGTTCACATTGGTGTGAAAAAATTACTTTTTGATATTGATATTGAAATGTACCTCACAATATTGGACAACATCTTGGCTAACTGAAACTGCATTTGAAAAGAAGAAAAAATGCGGAAAAGTTTTTGGAACAGTGCATTATTGCCCAAGGGGTAGAAACAAGATGCGTCATGGACGGACATTCTTAATAGAAGTTGACCTTGCCATATTTTATGTTAATGAAACATTTTCAATTTTTTTAAATTAAAAATTGATAGATGGCACATTTATCCATTAAATAAGAAATCTATTTTAGAAAACAAGTTCTGGGAAGTAATTACTCTGCCCTTGTGATAACTTTTTGATGCAGAGCTGTCCGTCCGTGACGCAAAAAAAAAAGTTTTAAAGTTTTACAACTTTTTTCAAGGAAAGAGAGAAAATAAAAACATAGTGAGCTATCTCCCCTATATACCCCCTTTCTCATGTAGAAATGAAACTTAACAATGGTGTCAATAAATAAGTTAAATCAGTGATTAAAAGTTGTCACGGACGGACACAAATTTTGTCACAGACGGACATTATTCAGTTCTGAGTACAAATGCCAAACTGAATCCTGCCCCTCTTACCATAAATGGCAAGAGATAGACCTGCTGCATCATATAAATATACTGTATGCTGTACAATTTTGACCCTTCTTTGATGACTGTATGCTGTGATGCAACTTTTTAAAACAATTTTGACCCTTCTTTGATAAGTTTTTGTTCAATTAATTGTGTAATTAAAGGTTAGTAATAATGGATACATGTAGGCATCCAACCGTGTTTTGAGGTTTTTCAAAATTTCATGAAGAAAAAGCCTGCAACTTTTTATAGTGCAAAGCTTAAAATTAAATTTGTGCTAACATCTCCAATGATACTTTCTGATTTCAATGCTGTTACTTGCTTTTATTTTACATACACTTATTATATGGGGCAATTTTAAACAGTGTCTTTTAACTGATCTCATGCTACCCCTTTTATTTGCAAGCATTATTTCTACCCCTTTTATTTGCAAGCATTATTTCAGCATGTACAGGCAGTAAGGTTAACAAGCGCAAGCTATACTACAGATTCACCAAAGAAGATCTGCTGAGGGTTCACAAATGCGCAAATGCGCAAATAACTTCATTTGACTTCAAGTAATTTTACAGCGCACCTGGTGAGCAATTAGCATCATAACATGTGCTCATTGCTGTAGCAAACCTACTCATTTGCATAAAGGGCATACCTGTATGGACTAGTTCATTTAATGGTAAGAGGGGTGGTATTCAGCTTTGCTTGTGTGCTCAGAACTGAACAGTAGCTAACAGTGTCCGTCCGTGACAAAATTTGTGTCCGTCCGTGACAACTTTTAATTAAAGATTTAACTAATTTATGCCTGCCCTAATTAATTAATACTCCTGCATGGGAAAGAATACATATAAGGGAGATACTTCACTATGTTTTTATTTTTTCACTTTGTCCTTGAAATTAGTTTAAAAACTTTTTGATTTTTTGTGTGTCATGGACGGACAGCAAAACATCAAAATGTTAACGCAAGTCTAGCGATATAACTTCCCCAGAACTTTGTTCCCAAATATTTATCTTATTTGATGGAAAAGTGTGTCAGCTATCAATATTACATGTCTCAAAACTCTGAAAATGTTACATAAACATAAAAATATAGCATGATGAACTTGAACTAAAATGTCCGTCCATGACGCATCTTGTTTTCACCCCTTGGACAATAATGGACTGTTCCGTGAACGTACCGCATTTTGAATTTTTTTAAATGCCGTTTCAGATAGCCTAGATATTGTCCAACATTGTGAGGTACCTATCAATATCAAAATCAGAAATTTATTTTTTCATAACCATGATAACCTTTAACCGATCAGCCTCATACAAGTATGTGCTTTTTTCTGAAAATAGCAATGTTTTGGATACAATATCTGTGCTTTCTTGTAAAGATAGCAATGTTGTGGTTGCAAATCTATGCTTTCTCCTGGAGATAGCAATGATTTGGGTACAATATCTATGCTTTCTTCTGAAGATAGTAATGTTTTGGGGTACAATATCTATGATTTCTTCTGAAGATAGCGATGTTTTGGGAACAATATCTGTGCTTTCTCCTGAAGAAAGCTATGTTTTGGGTACAATATCTATGCTTTCTTCTGAAGATAGCAATGTTGTGGGTGCAAATCTATGCTTTCTCCTGAAGATAGCGATAATTTGGGTACAATATCTATGCTTTCTTCTGAAGATAGCAATGTTTTGGGAACAATATCTGTGCTTTCTCCTGAAGAAAGCAATATTTTGGGTAGGCCTACAATATGCTTTCTTCTGAAGATAGCAATGTTTTGGGTACAATCTATTATTCTGAAGATAACAATGTTTTGGGTACAATATCCATGCTTTCTTCTGATTATAGCAATAATTTGGGAACAATATCTGTGCTTTCTCCTGAAGATAGCAATGTTTTGGGTACAATATCTATGCTTTCTTCTGAAGATCAATGTTTTCAGAGCTTTTTAGGGAAAAATACCATAACATTGGCAGCCTGCCCAGTGTGCTACGGTTGACAGACATTTCTGAATATTTCTTAAAAAGGTCCATCTTTGAAGGACTATAATTCTCCAACGGAAGGACCTATGTCACAGATACGAGTTTCTCTCAATTAGAGCTTTAATTTGATATATAATATGACATGATATGATTCATAAAAGTTGAAAAAATGGGCTGTTCTATTCTACACTACTCGCTAGACCACCATGACCACACTGTAGTGTCATGAGTGTTAAAAATGCTACTCTATCTAGTAGTAGTGACTGATAGTCCCTTCAGGTCTGCAGCAAAAAGAGCCCAGGCAATAATAAAGGAAATATCATGCCTGCTTTATCAACGTTCCCTTAAATTATACGTTTTAAAATGGCTGCACCGATCGGAGGCCAGATTGTGTGGTAGAGCGTGTATTCCAACCATATATCGAGATCTCGAAATTACGTCATTTAAAGTAGGCATTGATATGACGTCACTGTTTGTGATTGATTGGTTTATTGATTTATTGCTTGATTGATTGCTTGATTGATTGCTTGATTGCTTGACTTCATTTAAAAACATGTTCTTACACAGTTTCAAGACGCTCTTTAAATTGACAATCAATCAATCAATCATTCAATCAATCAATCAATCAAATAATCAATCAATCAACCAATCAATCGATTAATCAAGCAATCAACTAATCGATTAATCAATCAATCAATCAATTAACTAAATCAATCGACCAATCGATCAATCAATCAATAAATCAAATAAATTAAATCAACCAAACAATCAATCAATCAATCATAAACTGACGTCATATCAATGCCTACTTTAAATGACGTAATTTCGAGATCTCGATATATGGTTGGAATACACGCTCTACCATTCTGTCAATGCCGACTCACTGTCACTGTGTAAAACTGTCGAATTCAACAGGGTTGTGTGTGATAATATATTTTTTTGTTTTAAAAATTATCCTGTTTCGCTTTGTAGGCTACCGCTTCCACATATTAAACTCATAGATCCATACGAACACAGTACCTTAGTAACGAAAAGAAGCTGTCCCAGACACCAAATCTCTCTAGAATATGTTTAATAATCAGCAGTAAATGAAGTGAAGCTTTGTCTGGACTACCGGACCGAGATAAATCCGAGACAATCAATCAATCCAATCCAACGGCAGTAACAACAGTAATCTCGTGCCCAAGTACAGCTGTTAAAGAAAAAGGGCGTGTACACGGGATCTGACCTTTCTCTGTATACGATACCTGATTATGGGAACGAGCGCATTGTTTACTTTTATTTTTTGTGGTACTTTAATTTTGACAGCAATCCAGGCTAAATTCAAACACTGAATTCTACCGACAGTTGCAAGCACAAACTGATGATAAAAATGCAAAATACTAGCCAGACTTTAGTATCACACCAAAACCAATTATAGAGTCTAATTATAACACATAAAACATTCAATTTAAAAACTCATCTATTTCCGCAGGTGTAATTTGTGAATCCCGGTTTCGGCAGCCTGGTGCTAAAGGGGTCAAAAAAAGTAAACCCCTCGAAAATTAGATTACCTTTGTTTACATAACTTCCGACACAATTAGACGTTTTGAAAAATTGAAACGATTATGAAAAGATAAAACGCTTGGCTACCAATGGAAAGTTTTCCATTTCCGATATCATGTTTACTTTTCCGAAGACAGTCACATTTCCCCAAAATGATGTTTTCAGAAAAAGTGGCACTTGGTCCTACTATACCAGTAAATTTAAAAACTCTCTCTCGTGATTTCTTTGTACGCAAATTAGACTAAGTTTGTTTGCGTAACTCCGCACAGGATTAATCATTTTGAGAAATTTAAAGACTTGTGAAAAGAGAAAGCGCTTGGGTTCTTATTAAAAGTTTCTCCTGTTCCATATCATGTTTTCTTTTCCCAAAATTGTCTCATTTTCCCAAAACGATATTCTCAGAAACAGTGGCATTTTTCAAAATCCTATACAATTTTGTTTGCGTAACACCTTCACACAATTACATGTAGACTTTTTAAAAAATTGAAACGTTTCTGAAAAGTAAAAACGCTAAGCTATCCGTACAAAGTTTCCCGTTTTCAATACCATATTTACTTTTCCCCAAAAAGTCAAATATCCCCAAAATGATGTTTCCGTTAACACGAAATTTGCCAAAATCCAATACAAGTAAGTGCCACTTTTTCTGGAAACATCCTATCGAGGAAATGTCACTGTTTTGGGAAAAGTAAATATGATATCGAAAACGGAAAACTTTATTGGTAGCCAAGCGTTTTTTCTTTTCATAGTCGTTCACATTTTTCAAAACGTCTAGGCCTAATTGTGTGTGAAGTTATGTAAACAAAGGTAATCTAATTTTAGAGGGGACTTACTTTTTTTGACCCTTTCATAAAGCATTGGTTTCCAGTTTTCAATACGATTTACTCCGGTATAATATACTACCGGGTTCCAAATTGTCGGTTCCTTTCATCTCCAGGCTGCTGGAAACTAGTAATTTGTTGGTCAATTTCGGATTCAATGCATCCCTTTTTAATCCATGCTTTTTTTTAATGCTTTTTTTTAATGCTTTTATTGTATCTGTATATTGTTACATTGTGTATTTAATTATCTTATAACCTTTTTTAATGTATTTTTGATTGGTATTTTTTAATATGTTTATCTTGTAAAATAATATGTAATTCCTGTAAAGCACATTGATCGTGTTTTTGCCAATGCGCTTAATAAATCATGTTTTCATTCATATCATTCATTCATTCAATGGTGGTAAGACGCGTGGATAGCAGGGTTTTCACTCACCCTACATCTTAATTTTAAAGAGTAAATTCACTCACCCTACATCTTAGTTTTAAAGAGTAAAATGGACTGAGTCGAACATATTGAGTAAAAAAAATGAGTAAATGGTTGATCAACTCGGAGCAAAACATTACTTTTAGCGGTGCTCGTCCCATGAGTAACTCATAACTCAACTAAAATGAGTACATTAATTTGCGACTTTGACTCAACCGGGTGTGAACAATAATGTTTGTGTCAATATTGAGTAAATATTGTGGTGCTCGCCGATTATACCTATATCAAAGAGTAAATTATACTAAGTCAAACATGTTGAGTGAATAATTGAGCAGATGATTAATCAGCGTGGAGTGAATCATATAGTTGACTCACATATAATCCATTAATTAAAGGTAGATGACCCGATCACATTTTCGTAACACAGAATTATTTCAAACATACGGAGATTTTCATATCATATGAATGCTCGTATTTTTCTCATCATCATACTGAAATTTGACGGCCTAAATCGGTATAATGACAGAGAAATCGACGAAATAGCGTTGAATAACCGCGAATGGTGGTTACCACCGATATAGTTTGTGTACTACTCAATCGGTACAGTTCATAGCATCTTGTGCGTCTAAAATAAGAACCATAATAGCTATAATGCATCTCAAATTTTGGGACACGACGTTTTTAAGGATGACCTTTCATGTAGAATAGAAAACTTCAAGTTGAAAATCGGAACATCTACCTTTAATGAGTCACACGAGTCAAATTTCAGATGACTCGGTTATGAGTCAAATACGAAATGAAAGCGAGGCTGTAATTCTGCCATTTTGTTTTGCAATGGACTGGTGACTAGCGTATATGTTAGTGATTGAGGACACAAATGTTGTCATTTCTTTAGGCATTTCTTTGCTGTAATTGAACACTGCATAGATTATCAAGAAATTGTGGAACTTCTGGAGTTAACAATCAACAGTAAATTTGCGTATTTGGGGAGAATTTTAGCTTCAGTGTTTCTATCTAGTATCGTTACACTGCAGTAAGCTTAGGCCTAATGGATATATTTTAACTTTCTTACTTGATAGTTGGACTTCTGCCTGTTTGAAATAATGCCAACATACTGTTTACAGTCACTAACACTTTTCGCAGATCATCATCCATGTCTACAAATCTCACAAAGCAATGCCGTTATGAGACTCGCTAGAATTCCAGTCTGACTCAATCGTTGAGTGTATTTTTTTACTCAAAAAATATTGAGTCAAAAACATTTACTCAATAGTTGAGCAAATATTTGGCTCAACTAGTGAGCAAAATTTGACTCAACATGGATTTAGTACGTTTCTTTTTTACAACTATTGAGTAAAAAGGGAACCGCTCAACATATGGAGTAAGAATTGAGTAAAGGTTTACGCCTACATTGAGTAGATGTTTGGTCTTCTATTGAGTAAAAATTTGACTCAATTGTGAGTTAACCCGTTAGTCAACACATGTTGAGTAAAATGTACTCAACAACTTGAGCGGTTCCATTTTACCCCAAAAAGAGTAAAATTTTACTCAATATTGTGCACTTTTTAAGAGTGTGGATACAAAGGAAACATCATATTGATTGTGTGTCTAAAACAATTGCTAGAAATATTGGTGTCATGAACAAACTTAAGCACTTTGTTCCAACCCGTATATTACATACTCTTTACTGTATGCCCTCCCTTAGGCCAAAAAAAAAAAATGGTTATATTGGCGTAACCCGCCCGACCCTAAAAATACGCCCGACCCTACACTTTCTTTTTTTTTTTCAGTGAAAAAAAAAAAAAAAAAAAACCGACCGACCCTAAAAAATAAAAAAAATTAAAAAAAAAAATGTTTTTTTCTCGACTTGTACTGAGGGGTACTTCTAACAAACAATAGGGAATGTTTAAACTCGGTTAACATTGTTCAAAAACAGCTGCTAAAAAAAAAAAAAAAAAAAATCCCTACCTACCTACCCTATTTTTGTTCAGCCCGTTACGCCAATATAACCATTTTTTTTTTGGCCTTATCTTGCCTTATTTAGATTATGGTGTAGGCCTACTTATTTGGGGAAACACTTGTAAATCCTACCTGGACACGTCACGTCAAAAATGGGCAATAAGAACTGTTTCTTGTAGTCACTATATAGAAGTCACACTGGACCAATTTTTGCCAAATTTAATATGTAAACACTAGTCACAGATATGTATACTCTTGAATTGGGTATACATGTATGTATAAATTACACCGTAAATGAGTTACCTTCTTCATTTAAAGACTACTTCAAAAAACGTTCTGACATCCACAACTATTCGACATAGTACCAACTTCAATCTAACCAAAAATAAGAGAATATTCTCGGATCACTCAGTTCGCACTAATGCCCCCCCCCCCCCCCCCCCCCCCATCTTTGGAACTCTCTCGAAAATGCATACAAAATTTTCAAATTTAGTAAAACATTTTCGTAATAAATTCAAGCAAAAACTTATTTCAAGTTACGATTAATTATTTTTTTTAGAGCACTATTTCAATTTCACTCTATGGTTATTTGATTTTTTTGAGCAATGTCCTTTGTCTTGTCCGGTATATATTGTTGGTGTCATATTTAGGTTTTAAATTTGGCTGTACTGGTTTTGTGTTTTATTGTCCCAGGGCTTCAGGGGCAGGCTCGCGTTCTTGCGCGTCCTCGCGTCCTAGGACCCCTTATTTTCTTGTTGGACGATAATGGACGCGTAAGTTTACATATTGAACTTCACTAACGGGTCCCAATCGAAAATAAAGGGACCCCTTAAATCTGACGATGTATGGACGTGGAAACCTTAAGAAATTCTGAAAATTGTCAATCTCCATCCTGTGCCTACATTTTAAATTTATTAATGTCCGTAAAAGATAAATACAATGCAAATCCTGTATTTTTAAAAGTTGTTAAACACACTAAATCGCTTCCGAATTGCTTCCGCAAAAGTTTCAAGCGATTTCCAAAACATTCTATATATAAGTATCTTCTACTGATTAACATGGACACGACATAGGTATATGAGTTACATGATCTTACCTTATATTTCTGGGGGACCCCTTAAATTTAGTTTTTGCAGTCCTTAAAGGGTCCTGAAAAATGCAAATGGGACTCCTCACATTTTTGAGCCAGTGCTACCCCTGTTCAGGGGATGGCACTTTCCAGGCCTTTTTGGCCTTTCAGCCTTCTCCTCCATAACCGTTTCGTTTTTCTGTTGTTGTAAATTATCCAATTGTTTCTTACTGTTTTTTTGATGTAATGTTAGTTGTGATTTTGATGTTATGGAAATAAATGATGAATGATGATGAAAAGGGAGATTGAAATACCTTCACTTTTGATTTTAACCTTCAAGAGTGAAACATGTTGGAAATTCCATTGTTTTAGCCTAAAAGACTCATGTAAATAAAGGGGGGGGGGGGGGTTAAATCTAATTCAACAAAAATTGTGGCCTAAAAGAGGCCCTTATTGTGGCCTAAAAAAGGCCCTTCGCAAGGGGAAAACCGGGAGTTGCGCATATACGCAATCGCAAAACAAATCACCAAAACCCGTGAAGTTGCATTAAACCAGGAAAGGTGAGAAGAGACTCTTGTCACCTTTCCTGATTAAAACCATGTGAAAATACGACGGACCGTTCCATTAAAACCCACGCCAAGTTGCATTAAATCCCACGAGAACACGGACAATTCCATGAAATCCCGAGCCGGTCTGATGATAAATTGTTGGGGGTTTTGTGGAAATTGGAAATATTTAATGTGATTACCTTGCTGTTATTGTGTAGATGAATTAATCAAATTTGAACATGGATGGGGAGTGTCATCAGCTTTTAAATTATTTTGGAATACTGCTTGATTAAACTTAACACATTACCCCTTTTCAGCCAAACAAACACTTGGCCTACATTCGATTGAACAATATTTTCTTTTAATAAAAAAGGATGAAGTATATATTTCTTTAAAAAGGATGCTATAGCTGCCCTGACAAAATATATTGACAAAGCCAACCTTACCATGCTTTGGGTCTATAAAAGCCCTGAAAACACACTAAGCCCTATCTCTTGGTAATTCATTCTACAAAAAAATGGCGCCAATACCGTTTTTCATTCTTTGGTCCAAAAAAACGTTAACCGTGCATTTTGGTTAGTAAATCCAAGTAAATCTGTTCTTTTTTCTTGTAGAACGTATATAACGAGTTATGATTTGAGCATTTGAAGTAATCATGTTCATGATTGTATAATAAGGATTTTCTTATTTCAACACACCTTTTTGTGCATGCAACATGAAAGGTTACCAGTATCATCTCAAACAACATTTTTAAAAAATGGTTGCGATTTTCATTTTGGATAACGTAGATCACTAATTATTATAGGCTGTGCACACAAACTGTTATGCTTTAGTTTGAAGAAACACGAGGGTGGTGTTCACAACTTTATACATGACACCAGTGACACATAGCCTAACTTATAAAAAATAAAAAAATAAAATGTTAAAAAAAAAAGTTTTTCAACTTATTCAAACATATTGGCATCATTTTGTGTAGAATTGCCCACATACCCCCCCCCCCCACCCACCCACCCACCACCCCCCCCCCCCCCCCCCCCCCCTTAACACGGAAAAATGAATTCGAGGCAAATATACGACACATTCTCTACAAACAATTTTTGGTAGAGACTATCGCTTTTTAAATCTAGGCCTATACCTGATGAAAGCATCTTCACTGAAAGATTATTTGTATACATATACAATTGGCTTATTAGTGCTTGTTAATTTTGCTATCTTCATTAGATAGCAGGTATCCATACAAGATGATGTTCACTCACAATTATTATTATAACAATATCATAATGATCACAAAATGTTTCAAAATGATTCAAGGTACAAGTAGCATAACATCAAGCCTATTTAGAGCGCACTACACTAAATATAAGGATGTCCCGCACCTTTAAAGGGCACACAGAGAGATTTCACAGAAATGAAATTCAATATTTTCCATTGTTTATAGATAGATGATATACGTACATAGAAACCCTCTCATGTAAGATTTCTTCACAAAAAAAATCAGTAAAAATGAAGAAATAAGGACATTTTCTCAGCATTTCCGAAGGTATACTCATTATTAGTGCTTTTCACTTTTTTTGTATTTTGGTTAAAAGTCATCGCCATTGAATCAGGGAGGTCATGACTAAGCATCACGTAACAAGCCATGAGTGGTCTTCAAGGTTATTTTGAATAAACATGAAACAATTAAGTGAGAAGCCAATCTGTGGCCTTTTAGATGAATATGGGTAGTTTCGATGTGATCACATAAAAACTCAAATGCTAGCAAATCCATGCATTTTACATGAAATACTGCAAATTAAGCTCTATAATTTTGGGTGGTATAGTTAGTACGTATATAACTTATAAGCATTACGAATATGTGAAAACCCAACTTCTGAAAAATTGAGGGCTCCCTCCATGAAGGATCTCTTAGTGCCCTTTAAAAGTGATGCTGGTTAATAAAGTAATGTGGCATAACAATCGATTTATAAATAAATGGGTATAACGCAGGAGGGCCACGAGGTAACTTGAAATAATGTGGTTTATTATAAGAATAACCATGGAAATAGCTTTGGGGAAGGGTGTTAATAAAGTTTGATCAATATATTAGATGAATCTCTTTTGCCCATTGGAGCGAAAATTGTTATTGTCTGGGAATTGCGTTGGGCATCCATGGTTACCTCCGACCAATCACGGGTCACTTCCGGGTTGTTTTTCATGCCCGCTCCAATTCCAATTCGGTGCCCAACAATTCGGTGCCCAACATGATTGTAATGATTCGTATGTTGCAAAATATCAGCTGAGAGACGGCGCGTATTTCGCGTGCACCAAACATGTGTAACATGCGGCCCGCCGGCCTCTAAAATCAGTGCGGCCCACGAAACAATCCCAAAATTCCCATGCGGCCCGTTTTATTACCGGTATCCCTATAATACCGTTAAACTTCATCTATAAGCCC
>CM069454.1:30219518-30561349 GCA_035610835.1 Ophiura sarsii | reverse complement strand
CTCAAACCGGGATAATTGCTGCTGATTGGTTAGGGGAAGGTGGGGTAATGGCGGACACCTTTTGTCAGAGAGGTATAACACACATATAATACGTCATATAACAATAAAAATCATGTAAACACAAAGCACTGTGATGGTTCTACCTTTTATCAAGTTTTATCAACTCATCATTTTGAAATTCGAAGCTACGACGCAATAAAAAAAATGGCGTTGTCCGGCATTACCCCACACTCTGGGGGTAATCCTGGACCGTATTTTTCAATGGCAGCCCTCTTTTTATTGGAATACAGTATTTCAATGGGAGTTAAAAAATACAATTTTTAAAAGTGTAGCAGAAATCAAAGAACAATGTCACATATTTATATGGTCAACAACTATTACCGATTTATGATGTTAAATTGACCACGCCCATATGGTTACCATGGAAACGGTACATGTCCGGGATTACCCCAATCCATGTACAATGTATGGGCACATCCTCTCTTATTATTATGCTCATCATTGTGACTCCGAATTCATTTCTTTTTTATCAGAAGGTATCATACATTAAATAAAAAAATAATAAGACTTTGTTTTCCTTGATGTAGAAATACCAGTTTCAAAGAGAAAGTAATGCACCAAAATATCAACTTGCCCAAAAAGTGATTTTTGTAATTCTCGCGAGAATTTGCGAGACAACCATCCCATTTAAGTTTTGTGTGATTTCAATGGAGAGTCACCTAACATCATAGGGTGGCAAAATACCACCTTCTTTCACCTGCCTTTAGATACAGCCCTGTCCGCGATTACCCCGCGTCCGCCATTACCCCACCTTCCCCTATGCTAATTTCGAAGCAAAATACCCCCCCCCCCCCCCCCATTGGTTGAAAAAGTATGGTGTTCATTACGTCATGAGCGACCGATCTTTCGAGTTGAACTGAAGTCAACTGGTGGCGACTGGTCGTTTCCAGTCAAGCGATCTCTTGATGATGTATCGGGGGTTTTATATGACGTAAAACTCGTCATAGGAGCGATTTTAATCGCAAAGCGACCTTAGTATGTTTTCAGCATAATATAAAGAGACTGAATTCGTAACTCACAAGGGGCGTTTCATATCACAAGGAGTTCTGTTTCTACAACAGTGTTTCTACGTAGAAAGGTAAGAATCTTACTAAGATAACAACAATATGTATTAACCATTAGCTGATCTGAATGGCGAAATGCCGGCAAGAACATTTTGATGCAATTTCATATCATCATGCGATCGAAGCGTATTATTATTTAATCTTTACTATATTATGTCTAGGCTTGACTCATTGCTTGCTTTTGTCACATTTTTACTGACGGTTAGTTTTATCGCTTTAGTATCCCTTGTTATTGCTTGTTTCCCCACACCAAGTTGGTAAATCTTGCGTTCATTCTTTGCTTTTACCATTTACAGATTCTTCATAATTATACACTGAGCCAAAAAAGAAACTTATAAAAAAAAGAACCTTATAAAATTTTAACAGATCACCAAATAAAATTCTGTGCATGAAAATGTACCAAATTTGGATACAATATTGACTGCAATGTATTGCTTCAAATGGCAGTCAATAACCAATTGTTTGCTTCAATGACACAAGAGAAATGCGCACTGACCCTATAATGGTCATCTGTTAAAATTGTATAAGTTTTTCTTTCTCTCTGTGTCCTCCTTATGACAATGTTACAAATCTTACTTAATATATTTAAAAAAAAGATCCTTTTACTGGCCGGCAATATTGACACAAAGTTGGATATTGTGATTGTCGCTCGGTTAATTATAGATATCTAGATGTATAAGTATTAAGATAATTGGAAGTCTGGTACGTACCTCAAAATACGACTTTTAATAAGGTATTTATTATGTTTTACCAGATAATCGGCATCATCCGCATGTCCATGTATCTTATTCTATAATATTTAATCTCAGTTCTTAACATTAATTCCGTGGTATAGAGTTCTGTTCTGGTTCTAGAACTTGGTTGGTTATCTTCACGGATTGTTGATAGATACGTCGGTCCGAAGGATCCATCCCTTCCCAAAGTAAATTGTAACGCAAAAGGATAGGTGTAGTATCGGAAAAGCTTGGTACGGAACCAAAAAAGGTGGCACTATAATAAATAGAAAGATTACCAAAATACGTTGTGATAATCTTTCCTCATGTGCAAATGATTAATTTTTAAAGCATTCTTGCTTGGATGAATACATAAATAATAAGTTTCGTGGTAAACCTTTTGATATTTCAAAATTATATACATCCGTCATGCTCATCATTTTTATAATATCAATGTAGAAACTATTTGGGATCTACTATTTGAAAACTCAGGTAACATAGTTTGTGAAATTATGCTTGCCTACATTCTGTAGCTTGCGCTTAATTGTTCCTTCTAATCATCAAATATTGTTGCATGTACGGAACAATTATTTTGGATTATAAATGAAAATGTCTCAATTTCTCAAGTCATACAAATTACACATTTCATATATAAATTACTACAAAATTAATAATACAAAACAGTACTTACATGGTCCGCAAATTATAAAGCACGTTCAAAACAAATCTCCAAAGGGTGAGGTCTGCACACTGAAGACACCAGAAGCGTTGGTCCGTTTCTCCCAACAACAAGTATGGTCGACGTTACTGTACCCCCAAGTACAATGTCAAGACTAAATACATTATGTCCTTGCTAGCACAACAAAATCACATTTATTTTCTGTGCACAGCATCCCGGCTTATACAAGTTATTATTCTTGCGCCATGTATATCAAGTCAAACCATGATGTCTGCAGAAACCTAAAACCATGATTCGGAGTACATGCTATATACATGTTTACTCAATGATGGTAAAGTGAGGAATGATTCAACTATCCCAGCCCTACTTCCAAGAGAGGAATTATACAATTCAACAGGTGATTCAATTCTACACCTGGTTTTGAAATGATATAATTATATACTATTGATACATTCACTAAAAGTTGTTATGACTCTCTAGTCAATAGTCAATCTTAAACCATCCCGAATTTACATATCAATATACCCTCTATAGTTCATCACAATCCATCCTATTGTGTCCACAATTATCCATCTCTGATCCCACTCTGAGTTAACGCCTGGATGAATATCGATGTCTTACATAAAATGTTAAGGGTGCGGTCATATTTTATGAGAGTATATTAAGGGCACGGTCAAGATTATAACACATAGGGTTTGAAATGATCATAAATCATTATTTAATATCAGAATGATTTATAAAATGGGTTCTAATGTGACATTCACACAGTAATCTTAAAAACGTTTCCTTCATCATAGTGATTTAAGGGAGAATTATGATGATGCATATTAGGTTGGTAGATCAAGTTAAGCAACAAAATGAAAGAAACTATGCAAACCACTATAATCCTGGTCTCACAGGATTATAATTGAATGGCTATTAAATCAATTTATTTCCAATAAGATAGACGGCCGTCCATTTATACCGACCCATCAATCATACATGTAGTTATAAAACAGTATCTGACATAGCAGTCTCGTTTAGCTGAATTGGTTAAGCCGACAGTTTGGGCTAGGGCAATTGTGATCGCAGGTTCCAGATGACAATTCCTGGTTCGAATCTCACTTCAAGACTTCTTCTTTTGGAAAGGTCATAATTTTCAATTTTTTGACAGTGTTTTATTTTTATCATGAATGAACAAGGAATCTATCTTTTTCGTTGGTTTTTTATTTTATTTTTTTAAATGAAACAAAATTTAATCAAACTGGACACGCAAGCCATGGCCAGTCAATAACGTTTTGACTGTTTGCCTGTTGTCCTCATTGATTCGAAACGCGATATTACACGTTTGTGCCATACCTATTCTTGGAGAAACACAAATACAAAGACAAAACAAATAAAACAAAACTGAGTGGAAATAATAAAAGAAATCACGCGAAGGACTTATTTACGGCACCATCCATCTTTTTAAGTCTGTTTAAGTTTTTCGGAACTATAATACACACGTTTGACGGATTGCCTTTAAATTGCACGCCTAATGAACATGTCATAGTTTGAGCAGCTCACGTGGTATTGAAGGTCATGCATTACATTCATGTAAATGGTAGTATAGTGGCCACGTGTTATTGATTTATAGCGGATTAGTTTTAGGATTACGAAACTGTGTCTATATCACTAAAGAAGTCCTCTGCCCCAAATTCTACAGACATGCTACATGCTTGTATCGATCAACTGTGAACCATATACATGTACATGTACATGTATACATGGTGTCTCTAAAAACTCGAATCAGGAATTGTCATCTACAGGGTGTCCCAAAATTCTATGCACGTTTTTGAAGAGTCATATCTCATAAAATATAAATCATATGGTATAAATGTAACCATATTTTGATAGACGAGATTTGGGAAATTATTTTGATACCAAACACAACCATATTGGTGAACCCACAACATAAAACTGGTTGAAAGTTTGTGGCCGTGTGCCAGACCTACCTATACCAAGTACCACACATTGTTGCTAAAATCAGGTGCGCATAAATTAACGGTATGAAAGCAACGTTGCGCATTAGTAACAGTTCACTGATTACCTTGCAACATTAATGTTTTATTACCAAACTCGGTCAACCACAACATACATAGGCATAGTAGACAAAATTGCACAGCAAAAGTCTTCATTCAAGGTGGTTTACAGCATAGATAAGCGAATACAAATGGTATGGTTCTATACGCTAAAACAAATTCAGTTCAAATCACTCAACAAAAGTTCAGAAAACATTTCAAGAATATCCATTCTGAAGTTGGTGGATACATTTTTGAACACAGGAACTGTTAACTGTGCATGATTTGTCTCGATGTGGTAGAAAAAAGACTAAAACAAGCAGCATTAAAATAATCCGGTAAGTTTAAATGTTAACATGTTTGACAGCTGTATGATGTGTGTGTTCACTTTTCTGTTACGTTATTCAATTTTTTAGGTCTGTGTTTTGGCTTGCATTAGCACACGTTCCTGTATAAATATGGAAACATTTAAACTAGATTTCACTATAGAAACGAACATTATGTGTGATATAGTTTGTTATTATGATGGGATCCCTGTAATGTAAAATTTAAATATTACAATTGACGGATCACTTTCCGTGTAACCAACTCTAACCGTCTTTTCGTTAATCTCAATAGGTGTGGATTTATGAGCTTTATTCCTCCGAAATATAAAATTACATTTTTGCAGTAATATATATTTTACTTCGATGGTGGCATTACAAACAGATGTTACTTCAATGTTTGGTTTCAAAATGATTTCCCACATCTCCTCTTTCTAAATATGTATTCATATTTTCAATACGACTTATATTTTGTGAAATACAAAGTTTCAAAGTCGTGCATAGACTTTTGGGACACCCGTAGAACCAACAATGGCCAACTACTCATAAACACCACAACTTAACAAAAGACCATAAGTAGCAGAACTGAAAAGCAGTGAATTGTAATCAACGTATTGTCTCATTGTACTCCATCCATGCATGATGCATGTCTTCACAAAAATACTAAGTCGTTGAGGTTGATTTAAATGTTTGTACTATTTATAAACGATTGTGATAACATTAAAATTAAAATAAAAAATAGTAGAAAGAGAGAAAAAAGCGGGAAAACCCACATTAAAGACAAAGATAGATTCACTATTTATTCATGGTAAAAATAAAGTTAAGAATTTGATATACACCGTAAATATTTATAAACTTTCCAAAAGAAGAAGTCTTGAAGTGAGATTCGAACCAGGTATTGTCATCTGGAACCTGCGATCACAATTGCCCTAGCCCAAACTGTCGGCTTAACCAATTCAGCTAAACGAGACTGCTATGTCAGATACTGTTTTATAACTACATGTATGATTGATGGGTCGGTAAAAATGGACGGCCCTCTATCTTATTGGAAATAAATTGATTTAATAGCCATTCAATTATAATCCTGTGAGACCAGGATTATAGTGGTTTATAGTTACTTTCATTTTGTTGCTTAACTTGATCTACCAACCTAATATGCATCATCATAATTCTCCCTTAAATCATGATGAAGGAAACGTTTAAGATTACTGTGTGAAACATTTAAAATAAGCCAATGAATACATTTTGCTGTAGTTAATTTGTAGTATAAATGTGTTTTAGCTTATAAAAAGGTTGGACTATTAAGATCATTACTTTTTACAATCAAATTAATTATGCGCTTGTTTTTTAAAAAATAAAAATAAAGCTTGTATAATTAAGTAATAATTTTACATTCAAGTTTGCATTAATTTCTATATCACTAGGATTTCAAAAGAAATTGCAAAGGGTGTACTTGAGAATCGAACCACCAACCTCGTGATACTGAAGTTGACGCTTTACCGGGCGCTTTACCAATTGAGCAATTCGTCTGTCCATGAAATTATTTATATAGTAATACAACTTTATAGTATTGATTATCGAATACACTAAACTCATTCGTGCTAATTTCTCTAGATCAAAAGAGGGCGCTCATACCTCTTTATCTATTTCAGCTTATTAACTATATATTAGTCAATGTGGGCTTATAGATGAAGTTTAACGGTAGTTTTACACAAATGGCGGATTGATTTAGTGGTGTGCTCCCTTATAATTTAGTAGGATGACGCACTGCATTTAGTAAATATAACTCGCAGCGTGATTGCGTGATAAAATCCCTGGTTAAAATGGCGCTTGCAGCAGCAACAGCGAGTAAAAAGATGAAATTACACGAAGAGAAGCGGGTATTCAATTCAATTGTTCATTAATGAACAATGGACTGAGGATTGTTCTTCCTAAGCTTCCTCTCTCCCTATTTATACTCCTCCTCCGGGCATATTTTGGAATGTTTGACAATCACTGCGGCCCGTGAATAGGCCTAGATCTCAAAACCACAATGAGGCCCGTGTGGTAGAAAATGTTGCACTTGCTTGCATACTAGTTTTTCGCAATCCGGCAACTTTAAAATGATTCAATTTATCTTTAAATGCAATTTTCTTGAAAACATGTGTTTCTGTCCAGATTCCAGCATCCGTGTTATAAACTTCTTAACAACCCTGAACTCTCAGCAATAACTCTCAACAACCCTAAAATCTCAACAACTGTAACCTCTTTAGTAACCCTAAACTTTCAGCAACCCCTAACTCTCATTATGGATTTAGCTGTAACAGAAAATAGAGACATGATATTAACTTCAAACTTTACTGTGATTGTGAAACACTTTAACCTGCACAAATATCCTCCGTTTGAACTGTATACCTCATCTCCTTTCACATAGGCCAAGAACTTATTGGATGATCCTTCCCATATCGGCTGCAATTGTATACTTTCTTGCTAGCTGTCTTACAAGTATCATATTGACACAAGACAACTCCTCCGATAGCAAGTTGACTTAAGTAACTATAGTTGATTCGCAGACATTGGCCGATTCACCATTTCAGTCAGAGGTAACAGAGAAGCAAAAGAGGGGGAGGCACTCGAATTTTAATCGTAATATGGCATGGATAATACCTTGTCATCATCAGTGCCTGTACTATTGTGACGTATTCACCACTATGTAAAGATAGGGTGAACAACTATTATTAAACCTAGTGACTGGGAACTTGCGGCAAAATGATCTGCATTGACTTTGCCTGCAAACAGGTGTTGTCAATTGCCGGCATATTTTTGATAAAGAAGATGTGTTGTTATTCAGATAAATTGATGAAGGTATTCAGGTGGTCTGACTGGTCTCATAGCCAAAAATATATAAAGTAACGTTTATAATCCGTATCTTGGTTGATATAACTTTTTCTCCATCTAGGCCAAATGGTTTTGTACCTGGTTATACAAAAGATGATGATTGAATTAATTCGTTTTTTCTCACAAAGAACGGGTCTTTTTTAGTTTAATGTTTCCTTTATGTCACGTGCATAATAAAAAAGGAAAATAATAAAAAGTTAAACTAAATTATGAATAGGTTGACAAACATAACATTTTTCTTTTGAAAACTATATACGGTCGATGATGGTCGATTTTTATTATTGTGGTGACCGCTTCCAAAGGGATAACATATTTCAAGCTGTTGGATTAAGTATTTGGTTGCCGTGATTTGTAAAGCTACATGATCAGCTATATTCACTAATCACTAAGCCACACTTTCATGAATAGCATATGATTATGGAACGCAAATATTAAATAACATCTATAAAAGTACCGCTGTTTCATCATTGGTCAAAATGGGTTCCTCTAACGCCCAATGGACGAGGTCCAAAATCGAAACCGATACGCCAGAGTTTATGAATCTACTAGGGGCCTATAGTATTCTCTCTGTAATGATATCAAACTTTGGCTGGTGCATGGTGGCATATCCAACTCAAGTGGGAATATTGATGCATTAACAAGTAGAACGATTCACCTACTTATAGAGGAGGCTATTTTCTGACGAAAATATCGATGGAATCTATGGAATCAGCTTAAATAAAAAAATAGCCATAATAGAACATAATTATGTTTAACACAACACTTATCAATAAAAAGGTTGTACTATGATATTATGTTTAATTTACATACCTACTGCGGATGAGTACCTACTCAATTTCTAATAATATTGACCGATTCTCATACTATTTTTATTTGCCAGTCTGTTTGTGAAATATGTTTGTAATTTCTGGCTGCGTATCCCTTGATGTTTTTCGCACAAATAAGTTCATCCGGATTTAAATCGCAGTGATATTGTTGTAGTCTGATTATTTCATGTCCATGCTTTATCTGTTGCAAGTCGTCAGTTTTGAAATTCGTGTCAGTACTTATTAATGACATCATAAAGTTGAGGAATCTTCAATGAATGTTATTTCTAGTTTGTCATTCCTGCCTTTCAGCCTTTAATTAAACTTGACGTTGGTGTTTCGCTCTCAACGCTACAAGGAATAATATATCCATGATGAGTTTCACAGGAATATTTGGAAAGGTTTCTACTTGTTACTTTTATTAAAAATTACAAAATGGCAAATACAAAATTATTGTGGCCTCCTGCGTTGTGATAAATCTTCTAAGTTCACCAGTTTCGATCGTTTTCAGCTTTGTGTTTTTATTCATATGCCGAAATCACAGGTGACGATTTCAAAGCCTTTAGATTTCATATAATGCGCAAATGGTTCGATATTTGGCTCTCTTTGAATGGTACACTATTAAACCATGGCAGGTAATTACCTGCCATGACTAAACATAGCTGCTACGTGCATGCGTGTGATGAGAATAATATGCGTTGGAGCAGTATTGTGTATATTTTGCATAAGGCAGCTTTAAATTGTTTCAATTCACATAATAGTTGAGGTTCGACCGGAGGTTAAAATGGGATCCTTCGACAACTAGCGAATATACGCCATTCGATGAATTCACTATAATACCTGTGGGAAACTATATACATAGGCCTACACGTTACATTTTCGATTCTTTGATAAATGATATGCATAAAGTTCATTGATCAAGGTTGTGATCACATCTTGTAAAATTCCATTCGATTCCTAAAGTATGTTTGCAGGGGTATTTCACTGAGCTTGCCGATCGGGTCCACTTTTAAATTGAACTTAGTCAGCATAGAATTGGGGGCGCTATACCGATCAGGCGTGATGATTGTAGCAGACGACGCAACGCTGGCCACGCGTCTCTCAGACGACCCAATTTGGCAACGGGAGTGCACCATTTTGAATTATTTTTAACAGTCATCGCCCGGTTAACGATAAAAATCCTTTTAAAAATGATAGTTTAAAATTCGCGATTACGTATTATTCACTACGAATTCAAAATTTAGGTTTCGCGTGGCCACCGTCGTCTGTTTAAATCTACAGCGCCCCCAAACCTATGCTGACTAACATGCCGTTTAACCTGCCGTTAAACCTGGTTAAACATTGTTAAACGCGTTAAACGCCGGTCACCGACACATTCCGGACGATAACCATAATTTATTCAAATATGCAAAAGGGTCCGTTTTCGCTACGTACGTTACGTTAGTATACGACTTTCCTATCCCAAAGTTAATAGTATCCCTGATGTTTGTCTTGACGCTTGAATTGGTAAAAAACCAAGATACTTGTGTAGATGTTATACTGTTCGTCCACCTTGTACCACTCACGAATTATGCGACAAATAATATCAAAATTAGTGACCCGAATTAAAATTTTAGTTTGAAAAGAGAACGTGATATTTGATCATCTGTATTTGTATTTGCTATAATTATCGCTATATCAGTATCCACAGCGACCTATATTCTCTGATTTTGTCGTAATTTCCAATGCAAATAATGAATATAACGCCATGGTAGGCCAAGGCGTTTTTGGTTGTGTTACCCTCAGCGACCGACCCTTAATTCTCAAAAATAGGGTCCCAATTAGGGCGGACTATGGCTCCAGGGAACTAGGTTTCCTTCTATACCGGTTTAACACGTTCCACGCGGCAGGCGTCGTCTACAGACGACATTCCAAAAAAGTCACAAAATGTTTTATAAATGTCCAAATTATTGAATTTCATTACCATTATTTGGAATCACCATGAGAAATGCATTGAAATAAGTCACAAACATGCTTAGCATTCATTCAGTTATCCTCGAGATAGACCTTGAAAGTTGGGAAAGGTTTCTGAAAAATAGTCGCGTTGCAGGCGACCTTAACCGTGACATGGCTTACATCTGCGATTTTATTGCATTATATGTTAAAGGTGTCACTGTTTATTGTTGATTATGAGTGTACTTTTTGATTTCAAAAGTTTGTTCAAATTGATCAGATTTGAGATAAGGCAAAAAAAAAAATTGTTATGTTGTCCTCGACCGCCCGCTCGTCATTTTAGGGCCGCTCCGATTTTTTTATTTTTTTTCAGATTTTTTATTTTTTAAAAATCAGATTTTTTCTTTTCTTTTTCAGATTTTTTCCCCAGTTTTTTTCAGGTTTTTTTCAGATTTTTTTCAGATTTTTTTTAAACAGTTTAAATGGCATTAATATTAAATTAAGTGTTTATAACATATATGTGCGGCTCTTAGAGTGATTTTAACTTCTTGTTGGCTGAACTTTGAGCTTCTGCTGGTAAAAGAAAATTAAAAAATTTAAAAAAAAATCAAAAAAAATCCGCCCGCCCGCCCCTCCTCTCTGAAAGCTGTGGAGGACAACATAACAATTTTTTTGGGGGGCCTAATTATAGACACCTGTAAGATGTCACCTTGATATACTGTATATAAACGCCACATACGGCTGGATAGCTTATTAAATTTTATGACTGTACTTTAAACTCCACACGCTATAAAGAAACTAAGTTGGTTCAGTTCAGGGTGTCAAGGTAAACTTCAAAGTGGCAACACTGGCATAAATGCCGAGCATAATGCTTGGATTGTTGAACCTTTTTGTTTGTGTTTGACATTTTCAGCTCTGTGAATCTTGCCGTTTACTTTTAACCCGTGGTTCATCAAGATGAAGTCGCTTCTGAGCGTACCACTGTTTGTTACCTTCCTCACGGCTTTTGTTACAGGTAAGTGTGTGTTTCGTGTTTTTTTTCTTCTTTATCATGTTTCTATTAGCAGTGCTTATGTTGAGTTCTAAGGTCAAGTAGTAAAGTTGGTATTTGGTAGGTTAGGCCAATTTAATAGGCACAGATCCAGCAACACCTTCATTCAGATTCAGATCTGCAGAGAGTGGTCGAAAAAAGAGCTACACTTAATATCAGATGCAGATGTTTGGCATATATGTTGAAAATAGCATTGAAATTGAAGTTCTAATTAGTAATTACGACATTTTAATTTCGTGGTAATCTGTCTGTCTACGCACAAATCTATAATGGTGGGAATGCAGTATTGCCCTTATTTGGGCATGTTGTACTAGTTGAAATGAATGGTAGGCTCAGCATTCTCATAGACTCAAGTTGAAAATAACACCAGTTTTGATAGTGGTCTTTTTCAATTTTTTGTTAGTTCTTTATCGCTTGTTCAATTTTTATAATTAATATGAAATATTTGTTAATGTTGCACCGATTTCCGAGATACATACTAAAACAAGTGTACCTTTGGCGAAATTCTGAAATGTCATTAGCTTAGCCTACTTGTTTTTTTGAAAATCTTATGAAAAAGTTATGGACCAAAAAGTGCCAAAAAATGTGATTTTTTTACCTCCAAAATCATGAAAATCGCATTTTTGGGAAAAAAATCACCTTTTTTGGCACTTTTTGGTCTATAACTCAAAAACAAAAAAGATAGGCAAAAAAAAAAAAGGACCCCGGGTAATGATATCACGATTATCATAAAACTAGTTTGACAAAATTTAACAAAATATATTTTGAGTTATCTTTGCAGAACCTAAAATGTTTTTTATAATTTTTTCCAAAATGGTCAATTTCATTATCATGGTTGGATTCATTGAACTCTTTTCTGCAAAAAAACTGTATACGTTTATAAAGATTAAATGAATATTGAAGAAGTTACGGTAGTTTTACGGAGGCTGTATACCTGAGAGTCCACACCCCCCTTAAAAACCATGGGTCAAAAGAATGTTGGTTAAAAAGTATACTATTACTACATTGGTTAAACATGAAGCGTTGGTTAAAAATTACTTTTAATACTGCGTTGGTTAAAGAGTAAAAATATAATTCATTTTTAGTTTATTCAACGTTGGTTAAGGCATCATAATTTTAACCAACAATAGGTCATAACAAGATTCCCGCCAAATCGGAATTTCAATGGCGAGAAAATATTTTGTGCATATTATTTAGACCACGTCAGAATTTGTACTAGTATATGAAATCAATCGTGTGTATTTTCCGCCCCTGGTATATTGTGCCCGATATTTGCAATATTGGACCAATATTGGTTTTACATTGGCGCTATTCAATCGGCATCATGTTGGCAACCAATTGTGTTGAGCGACGCATCCGCGTCCAAATAAAACGTCGAAAAGGGTCCAGATTTGACCACACGACGTCGTCGACGTCTTTCTGAAAAAGGGGTACTTTTTAGGGTGCATCGCACTTTAGGGTATCAATTACATCATCGAGGTATCGACGTTTAGGGGTACTAATTGTTGTACATAATGTGCGACTTCAATAAACATGCAAAATGTTTTTAAAAATCTTCAATATTTCCCTACTTTAATTGTATATCCCCGGTATATCAAAAAAGTTGCCGATTTTTCAAGCCTTCCCTGAATTAAGATTATTTTGAGCATTACTATAATATTACACCATTTAGGGGTGCATTATTGAGTGTTGGTAACGCCGTTTAGGGAAGGGGTTTGTATATGTTGCGCCATTTAGGGTTATCAAAATAGTGTTCTGGTTTACACCATTTAGGGTCCATTTCAGAGATGCTTGGACGGGCATGTGTACCCGCTTGGTATGTTCACTGACTCCCCCCCCCCCCCCCCCCCCCCCGGGAAACTCACATAGCTTCAAAAGAAAATACCCACTTGTCCATCCCTGTCTTGATAATCTAGGGTTAAACTCATACGGAATAAAGCTAATGTTTTTTACAAATCTGTATTACGGAAAATTAAGTCGCAACCGGGTCAATGCTACGCATGGACTACAATTTACTTTCTTTTGGCAAGAAATTTGGTGACGCCTGAAGCGTGTCGGATTCCATAGAAATCTGGATTTGCCATTTGCAGACATCAAGAGTCAAGACAGTTAGTTGGAGTTCAAGCTTGGGCATAAAAAAAAAGCAATAAGGCCAACAAAAAAGTTGACTTGCCCTTTCAGGGCCAGAGTCTGGGTCGGACGGTCGGATTTTTTTGATTTTTTAAAATTTTAACAGGGAGATACTACACAAAAACACGTTTTAAAGATTTTTTAAATATTTTTAAACAAGCAGATACTACTCAAAAACACGTTTTCATCTTTCTTTATTGTTATGTGCTTCTTTCAAAAACAAAAACAAATTATTATTATTATTTTTATATTTTTTTACTTTGAAAAAAGAAATCATAATAATAATAGCGACCCTAGATTTCCGAAAATTCGGGTCGGTCGGAAAGGGCAAGTCAACAGTTTTTTGTTGGCCTAAGTGTAGTGACCCCTCCTGAGGCTACAGGAATTTGCAATAATTTGCAATATTATTGGCAAATTAGTGCAAATTAGTGTTCAATGTTTAATTTCAAGAAGTTTGCATTAATATGCACTGAGCCATTTACAATAATTTGTAATAAAACAACTTCAATAAAATTCAAGTATTTTCAATAACTTTCAATTATTGTAGCAATTATTTTCAAATAAGTTGCTATTATCAATCAGGGCAAACTGCCAAAGGGCAACCTGTGAAATTGTTTCGAATCTGGAAACATATTGTCGTATCAGGCAAAAGTGCTTTTTTTGCAATTGGTTATTTTTGTGGATTGGAAAACTACTTTGCATGTTCAGTTTAGTGGTTACTTAATTTAATCAAGTCAAAATCATAACCACTTAGGCCTATCATAAAATATAAGGGAACACATCAAAACTCGACCGCGCGGCAACCGCCGGTTCCGCCCGGTTGGACCGCATATCATTGTTTAGAACAATAGCAACCGGCTGCAACCGCACGGAACCCCACGGAACCGGCGGTTGCCGGGCGGTCGAGTTTTGATGTGCTCCCTATATTGCAAACTTTGTGGTTTATTTTTGCGAAGTTGAGCCTGCAATATATTAGCGAAATTAAATAGATCGCAAGATTAAGTAGTTTTTTTGCCTCTGGTGTCTTTATTTTAAGATAGATAATCATCGTTTTTGGTGAATCATGCTCAGAAAATAATTTTCTAAGTTTTGACCAAGGCTCATAAATTTTAACAGTGAGGTTTGATATGGTTTTAAGCAAAAGGCTCAAATTAATTAATTAAGTGAAATTTTGTGTGGAGATGATCTATGTCTGTTTCGCACACACCTGTATTACTAGCATGTTTGAAAAGCCTGGTAAACAGAATGGGTATTAACGTTGCTATTGCGGCAACTACAGTATCTGATACTAGCTAACGGGACACATACACTTAGTTTGACAAAAAAAGCAACCGTGAAAGTTAAAATACTTCTATATAATATTTGAAATATATTAATTTAATACAGGCATTCACCAACGCGATAGAGTGTAACGCTATTTTTGAAGTTTATAGACACTTATTTCACCCATTTTTTTTATTACACGTAAACTCGAACCCATGATGAGCGCGATGGACAATACGAATGAATCAAAAAGAAGTTGTACGAAAATGAATATTAGTTTAAGAAAATACCAAACAAATTTGACAAACCAATGAGGCACGTTTTCAAAGAGCAACTTATTCCGCTTATATGACAAAAGGCATCATTTGAACTGATTAATTATATCAGGAGCTATGCCTGTTTTAATTTTTTTTTTAAAGACCCTTTTTTTAGCTGTCCACGGAACGCTTAATCTTCTTGAAATCTATCCACTCTAAGTGGGCAGCAAAATGTACACACGGGCATTCATATTCAAATGAGATTAAAGCCCGGGAGTTTCAAACACAGGTGGGAATGGTGTGCATAAAATAAAAAATCAGTGACAACAATAAGAAAAAGAATAAACATTGAAGGCCCACTTAAAACAATTAAGATACCAGGACAAACATCAGCAATCATTTTGCTGCCCACTTTGAGTGGAAAGATTTCAAGAGAATTAAGCGTTCTGTGGACAGCTAAAAAAAGGGGTTCTTTTATTAAAACAGGCATAGCTCAAAAGTAAGTCCCCCCTAAAATTAGATTACTTTTGGTAACATAACTTCACACACAATTAGACGTTTTGAAATATTGAAACGATTATGAAAAGAGAAAACGCTTGGCTACCAATAGAATGTTTCCCATTTTCGATATCATGTTTACTTTTCCCAAAACAGTCACATTTCCGCAAAATGATGTTTTCAAAAAAAGTGGCACTTACTTGTATTGGATTTTGGCAAATTTCATGTTAATGGAAACATCATTTTGGGGATATTTGACTTTTTTGAGAAAAGTAAACATGGTATTGAAAAGGGGAAACTTTGTACGGATAGCTAACCGTTTTTTCTTTTCAGAAAAGTTACAATTTCTTAAAACGTCGAATTGTGTGGGGGTGTTACGCAAACAAAATTGTATAGGATTTTGAAAATTACCACTGTTTCTGAGAACATCGTTTTGGAAAAATGAGACCATTTTGGGAAAAGCAAACATGATATTGAACAGAAGAAACTTTCTGTGAGAAGCCAAGCATTTTCTCTTTTCACAAGCCTTTAAATTTCTCAAAACAATTAATCCTGTACGGAGTTATGCAAACAAACCTGGTCTAATTTGCGTACAAAAAATCACGAGAGAGAGTGTTTAAATTTACTGGTATGGGACCAAGTGCCACTTTTTCTGAAAACATCATTTTGGGGAAATGTGACTGTTTTGGGAAAAGTAAACATGATATCGAAAATGGAAAACTTTCTATTGGTAGCCAAGCGTTTTCTCTTTTCATAATCGTTTCAATTTTTCAAAACGTCTAATTGTGTGTGAAGTTATGTAAACAAAAGTAATCTAATTTTAGGGGGGGGGGACTTACTTTTTTTGACCCCTTTATGATACCAAAATATAGGCAAGTCTAACCATGTGATTTTCATGCGTAACAAATAATTATTAGCTCGGATCGATTACAGAGTCGACCCTCTATGGCTCAAATAAAATACCAATATAACATCTCTGCAGTGACCATTTGAGAATTTATTTGGCAGCCCTCCCTGAAAACTTGACCAATTATATGCAATCATTTACAATAAACTTATAATTTATAGTGGCAAAACATGCAATAACTGATCATGATTTGCAATAATGTCCAACAAATTGCAATGATTTGCTTAAATTTACAATAATGAACGATACAATTTGTAATATATGCATGCCTACTATTAATTTTCATTCACAGGTTTATCCGATTCGGATCTGAACCACGAGTGTCTGAGGACGTGTGAATGGCCACCGCAACCTCGAAAATGCAGTTACAACTTTACCGTGGAATGGTTTTACTCCATGTCTAAAGCTTGTTATGACTGTCCCTTTAATACCACACATTGTTCATTACCGGATTGTCTGCCTTTAAACGGTGTACCGAGACCTGTGGCGGTAGTAAATCGAATGTTTCCTGGACCCAGTATCCAGGTAGGTATGTGCAGTGTATTAACAAAGTCACTACAATTCAGATCAAGATCAATGCAGTTCATTTTCCCCTCACAATGAAATAAATCCAAATCAAATAATTTCAAGTCAAAAGTCAATGTATTGTTCAATGGAACCAAGTCATTTAAGGACAAGACACTGAGCATTTTGAATGAATTAGCAAATCAAGTCACAAGTTAAACATGTCACTCCAGTATTTGGTCTGTGCATGTCATGCAATCACTTACTAAGAACCTCCATGATGATTAGGAATCGCATATCATGGGCCGAGCATTCGGGTAAGTCTGTGCATCTAATGGCAGTATAGACGATGGTAGACAAAACTTCCTTCCATATAATGAGACCCTGTGATGTCTTAGGAGGGAAATACCCAATTTTTCCACAGGACCACCCCGCCCCCTGTCATAATTCACTATTTCAGTAGTTTCGCAAACAAATCCCATCCTAGTTAGTTAGTTAGTTAGTTAGTACACAATTTCACGAAACAAAGTGAAACTTTATAAACTAAGAAGCTTTGCGCATTTAGTGAAACTTCAGTATCAATTTGCGTAACATACGTAACTTATGGAATGTCGTCGCGGATTTATGATGCGCAATTATGTGCAACTCCGTGTAATTTGGGGGAAAACATTCCACAACATTCGGCAATTTCGACATTTTTGTCGAGGGAGCGGTGACTTTAAAGGCACATTAAGTGGTGTTGAAAATTTTAAATGTTTAAAAATTTACTTCAGAATTCAAGATGAACATTAAAAATGGCCATTACTGTTGTTTCTACTAGCAAAAACACAGCAAAACTTGATTAAAACAATATCATCGCTATTTATTGAAAAACGCCCTCTATGCAAATATGGTTCGCGGTATGTTATGTATCACGCGTAGGCCTACTGCAGGGGGATACTGTCGGACGTAAAATGCTCGTCCCGCGGGACGAGCATTTTTTGAATCGACGTTTTCTTGTACATAGAGGGCTGATTTTTCTTAATCCTTATAGGTGTAAGTTCATACATGTAATACAATTATAAAAATATACTAATCCCAGTTTTTATCATAATTGAGGGCGCATCCTCCAACACATCTCTTAGTGCCCCTTTAAGTGTCCGTTATACAGATTTTTAATAGGAACGATTGTTTTGTCACCAAGGAATGGATATGACGCGAATAATGTTAGATTACAGAATTACAGAAGTTCGAGGGTAGGTGGTCGGCATGGTGGTGGTGGGGGTGGGGGGAAAAACAAGGCCAAAGTCATATTACGAAATTAAGCGAAATCTGAATTTTACAAATCTGCATTACGGGCAAAAAAAAAATTCGCGGGTGAGGATTGTGTGTTGTGGTCATGGTGGTTGGGAGGATGCACTGGTCTGCTGGTATTGGGAAATTTACACTTTCCTCTATCTGATTATTGTTATGGTTATTCGAAACCAATGCAATGTCAAATGTATTATAAGGTACAAAACCATTATTACAGAAACCCCGTTTGAAATTCACACTCGGGTGTATGGAATTCAAATGGGATAGGCCTATATCCCATTTTCGTGCTTAATATATACTAGTTTTTCGATGACATGACCTTTTAATAACCAAGATGGCACAATTTTATTGTGACACTTTCGTGAAATTAACACTCCAACATTGCATACATGATAAAGAAGATAAAAACTGTGTGCAATTGCCCCTCATAAAAGAATTATACCACTATAAGGTGCATGTAAAACCCTATGATTTGGTTTTGGTACTTAGTATTGGCTTTTTGACTTCCGGTTATTAGCTATTAACACTTTCCACGCGGCAGGCGGCTGCAGACGACATTCCAAAATTTCACAAAATGTTTAAAAAATGTCAAAATTATTGAATTTCATGACCATATTTAGAACCACCATGAGAAATGCATTGACATAAGTACAAACATGCCTAGTTTTGGGTCAGTAATCCTTGAGATAGACTTTGAAAATTGTGAAAGGTTTCTGAAAAATCTGTTCTGTGTATGGTAAAAACAATAGCCGCGTGGAAAGTGTTAAGCCTGCCGCTTGTCCTGTCGTGATAAAGGCAAGTCCAATATCCTGCTCGAGTGACCAAATTCAAAAGTGTCATCCAGTGTCATCCATCCTTTTAACAATAGTAATATGACAATGAATTTGTTGATTGGGTATGGACCCTGGGTAAACGTGCTCCATTAGGATACACCTCCCTGGATATATCAAGCATTTGGTATTTGATCGATAAGGAAAAGTAGGTTTAAAGACATAGTAACAATTTTCTTTTTATTTAACGGAGCGTCCTCTACAGTCAATTTTGTAATGTTAATGCAGCTTTCATTTTCACAATTGCATTTTAATTTTATTATAGTAATACGAGTCCAAATTGAACGTTTATCCACAGTTTATTTTACTAAAAGTGCCAACAATAAAACAATTCAAGAAATATTAGATTAGGTTAAAAAATGAGAAATTCGTCCTAAGTTGTTAGTGTCTTTACATCATAATCAAGCGATTTGGGCATTTTGTACTCAAAATTCTTTTTGTTAGCGTTGTTAAAAAAAATGTGGGTCAAAAAGAAAATTTTGTCAAAATTGGATTCTCTGATCGATTTCCTTTCCAAAAATGTACTTTTATATGCATTTGATTAATAGTTCTATAATTATACAGCACTTACGAAATTCAAAAAATCAAATCAAAATCTCCTTGAGTCCCCCCCCCCCTAAATTTGAAAATATACAGTAATGTCGGGACAGAATTCTTCAGTTTATTTATTGTGTGATAATTAAGTAGAATCTTGCAAATATTTAAAACGATTATATTTTATTATCACAGAATAACGTAAATCAAGTAGTACGCCTGTATAATCTAAATTAGCTGTTTTATAGATGAGGTGACATTTGTTGACATTTAAGACGCCCTCTGTTGGTTTGAGACAAAACACACCGGGCAAGAGTTCCTATAGTTTACATAGGCCAGATCAGGTTGTCTAACTAGATTGTGGTGTCACAGCAAATTTTTATCAAAACTGTCTTTAAACTTGCTTAGGAATCATATGCTATAAGCTATCGCATTTCACAAAAAAACCTAAAACTAAATGAGTTTTACAATTCATTAGAAAGAAATTTCATGTTGTCTTCATTAACTTCACTGTATATTCTGCCTGGAGGGAAACAACAGAGGGTGTCCCATTTGTAAATACATGACATCATAGGTCACCTCATCTATAGATAGCGTTGCGGTATTTCAGATATCGGGGAATCCCTTGCACATCAATCACGTTCACGTCAATCAAAGTAGTGTTAGTATGATTTGCGTAATATGAACCAATCAGGCTACGGCTTATGTCGCAGCTAGGTAGTTGTGATGACAGGCTGTAAGGATTGGCCAATCATAGCGCAGATAACAATATATGGGCGTGACTGATGACAATAAATGCAATTAACGAATGCATTTTAAATCAGTTCATCTAAAACTCCGCGAGAGCTCGCCACGTAACACCGACTTGTTCAAAATCAATATTCAACGTTGTTTGTTGTAATATTTTCTCTAAAAATGAAAGAAAATATAATCAGCAGGAAAGGTCTCCTGTGGAATAATTCTAGATTCTATTGTATAGTTTAATGAGTTAAAAGCACGACTCATCGTGTATTACACCGTAATAGATTTATTATTTTCTTTATTTTTTTTATAGGTCTGTGAGGATGATACAATTGAAGTTCACGTGACCAATAAAATGCAGCATTCCGAAGGTATAAGCATACACTGGCACGGACCTCATCAGAGAGGCACTCCATATATGGATGGTACATCGATGGTAACACAGTGCCCAATACCATCTCATTCAACTTTCACGTACAACTTTAAGGCTGCGCCATATGGCACACATTGGTAAGGAATGAGATTAACTTTAATTTAAGATAGGTAACACAGTGCCCAGTACCAAGTCATTTATATTCATCTGTGCACCAATTGATTGGCCTTTTATAGCTCTTAGTCTTAGTAGAGAGTTACCAGTTTGATTTCTAATCACTCAGTTCATTAACCGTGTTAATGTCCCGGGGTTAATGTCTGTTGGCTGTTGTTCACATTTGCTCTTTATATCCCCAAAAAATAAAAATAAAACATCATTCAAATTTCCCGTGCAACTATCAGGCTACTCCCATGGCATGCATTGTAATTAAATGGGCTGAGATTAATATTTAAAGATATTTTCACGATGTGCAGAGGTTGATGATAAATGTCAAGCCAAATTCTCTCGTGGTGCAATTTCACCGTGCGAGATTACCGTGATATTTTTTATGCAAGAAAATCTTGTTTCTCCTGATAACAAACCTTACTTATAAATATTTGTATGGAGTTAAATGTTTTCGACCCCACCCAATTTGGCCGAATACATAAAACAGCACTACGTTTACTAGCCTTTTTCTTCAATGTTTTAAAGGAAAGCGGTCATGGTGAGGAAAAGAACCGCTGACGGCGATTGTTGGTCCAGCTAAACCTTAGCTAATAACTAATACATCACTTATATCACACGATAGAAAACGCGTTCAATCAAATGAAGGATGGTTGATTGAGCGCGCCGTTCACATTGGGTTAAGAGATGTCGTAGAGTCGCACACAATACCGCTTGCATGTAAACATACGTAGAACAATTACAGACTGCGCCAATGTCCAACTTGTTTAGATTCAAATAGTCGCTGCGCGCTGTTCAATTTTCGTTAGAATCCTCACCATGACCGCTTCCCTTTAAGTCTATTATACCTTTATCAAATCAAATCAAATTTGCACCATAAATAAAAATAGTGATCATAAAATATTTTAAAGTGATCCAATTACAATGGGAAGCCACAAAGCTACAAATCATAGCTGCATCATTATCACGAAAAGTAAAACAATTCGTATCCTGTTTTCGGCTTCGTTTTAAGACATTTAAAGGTGTATACTTTATTTTGCCCATCAACATGTTTTGATATCAGAAGAAACTCCATTTTTTTCTCATTATTTCTGTAAAGCGCAAGATATGTTCCATTTATTAGACATTATAAGCCAAAACGTGAATTACTGCCAAAGGTGGTTAAACCGCCCGGGCAGTTTGTGTACATGTACTAATGTCACCTTGTACTTCAAAAATAAGAACCATTGGAGTTATGCAACTCAAATTTTGGCACACAACTATCATTTAAGGATGGCCTTTCATGTAGAATTGAAAATATCGAGTTGAAAATCGGATCAGGAATCGGAACACCTACCTTTTTAACGGAAATCATACTGGGTCCTATTGCATAACGGTTATGAGATGAGTGACTCTTCTGAAGTTTTCAACTCTTCGTAACATTATTTCTGAATTCATAATTCAATCGTCATAAAATAGCATAGCACCCATGTTACACTTTAGACCTGGGTCCAACTTAATAAATCTCGACTTTAAAAGAATTCTTTAACAATATACTCCTTAACTTCAACACTGTTAGTAAGAATCCTTTCCCAACTTTTAAAGTCTATCTCAAGAATTACTGAACCAATTTTTACTAGGCATGTTTGTACTTAAATTAAACAAAACTAATCTAAACAATGAGGTAACCTTTCTCCCTTTTTGAACTTCTCCCACAGGTGGCATTCTCACGCTGGCATGCAGCGTGCAGATGGTGTCTTCGGCGCCTTAGTGTTCCGTCAATCCACTGAATCCGATGTCAACAGCGATCAGTACGATTATGATCTACCGGAACACGTCGTCCTCGTCCACGATTGGCTGGATGAGATGACAATGGTGAAATTTTCCGCGCATCACTATGACGACGGGAGCAATAAACCCGAATCTGTTCTGATAAACGGGAAAGGCAGACGAGAGGAATTCAGCCTGGAAAATGACCCGACGCCGTTTTACACAGAACGTGAAGTGTTCAACGTCGGCGCGGGAAGTCGTTACCGTTTCAGAATGATCAACAACGCGATTACAAACTGTGCGTTGAGGATTTCGGTCGATTTTCATAAGCTTACTATCATAGCGAGTGATGGGGGATCGTTGGAGCCCTACGAGACGGATGCGTTTGTAATTTTTGGAGGTGAAAGATTTGATTTTGTCTTGAATGCAAACCAAAATGTCGGTAGTTATTGGATGCGTGTGAAGGTAGGTGTTCTCCCCTTAAGGTTTTTCTCTCAAATTTAACACATTTTAGAAAATGTCAACAGCTGCAAAATGTATTTAAAATTTAGAATATTTCAACTTAAAAAAAATGTTTTTCGTTAATTTTGTTTAATTCTTCAAGGGAAAAAATGATTTTCTTTTTTTAATCTCAAATTCTGAAATATATGGGTCGATTATGCCCATAGAATGGAGTTTTTACTTCCTTCCTCTGTCTCATAAGTTAATAAGGCTGAACTGCCAATTCAAAACGCTGGGCTCTTATAGAGTGAACGGTCACTTTACAAAGTCTAGCGTAAATGTCACCTTTTACGCGCCAGCGTACTCATTTTGCAGGTCATTCTATCATGGTTCATTGTTTTCTCATGATCTGATGATAGCCCATCATAACCAACTGAAATAATCGGGAAAACAGAATCACCTCATGGTCATCCGATATGTATTGCCTCCCATACATTATTTCATCTTACAGGGTTTAGCAGACTGCAGATTCGTACAAGAATTCGCAATTGTACGCTATGATGGCGCCTCAGAGGAAGATCCAACAGAGGCAGATGTCGTGCCACTAGAGGGGGTACTTGTTAATCCTTGGAATGAAGAAGCTACGGTTATGGCGATCCCAATCGTAGAACTTACATCAGCCGGTAAGAAAGCACGCGACATGAGTATCATTAACCCTAACGCTCCTCAAATGCTTAACATAACAAAAGTACAGTTACTCTACGCTCATAATAACTAGCGCTTCTTTAGTGCATGCACGGAATTAAGGCTACATAGGCGCTCGACGAAAAACCTATATTTCCTAGCCCAACACATGTCGCATACCAGGACTCCCGGGTTCCGATCCCGGCACCGGCGGAGCCGCCTTCCCCTTATTAAGTAGCCCATTAGATTCCCCTTTTTATTCTCAAAACCACTTCAAAATCCCGGCTTTATTATCTTCAGTTTGTCTAAGTCATAAAGTCCAAAGACTCGATGTAGATGCGATGCGTTGTGACATTTGTTATGTCTGTACTCTTCGCTTAACAATGCTAAAGGAATAAGAGTCTTTTCAGGCCTGATTTTTTTAATGATCATCAAGAAGCATTATTTTGGAACAGAATGCCGTCGAAAGATGAATTGGCAACTGATAAGGCAAGGATGTGATCATTATGCGCTGAGCATACTCCACGACGCTCCAACGCTGAGCGCAAGCGTTGACCACCGTTTTCCAATCAGGTTGCGTCATTGTGCTGTGGTGGAGCTACTGCACATGTGTGAGAGCGCAATTGAGCGTGTTGGAGTATTCTCAGCGCTTTAGTGATCTTTATATTTCTTATTTCAAATCCTTTTTACAGAACCGGATGACGAAACATCAAAAGAAAAGGCGGATGTGACGTATTATGTTGGCATGGATTTCAACAAGGTCAACAACTACCATTTCCACGATCCCGAACACTATCCAATCGAAGACATCGCCCGATCTCATCATCTCTACTCGCCACAACTCAACCACGTCAGTTTCAAGTTTGCCTCTAGTCCGCCTCTTACGCAATCACGTGAGCTAAACACTAACGAGTTTTGTACTCCCGAGAGTATGGCGAATGATCCGAAAGATTGCATCAACGAGTACTGCGAATGTACGCATACGGTCAATGTTGAATTGGGAAAGGTACGTGACGTGAATGTTAGGCGAGCTACTCGCACTGCGTGACAAAAATTTTGTACGCGGTGCAAAAGGCTTACTTCACACTATATTGTAGACAGTTGTTCGTGGGGTTGTCCGTGAGATCACAAATCGTGTAGTTTATGGCCATTATATACTCTCATTGCATTGCGCACAACGTGTTGTTATCCGGTATGATAAACTCCTTTTTTTGTTTGTTACAGGCCTGCAGGAAATGAATTTATAATGGGATTTAACTCCAAAAGAGAGTAAAGGATTCATCTTAACATTCAACATAAACTATCTAAAAATCATAATCCTCTTAAATTTATTTTTCAGGAAACATCTTTCTTTTGCCAGAAAAAAATGTAATTTTAGTGTAAGGTCTTTAAAATATAATTATGTCAATTGATACAACAAAGCTCTAAATTTTATATTTTTCTTTCCATTTCTTTATTTTGAATACCTTGCTTGTCTGTAGAAAGTATGGTACTACGGATGGAACTTGTGCCATAATTGAGTCAATTGAGAAAGCCATTGTTAGGGAATATTATAAAGGAAAAGGGATCCACCTACCAATCATGTACTGTCTCTTAAGGAAATAATTGGGAATTGAGTGAAAGGTGGATGTTCTGACCACTTTAGCTTCTTTTCTATATATCAAAAGAAACTCTAAATCTTTCTCATTTTTTCTGTGAAATGTTTGGTGCAAGATATGTTCCATAATAAGACGTTATAGGTCAAAATGCAGTGAATTACTGCCAAAGGTGGTTAACCACCCGGCCAGTTTGAGTACTACTCACTGGGCAAATTTCATGTCACCTTGTATAAATTAAGAACCATTGGAGTTGTGTAACTCAAATATTGGCACACAATTATTTTAAAGACCACCCTTCATGTAGAATAGAAAACATCGATTTGAAAGTCGGGCCAGCAATTGGAACACTTACCTTTAACAGAAATCATGGTGAATTACGTAGTACGATTTTAAGGCAATGATTAGTGACCAGAAATACTAACTATTAACTATGAAACACTGTTCATTTACAGGTTGTGGAATTTGTGATAGTGGACGAGGGTGTGACCTTTGACGCCAGTCACCCTATGCATATTCATGGGCAGTCATTTAGGGTCGTGGCTCAGGAGAAGCTTGGCAGATCCACATCCGTCCAGGAAGTTATGGAGATGGATAAAGCAGGTAGACATAATTTAAATATCAACGGACGCACGGCGCACAATCCTACTGGCCCCTCAGACAATAGCGGGCGCGCTCCGATTAGCTTGACTGCGCATGCTTGAAAACTTATAAAATTGCGATACCAAATCAGAGCGGTGTATATCGAGCTAACGTATTGCGCACTATGGATGTCCGTTTGGTCATTTTTAGAAATAGTGTTGACCACCTACTGTGCCGTGCGTCCATAGATGATATGAAGAAAAATCAATGTATAGTCTTTAAGGCAATATAACGTAAAAGTATAAAACATTCTCAAACAATTTTATGACAAATTGAGGCAGCTAATTGAAAACAACATTTGGCCTATTTATGAATCGTATTCGACATCATAAAAGTAAAATACACATCATCAAAATATAGTAATATATAATGTTATCGATTCCCAAATAAAGGTCCATCACATGTGCGTTGAACCATTTATTTCGTTTAATGTCGATTATCTTTCCCACTTCATATTGCACGGATACATTAGCTGCGTTCAGACAGGCGTAAATTCGTTCGGAGTAAGGTCGGATTAAGGTTGGATTAACGATTGGTCGTGTTAAAGGTCGGAGTAGTGCCCGTGTGGACGGCATCTGGACGACATCTAACCCGACCTTACTCCGACCCGATTTAATCCTGAGATTTCTCAGGAGTAACGCGCTTAACACGAGCTGCAGTTCGGAGTAGCTCGCCCGTGTGGATGCATTTAACACGATCTGTGGCGTAAATCTTGTATACCACCATCCATCCGAAAAGAGCGAAAAATAAGTAACAAAAAGAGAAATTTCGATCTTGAATTCATGTTTACAAGCGAGCGATAAATAAACCTAGTAGCTGAAATAATCGAATAAAGGAACCGACAATTTGGAAATAACGGAATAAATCGTATGATAAACTGGAAACCAATGCTTAGCACCAGGCTGCCGAAAACGGGATTCGAAATAATCAGAACTTCGATATTTACCGATATTTACTCCTAAGCCCCCTGCGATGGTCGTGTTAACTTTGTCGGGAAACTTCGGAGTAACGTTGTATTTAGTGCCGTGTGGACAACTGTCCACACGGCCAGGAAATTTTATATAATGCTAATTTTGATTGCTGCAGGGTCTAAATTTACGCCGATCACTTATGCCCGTCTGAACATGCCTATACTCTGTTTGGCCATCTCGAGACAGTGACGTAACTGAACAGGCGCAGCTTTTACGCACGCGTGTGTATCTTCCGCCTTTCAACGCTCGTGTTTATACACCAGCGCCGCGAGTATGCGCGCGCGTTATGTGATGCATTTAGTAGAATACGCGGTTACGTCACTGTCTCGAGATGGCCAAACAGAGTATAGTGATACATTTATGTTTCCATCATTTGACGATTAGATCGTTGGATCTCGCCCGCGCGAGATATGATCACTTTCATTTCAAGACTTAGAGTACACACAATTTCGAAACATGTGTAACGTTTCTCTTCACTGTTTTTCGTCATCAAAGAAATTAGTGGACGCTTCCTTTAAACACAATATTTAATTATCCAAGGTCAGCCGAAGTCGACCTCGATAAACCGAGAGAGGGCGTTACATCCTAAATATGAACGATCAATCCGTGACCGGCATTGCATGTTTCATGATGGTATGGAAAACAAAAGTAATGCCATACAATGATACATTGATAATTGCAAACTCACGTAAAGCATTGTGGATCTTGTTACAAAAGTATTTGTATGATTTGGCCCAATTTTGCATAGGTAATATAACACGGAAATTACAAGGAACCGTTCGCAAAGATACAGTGATCATTCCGGACGGAGGCTTCACGGCGTTTCGATTCCTAGCAGATAATCCAGGATGGTGGTTCTTTCATTGTCATCTCGAATTCCATGTAGAGGTATGTATGACGTTGGTTCGATTCCTAGCAGACAATCCAGGATGGTGGTTCTTTCATTGTCATCTCGAATTCCATGTAGAGGTATGTATGACGTTGGTTCGATTCCTAGCAGACAATCCAGGATGGTGGTTCTTTCATTGTCATCTCGAATTCCATGTAGAGGTATGTATGACGTTGGTTCGATTCCTAGCAGACAATCCAGGATGGTGGTTCTTTCATTGTTATCTCGAATTCCATGTAGAGATATGAATGACGTTGGTTCGATTCCTAGCAGACAATCCAGGATGGTGGTTCTTTCATTGTCATCTCGAATTCCATGTAGAGGTATGTACATGTATATCGTTGGTTCTATTCTTAGCTAACAACTCTGGCTGGTGGTTCTTCTTTCATTGTCATCTTGAATTCCATGTCAAGGTATGTATGACGTTGGTTCGATTCTTAGCTAACAATTCTGGCTGGTGGTTCTTTCATTGTCATCTCGAATTCCATGTAGAGGTATGTATGACGTTGGTTCGATTCCTAGCAGACAATCCAGGATGGTGGTTCTTTCATTGTCATCTCGAATTCCATGTAGAGGTATGTATGACGTTGGTTCAATTCCTAGCTAACAATTCTGGCTGGTGGTTCTTCTTTCATTGTCATCTCAAATTCCATGTAGAGGTATGTATGACGTTCGTTCGATTCCTAGCAGACAATCCAGGATGGTGATTCTTTCATTGTCATCTCGAATTCCATGTAGAGGTATTAATATCGTTGGTTCTATTCTTAACTAACAATTCTGGCTGGTGGTTCCTCTTTCATTGTCATCTTGAATTCCATGTCAAGGTATGTATGACGTTGGTTCGATTCTTAGCCAACAATTCTGGCTGGTGATTCTTTCATTGTCATCTCGCATTCCATGAAGGTATGTATGACGTTGGTTCGATTCTTATCCACCAATCCTGGCTGGTGATTTTTTTTATTGTTATCTTGAATTCCATGTAGAGGTATGTATAACGTTGATCCGATTCTTTGCAAAAATCCTTAACGATGTTTTTTCCCTCTCATTGTTATCAGGAATTCCACGTGAAGATATTAAGTAGGTTTCTCTTTACCTCTTCCCCAAACCACAAGACGTCAGTTTGATTTTTATTACACAAGGGCAGATCTAACATTGTCAACTAAAATCCCACGATGGAGATATAAGTAGGCCTCTCTTACCCCTTCCCCAAACCTCAAGACATATGTTCGATTCTTCGCACACGACCCCATTTTGTTTGTAATCTGAGATTTCCGTGTGGAGGTCTGTATGCTTCTCATCCAGTTATCCCTTCCCCAAACAGAAGACATTGGTTCGATTCTTAGTAAACATTGGTGGTTCTTTTGTCATCTGGAATTCCACGCGGGGATACGTAGGTTTCGCTTTGTCTTCCCCAATCCACAAAATATATGTTCCATTCTTAGCAAACAATTATTAATTGTTACCTAAAATTATATGTATAAGAGATAAATATTTTTCCCTTCCCCAAACTACACGACACTGGTTCAATTCACAAAAGCTGGATGGCGGTTCTTTCATTGACATCTGGAATTCCATGTGAAGTTATGCATGTTTCTTGACCTGGAACACCTTGGATAACGTACGTTTCTTCTTAACACTTTCCTTTTCCCTTTGCTTTTCCAAAACCACTAACCACATGATTTTATTGGTTCGAATTCTGGTTGGCAATCCTATGACGACGGTTTCTTTTTTTCATGCATAATCAAGTTTTAGCCTATATGTCAAAATATTTTTTAACCGATGAATGTGCTGTCACTGGGGTATTCCAGAAGACGTTACCTTTAAATCTTTCACACAGTAGTGTGAATTTCAAATGGGGTTATACCTGCATGAGTGACTTCATTTGAAATATACGCTCCCTGCATGAAAGATTATAAGGTCATGTCTTCTATATGGGGTGTATGGATTTCAAATGGAATAACCAATTGTATTGAGTATACGTCATGGTAACAAATTGCCTAGAAATTGGTCGAATGCAGAGGAACATCACTATTATAACGCGTTTATTTTTAATATACCTTCTCTTCCTGCAACAGATTGGTATGGCATTACTTATTCACGTAGGATCTGACGAGGACCTTCCACCAAAGCCTGCCAACTTCCCACGGTGTGGGAATTGGCCTTCTGATTTTACTGACCCCGATGTTACTCCAGCTCCATGTGAAACTGGTTCAGCGCCCTCAATGTTCAGCTTTCCACATGTTGTTGCCTTTATGGCATTTCTACAGCTGTGTGTAATGGGCACTTCTGTTTCATAGTTGATTAGTATAGTACCCGAAAGGGTATGGATTAATCGAAGCAATTACCCTGTGCATACTTTTGTTCTGCGTATTTTGACACCTCGATTGTTGAGATAGGTCCTACGATGTTGCGGAGCGGAGTTATTGTCATTTCAATGGTTGTAGGTCCAGTTTCAAAAGTGACAATCCTCCCTATAGACAAAAGATGCAGGTTTGCATTTATTGTTTTGAATGATCAGGTTTATGCTTTACACACGTGTACAAAAATGCAACATACACTCAGAAAATGAAGATAATGTGTTCCTTTCACAACACAGATTTATTGTTTTCATTCAACTTCAACTTTGCCATGACTTTATCTTTATCTTCAGTACTTTGTATGTCCACATTCATTTTCCACAACAGCGTGTGTATAAGCATAAACCTGATCATCATGATCCTTCAAAACAGTAATGCAAACCTGCTTCTATGGTATAGGGATGATTGTCACTGCACCTACGTCCATTGAAATGACAATAACTCCGCCCGCAACATCGGATCTCAACAATCGAGGTGTCAAAATACGCAGAACAAAATTATGCACTGGGTTATTGGCTTCTACCAATCCATACCCTTTCGAGCTGTTAATTATTGGATCATGTGTAAGTGTCTCGATACTTTTTGTGAGGAGTTTATATACATGGAGCAGATGGGCAGAATCCCGTCTATCTCTTTATTACGATTTTTTTTATTGCTGGTGTTGTTTTCCTTCTGTAAAGTTCTTTTTATAATTTATATATTTGACTAAATAAAGTTGATTTTGTAGAATAACGCATATTTAATGTTTTAGTAATGTAATGTTGTTAGATGACGGGGGATACATACGCATATAGGCGACAGAAGCGAGATGGAGGGACACCCCTCCCCCTCCTAACATGTTATGTGGGGTTTACCCGCTAAAAGTGACAGGTGACGAGTTTTAAAGCAATATTATGTAATATTTTTCAAATTTGTACACACATTTTTCTCTCTATTATAAGTTATATTGAAGTTTGACTTATCATTCCATACGGTTCTGTTTACTTGTGTACATTTCCACTAGCAGGAACGCTGTAAACGGCGTTAGCACGGTATCAATCCATGGAATTATGTGTACGTTCGTACATAGAATTCCATGGATTGACACGAAGAAACGGATGAAAGCAACAAGAAAATAAGTTGTCGGAGCAGTTTATTTCAACGTATTCAAACTGTGATTTTGAAGCAATCAGGAATCGTACGGCTCTGTGACTTAAGATATCTTCACGATTTATGATAAATCAGGCAAATCTGCAAGAAAATTTCGTCACTTAGAAAAAGGTCGCATAATATGACTGTAACGTCATACTGGACCAGGGAGTGTTTAGGTCATATAAATTCGATTTAAGCAACCGAAGCCGGTCGTCCACAGCCCAGGAATCTCATGAGTTCAGTGAGTGAACAACTCTGAAGAAGAAGGATACCGACGCTGGTGGTAGTCGTCGTCACCGAATGAACTATTCCTGACAGGGATTCCCAGAAAATAGGTGCACACCCCCTATAGACTTCAATTCGGAAAATTCCGGTATTTCCAGGAGCAACTTTCAGAAAAATCTGGACAAATTGATCTGAATAAATCTGGATTTCCGAACCCCTCTACAGTGGATCGTCTATAGCAGTGGTTCTCAACCTTTTTGCCCCACGACCCCTTTTGACATTCCTGGTCAGTACCGTGACCCCCAAAACAAAAATTGAATAAAAACACCAGCCGGATATCATGAATGAAACTGCTTAGTTTGGATGCGAGCGTAGCGATCAGATAATTTTGCATATTGGAACGTTTCTTTTGGGTGTTTCTAAGCTTTTTTAAAACCTATATTTATGAGCCCTTTATGACCCCCTGGAAAACCCCAAACGACCTCCATGAGGGTCACGACCCCCATGTTGAGAACCCCTGGTCTATAGGATGCTGATTCTTCGGTCGGAAATCGCTTCGAAGGAGTGATAATTCCGGATTTCCAATGCTTCCGTGGACAAGTCTGGATTTCCAACGCTTCGGAAGGGGGGGGGGGGGGGGGGGAATCGGATTTCCGATTAACACTTGAAGCTAAAATTATAAAGATATGATTTTGAAAGTTTGGGAAGATTTCCGAAAAAATTGTAAATAATAACCAATAGCCGTGTGGAAAGTGTAAAGATTGTTACTGCCCTGGACAAATACAAACTCCGAAAATTAAATTAAATAACCCGAAGCTCTATTTACATACCGTACCACTTGTCTATCGTTATATTTAAACAATGGGTATTATGCTACTCGATAATCCTTTACTATACGCGATACGGGACCCGGTACCAGGCTGCTCGACAAAAACCTCATCGGGGCCCGGTACAGTCGCGATATTTTTAACGAGTATAAATGGAACTGTTCCCATAGCTGTTTCATCTCTTCCTCTGGATCCACATGGATCTATCTAGTGTAATTCTCGTTCTTATTTACGTAGAATTCCCCTCCCTCCCAATCTACCACAAGGGTTTTTATGCTACAGGTTCTGATATCGACGCCTTCCTATAGTTGCTCGTGCGAAAATCTTTTACCGAGTGTTCGTTTGATACAATCTTCATTCGAGTGCCGAACTGTCTCACTGTTGGTCCCAAGTGTGGAGCTCTAGTTTTACAGTGAATTTCATAAACAAAACCAGCCGAATGTCCCGTTTTACCTGCTATGACGAGGGACAATGTTACCATCATTGTGCCTACCATGCCATGCATGCCTACGGGACTGTTTAATGAGGCATTTTAAATTAAACGTTTTTATTACAACCGTTCTGATCTCTCTATTTCCAAATCCAAACACAAACGGATTGATGGCGATATTAGTGTACAACACAATATGACACATAGCATAACCAAACTGGTGCACGGCCAAGCCATGGCTAATCTTAAACAATATGACCGAGTACGGTATCCAACATAACGCACAGTAGAATACCATGAAGAAAAGGTACACGGCAGTTTTCGCTTCTCTTTTCCAACAATAACGTTGCCGTGCAAGCAGAGTGGCGACAGATCGTGTACTTTCGACACTCTCCCTACTTGAAGTGGAATTTGGTGTTTGCGGATCCGCGATATCGTGATCGGCCATAGATCGAATATGCCTACGCACAATGAAAAAAATCCGCATGTAAATCGCAATCATTACCACCAACGGGAGTAGACCGTGTGCGAAGATAAACCAACGCCATAAATCCACCACGACGACCGTGCTCAAACGACATTCTGTAAGAGGACCTTTGGTAGTCAATGGAGTTAATCCTGATATAAGGCCCAACCATACACAGTAAACAGCTATGGCTATGGCGGATATACTGACGCGTTTTTCAGTTAAAATATTTGCAGCCTGGAGAGGTCTTCTAATGATGATGTACCTTTCCACCGTTATAGCCAGAAGATAGAGACAGTTCCCGGTGTTGATCGAGATTGTCACACATAGAAATGATACACAGAATGGGTTGTCGTGAAGAACACCGATATCCACCGTGCAGAGGACAGGATACATAGCGGCCATGCCAAGATCTACCACTAATAGGCACATTATAAAGTAATAGCTTGAAGTGCGAAGAAGGGGTTCTTTGAGAAGAACTATGAGAAGGGCGAGGTTTGCGAAGATCGCAACGAGGCTGATTATGGAGGTGAAGATAATCACCACAATGACTCCTGAAACCGCCATCTTAGAATCCGGTACTTTACCTTGTCAGTGTGTTGACAATCTTTGGAGACTTTCTGCGTAGACTAATACCGTATATCAGTTGTGTGTTAACACTTTACACGCGGCAGGCGTCTGCAGACGACATTCCAAAATGTTTCAATTTTTTTTTAAATTGTGGAATTTCATTACCACATTTGGAATCACCATGTGAAATGCAATGAAATAAGTACAAACATGCCTAGTATTGATTCAGTAATCCTTTGAATAGATCTTGAAAGTTTGGAAAGGTTCATGAACAATCTGTTTTGTATATGGTAAAAACTAATAGCCGCGTGGAAAGTGTTAAGATGTCTCAGTCGAAGGAGAGCCAGAAAACCGATCTTGATGCATCAAATCTCATACATGTCATACGGTAGTCCAACTGCATGGAATGCGGTTCAATGCGGCCAGCTCCACGTGAGGTTTCTATGCGCTTGGCAATACCGCAAGGATATGGTAATATTCGTTCAAACATGTCAGATATGCTTACCAAGCTTACGGGGGTTGACACAAATGAGAAACAAAACACGGGTAGGTACCAATTAAATCACGGATTCCTCTAACACCCATTCCGCGCCATTTTCTACGAAGTGTTAACCAAATTGGCAGAGTTCCATTGGTAATTTTGCCTCATCCTCGTAATTGAATAACGCGCATAATTCTACCATGAGATATCCAAATATAATACCGTAGTCATTGTTTCTTCGTGATAATGTACAATTTCACTTCCCTCTTCATTTTCACAACCAGAGAGACACATCCACATCCCTTTTAATGACAACAGTGTACCCCCGGTACTCACCCCTCTACTAACATGACTAGACGGAAATCTCAACGCAACCTTTAATTACAGCCTTACACGATTCAATATCCATCTGACAATAGCTGTATTTATTGCACTTACTAGTAGCTATGCTACTGTGTACTCAGCTTTCATCTATCTTGATTTGGTTACACGGTTTAATGTCAACGGAGACTTCTGGAGCAATACCAGCATGCTCCACTGTCATCTCATGTCCCGTGCGCGGGTTTCTGTCTAATGTATCTAAACTGGTCACCATTAATATAACTTTGTTAATTGAGGGGCTTTCTACGCGGCTATTGGTTCTATCATTATACAAAACGGATTTTCAACAGAAACCTTTCTCAACTTTCAAGGTCTATCTCAAGGAGTACCAATAGTCATGTTTGTACTTATTTTGATGCATTTCTCATGGTGATTCCAAATATCGTAATGCAATTTAATAATTTTGACATATTTGAAACATTTTGTGAAATGTTAGAATGTCGTCTGCAGGCGCCTGCCGCGTGAAAAGTGTTAAGAAAATCCGGATGCTTTTAGTATAGTACAACTGATGCGATTTCAATCCAGTCTTCTGTTTTTTGTGTGTTAAAGAACCTTTTTTCTTTCAATAACAAATGTTCAACGAGTTCGAAACAAGTTTGATACGTGGCTAAATTGTGCCTATATCTACCATTTATATTAAGGGGGATGATTTCAAATGACCTATAGCTGTTAATGTTAATTACTATACGGACAAGATCCTGTGAGCGCTGCAGCGATGCTAAGCACGCTGGATAGCACAAGAAATCTTCTTTTGTTTAACACATGTTTAATGTGTACTTTCCTATACCCGGTTACCCAGCTATTTCCGTTTCTGCAATGTAATGCCAATAAATGGTCACTCTGCAATACATGTACACATCTAGCAGTCTCAAAACCCGTGGCAGACTAGGCTGTGCTTATAGCAAGGGGAAATGTGTGTGTGCTGATGTGGACGGAGGGTGAGATGGGCGGTGGACCGGTGGTGTTGGGATGTGTCAGGGGGTGAGTGTAGGTGGGGGTAGGGTGTGTGTGTGTGGGAGTGGTGGTTATTTTCATGGTGTGGAAGCAGAGTGGTACAAACAATTTCTGATATTTTATTTGGTTAATTTTGTTTATTTATTTATTTCTATTAATAATTTGGCTTGCAATCAAATAATAAAAGCTTTTGGAGATTTGTTATCAATACAACGTGAGATTTTCCAATTTAAATCAACTTTGGGATTTTGTTTCCAAAAATCTAAGCACCTTTCCCAAGCGTGAAACTAATACATCAACTTTGGGATTCCTTTTACAAAATCTGTGCACTTTTCTCAAATTATCAATTGATAGGTAAAAGACCATTTGGTTTCTGCAAGATTTGAGTTTGTCAAGTTGAACATAATAATACTCTGTGGGTGACGTCACCTTCCAAAACTTAAGGGGACGCGCGTGCTGCTGCATTGGCTCGATTAAGTCACCTACCGCAGGCATTATGTGGCCACGAAGTTTGTGGCCGCATATGCGCTGGGGAGTTAGCTCAGTTGATAGGGGCACAGACTTGGGTGCGAATGGTCCCGGGATCGAATCCCGGGGGTCCTCGGTGATTTTTCGGGTTAAAAAAATTGTACTTTTTCCCCCTCCCCCGATACACGCAAAAACATAGCCGTGGATGTTAGGGCTAAAGAAACAATATTGCTATATTCTGGTAGACTTAATTCCCGATGTCGTTAGGTTCTCTTTATGTCTGTCAAGATAATTATTTTTTTCTTTATTTATATTTTGATGTTGTTATATCTATAATATATTTTTGGGCCGATCTTATTCTTATTTCACTCACTTTGGCATTTTTAACCCTGCCCATTTGTGTCCTTGTAATATGAATGTTCTCTGAGTTTAGTGGACCAAATAATTGGTCCGCCTGAGCTCTTTGTATAGATAGTTACCAGTTTGATTTCTAATCGCTCAGTTCATTAACCCTATTAATAATGTCTGTTGGGCTATTGTTTACATCTGCTATTTACATACAAAATAAAATCAATTTGTTTATTATATAGGTCATTCATATACTCTTGTTCATTGATTGGTTAAAAGTGGGTCACGTGATCAAAAATAAACACGCTATTTTGCCAAAAGTACTATTTACGGCTCCCAAAAGTACTGATTAAGATAAAGTAAGATAAGAAAACACGAATCTTTTGAGACACCATTGGGAAAGGGATTCATACTGATAGAATGATTGATTGATCGGTCTATTGATTGATCAATAGTCATTAATTATTTATATAGCATTAATTAAGGGAGCGTTCATAAATACTTTGGTGGGGGGCGGGGGGCTGGATAATTATAGGGGGGCCCAAAAAGTTTTGATACTCTGCAAAGGGGGGGTCAAAAAAGTTTTTGAAAACCCCAACAGAGGGGGGGTCAACAAAGTTTAAAACACTTATTAGTTTCCAAAATTTTCTGGGGGCTTCGCCCCCAACCCCTGCTTTACCTGTATGCACATTATTTACGGAAAGTTCATAAATCAATGTAAAAATAGCTAATCTTTTGGCGCGCTACGCGCGCAGATGTCTACGGGCCTATTTGTATGTACTAGCCCAGCTAAAAAAGAATGAAGGGCAAATTCATGTCAATAGCAAAATCATATTTAAAGCCAGGATATATAATTGGAGGGAGCATCCTAATTGGTTTCAAAAACAGAGATCCGTGCATAAATATGTGAGGTTATTCAGGGGATTAAAGACCATGGCACTAAACCAAAGATACCTGCAATTGAAGTGGGAGTTCTGATTCTGATTAAAAATTTTCTGGTTTTTTTTCCCCCAACCCCTGCTTTACCTGTATGCACATTATTTACGGAAAGTTCATAAATCAATGTAAAAATAGCTAATTTTTTGGCGCGCTATGCGCGCAGATGTTTACGGCCCTATTTGTTTTCATGTACTAGCCCAGTTAAAAAAGAATGAAGGGCAAATTCATGTCAATAGCAAAAACATATGTAAATCCAGGATATATAATTGGAGGGAGCATCCTAAGTGGTTTCAAAAACAGAGATCCGTGAATGTGAAGTTATTCAGGGGATTAAAGACCATGGCACTAAACCAAAGATACCTGCAAGCTGCAATTGAAGTGGGAGTTCTGATTCACTCTAGATTCTACAACCTGCCCTGCCCTTCTAGATGTGATGCGTCCATCAAAAATAGAATATGATACATGGTCAAAAGAAAATCCCATAAAAGATATCATATCTATGTTCTCTGAACTTGATAACAATGAACGGGGACAAGAAAGTTTCAGGTGCAGGCAGTAATACATGGGGTGGGGGGGGGGGGTGGTCAAAAAAGTTTGTGGCATGGAGAGAGGGGTGGGGGGGGGGGGTCAAAAAAGTTTGTGGCATGGCGAGAGGGGGGGTTAAAAAAAGTTTTGATATACAAAAAATGAAATTATCCAGCCCCCCCCCCCCCACCAAAGTATTTATGAACGGTCCCTAATTGATTCGTGAATATATCTTATGAAAAACAAGATTATTCGAGTATTCTTCCGACACTTAATCGGGCACTTAATCATGTTAAATAGGCTAATACTGTAATAAATTGGATAATAGCTTACTCATTATATGCTCTTTCATTGTTGGTGGTGGGTTGCCTGAAGGGAGTCATGAGCCAATCTAATTGGGGATAGCCGGAGTCTCCTAGGAGAACACCCTGAAGCTCCCTTCTTCTAAAAAGCTGGGCGATTTCACTCTGCGTCAAAATCCGACTGTCATGTACCGAGCCGGGCCAATTTGCGACTACATTTGTGATGTTAAACTCAGAGTCACAGATTAACTGCACGTTGATGCTGTGGATTCCTTTCTATTGACGTACACGTATTCATTGTCACCTAGAGGGGAACAGTCCAGTGGAACGTGGGTGCAGTCCACAGCACCAACAGCACCTGGAAATCCAGATAGGTCAAAGAACCCCCATTGGTTTTTGGCAACCTCTGCTGCGGTGGTCGGCCACTTGATAATTGGTCGTCCTTCAGACCAATTAGGACATTTGTCACTCGCTGCACAATTCTACATACGCTGGCTTCTGATATGCCATGATGTGCCGCTGTCGCGGAATAAAAGCAACCAGTAGCATACCTCAGTGCAATAAACACCTGAATATTCCCTGGAATTGCATGGCTCCGCTTCGTGTCTGGCTCTAAATGTGGCGCCAATAGATCGATCACCCGCATTGCTCCATTCCTAGTGAACCTATAATACTTATGCATTCTTTTATCTGAATATGAATCTAAAGGATTCATCCTGTCCCTGAAAACCCGCTCTCGTTGCAGAGCACGGGCATTATTCAGGTACAGGAGCTGCAACGCCATTTTGAATACGTTTGGATAACAAAAATTAGGTTTTTTGGCGGGAATTACACTAGTTTGCGATGGATTTTGAACTTTTACGGGTCTTTGCGACTACTCAAGAGCACTCGCAAAAATCGATCGCAAGTTCAAGCGACTTGCGACGGGCTTGCGAATTTGCGATTGATTATCCAGCGCAAGATTTGAGTGAAATCAATATTTCAAATCGGGCGCAAACTTGCGACGGATATGACGATTTGCGATGGGTATGGGCCGTTAGCGATGGATTTCATGCTTAGTGAAATCGGCCCCAGGTACCTACTTTGTACAACCAATTTAAATAGCGTGAATGGTGTAGTTCAAATCTAAAATATGCTCCCAATTTATGGTTTCTATAACATTATATATAATGTCTAGATAGCAAAACCATTGGATGCCTAAATTGTTTATTTGCATAAATTTAGGTACGCCCTTATTTGTCTCGTCTTATTTTTCAAGAAATGTATGTCTAAGTAAGTTTTCTTGACGAATATAATACAAATATATCATATATCGTGTCAATTTAAATCTTTTATCACTCAAATAATCAGTTGGTATGGATATGCCAAGTGCAGAATTACTGTAATCAGTTAAAGGTAATTTAAGGTCATATCAAGTATTTGACTAGGTACGTGTATATATATACAACCAATTGAAATAGCGTAAATTATGCAGTTCCAATCTGAAATATGCCTACGCTCTCATTTTATGTTTTCTAATACCTTATAATGTCTAGATTAAACCACTCTAGATGGTGTCCACTGCGTCCCCAATCGGTTCTTAGAGATCTTACTGCGTTTTGCATGGCGCAAGGCCTGATCGCCGTATGTGTGACAGGGGTATTAGGCCGATATTTTTGGAGACCCATGTATATATATGTAATTCTCATGTGATGAATCACAAACCGATCAGTAGGCCTACGAATATCATCCTTCCTTTAAAAGTCAGTATTATCGAAGAGGTATCATGTAGGCCTACATGTATCTTTGTTTGTTTGTTTACACGGTCGGTCCGTACGGACACACGCTTGGGTCCTGAAGGGACCAGACTCAAGGAAATTGCTCGGGCCAGGCTTAAAAAGCCTATATTATAAGCATGCTGGTTGAATGAAAAACAGCCACTCCCAACAAATAAAGTTAACAATTTTGCTGTCAGCCTTCAGAAATGGCCTGCTGTTGAATGTCGTGTTAACAGACACTTTCTCTCCAAATCTTCAGAGTATGTTGGCTAAGCTCCCTCGATGTATCAATGACCTCCAGATATTATTTTCGTCTTATTTTTTATGTTATTCTCTATGTTTGGGTGTTTATCCTGTCCCACGCCACTTTCATTGGCTTTTTACTAGCCCAATTGTGTTTACTTGTATTTTTGATTATTTTCTGAGTTGCAGTGAGTTGCAGTGAACCAATTGATTATTTTCTGAGTTGCAGTTAACCAATTGATTGGCCCATCAGAGCTCTCTGTTGAGAGTTACCCGTTTGATTTGTAATCACTCAGTTCACATTTGCTCTTTATATACAACAAAAAAACAAAAACAAAAACGGTCGCGAATTTGATACAGGGACCTCCAGCACGTGGAGCTTAGGATTCCCCACTACACCACGACTGTCAACGGTAGTCTGCGCAGTGTGTTGCTCCGACTATATGAATTGGGTCCATTTTTTCATCGAAAAAAACTTCCACGCCGGGTGGTACCAACGTGCCCAGTCGTGGTATATTGTGGTATATGGTAGGGTTAGTTGGGTTAGGGTTATGGCATTTATGTTGTTAACTCGTGTCTATTTTCTTTAGAGTTCTTGACGACACTTATGAGTTCGACGTACATGTAGGCCTACACGTAGTCAGTAATTATCCCGATTTCAGTCCATTTAAGGGATATAAGAATTACTGCAATTTGTGGCAGACAATGAATGGAAAATCACATATTTACGGCATCAGGACAAGAAAAAACCGCCTCCCAGACAAATCTGAGAAGGTTAACCAATTTGCCAAATTCGGCACCATACTGTTATATTATTTTATATATGACGTTATCAGGACGGAAAAAACCCGCCTCCCAGACGAAATCAGTACCCGTGGACAGAGTGAAATGGGACAGACTTTGTTCGAATAGCTGTTATTTTGCAACCGTAAGGTTATTTGTAACGATATTTTCAGCATAGATGGTCAAGATCATATAGTTGATGAATATTGAATAAAAATTCCTTTAAAAAGGAAAAGAGGCGGTCATATAAATTTAAAGAAACAGACAGCAGAGTGTGATATAGGTAACAAAAAGAGTGGTTATGTCATAAGTTTTATTTATCAATATAACATGAATGGAAATCACTAACTAATGTTGATAATACTATAAAAAGTCAGGACAATGTTGACGAGTAAAAACATCAAAGGCTTTTGGAATCAAGTACTGTTACATCTTTAGAGCTGGTTTATCACGTTGGCATTTTACCACAGATAAATTGGTCATAACCTGTTACTTGGTGACTGACAGTCTAATGGAGAAATTGTAACTTTGTCAATTCCCCAAGAGAACTGGGTATGGCTAGAAACCCAAAGTGGTAGCTTGCCTTTAAAAGGTACTTTACAGGGTGACCCAATAAAAAGTTTACCCAAAATGAAAGTGATATTTTTCCACTTCCTGTAATTTGATATCTGTGTTTTTTAAATTTTATTATAAAGAATGGGTAGTGGAGCAACTATCCTGAAAAAATATTTATTTTGGTTGAGTAGTTTTCAAGATATGGTCCATTGAACATTACTTCAGCAAAACAGACTTGTCCACGGAGCTTCACCAACCAGGTTTGGAACTGGCAATAATCGAGTTTTGATGTCTCAGTGTGTTCAATCATGCCTTTGCTCCAAGGACAAGTCTGTTTTGTTAAAGCAATGTTCAATAGACCATGTCTTGAAAAGCACTCAACCAAAATAAGTAATTTCTAATCTTTTTAAAAAAAAAAAATTGGGGGGAGGTCTATAAAGATGTGAAAACCTTGTTCCATAGGAGTGGAAGACATCTGATTTATTAAAGTAATGAGAAAATAAATCCGGTAACATGTTATTTGCAAATTTATATATACATAAAAATAGCTTTCTGTAGCCTATGAATGTCATAAATAGTGAGGGTTTTCAATTTTGCAAACAAAGGGGTAGAATGAGCTAAGTAATGTGAATTTGAACAAAGACGAATAATTTTCTTTTGTTTCACATGAATTGAATTGAGGTTGCAGTTGTTAGAATCAGCCCATATGATGTTGCAATAATGAAGGTGAGGAAGGGCGAGGCTTGTATAGAGCGAAAATAAAACAATGTCACTGGTGGTTATGTCCTATGTAGATGCAGGGGATTGTCTCTCTGACCATTGTTGAGATTTGGTTCAGTATAGCGCACTCTATCAGTCCTTCACCCGGAAGTTACAGCGTAAACTGTCAATCATTCGTTGTGAATGAATATTCAGTCATGACCTCACACGATGTGATCGTCGCGATCCGTCGTCCGTCCCACTGATCTGATTACAATAGTCATGAAATGCAAATAACGCCACGCCCTCCACGCCACTGCCAGACGAAGCCATCCACAATTGAATATTCGTATTTTGTTCTACGTAAATTAATTTCAATGGCCAATTCTGATTGTTTCGTGTTATCATCAAAGCAAATAAATTCTAATCTAAATCACAATCAGGTTTTATTTACCATCGATGCACTATTTTTGTGCCACAAATCATGTTTTGAACCGATAAAATCAACCACGTCTTAGGTCGTCTGGTTTGCTAACGACCGTGATAGTGCGCCCCCTACAAAACCTTCACCCGTAGTAGGCGAAATTCTGTCTGAGGAGTGACCTCTCCCATACTTATAGACTTCCTGGTAGATGTGTCTGTTCATTCTTTATGTTTAGACCTGTTTCAGCCGTTGATGTTATTAGTCGCTGGTTTAGCAGCAAAATGTGTTGCCCGTGTTAGTATTTTTATCATTCGGACTCATTTATTAGTCACGAATAAACCACATGTGTGATGTGGTATTACCTGTCCTGTATTCAGGCATAACCTTGTCCATTCGGAAGCCCAAACTTAGAATTGATTGCATAACTATGGACAAGGTGACGCCTTTCCTCATCCACTTGTCGCCTAAATTATCGAAATGCGAAACATTAAAATTTCCACCACACTTCTTATGGAATATGATACATAATTGATCCAGTTTATCCGCAGGTCCAAACACTTTCATCGAAGAAAGTGAGTCGAATGTTGCTGACACACTAAATTCTGAATCAATGACAATATATTCCGGCACAGGTTTCTTGACACCGGACGCATACTTCTCTGCACACTCCTTGCGCTTGCTCTGAACTGCTCCAATCAATTCTTGAAGTTGGTAGAAACCCGCCTCTGCTTCCAGCAAATCATAATCTTTAAAATCATCTGGTAGAGCAAGAAAGTGTCTACGTAGAAAATCTAATACATAGCTAAACATTTGACCATTCGCGTCGATCCAGTAATTCCCCTCTTTGTCGTTAGTGGTTTCCATACGACCACTAAACATGGCGCCTAACATTGAGTAAGGATAATTGGTTAACGTTGATCGACTCGTAGTATAGATGTAACCCCCGACGTTGATTTTGATTATTTCAGCCATAGTTCACAATTTATTGATCAATCTTGAGCTGAATTATGGCTTTGATGATAAGTTGATATAAGAAACACTGTCAATCGTAATTTTCAGAAACGGGTATTTGCAGTCATAACAGTTTGGACCTCGGATATCAACTGTGAGTCAAGTTAAGGAGTTACAACCAACCCCTATCCAAAGGTCAAAAATCCTCAATCTATAGTCCATATTTTGAATTATAATGCTCATAATAATCTTTTTAAACACACACCACACAGATAATCAGTTCAAACGGAATATTGAGAAATATTAGTAATCTGTTTGTTATCTTTAATTACAAACATTGGAATGCACTTCCAAAAAACAAAAACAAAATCTTCATAATTTGAGTGTATAAAAGTATACCTTTTTGGAAAGGAAATGGATCAGAGAATCCAAATTTGGCATTAATTTTGACCAGAAATGTTGATTTTTTGAGAAAATCACAAAAAAATCACTTTTTTGACCCATTTTTTTTGAACAAAGCTAACAAACATAATTTTGAGTTAAAAATGCCCAAATCACTTGATGATGATGTTAAGACACTACTGGAGGGACGATTTTTTAATTTTTAATCTAATCCAATATTTTTTGAAATGTTGACAAAAAAAGTGTTAAAAAAAATTAAAAATCCATTTTTTCACGTTTTTTGGCACATTTTGGTCAAAATTTTCAAAAATATTAGAGTAGGTTTTAAAAAAAAAAAAATCGTCCCTTCATAGTGTCTTAACATCATTATAAAGTGATTTGCCCATTTTTTACTCAAAATTATTTTTTGTTAGCTTTGTTCAAAAAAATTTGGGTCAAAAAAGTGAATTTTGTGATTTTCTCAAAAAATCTACTTTTTTTGGTCAAAATTGACGCCAAATTTGGATTCTCTGATCCATTTCCTTTCCAAAAATGTATACTTTTATATACATTTGATTAATAGTTCAATAATTACAGCACTCACAAAATTCAAAAAATCAAATCAAAAACTTCCTTAAGTCCCCCCTTAAAGAAAAATTACCCACAGATCCACGCTCAAACGGCTATAGATATTATAGTTTATTTCACAGCCGTTCCAGTTATAAATAGCCCTCTATCGGACAATATCTTCGCACTTCCATCATAACAAATCGAATTGCCCATTCCTACACAACAAGTGGCGTACGGTACCACCCATTTGAAATTGACTATCGGCAGCATGAAAGTTACCCTGCATCGCACTGGTTCGTAATTTTGAATACGATTTATTTCGTTAAACTAAACAGTTGGGTTCCAAAGCGTTGGCAATAACCATGTTTCCTGTCATCTTCATGCTCCCGATATACACTAGCACAAAAAGTCCCTGACGGTCTGACCAGGTTCTTTGATGTTGGTTAATCCAAAATCAATAATCGATACCACAAATACATTAAATGGGCAAATTTCTTCTCCGTTAAAGTTATGATAATTTCAATAACCACAAGTAACGACAACAAAGTTGCACTAGAATTGGTTTCCAATGGGATATCCTTGCTTAGTGTGGGACGCATTGAAAATGTGTGTGTACCGACTCCCTGTCGATGCCTGTCGATCCACATACCTGACTGGTTGAGATAGCACACAGTGGACAATACAAATCATTTCCATAAATAGTGACAGTTCTCTCGTGCCGTTGTTCAAATTGATTTTCTTTCCAATTTAGTCATCATATACGAGAAGGATCAAAGATGAACAATATGAGTCACGCATTAAAGGAATGGTCCCGCAAGCACAACATTGAGCATTATTTGTTAGCAAAATAATTATCGAGCCGAAATGACGTAATTATATATATCAAAACACAATACTAGTGACAAAAATTAAATAAAAACTGCCATCATTCAACATGCAATTTTTAAAATTCGCGGCGATCGAAAGGCCCGGTGTCGATGACGTCATGAGTATTGGTGCTAAAATTTGCGCATGTGCATTGTATAACTATGACATCATCGACACTGGGACTTTCGATCGCCGCGAATTTTAAAAAGTGCATGTTGAGAGATTGCGGTTTTTATTTGTTTTTGTCATAAGTGTGGTGTTTTGTTCTATATCAGTACACAAGTTGGGCTCGATAGTTATTTTTCTAACATATAATGGACACTTTTGTGTTTGCGGGACACCCCCTTTAAGATGGCTCGTTTGAATAGCGCGCTATTTGCTTGGATAATTTGAATTCATGAATATGTACGCGCGCGTATATTATTATTTGGGGATGTGATCACAGACCATACTCCCATAGAGAATGTCTGTGATATGATGCCAAATAGGCAATTGTGAACCCGGAGTTGATTTTCGTGCGTAACAAATAATTATTAGCTCAGATTACAAAGCCGACCCTCTATAGCTCAAACTACCAATATATTAACATCTCTGCATCCCTCCCTGGAAACTGGACCAATTATATTTCCAACATTTTGCATCGGGAAACCAGAGACCATGTTCAACGAGGTCCTAAATGGAGAGGTTCTGTCAAAGACAATTTTTTGAAATACACTGCATCTTATCTTGGTCAACATTAGGCTTTTACAGTGAGCCCCAAAATGCCGAAAATCCAAAGAAATGAAAATGATAGTTATAGCAAACAATTAGGATTTCCCGAAATACCACAGCGAATGCAGGATTCGTTATTGTATAGATGACAGGGTATCAATAAATACATCGAGAATTGTTGAACTTGGAATAAAAATCTGCGCATGCGTAGAACGCACGGTGGGCAGAAAGCGCTCAAAATGAGCAGAAATGTTAAACAATCACTGCAACCAACGTAAAAGTTACAGATAAGGAATTGAATTTAAGAAAACAAGAACTGTGGTGAACTTCAATACATATACAAAGTTAAAAAATGTAAACATTTATTTGAAAATACAATTTAATTTAATGTTATGGTCAGTGTAGTGAATTTATTCAAATTGGGTAAAAAGAGCTTCATTGTATTAAAATTTTCTCTGCAGAAAACGGTTTCAGATATTGTCTTTATAATCTCCCGTTTAAATCTATAACAACAATGAGGAACAAGAAGTTTAAGCCAAATCTTGCGGTTGGATACCTTGACCTTGACTGTTTATGCATTAAAGGATTTCTTTTAAGCTATGACAAGAAGATGACGTTTAAATGTTACATAATAAGTGTTTTTTATCCATAATTTGCATCTGAAAATAGGTAATGTTGAGCACATAGTACTGGTCTATCACTGTTTCAAACGGCAACTTATTCCATGCATCGGTTCTTGAGATATCTTGAAAAAAGTAACTGTGCATCAAATTGCTTGCAAATATTCTCCGCCCTGATCAGCTATTTTTCATGCAGTGTCCAGAGTATTGATATTACGCATGTGCCATTACGTAATCCCACAAACGATATTGTTCATTCATGCATAGCGATGAAAGATAAAGACCCATATTTCAAATTACGCTAATTCTAGTTGGCATACGTTGCGCATGAGTGGAGAAAAACAATGGTTGCAGGTATTTATTGAACGCCCCTCGTATGTATGTGTGTATCCTGAAAAGGCTTTCTCATTTTGCATCTTAAAGCCGTGAATATTGCACTGATAATAGATGATGTCTTGAGACAGGTTATATGCTATAAATGGCCGAAAACCGTACAGAATTGACCGAGATATGAGCAAAATGATGTCCAATTTAGGCCTTTTCAGCCCGGCTTTTGAGACTAATTTCTACGGGCCATGTTTGTTTTTCTCTGCGTACACTGTAACCATGCAGTCGATGCGAGTTACACATAGCGCGCAGCAGTGCGCCATGCAAAATAAACGCGCACACGCACTACACCCACGAACCCCTACACACGCGGGCGGGCAAATATTGGAGAAATACGCTGCGCCACGGGAGTTGGTTTCGGTTTAGGCCTTGGGGTTGCATAAGCCACGGGGCGGGGGCGGGGCGGTGACGGTTAGGGGTTGTGGGGTTAATAAAGAAATGTATTATTAAATTGCGTAACGATCGTGTCAGATGTGGGATTTGATACTGTATGTGACACGCGGGCGAACAAATATTGGAGAAATACGCCGCGGGGATGGTTAAGATTAGACCTTGGCGTTGAGATAAGCCGCGGGTTTAGTGCAACAAACACTGAAAGCCAAACTGGAGTCAAGTGACTCTTGAAATGGAGTAAATCGGCCATGACTCTCCAAAGGAGTCATCCTGACTCTTCAAAGGAGTAATCTTGACTCTTCAAAGGAGTCGTCCTGACTCCCCAAAGGAGTCATCCTAGCCGTCGGAAAGAGTCATCGGCCATGACTCTCCAAAGGAGTCATCCTGACTCTTCAAAGGAGTCATCCTGATTCTCCAAAGGAGTCATCCTGACTCTCCAAGGGAGTCATCCTAGCCGTCGGAAAGAGTCATCGCCCATGACTCTCCAAAGGAGTCATCTTGACTCTCTGGAGCTAATTTGCATATTTTACTTGGTCTTATATTAGTCGAGTAAAATGCACAAATCGCTCATTAGCATAATTGCAATGGTACAAAAATTAGCACCGATGCTCGTGTATACCATTTCAATTATGCTAATGAGCTAATTTGCACATTTTATTTATTTAAACCTATTAATTTATTTGAATTAAGTCGATACCTTAATTTAACACCGTTGAATGTATATTGATATATGCATATTTATCACTGGTTAAGAAAGGATGTGATTGCTCACTAAGTAAATGCAAATACATTGAGCAAGAACATAAACATCAAAGAACCAATTACCTTAAAGCCCCCCCCCCCCCCCCCCCCCCACTCCAGTTCTCAGTGTCTTATTCCTACCTGGAGTCACGGTGACTCTATTTAGCCAGTTGGAGTCATTATTACTCTCGAAAGGGAGTCCAGCCTACATGTGACTCTATGTCAATATTGACTCCATTTGAAGAGTCACACGACTCCCTTGAAGAGTCATGCATCATGACTCTCCAAAGGAGTCAGTAAATGTTGACTCTCCAAGGGAGTCATGTGACTCTCCAAACAGAGTCAATATTGACATAGAGTCACATGTAGGCTGGACTCCCTTTATAGAGTAACCCTGACTCCAGTTTGGCTTTCAGTGAAGGCCTGCGCCTATCTGCAATAGCTGCCATTTCTGAGATTGTGTTTTCACAAGGGCACAACTTAAAGCACCTTTATTATATAACATGTGGCAGCTATAATTGTAGATATTGCCTTTTCACATAACTGAGATATATGTGCAAAAATATCCTATCTGCTATAGCTGCCCTGTGTTACTTTTTGTTTATATCAAGGGGCCTGCTCACAGTGGTAACATCTGGCAGCTATTGCAGATGGACCCTTGTTGCACTATCGAAGTCAGGTAATTTGCCCGCCCCTCCCCAAAAAACCAAATCAAACCAAATCAAAGAATATCAAGTCAAGTCAAGGTATTGTTCAATGGGACCTATATTTAATAGGAACAGTTTAAAATGTATAATCCTCCAATGAAATGACAATGATTTTCTTAAGTGTTGTATAAGTTATATATTTATTGTGTTTATACAGAATAAAGCGAAATCTGTATTACAACAACAAAAAATCACGGGCGACGATTGTGTGTTGTGGTTGGGAGGATGCACTGGTCTGCTGGTATTGGGAAACTTTCACTTTCCTCTATCTGATTATTGTTATGGTTATTTGAAACCGATGCAATGTAGTATAATAAAGGGCTGAGCAGACTCCACAACGCTTGAACTCTTTGCGTTCTCGCACATGCGTAGTATCGTCACCACAACACAATGACGCAGCCTGATTGGTCAATAACGGTGGTCAACGCGCACAGCGTTGGAGCGTTGTGGAGTCTGCTGGGCTCTTTAGGTGCAAAACCCTTATTACAGGAACGGGCCATTTGAAATTTACACTCCCTGTGGGTGAAAGATTCAGATAACGTCTTCCATACGGGGTGTATGGAGTTCAAATGGGATATCCCATTTTCGTGCTTATATGCACAAGTTTTACGATGACATGACCTTTTAATAACCAAGATGGCACCATTTAATTGTGACACTTTCGTGAAATTAACATTCTAATATTGCATAAACATGATAAAGAAGATAAATACTGTGTGCAATTGCCCCTCATAAAAGAATTAGACCACTAAAGGTGTAAAACCCCAAGATTTGTTTTTTCGAGTTTTAACAAAAATAACTTTTGCTGATTTGTATTTGCCTATGACTTGCAAAATTGCAAAATTGAAATCCGCCATCTAGTTTATTTCGTAGCCCAACACATGTCCTAGTACTCGCATACCAGGACTCCCGCATCCCGGGTTCCGATCCCGGCACCGGCGGAGCCGCCTTCCCCTTATTAAGTAGCCCATTAGATTCCCCTTTTTATTCTCAAAACCACTTCAAAGATCCCGGCTTCATTATCTTCACTTTGTCTAAGTCATAATGTCCAAAGATGCGATGCGTTGTGACATTTGTTATGTATGTACTCTTCGCTTAACAATGCTAAAGGAATTAGAGTCTTTTCAGGCCTGATTTTTTTAATGATCATCAAGAAGCATTATTTTGGAACAGAATGTCGTCGAAAGATGAATTGGCAACTGATAAGGCAAGGATGTGATCCTTATAAAGTGCTGAGCATACTCCACGACGCTCCAACGCTGAGCGCAAGCGTTGACCACCGTTTTCCATTCAGGTTGCGTCATTTTGCTGTGGTGGAGCTACTGCACATATGTGAGAGCGCAATTGAGCGTGTTGGAGTATACTCAGCGCTTTAGTGATCTTTATATTTCTTATTTCAAATCCTTTTTACAGAACCGGATGACGAAACATCAAAAGAAAAGGCGGATGTGACGTATTATGTTGGCATGGATTTCAACAAAGTCAACAACTACCATTTCCACGATCCCGAACACTATCCAATCGACGACATCGCCCGATCGCATCATCTCTACTCGCCACAACTCAACCACGTCAGTTTCAAGTTTGCCTCTAGTCCGCCTCTTACGCAATCACGTGAGCTGAACACTAACGAGTTTTGTACTCCCGAGAGTATGGCGAATGATCCGAAAGATTGCATCAACGAGTACTGCGAATGTACGCATACGGTCAATGTTGAATTGGGAAAGGTGCGTGACGTGAATGTTAGGCGAGCTACTCATACTGCATGACAAAAATCTTGTACGCGGTGCAAAAGGCTTACTTTATACTATTTATATCGTAGACAGTTGTTCGTGGGGTTGTCCGTGAGATCACAAATCGTGCTGTGTATGGCTATTATATACTCTTATTGCACTGACGCAACAGGTTGTCATCCGGTACGAAAACCTTGCCTTACACTATTTGTATTGTAGACAGTTGTGCGTAGAGTTGTCTGTGAAGATCACAAATCGTGTAGTTTATGGCCATTATCTCTTATTGCACTGCGCACAACGTGTTGTTATCCGGTATGATAAACTCTTTTTTTTTTGTTACAGCCTGCAGGAAATGAATTTATAATGGGATTTAACTCCAAAAGAGAGTAAAGGATTCATCTCAACATTCAAAATAAACTATCTAAAAATCATAATCCTCTTAAATTTATTTTTCAGGAAACATCTTTCTTTTGCCAGAATAAAATGTCATTTCAGTGTAAGGTCTATTTTACTCAGTCTCTAAACATGCTAAAGGTCAAAGGGCATGTTTTTTTTCATTTCCATCAGAGTAAATGTAATTATGTCATAATTAGGATATCGACACAACAAAGCTCTGAATTCTATATTTTTCTTTCAATTTCTTTATTTTGAATACCTTGCTAGTCAGTGGAAAGTACTACGGATGGAACTTATGCCTTAATTGAGTCATTTGAGAAAGCCATTGTTAGGGAATATTATAAAGGAAAAGGGATCCACCTACCAATCATGTACTGTCTCTTAAGAAAATAATTGGGAATTGAGTGAAAGGGGGATGTTCCGACCGCTTTAGTTGTTTTTTATATATTAAAAGAAACTCTATATTTTCCCCATTTTTTCTGTAAAATGTTTGGTGCAAGATACACCCATCAAAATATGTAAGTTCCCCCCTAGCATATACTAGAATATTTCCAAATATATTTGATGGATTTAAATAATTGTCAGCTAGAAAGATGCACCCAATTGTTAGGCACATTTTGATACCAAATTTATTGGCCTTGAGACAATGCAACGATAAGAAATTGTGCCATTTACCAATTTGTATACAGAAAAAAAAGTGGCACTAAATCTCACTGGCTATGGCTGGTTTTGTCCATAAAATTACCTAACAAGATTATGACCTGCTTATTGATTATGATCTGCTTATTGATGTATGGACAATCCAGCCATAGCCAGTGAGATTTAGTGCCACTTTTTTTTCTGTATAAAAATTGGTAAATGGCACAATTTCTTATCGTTGCATTGTCTCAAGGCCAATAAATTTGGTATCAAAATGTGCCTAACAATTGGATGCATCTTTCTAGCTGACAATTATTTAAATCCATCAAATATTTTTGGAAATATTTTAGTATATGCTATGGGGGAACTTACATATTTTGATGGGTGTATGTTCCATTTAGACGTTATAGGTCAAAATGCAGTGAATTACTGCCAAAGGTGGTTAACCACCCGGCCAGTTTTTTGTACTACTCACTGGGCAAATTTCATGTCACCTTGTATAAATTAAGAACCATTGGAGTTATGTAACTCAAACATTGGCGCGGCACACAACTATTTTAAAGATGACTCTTCATGTAGAATAGAAAACATCGAGTTGAAAATCGGGCCAGCAATTGGAACACTTACCTTTAACAGAAATCATGGTGAATAATAGTACGATTTTAATGCAATGAGTAGTGACCAGAAATACTAACTATTAACTATGAAACACTGTTCATTTACAGGTTGTGGAATTTGTGATAGTGGACGAGGGTGTGACCTTTGACGCCAGTCACCCTATGCATATTCATGGGCAGTCATTAAGGGTCGTGGCTCAGGAGAAGCTTGGCAGATCCACATCCGTACAGGAAGTTATGGAGATAGATAAAGCAGGTAGACATAATTAAATATCAACATATGCACGGCGCACATATCCTACTGGCCCCTCAGACACACGCGGGCGCACTTCGATTAGCTTGACTGCGCATGCTTGAAAACTTATAAAATTGCGATACCAAATCAGAGCGGTGTATATCGAGCTAACGTATTGCGCACTATGGATGTCTGTTTGGTCATTTTGAGAGATAGGTTGACCACCTACTGTGCCGTGCGTCCATAGATGATATGACGAAAAATTAATGTATAGTCTAGAGCAATATAACGTAAAAGTATAAAACATGCTCAAACAATTTTATGACAAATTGGGGCAGCTAATTGAAAACAACATTTGGCCTATTTATAAATCGTATTCGACATCATAAAGTAAAATAGACTTCTGTGGCGTAAATCTTGTATACCACCTCCTAAAAGAGGCGCCAAAAATAAGTAACAAAAAGAGAAATTTCGATCTTGAATTCATGTTTACAAGCGAGCTATAAATAAACCTAGCTGAAATAATCGAATAAAGGATCCGACAATTTGGAAATAACGGAATAAATCGTATTGTAAACTGGAAACCAATGCTTAGCACCAGGCTGCCGAAAACGGGATTCGAAATAATCAGAACTTCGATATTTACCGATATTTACTCCTAAGCCCCCTGCGATGGTCGTGTTAACTTTGTCGTAAAACTTCGGAGTAACGTTGTATTTAGTACCGTGTGGACAACTGTCCGGAGTAGAGGAAATTGTAATGGAATTTTGATTGCTGCAAGGTCTAAATTTACTCCGATCACTTATGCCCGTCTGAACATGCCTAGTGATACATTTATGTTTCCATCTTTAGATGATTAAATCGTTGGCTCTCGCCCGCGCGAGATAAGATCACTTTCATTCCAAGACTTAGAGTACACACTTCGAAACATGTGTGACGTTTCTCTTCACTGTTTTTCGTCTTTAGAGAAATTAGTGGACGCTTCCTTTAAACACAATATTTAATTATCCAAGGTCAGCCGAAGGCGACCACGATAAACCGAAAGAGGGCGTTTCATCCTAAATATGAACGATCAATCCGTGACACATTGCATGTTTCATGATGGTATGGAAAACAAAAGTAATGCCATACAATGATACATTGATAATTGCAAACTCACGTAAAGCATTGTGGATCTTGTTACAAAAGATGAAATATTTGTATGATTTGGCCCAATTTTGCATAGGTAATATAACACGGAAATTACAAGGAACCGTTCGCAAAGATACAGTGATCATTCCGGACGGAGGCTTCACGGCGTTTCGATTCCTAGCAGATAATCCAGGATGGTGGTTCTTTCATTGTCATCTAGAATTCCATGTCGAGGTATGTATGACGTTGGTTCGATTACTAACAGACAATCCAGGATGGTGCTTCTTTCATTTTCATCTCGAATTCCATGTAGAGGTATGTATGACATTGGTTCGATTCCTAGCAGACAATCCAGGATGGTGATTCTTTCATTGTCATCTTGAATTCCATGTCAAGGTATGTACGACGTTGGTTCGACTCTTAGCTAACAATTCTGGCTGGTGGTTCTTCTTTCATTGTCATCTCGAATTCCATGTAGAGGTATGTATGACGTTGGTTCGATTCTTATCCAACAATCCTGGCCGGTGATCTTTTTATTGTTATCTTGAATTCCATGTATAGGAATGTATAACGTTGATCCGATTCTTTGCAAAAATCCTTAACGATGTTTTTTCTCTCATTGCTATCAGGGATTCCACGTGAAGATATTAAGTAGGGTTCTCTGTACCCCTTCCCTAAACCACAAGACGTCAGTTTGATTCTTATTACACAAGGGCAGATCTAACATTGTCAACTAAAATCCCACGATGGAGATATAAGTAGGCCTCTCTTACCCCTTCCCCAAACCTCAAGACATATGTTCGATTCTTCGCACACGATCCCATTTTGTTTCATTGTAATCTGAGATTTCCGTGTGGAGGTCTGTATGCTTCTCATCCCGTTATCCCTTCCCTTTCCCTAACAGAAGACATACGTTCGATTCTTAGTAAACATTGGTGGTTCTTTTGTCATCTGGAATTCCACGCGGGGATAAGTAGGTTTCTCTTGCTTTGTCTTCCCCAATCCACAAAATGTATGTTCCATTCTTAGCAAACAATTATTAATTGTTACCTAAAATTATATGTATAAGAGATAAATATGTTTCCCTTCCCCAAACTACACGACACTGGTTCAATTCACAAAAGCTGGATGGCGGTTCTTTCATTGACATCTAGAGTTCCATGTGAAGTTATGCATGTTTCTTGACCTGGAACACCTTGGATAACGTACGTTTCTTCTCAACACTTTCCTTTTCCCTCTGTTTTTCCGTTTGGCAATCCGGCGACGGGTCTTTTATTTTCATGCATAATCAAGTTTTAGCCTATATGTCAAAATATTTTTAACCGATGAACGTGCTGTCACTGGGTATCCCATTTAAAATCCAGAAGACATTACCTTAATCTTTCACACAGGGAGTGTGAATTTCAAATGGGGTTATACCTGCATGAGTGACTCCATTTGAAATATACGCCCCCTGTATGCAAGATTAAGGTCATGTATTCTATATGGGGTGGGGGAGGGGGAGGGGGTATTGATTTCAAATGGAATAACCAATTGTATTGAGTGTACGTCAGTGGTAACAAATTGCCTAGAAATTGGTCGAATGCAGAGGAGCATCAATTCCGGGTCATTTATAACGCGTTTATTTTTAATATCCCTTCTCTTCCTGCAACAGATTGGTATGGCATTACTCATTCACGTAGGATCTGACGAGGACCTTCCACCAAAGCCTGCCAACTTCCCACGGTGTGGGAATTGGCCTTCTGATTTTACTGACCCCGATGTTACTCCAGCTCCATGTGAAACTGGTTCAGCGCCCTCAATGTTCAGCTTTCCACATGTTGTTGCCTTTATGGCATTTCTACAGCTGTGTGTAATGGGCACTTCTGTTTCATAGTTGATTAATATGGTACCCGATACGGAAAGGATTAATTGAAGCAATTAACCCAGTGCATACTTTTGTTCTGCGTATTTTGACACCTCGATTGTTGAGATACGATGTTGCGGAGCGGAGTTATTGTCATTTCAATGGTCATAGGTCCAGTTTCAAAAGTGACAATCAACCCTATAGACAATAGATGCAGGTTTGCATTTATTGTTTTGAATGATCAGATTTATGCTTTACACACGTGTACAGAAATGCAATATACACTCAGAAAATGAAGATAATGTGTTCCTTTCACAACACAGACTTCATTCAACTTCAACTTTGCCATGACTTTTTCTTTATCTTCACTACTTTGTGTGTCCACTATCATTTTCCACAACAGCGTGTGTAAAGCATAAACCTGATCATCATGATCCTTCAAAACAGTAATGCAAACCTGCTTCTATAGGGACGATTGTCACTTTTGAAACTGCACCTACGTCCATTGAAATGATAACTCCGCTCCGCAACATCGGATCTCAACAATCGAGGTGTCAAAATACGCAGAACAAAAGTATGCACTGGATTATTGGCTTCCACCAATCCATACCCTTTCGAGCCGTTAATTATTGGATCATGTGTAAGTGTCTCGATACTTTTTGTGAGGAGTTTATATACATGGAGTGGATGGGCAGAATGCCCGTTTAGGGAGCACATCAAAACTCGACCTCCCGGCAACCGCCGGTTCCGTGCGTTTCCGTGGGGTTGCAGCCGGTTTCTATTGTTCTAAACAATGATATGCGGTCCAACCGGGCGGAACCGCCGGTTGCCGCGCGGTCGAGTTTTGATTTGCTCCGGGCCTAATCTCTTTATTGCGATTTTTTTGTATTGCTGGTGTTGTTTTCCTTGTCCTGTAAAGTTCTTTTTATAATTTATATATTTGACTGAATAAAGTTGATTTTGTAAAATAACGCATATTTAATGTTTTAGTAATGTAATATTGTTAGATGACGGGGGATACATACGCATATAGGCGACAGAAGCGGGATGGAGGGACACCCCCCCCCCCCCCCCTAAAATTTCATGTGGGGTTTACCCGCTAAAAGTGACAGGTGACGAGTTTTAAAGCAATACTATGTGATATTTTTCAATTTTTTACACACATTTTTCTCTCTCTTATAATGAAGTTTGACTTATCAGTAAATCTATCTTGGCTGCATTTCCGTGAAAAAAACATCACAGAACATTACTAAAATTATAATGGTAATCTGCTTCCAATAGATTTAAGGAATTTTTCAACATAGTTGCATCGAATTTTATCACAACACATTCCATACTGTTCTGTTCACTTGTGTACATTTCCAATCGTAGGAGGAACACTGTAAACGGCGTTAGCACGGTATCAATCCATGGAATTATATGTACGAACGCACGAAAAAACGGAGGAAATCACTCAGAAAATAAGTTGTCGGAGCAGAACCCGACTGAGTTTATTTCAACGTATTCAAACTGTGATTTTGAAGCAATTAGGAATCGTACGGCTTTGTAACTTAGGATATCTTCACGATTTATGATAAATCACGCAAATATGCAAGAAAATTTGCTTCAAAAGTAAAAATCAAGGATAGAGGGCGTCACTTAGAAAAAGATCGCACAATATGACGTTAACGTCATACTGGACCAGGGAGTGTTTTGGACATATAAAGGAGTAATTCTGTTATACCCTTCACAGGGGTATTCATAGTGTGTGATCTTGAAGAACGACTTCGACTTCAGCCATCAAAGCACATGTCGTCCGTAGCCCAGGAATCTCATGAGTTTAGTATGTGAACAACTCTGAAGAAGGATACTCGGACGCTGGTGGTAGTCGTCACCGAATGAACTATTCCTGACAGGGATTCCAGAAAATAGGTGCGCACCCCCCTTTAGCCAGGGATTTCCAGGAGCAACTTTCAGAAAAATCTGGATTTCCGGTTCAAATTGATCTGAATCTGGATTTCCGAACCTCTCTATAGTGGATCGTCTATATGATGCTGATTCTTCGGTCGGAAGTCGCTTCGAAGGAGGGATAATTCCGGATTTCCAATGCTTCCGTGGACGAGTCTGGATTTCCAACGCTTTGGAAAAGAAAAAAAATCGGATTGAAGCTAAAATTATAGAGATAGGATTTTAAAAGTTTGGGAAGGTTTCCGAAAAAATTGTAAATAATAACCAACAGCCGCGTGGAAAGTGTTAAGATTGTTACTGCCCTAGACAAATACTAACTTCGAATATTAAATCAAATAACCCGAAGCTCTATTTACATACCGTACCACTTGTCCTTCTTATATTTAAACAAGGGGTATTATTCTACTCGATATATAATCCTTTGCTACGCGATACGGGACCCGGTATCAGGCTCGACAAAAACCTCATCGGGGCCCGGTACCGTCGCGATATTTTTATCGAGTATAAATGGAACTGTTCCCAGAGCTGTTTCATCTCTTCCTCTGGATTCACGTCCACATGGATCTATCTAGTGTAATTCTCGTTCTTATTTACGTAGAATTCCCCTCCCTCCCAACCACAAGGGTTTTTATCTGCAACAGGTTCTGATATCGACGCCTTCCTATAGTTGCTCGTGCGGAAATATTTTACCGAGTTTGTTTGATACAATCTTCATTCGAGTGCCGAACTGTCTCACTGTTTGTCCCGCGTATGGAGCTCTAGTTTAACAGTGTATTTCATAAACAAAACCAGCCGAATGTCCCGTTTTACCTGATATGAAGAGGGACAAGGTTACCATCATTGTGCCTACCATGCCATGCATGCCTACGGGACTGTTTAATGAGGCATTTTAAATTAAACGTTTTTATTACAACCGTTCTGATCTCTCTATTTCCAAATCCAAACACAAACGGATTGATGGCGATATTAGTGTACAACACAATATGACACATAGCATAACCAAACTGGTGCACGGCCAAGCCATGGCTAATCTTAAACAATATGACCGAGTACGGTATCCAACATAACGCACAGTAGAATACCATGAAGAAAAGGTACACGGCAGTTTTCGCTTCTCTTTTCCAACAATAACGTTGCCGTGCAATCAGAGTGGCGACAGATCGTGTACTTTCGACACTCTCCCTACTTGTAGTGGAATTTGGTGTTTGCGGATCCGCGATATCGTGATCGGCCATAGATCGAATATGCCTACGCACAATGAAAAAAATCCGCATGTAAATCGCAATCATTACCACCAACGGGAGTAGACCGTGTGCGAAGATAAACCAACGCCATAAATCCGCCACGACGACAGTGCTCAAACGACATTCTGTAAGAGGACCTTTGGTAGTCAATGGAGTTAATCCTGATATAAGGCCCAACCATACACAGTAAACAGCTATGGCTATGGCGGATATACTGACGCGTTTTTCAGTTAAAATATTGGCAGCCTGAAGAGGTCTTCTAATGATGATGTACCTTTCCACCGTTATAGCCAGAAGATAAAGACAGTTCCCGGTGTTGATCGAGATTGTCACACATAGAAATGATACACAGAATGGGTTGTCGTCAAGAACACCGATATCCACCGTGCAGAGGACAGGATACATAGCGGCCATACCAAGATCTACCACTAATAGACACATTATAAAGTAATAGCTTGAAGTGCGAAGAAGGGGTTCTTTAAGAAGAACTATGAGAAGGGCGAGGTTTGCGAAGATCGCAACGAGGCTGATTATGGAGGTGAAGATAATCACCACAATGACTCCTGAAACCGCCATCTAAGTTCAAATCCGGTTCTTTACCTGTCAGTGTGTTGACAATCTTTGGAGACTTTCTGCGTAGACTAATACCGTATGTGTGTTAACACATTACACGCGGCAGGCGTTTGCAGACGACATTCCAAAACTTCACAAAATGTTTCAAAAATTTCAAAATAATGGAATTTCATTAGCATATTTGGAATCACCAAGTGAAATGCATTGAAATAAGTACAAACATGCCTAGTATTGTTTCAGTAATTCCTTGAATAGACCTTGAAAGTTTGGAAAGGTTCATGAACAATCTGTTTTGTATATGGTAAAAACTAATAGTAATAGCCGCGTGGAAAGTGTTAAGATGTCTCAGTCGAAGGGGAGACAGAAAATCGATCTTGATGCATCAAACCTCATACATGTCATAGTCCAGCTGCATGGAATGCGGTTGAGATAAATGGCCGGCTCCTCGTGAGGTTTCTATGCGCTTGGCAATACCGCATGGGTATGGTAATATTCGTTCAAACATGTCAAGTATGCTTTAATACCAAGCTTACGGGGGTTGACCCAATTATGAGAAACAAAACACGGGTACCAATTAAATCACGGACTCCCTCTAACACCCATTCCGCGCCATTTTCTACGAAGTGTTAACCAAATTGGCAGAGTTCCAGTGGTAATTTTGCCTCATCCTCGTAATTGAATAACGCTCATAATTCTACCATGAGATATCCAAATATAATATAGTCATTTTTCTTCATGATAATGTACAATTTCACTTCCCTCTTCATTTTCACAACCAGAGAGACAGACCCCCTACGAAACCTTTCTCAACTTTCAAGGTCTATCTCAAGGATTGCTGAACCAATATTAGTCATGTTTGAACTTATTTTAATGCATTTCTCATGGTGATTCCAAATATGGTAATGCAATTGAATAATTTTGACATATTTGAAACATTTTGTGAAATGTTAGAATGTCGTCTGCAGGCGCCTGCCGCGTTGAAAGTGTTAAGAAAAACCTGATGCTTTTAGTAGTACAACTGATACGATTTCAATCCAGTCTTCTGTTTTTTGTGGGTTAAAGAACCCTTTTTCTTTTAATAACAAATGTTCAACGATTTCGAAACAAGTTTGACACGTGGCTAAATTGTGCCTATATCTACCATTTATATTAAGGGGGATTTCATATGACCTATAGCTGTTAATTACTACGGAAAAGATCTTGTGAGCGCTGCAGCGATGCTAAGCACGCTGGACAGCACAAGAAATCTTCTTTTGTTTAACACATGTTTAATGTGTACTTTCCTATACCCGGTTACCCAGCTATTTCCGTTTCTGCAATGTAATGCCAATAAATGGTCACTCTGCAATGCAATACATGTACACATCAAGCAGTCTCAAGACCCATTTGTGTGTTAAAGAACCTTTTTCTTTCAATAACAAATGTTGAACGAGTTTGAAACAAGTTTGACACGTGGCTAAATTGTGCCTATATCTACTATTTATATTAAGGTGGATTTCAAACGAACTATAGCTGTTAAAGGTAGATGTTCCTATTTTCAACTTGAAGTTTTCTATTCTACATGAAAGGTCATCCTTAAAAACGTCGTGTCCCAAAATTTGAGATGCATAGCTATTATGGTTCTTATTTTAGACGTAAGATGCTGTGAACTGTACCCATTGAGTAGTACACAAACTATATCGGTGGTAACCACCATTCGCGGTAATTCAACGCTATTTCGTCGATTTCTCTGTCATTATACCGAATTAGGCCGTTAAATTTCAGTATGATGATGAGAAAAATACGAGCTCTCATATGATATGAAAATCTCCGTATATGTTTGAAATAATTCTGTGTTACGAAAATGTGATCGGGTCATCTACCTTTAATGCACAGATAGTCAAAATTGACTATCTGTGGTTAATGTTAATTACTATACGGAAAAGATCTTGTGAGCGCTGCAGCGATGCTAAGCACGCTGGACAGCACAAGAAATCTTCTTTTGTTTAACACATGTTTAATAAACTGCTCACAAAAAGTATCGAAACACTTAGAAATGATCCAATATATAACGGCTCGAAAAGGTATGCATTAATCGAAGCAAATGACCAAGTGCATAATTTTGTTCTGCGTATTTTGACACCTCGATCGATGAGATACGATGTTGCGGAGCGGAGTTATTGTCATTTCAATGGTCGTGGGTCCAGTTTCAAAAGTGACAATCATCCTATAGAAAGAGGTTTGCATTACTGTTTAGAATGATCAGATTCGTGATTTTCAATAGAAATGAGTGTCACCTTTGAAACTGGACCCACGATCATTGAAATGACAATAACTCCGCTCCGCAACATCGTATCTCAACGATCGAGGTGTCAAAATACGCAGAACAAAATTATGCACTTGGTTATTTGCTTCGATTTATGCATACCTTTTCGAGCCGTTATATATTGGATCATTTCTAAGTGTTTCGATACTTTTTGTGAGCAGTATATGTACTTTCCTATACCCGGTTACCCAGCTATTTCCGTTTCTGCAATGTAATGCCAATAAATGGTCACTCTGCAATACATATACACATCTAGCAGTCTCAAAACCCGTGGCAGACTAGGCTGTTCTTATAGCAAGGGGAAATGTGTGTGTGCTGATGGAGGGTGAGATGGGCGATGGACCGGTGGTTGGGATGTATCAGGGGGTGAGTGTAGGTGGGGTGGGGTGGGAGTGGTGGTTATTTTCATGGTGTGGAAGCAGAGTGGTACAACAATTTCTGATATTTTATTTGGTTAATTTTGTTTATTTATTTATTTCTATTAATAATTTGGCTTGTAATCGAATAATAAACGCTTATGGAGATATGTTATCAATACAACGTGAGATTCGCCAATTTAAATCGACTTTGGGATTTTGTTTCCAAAAATCTAAGCACCTTTCCAAAGCGTGAAAATAATACATCCACTTTGGGATTCCTTTTACAAAATCTGTGCACAAAAAGGTAAAGGCGGTCGATCCTGTAATACCAGGAGCGGAGTGCCCATCTCTCTTTCAAAGCGATAGGGCCAGACTCACTCCTTTTTATAATGTTGCTGTGTGGGGTTCGCTACACCTCCTCCACAGCGAGTCTGTTACCTCACCAGCACTGAAGAATGCCGGTACCCATTTAAATACACCTGGGTAGAGAAGAGTAATCGGAGAAAATTAACTTGCAATAACAATGCTCATAGCGCCAACGTTAAAGTAATAATGTTAATAAGGGAGCAGTTCCATTTGTACGCGATAAAAATTGCGAGAATGTTCCGGGCCCCGATGAGTTTTTTATCAGGCCCCGATGAGATTTGTATCGCGTACAGTTGCGAGTAGCAAAGGATTATTTATCGAGTAGCGTATTACCGCTTGTTTAAATATAACGAAAGATAAGTGGTCGGTATGTAAATAGAGCTTCGGGTTATTTATTCTAGTTGTAAGGTACAAATTCAGCATTTCATGTTTTTAGAGATAATGTTATTGATTATGGATGTTTAACGTAAATTGTATTATCCTCGTGTATTTGCTAAACAATGTCCCGCTCTATTTGCTAAACATACCCCAGGGTATGGCAGAGGCCTCGTATCGGGCCCCGATGTCTATTTTATCGGGGCCTGATGACTATTTTATCGCGTATCAACTTGAAAAACATCGGGTCCAAAACATATCAGGCCCCGATACAGTCGCGATAAATTTATCGCGTACAAATGGAACTGTTCCCTAAAGAAATAAGTAATTGTCAGTAGCTGTGTTAATATTCAGTCAATCTTCACGTGTATTATATCATACTAAAGAGGAGAAATATCCTGAAAATTGGTAATCTAATATCTTTACCATGTTTACGTTAGGAGCTATAGTTTTGGAGTTAAAAAGGTCCACTTCGGCCAATCCAGCCTAGCCTTGGTTCCAGGCTGATCACTCACCCCTTTATGCTATACTACTACAGTTGAAACTGCTGTACTTTATTTCCTGACACAGAACAATTTTGCTAACTGGATACAGTTTTAATAAGCAGACTGTGTCCCAGCAGCCTACATACCTACAAATCCACTAGCCCGATCGGTGGCTGGGCAGATCAGTAACTTGGGTAGATCAGTGACTGGGGTAGATTAGTAATATGATGCAACAGTGGCTAGGGTCAATGGTATGACTTTATATTTAAGGACATTAAGTCAAGTGTCATGACTGGCATACTAAAAGGTAATTAGCAAAAATAAGATGGAAATGACTATAACAAGAGAGACTTGAAGCAAGTATAAGTCCAGCCCGGGTGAACTATATTAATAGCTTACACCTGTTCATTTGGTGACAGATGAAATAGAGTTACGATGGAGAAATCTCAACCTTGAGATATTCCCAAAGGATCTGGCTGGTAAGAGTGGACATAAGGGTTTAAGAACGTATTTATTACCGGGTAAGTTCGCTTTTTAGGACTGTACACCGTATTGTATTTATACGATGACTTTCCATTCATCCAATATTCAAGGCAGTTAAAAGAGGTTATTAATGGAAATTGATTAAGTAATTAGAATTGAATCTATATACTTCATCTGAGCGATGATTGTCTATTTTACAGACACTTTTTTGTTTAGCTCTCTGTTTGCATTATGCGGGTATTTGTAAGTTTGTCTACTCTTCGTGTGAAATCAGAAAGTGAGATAATTTATTCAACATGTGCTCTGATGACTACATTATAATATGGTGTATGACGCCCTCATTCTTACCAATTACAAACATTATTTCATTTGGTTCTTTGCATTGATTAATTTCTGCGAGACGATCTTGTTGGAGAAGGACGCCATCTGCCGGGTGTTTGTCGGAGTGTTTGTCGAAGGGTTTGTCGGGGTGTTTGTCGAGGTGTTTGTCGGGTGTTTGTCGAGGTGTTTGTCGAGGTGTTAGTCGAGGTGTTTGTCGAGTTGTTTGTCGAGGTGTTTAGTGTCGAGGTGTTTGTCGAGTTGTTTGTCGGCACAGTCGGGGTGTAGTTACCAGAGCTACGTTGTGGGCGTAAAAATAAGTTGTTTGTTTGTCAAGTGTTTGTTGGGTGTTTGTCGAGTGTTTGTCGGGTGCTTGTCGGGGTGACAGTTTGTTCCAACGTTATTTGGGTGTTTGTTTATTAATTGTTTGTTTGGTATACCAGGCCTCTCACAACTAATACACCGGGTAATAATTCATTCTGCCACACACTCGAGTGCAGATGGTGCCAATGACACCTGCGAGAAATGGTTCTTAACCCCCTGGGCACTACCGGCCTATCTTACAGTGGTTCTGATTGGTTTATTGCAAGATATACTCATTTGAATAGCCAATTAAAATGAAGCTTGTAAAATATTTCAACCCAATCTTTATCAGGGATACAACTATTGTAAAAATGTCTCTGATTGGTGCAATAAATGATGTATCTATCTTTCTGACCAATCGGCCGGTAGTTTTCAGGGGGTTAAACCTAAACTTTCGTACCATTAGAAATACAGATATTTATGATACGGTTAATCATCGATAAACTAAAGAAAAGAAAAATTGTACTTACTCTTTGTTTGGACCAAGCCGGTGTGAATTGAGCCATGGTCCCCCTGGAATATAGTCCGGCCTCCATAGACATACACGGAATGAAGCGTGAAACCAGTGTTACGTGTAGAGATGAATGCCCTATACAAACATATACTTTACTGTACCGGGCGGACTATACTGTCTCCAGGGATCATGGCTGATGCTGCTACACCGGGAGCAAGCTCGAGACTCTATTGATTCTCGAATGAAATAAGTGTAGGCACATATCGTGGCCACATTCGTCGAGAGAGAGAGAGATGTCTTAAAGGCAGAAAAAAGTCTCGTTAACGAATATTCAAGGTTTTGCGTTTACAGTTACGTCACCATACCGTATGCGACCAACGATTAGAGAATAAAAAAATAAATAATAATACTTCCACTGGGCGGAGTTGAAATTCTAACCCAAACCGTGTCAGGTTGAAATAATTGAATTCCATTTAACTTTTGGAATCATATAATTACAATCCATTGAGAATTGGGGATTCAAAATTTACGGCCAACCGTGTCCATCGTCGTCTGACAGACGTTTCTGTATGTTATAGCGCCCTCTTCGGCCTATTCTACCATTACAGGTTTATCCTTGGTGTAAGACAGCACTGAATCATTATTATGCGATCTTTTCCATGGGACGCCCTCTATCCTTGAAATATTTTTGAAAGCAGATTTTCTTGCAGATTGACATATCATAAAGATATTCTGAGTAGGTGTTATCATGAAGGTCCTAATACCGTCTTTATATGCACGTGTTTTCTTACCCTCGTCGACAATGTCACATTTTATCCTATTCCGTGTATATTATTTCTAGACTCTATTCAGAGTAACGAAACGAATTTTTGTTTCTGTTCGCGTAAAGTTGCTCCTTCGAGAAACCACGTATAATGAATAGCTTATCAGTGACAATGGAACTTCGGACGCTCTGTTTGGGACTGACTGTTAGAGCTCGATCCGTGCTACTTCGTACAACCTCATTTAAAAGCCTGGGGCGCTCAGTGCAGTGGTCATTACAAGAGGGATATCAGGCGTTTCCAAAAAATCACGTAATTAGGGTAGTCTTTTAAGCAGGAGTACGTTACGTACGTAACCCTCAAAACAAGCAAAATTAAGAAAAAGGGTATACTTTTCACATAAATTGCTCATCTATTTAGGGTCCATATTAACCGGCTCTGTGAGGATTATAAATAGCCAAGATACATGGGCGGGATATATTTCTCAATTTGTATCCGTCGCATAAAAAGTGATCTGAAAGATCAGCTTGGCATATGTTTCATAATACTTTTAGGGAAGGAAAACAATATTTGAAATGTATCAATCATACTCGGATCGGTAAGAGGTTTATATCGTCAGCCTGCTTCGATAATTGCCTAACTCACGTTTCAGCGAAATTGAGTTTTTTTGCATAAATCATAACTTCATTACATTATGCACATGCTGTAATAAGTCATTGACAAATCAAAAGTGTTGATAAATGCCCAATTGCAATTCTGTCTAAGTCAGCATTGTGAGTTAGGCAGATTGTAATAATTATGTAAAACTAGGCCTATAACAAGCCACATTTCACTTAAAGGTATATCCCCCAACCTAATTCTATCCAACAGGTACTGCTCCTGTTGGAATTCACCTGTACTATTCATGGTGCTATTCAACATATCGTCAGCCTGCTTCGATAACTGCCTAACTCACTTTTCCTATTTTTGTTGTTTTCTCAAAACTAGAAAAAATGAGTTATAGGCAATTATCGAAGCAGGCTGACGATATACAAATTACTTACTTAGGGTATCAAAAATGTTTTGACTACTTGTTTAGGTATCAACATATTTTGACTACTTGTTTAGGGTATTGGAAATACTGATATTACTTGCTTAGGGTATGTAATATACTTATTTAGGGGGTGTTTTTTACATTAATGCAATTACTTATTTAGGGTACTTTTTGAAAGTCCTTGGACGCGCCTGATACCCCCTTGTACATGTTGTAATGACCACTAGTCCACTGGGCACCCGAGTTTAAAGGTGTTCCAATCACTTTAGCTTTTTTTCCATCAACAAATTTTGATATCAGAAGAAACCTCATATTTTCTCATATTTCTATTAATTATTTGGCCCAAGATATGTTCCATTTATAGACGTTATAGGCCTTTCATGTAGAATTTAAGATTTAGATGATACTAAATTGCGTGACAGGGAGGGCCACGAAGTGTAATAAAATAGTGTGGTTTCTTAAAAGTATAAACCATGTGATATAACTTTGCGATCATGTAGAATTAACCGCAATCGAAATCCCAAAGTTTTTTCCAGTGGTATCTATTGAATGGTGGCCAAAAAGCAAATAAATCAAAGTGGATGGGATCTCGTTGGCGCACTGATTTACAAGAACTTGAACAATATACGAAGGGAAATTACTGATTCGCACATGCAGTTAAACTAAAGCAAATTTCCGAGATCCCAAGCTAGTTTCTTCATTTTTTATTCAAGGTAAACCATCTTTGCAAGTAGATGTCATTTCCAAGGTGTTTTAAAGATGGCGCACGGATTTACAGAGGTGCAAAAATGGCTCAAAATTGTAAAATTTGACCTTTGACCTGGATTATCTCTGTGCGCCAACGAGATCCCAACAATTTTTATACGACGTGTGAACACAGTGTCAGTGCCAATGGCGTATCCAGGCCTGTTTTGATGGTGGGGCCAAAAAAAACCTGAAGCCATCTTGTTGATCTTAAATATTTAAAAAGTTGAACCTTATACGCGCGAAACGCGCAAAAATTGTGTTTTTAACACTAAAAAGGTACAGTATGACCTTTTTAACGTCCCCTACATAATATTTAGTATAGAGAATTTGGAGTGGTTTGAGGGCCATTATAATATCAAAACCTCTAGAAACAATGCTAGAGGGTCATGAAAAACTGCCCTGAAGCCATCTTGTTAAGCTTAAATAATGAAATATTGAAACCAATACGTGCGCGAAGCGCCCAAAAAATTGCATTTCTAACACTAATAGTCCAGTATGATAATAACTTCCCCACATAATGTTTCATGTATTTATACTTTTTGGTGTTGTTTGAGGGTCATAATAATGTTAAAACCTGTAATCCGCGCGGAGCGCACAATTTTTGAGTTTTTGAACTAAAATTGTTCATGGAAAACTGTCTTGAAGGCACCTTGTTAAGCTTAAAAAATCAAATATTGAAATTGATACGCGCAAAATTTGGCATTTTTAACACTTAAATGGTCCAGTATGATGTTTTTAACGTCCCCCACATAATATTTAGAATATTTGGTATGGTTTGAGGGCCATTATAATGTTAAAACGTGTAGAAAATATGCGCGCAGAGCGCGAAAAATTCATAACTAGAAAAATTGTCATGGAAAACTGTTCTGAAGCCACATTATGCATTTGCATTTCTAACACTGATGGTCCATAATGATAATAACGTTCCCCACATAATATTTAGAATTTTTGATGTGGTTTTTGCATTAAATCTTTGGTCCAGTATGATGTTTTTAACGTCCCCCACATATTTAGAATATTTGGTTGGTCTGAGGGCTAATAAATGTTTAAACCTGCATAAAATATTCTCGCGGAGCGCGCACAATTTTTGACTTTTTGAACTAAAATGGTCATGGAAAACTGTCCTGAAGCCATCTTGTCAAGCTTGTATAATGAAACATTGAAACTAATGCGCGAAGTACGTAAAAATTGACATTTCTAACACTAAAATTGGTCCAGTATGACGTTTTTAATTTTCCCACATAATATTTTAGAATCTTTGGCATGGTTTGAGGACTATTATAATGTTAAAATTTGTAGAAAATATGCGCGCGGAACGCGCAAAATTTTTAAGTTTTTGAACTGAAATGGTCATGGGAAACTGTCCTGCAATGCCATCTTGTTAAGCTTGAATAATGAAACATTCAAACTAATGCGCGCGATGTACGCAAAATCTGACATTTTTAACACTTAAATGGTCCAGTATGACGTTTTTAACGTCCAAACAAAATGTTTAGAATATTTGGTGTGTTTTGAGACCCATTATTATGTTGAAACCTGTTGATAAAGCAAGCACGAATCGAAAAAACCCAGTTTTTGAACTAAAATGGTCCAGAAAAACGTTCCTGAAGCCCTCTTGTTAAGCTTGAATATTGAAACATTGAAACTAATACGTGCAAAGCGCGCAAAAATTGGCATTTTAACATTAAAAAGGTCTATAGTAGGCCTATAACGTTTTTAACGTCCCTCACATTAAAATTATGGGGACGTGACCCCGTAACCCCCACCCCCTTTTGCGCTGCATATGTCCCTTACCCTTCCTCCTCCCCTACCTCCTTCTCTTCCTCCTTCTTATCCTCTTCCTCCTCCTCTCTCTTATTTTTGTTTTGACTCTTTTTTCAATAGGGGGGCCATGGCCTGCTGGGCCACCCCCTGGATACGCCACTGAGTGTCACGAGTATATTGGATTCGTTAGCTTAAATCTGGTAAAATTTGCTCCGAATAGAAAGCAGCAAGTGTTATGTAGTGATTTGTCTGTTACAACCTTCTATTTTTTGTCAGTCCCGACCCCTTTTCCGGAAAAGTAAGGCAATTGGAATCCCACAAAATGGATATGTGCTGTGTTAGATTGACATCCAGTGCTGCGGGTATCATACGGTCAAAAATATGTTGAAGAACTTGTGTTTTGAAGGTGTTTTGTTGACTTGCAATGTATTGTGGGATCATAATACCTGAGCCTGCTCTGGGTCGAATTCTGTTTGAGCCAAATCAGCCAATCATAAACTCTTCAGCAGATGTGAGAGTTATATTCTGGTGAGCATGGAAACACATTTATAGTTGAATGTATAGTTGGAGTTATAGTTAATAGGATGTTTATGCTATTAACCTTTTTATTTTGGGCGAAAGTAATCAAACGATTGATCAAACTATTCAATGAAATAAGAAGCATAAAACAGAATATATTTGTGAAAATAATCACTGCATCAGTGACCAGTCAGCAAATACAAGCTCGGTAACTCAAGTGCAATCTACTTGTTAAGCAGCTTTTTATTATAACTCGCTACAAAATAACGCAACAATTGTAGGGGTAAATATCCTGTCAACATATCCATTATATAGGGTCAATGTTGCCCATGTTTGATTGATTTGGCGTTTAGACGAGTTATATGTTTTCAAGTTAACACAAATTATAAATTTACAAGGAAAACATAATTTAGCGAATTATCATTTGGCCAACCTTTTGCGGCAATTAAATTTCACTGATTTGTACCATCTTCTATATTCATATACTAAGTTTATATAACCATTATAATTAATATAACTGGTGGCAATTTAATTTAGCGAATTGGATCTCCTAGCGAAATTAAGTGGTTTTACAGTATATAGACTATTACCAGTAACCATGGTACCTGGCACTGATATAACACACTCGCTGAACTACTGCTGCCTCATACCATGATTTCTTAGCCCTCACTTTAGTAGGTTGGGCCATTGACCCTAGATATTAAGGTCAATGGTTGGGCATTGTGCATGGTGGTCATCATATAAATCATTTGGTGTCATAGAGCTGATGTTTTCTTTTTGTAATACTAATATTAGAATCACACCATTAATATTGTCTTGACTAGAAATACCCAAGCTTTTGCATCCTTCTACTAGTTTTTGTATTTTTGTTTTTGAATAACGCCTCCCCCCTTCCCCATTATGTAAAGCAAGCAGTTACAGAGTAATGAGAAGATGATGACAAGGAAGGAGAATATTTAATTGCTACATTGTTGTCTTCAAAATTCTCCCCGTCCCTCCCTAATGCCAGGGAAGGGCAATACACCCCCGATGATCATATAATAGCGTCAACCAATGTATATAATAGAGAGCCACTACTTCAACCAGGGTGGGTGGGTGGTTGGTTGGGTGGTTGGGTGGTTGGTTGGTTGGGTGGTTGGTTGGTTGGTTGGTTGGGTGGTTGGGTGGTTGGGAGGGAGGGAGGGAGGGAGGGAGGGAGGGAGGGAGGGAGGGAGGAAGGGGGTCCGCACGTCGTATACGGTTCCGATAGGATCCAATTGCGTCATTAATAAGGAACTCAAACCACAAATCGCGTAATCCGAGAACCGCGCCATCTAATTACTTCTGAGTTTGTTAAAGGACGCCGCGCTGTTCGTCACGGTTTCAAGGTCAGTGTAATGTGACGCGCTAACGATATCCCAATGATTTTGTTTCACTTTTGTTGTGTACCCAACTGTAGGTTTCAAAATATGTTTTCCTTTCGTTGGGATGCGTATGGCGCGCATAGGCCTAGGTATACTTTGGGGAACGTAGTAATCGTTTTACTGGGATTTTTTCCTGAAATGTAGGTGATTTTTTACGACCGAACCAAAACTTTTAGGAATTTTAAAATGTGGCTATAGTATAGGCCTAATGTTAGTAATGTATCTCTGGGGTTTTTAAAAATTGATCTGAGGACCCATGATTCACCACATGATACACTCTTAGAGGCAGAGACTGTTAAGTTGTTTCTTATAAATGCCGCCGATTTCTCTGAGAACCAATGAGAATTGCGTAAACATTCTTAGCTGTTTAAAAGAATAGAAAACATCAGTTGAAAATCGGGCTAGCAATCGGAACACCTACCTTTAAACTGACATTCTCTATGGTCATGTGTTTTAAGCTCGCCTCCTTTCGCGTTACACACGGATTTTGGCTTTCACGACATGATTTTAACTTTACACATTTATATTTGCTTGTATACCCCCCTGAGGTAGTAAAAGTATATATTTTCTGAAGGGAAATTTCATGAGGAAACCAAATATGCCATTAAAATTATAGTACGACTAAGAACTAAAATGGTATGATCGGAAATGTTCGGAAAAATATCAGAGTTTTTAATTTTTAATTCGAGATCCATATATTTTTTATACCTACCCCTATCATTATTTACTTTACATATTTGAATTCCTCATGAAATTACCCATTAGATGATATATAATTGTTAAAGTTACTACGTCGGTATGGTAATTATACCGGCTAGTGAATATCTCCAATTTTTATTTTATATATTTTTAGAATTTTCAAAAATATTTGTTTAAGGATGAACCCTTCCCTGATATAAACTGCATTTCTGAATTCCTCTAGTTACAAGCTTTCCAAAAATGTATACTTTTGCTATCATAGGTTGAAAACTTTTTCTGTTATTGTCATTTTTATAAATCCGGTAAATTGAGGCTGATTATTCATGTTTACTGTGTAGCGAATAGGAAGAAAGCTGATGTTCATTGTCTTATCCATAATTAATTAGTTGTTACAAATAGTTGACAAGTCTGTTGAACCACATACTTAAAGACTACTAATTATCCTTTAAAATGGGACCAGAATGGTGTTTGTAACATTAGGAGATGACTAGTTATTGTAAAAAGAACAAAACATGGGATTATCCCCATTGAGTTTGTACAGGCGACACCCCTTCCAGAAACACCCCTTCCAGCACCACCCCTGGTCCCCAAACATCAAACAGCTGTATCTCCCATTCTGTATTAGCTATACCAATGCCATTTTGCAGGCAGATAGCTTGTTATTAGGGCTTTAAAATGATACCAAATTTGTTGAGATAGCTTTTGTGGTTTTAAAAATATTTGAGGAAAATTACAGCATGAAACTAAAAAATGTAACGGCACCACCCTATTGGGAGGCGAGTTCATAACGCGTGACCCTATGCAAAATGCAAGTATTTGTCGCATAATAAACAATCCTTCACATAATATAGCATTTTTTATTTTAAAAAGTTATTTTGTGGTTGATAGTTTCAGTTAAAGAAAATGTAGCTAAATGAAAAGATTCCCCGTTCCTGAGCGTTCCAGCTTTCATACACATCATTGCATAATTTGCATTTAATATACACGGAAGTTAAGAAAAAGTTATTGATGCATGCAGTATGCACTTTGGAGGTGCCTTGCTTGCTGGGCTCTCTATTAATCAATGGTTAAAAAGGACTATGTAACATTCATGTTCTAAAAATAGATAAGACATAAACAGTATAAATAGCAAGGTCACTGGCAATCAAAATAGTTCGTTGTTTGAATACAACGCACATCTGATCTTCTTCCAAAGATTTTATGCATTTATAAAATATATCATTCAAATCACAAATTCTCCAATTAAAGATAAAAACACCAGTAGCCTATTATTAATTTCGTTGATCAATTGCGCTTGAAAACCATGAAAAGCACAATTATTATTATTATACATGAAATACATTATATAATAATACAAAAGTGGTTAAAAATGAAACTAACAATGCATTAGAAGTTGAAATTTAAAATTGTAGAAGAAAAACAGGTGCGTAGCTCGCGGTTTTTTGTTGTTATTACTTTATATGAATTGTGCCATAATTAAGGTTCATTTTTATTTATAACGGGCTTCTAAAACGATATTCAATGTGCGCGTAGCACATGAAACAAATTTGGCTGATTTTAAAACTAATTACTTCCGATTTCCCCGACTGACGTCTTGAAATTGGACGGAAATTCAGTAAAAAACTTCTTTTCCCCTTGACAATGCCGAATGGGTGGAATTCCGCCGAATGATGTTAAAGCTTAAATTGGTGAAACATTGAAGTAAATCGCGCGGGTGAAACATTGAAGTAATTCGCGCGAAGCGCGAACACATTGGTAATTTTAACACTAAGATGGTCCGGATGACGTTGAAAACATGTCACTTGTATTTTTTAGGGGGCGGCGGGACGTCACGTCACATGTATATAATTATTTGTTTGTGTGTGTGGTGCATGGGTGGTGGTTTTTTTTTGGGGGGGGGGGGGGGGGGGGCGGTGACAGCCCTCCAACCTGATCGCGCCGCCTACGCAAGGTATTTCATTGAATTAAATTTAGGTTTTTAAGCGTTGAGCATGGCAGGCAACTCACTTATGGACACCGCTTCGAAGACGTAACATCCCCTGACTGATGAGCAACAACATTCTCATCAGTTGAGGTTAGAGATTTGTTAATGACAATGATAATACATATATCGTCTGATATTTCACGGCCAGAGGCTCGGTGCGAGTTAGATATAAAGGGTTCAACAAAAGAAAGTATACCACTTTGTTTATGTCATTTTGAGTAACTTTCAATTTGTTTTTGACCAAACAGGCTAGATAGGCATTTAGATGAATCTTTTAAGCATAATTTGATACCTAATTGGCCCCCTAACAACACAGATAAACCATGATTAGCACCATTTAAAGGAAAATATCCCATTTTCAAAAGTCGCATTTCCAATACACATCACGAGAAGATTTGGTTAATCTGTCCATGTTCTCCCCATCCATTAACATTCCTTTAACCCATGCATCAGTTTACATATGAATTAGCCCGCGAATTGAGGGATATGCGCGATGATCAGTACGGGATAAATACGGCATAGGGGTGTGTTAACAATTGGCCCTTTCTTCTCGTGCTGTGTATTGCAAATGCGACTTTTGAAAATGGGATATTTTCCTTTAAATGGTGCTAATCATGGTTTATCTTTGTTGTTAGGGGGGAAATTTGGTATCAAATTATGCCTAAAAGATTCATCTAAATGCCTATCTAGCCTGTTTGGACAAAAACAAATTGAAAGTTACTCAAAATGACATAAACAAAGTGGTATACTTTCTTTTGTTGAACCCTTTAGTTTGATTTACTCTTTGGAATGATGTTGGATGATTTTACGTAAGTTAACGTTTTATTGAATAAATCAGGGTAGTGTTGGGGGGGGGGGGGGGGGGGGGGGGGGGGGAGGACATAACCGAATAAACATAGAATTTGTAAAGTTCTTGGGGGCATGCCTTTCGGCAAAGGGAATGCCCCCCCCCCCCCCCTCTCTCTGCTCCCCCACTCTAGTTCGCCCCTGTGGCGTAGATCTTACAAATATCGGATCGAACGTTTAAACAAAATAAGAGAGAAATGATGTGAGATGGGCGGAGCTGGACTCGTTAATATACTAGTATTTGTTGGGGTACGTATTATTATGTTAGAAGACATAGGCGTAGCCAGGATTATTTTATCCGGGGAGCACTCAGACTCCGACCCAGACAATTTAATGGAAGGCCCCAAAAACTGAATTTGATAAGGTACCATCCAAGCGGTGCGCAGCACTGCCCTCCGAGCTATGCTCGGACAGGGGGGTGCCTGAGGGGGGATGTGCCCCCCTCAGAAGTAGAAAAAAAATCAATTTTGGAACTCATTTGGTGCGATCTGGTGTATACTTTTGACCAAAATTTTATCGAAAAGCCACCTCTTAATTTCCAATAAATATTTTGTTTTTTATCAAAGCACGAAAGAAGTTGAGCATTATACTGATATATTCTTGATTTAAGTATAGAATGGTCCAAAAGCTCGAACAGGGGGGAGACTGAGGGGGGATGTTCCCCCTCAGAATTGGATTTTTTTTTCAATTTTCGAACTCATTTGGTGCGATCTGGTGTATACTTTTGACCAACATTTTATCAAAAAGCCACCTCTTCATTTCTAATAAATATTTTGTTTTTTTATCAATGCACGAAAGAAGTTGAGCATAATTATACTTATATATTCTATATATTTGCTACATATTACTGGCAATAAAAACATTTTCTTTTGGGTAATTCTATCTTCTTTTTTGTACGTTTTATGAATATCAAAATCTTAATTTAAAAGAAAACTAACTTGAGCTGCAAATCAAAATCATATATTTTTGAAATTATTATTAATCAGATACCTATAAATTGACGAAGTAAAGAAAAAAAGTGACCTGATACCTTAGAATGTGCTATTTTACAGTTTGCTATGACTGAGGCTTGCCTTTATAAAAGTTTCATAAAGATAAAGTTAATGTTTGAAGTCACATTAGCGCGTAGCGCACAACATTTGATACTAATTTGTTATGAAGCTAAATGTAATGTTTGAAGGTTCATGCGAGCTTAGCGCGCAAAATTGCATATTTTCCACTAATTTTGTCATAATTGAGCGACTTTTTTTGCTGATAACAAGCTTCTAAAAAGAAATGTAAATATTTTGAGGTTCTAAAACATCCACCCACCTTCACCCACCCGCTCGGCATGCGGGCTCTCCCGAAACGGACAACAAGAAATGAAGTCACACAAGGACTGGTCCCAAGTCTTATCGTTTGGGGCATGTGCGTGCGTAGCGCGCAATTTTGTTTGCTATTCTACATATTTTGCCAATTTTCGCTGGTACAAGCTTAAAAACTAAAGCAAATATTTCGAGGAACATGAGCAAAACGCGCGAAATATTGGCTTCACAACACTAACTAATTTTGTCATGATCGAGATACATTTTGTCTTAAAATTACTATTCCAAAATTAAAGTTAACGTTCATGTAACGTGACAATGGCAAAATTGGGTGACAGGGGAAAAGGAGCGGCCGGCCCCTTCTTAACCCTCTGGCTACGCCATTATTGCCTTGATATGCCGGGATCTGTGCCGGGAACGTACAAAATAAGGGGTGGGGGCATGGAAACTTACTATGTAACAAATAAAGAACTCTTTACCCTCTACTATTTCTCTTTTCTTTCTTCCTTTTTCTCCTTTTTCTTTCTTTTCTTTCTTCCTTTTTCTCCTTTTTCTTTCTTTTTCTTCTCCTTTTTCTTTCTTTTTCTTCTCCTTTTTCTTTCTTTTTCTTCTCCTTTTTCTTTCTTTTTCTTCTCCTTTTTCTTTCTTTTTCTTCTCCTTTTTCTTTCTTTTTCTTCTCCTTTTTCTTCTCCTTTTTTTTTTTTGGTGCCAGGGACCGGGGGGCACGTGCCCCCAGGCCCCCCCCCCCCTGGCTCCGCCAATGGAAGATGACATGATACCAGTAACTATAATTATACCTTTTGAGTTTCCTAAACGCAAAACATCATACAAAATACCACCAGAACATATTCGTTCATGTCGTTGGTAACAAGACCTGCCCTGGTTATGGCCTAATAAATACCACATTTGCACTAACCATCGCGGACGTTGACATTATTATTGCCTTTTCAATTCAATTCAATTTATTCAGCAAAATCAATATAAACAAATAATAATACAATATGAAGGCGAGGCTAGGAGCCCCAGTGGAAACCCTGATAGATGGGGACCCTTAACACAAAAATAGAATAAATGACGGGAGAACAGAAAACACGAAACAAGATCATACGGAACAGCACAAAAACAATACACATGACAAAGACACAGAAACAACAAAAAGAGAACAAGACAGAACACAACGTGTTCCGCTTTCCAACGATACCACATTTGTAGCAATAACTTATTTCAGTACTCAGCCACGTGCTTGAGAATGTGGGGAGGTCTTAATCAAAATGTGCCAAATTCACCTCCATTTTGCTCTCACAGCAAGAACAACCGTGTTGCCCGCCGTGTTGCACTGATAGCGACCTCAATATTCTCAGGCAATCCATGTATCGGCCATATTTGCGGGAACTAAACTAAAGTCTGTTTCAGAGTTTAACACCCAACACCACAGATATCTAAATCTGTGAGCAACACGCATGTTGATAGATACTCGTTTCAAAATAACCCGCAAATGATGCATTTGTATTGAAGTCGTGCATTGAATTGATGATTTCGGATCTGAAAACAACGAATAATATACGGGAACGAGAACCTTTTGTTACGGGCACGCACGAGTGAATCCCTCGATTTGCTGAGCACTGAAACAAGTTATAATTATTGGTAATTTGATATCATTTGAAAGATGACCACATCAGCTTTCCATTTATATGCAACTATTTATGATCACGACGATGAACGTGTAGCGAAATATACAAGATATACGAGGGGGTATCAAAAAGTTCTTGAAAATCACCCAGAAGTGAAGGAGTCGGAAACTTTTTTTTTGTTATGTGACCCTTGAGACATCTTTCAAAAGTCCCTGTGCAAAGTCACACATGGGGGCACTACACTAAATCCTTCCGCGTTTGGTGTAGGGTTCGGAGAAATAGTACCTACATCAATTTGATCATCGTCCCAGGGGAAGCAAATAGAAGTAAATCTTGCTTATTTTTTATGAAAAAGATAGAATAGAACCTAAGCATTGCTAATGTGGTCAAAAATCGTCGGAATCGAATACGCACGGGAGCCTAGGCTGCGGAAGGATATCGTTGCCGGAACCGGTGAGGAAGCGAAAATATCGGTTTAAAATGGTGAGGGCGCTGTTTAGGTGCCCGTAGCGAAAAATTTCATCTAGATGGGTCAAGAAAAATCAAGTTTAAAATAAAATTCAACACATATCTAATACATTCATGCGAAATAAAAACTTCCATCATTGTTACGTGGGGTAAAAATACGGTCTTGAAAAAGGGCCGAAACGCGTGTATTTCAATGGGAGACGTATTTAGTGGTGTGCCCCCACATCTCTCCCACTATTTATTACCTGTCCACAGACCGCCATTGTAGAGATCCTCAGATTGACCGCCATTCATTGATCCTCAAATTGCCACAGATTGCGTTATTCCCAAAACAGCAATAAATAGTTTTAAGTGTTGACAGAAAGGGGTCAAATGTCATTACAAACAAGCTTGGTGACAATAATCTTGTGGGTAACATGGGGTGTACACAGATTGACCTCTAATGACCCCTACATGACCTTTGACCCCTTTCTGTCAACACTTTAAACTATTTATTGCTGTTTTGGAAATAACGCAATCTGAGGCAATCTGAGGATCAATCAATGTCGGTCAATCTGAGGAGCTCTACAATGGCGGTCTGTGGACAGGTAATAAATAGTGGGTGAGATGTGTGACTTTGCACAGGGACTTTTTAAAGATGTCTCAAGGGTCACATAACAAAAAAAAGTGTCTGACTCCTTCACTTCTGGGTGATTTCAAGAACTTTTTGATACCCCCTCGTAGGCGATTGAAAACAATTTCCTTTTTTGAGAGGTTTAGAATAAGGCCATGAAAAAACCCCTGTTCTAACTACGAATTTTCAATATGTTAGAACTTTGTTAAGAAAAATTGTGGGGAAATTGCCCGGGAAATTGATGGAAAATGTTGACTTAAAATTGAAATTGTTTGCAAATTGTTTGCATTTTTTTTTCTTTTTCGAAAATTGTTGAAAATCCACCAAAAGTTCCCGCTTGTTTATGTCCGTTTATCCTTCAGAACAGTTTTTCCCTGGCCTAAAACGTTATTTATTTGTACAATTTTCTGTTCTATGGCTCTGAATTGCGAGGTGACAGTCTCTGTGTGCTACATGTAGAGTATGTTGACGCCTTACGAGTACGAGGGCTGAAGCAGACTTGATATGGCTGCGGTGTCCGCGTTAATCCACCTGTTGCTTCTGCTGATGGCGTAGGGGTGTTTGGTGGGAGACTGATGTGGAATCGATGCGCGATGTTGGCGAAAAAAATAAAGAGCTCAATTTTGGCCATTCGTTCTCCAGGGCAACTACGTCTCCCTGTAAAATGAATACAAATGTATATATATATAATTATAACTGCATGTTAAAGACACTGTACATTGTATCATTTAAACATTGTAGTTTATTATTTTTAATTATTTTGCTTTTTTGTTTGGTTGTTGTAATTTTTCTTGTTTACTTGTTAACGGGTTTTAAAAATAATACATTTTCCCGTGCTTTCAAGTGTCTCGTGTCTGACTTTTGAAGCTCTCTTAACCCTAGTCTAACCAAGCGCCTTATAATCATCGCAAGACTGAAAGGGCATAAATAGAAAAAAGAAAAACATTTCACCATACTCCCTTACTCAAGCGTTGGGTTATACCTGTCAAAAAAGTCAGGGCCGGACCGTTACCTTTTTGAGGGCCCTGGGCCAGGCCAAAATGTGAAGGCCAACTCACTGTGAGGAACCATGTTCCCTAAGGGCTAAGGATGTGGAAGTGAGGGGTCCCCGAAAATTGCCAATTTGATGACAAAAACATAGTCACTATTACTGACTAAATATGCATATAATTGGCAATATAATTGGCAATTTTCGGGCCCACTTCCACATCCTGGGTACACCACTGGTATCCCCTATTATTCTCGCTCTTTGGCCATTAGTGAACATGGTTCCTCACAGTGAGTTGGGAGGCCTCCACATTTTGGCCTGGCCCAGGGCCCCCAAAAAGGTAAGTCCGGTCCTGCTTGTTTGTTGTCCCAAAACAATCTTTGACCTAGTAAGGACTCCCGTTGGATCCTGTTCGGGCATTGGGACATTTTTACATGATACGGAAATACTGAGGTACTGAGGTAGATAACTCGAAAGAGAGGACCTTTACATTCGTCAGCTGAATTACTTTCAATTAAAATATTCCCATACACCACTAAGGGAGCACATCAAAACTCGACCGCCCGGCAACTGCCGGTTCCGTGCAGTTCCGTGAGGTTGCAGCCGGTTTCTATTGTTCTAAACAATGATATGCGGTCCAACCGGGCGGAACCGCCGGTTGCCGCGCGGTTGAGTTTTGATTTGCTCCCTAACATGACTAACGTCTATAGTAGATTCATAAACTTTTTCAGTAAAGGTTTATCTTCCAATTGAGGGAGGGGCAGTGATTTGAACATTGACAGTTGACGCATACTTTCTCTATGCTATAAACTGTGTCTTTTTTACACGCTTCAAAAAAGTTCGGAAGTGTTTTTCAATCGTTAAATAAACATTTTCAGCTTCTGAAGCCCCCGGGTCCCCTATGCGCGCAAGTTAGCGCTAGCTAATTATAATGTCATTGCCAAATTTGTAGCAATCGCTTGTTCCAGTGCTTGCTTGAGAACATGGGGAGGTACTCTATCTGAATGTGCCAAAGCATCACTATTTTATGCTCAAAAGTCAATAGCATACACTGGCAATGTCAAAACACCCCTATTGAAAAGACGACAGAGTTGTTCTTTTGACCACGAAAATAGTCATGAAAGTGGTGTGGTGTATTTGGCACATTTTGATTGACACCTCCACATTCTCAAGAAGGTGGCTAAGCACTGATACAAATGAATGCTGCGATGAGGAATCATTGGAAAGGGGAACATGTCCGTTTTTCATTGGTATGAACATAAAATATCTGAAAATGGGCGATTGAAAAATAATGTCCGAACATTTTTTAAGAAGTTAACATCGTACACGTAGATATTTCATATAAGAGACACAGATCTCTCACGCCGTCGTACAAATTGGTAATGTGTCACATGTCAACACTGTCCACGCGGCAGTCGTCTGCAGACGACAGTTCCAAAATGTCACAAAATGTTTCAAAAATGTCAAAAGTATAGAATTCCATCAACATATTTGGATTCACAACGACAAATGCATTACATTTAAGAAACATACGTATTAATGGGTCAGTAATTGTTGTGATAGACTAGGTTTCTGAAAAACATGTGGTGCACATGGGAAAACTAATCGGCAGTCGTCAGACGACAGTTCCATTCACAGTCAAAGTAATAAATTCCATCACCATAAGAAATGCATTTAAAGAAGTACAAACATGCCTAATTGGCTCAGTAATTCTTGAGATAGTCTTTGAAAGTAAGAAAAGGTTCTGAAAAATCTGTTATAGGGCATATTTAATGGTAAAATCTATCATACATGTAGCCGCGAGGAAATAGCCCTCTAGTTTAATTTTTTGCAGGACGCTTGACATTTGGAGGGATATATCGCAGTGAAACCAATCACATGTAAACAATGAGGCAATCGTCATGCTTGATTGGTCAATTGTGGTCCCTCGGATGTTATGTTATAGTTTCAGAAACCGATCGGCCAAAGTGAATGAATCTATACTATAGTTGGGGCTGTTTTAGGGCATCACAGGGAATGTTTGGTTCATTTTCTTCTAAAAGCAACACCAAAGTTGGCCCATATGTTGCCCATACCATACTCTTTTGATGTTTGATGGCTGCCAACATTTGAGCCTTTTGGGACTCCCATAGTGGCCAATTCCAATATGGCCGCTTCAATTAAGCTGAGAAGCATACCAAATTGTTTGTCTGAGCACAAGGATTCTAAAAATGTACAGTTTGCCCAACTTCCGATGTGTGGTTACTGAGATATTGAGCAAACGTGAAAAGGTCGCTGACCTTTGCTTTTGGGTCAAAATTTGAACATGTTCTGATTTTGACAAACGATATCTCAAAGTATTCGTCAGATCAAAAGGGTTCAAGAAATGGTAGTTTTTACCACCTGGAACCATTATCGTGCCTTGTACAGGGGTCAAAAGGTCAAATTGTATAGGCGTATATAGGGATTGTATAAAGGCGTAGGCCTATAGGGATTGTGACCCTTTGACCCTATATAATCCACAAAACAATTCCAGTGGTAAAAACTACCATTTCTTGAGCCCATGTGATCTGACGAACAATTTGAGATATAGTTTGTCAAAATCGGAACATGTTCAAATGTTGACCCCAAAAGCAAAGGTCAACGACCTTTTCACGTTTTGCTCAATATCTCAATAGTTTTACCATACAAAACGATTTTCAGAAACCTTTCCCAATTTTCAAGTTCTATCTCAAGAATTACTGAAATGTGGTTGTTTGTACCAATTTCAATGCATTTCTCACGGTAATTCCAAATAAGGTATAACGAAATTCAATGATGTTGGTATTTTTGAAACTATTTTGTGAAATTTGGGATGTCGTCTTCAGCCGCATGCCGCATGGAAAGCGTTAACAAAGCTTACCTGCAGAATATGGCATGAAGCTATCATGTCTCACAATGGTCTCTGGTGATTCCTTACTAATAAACCGGCTTGGATTGAAGGTCTGCGGATCATCCCAAAGTTGATCATCATAATGCGTGTCAAGAAAGTTCAAGAGAACCATGGTATCTTTCGGTAGCTGATATCTGCCAATCTTCGAGTCCTTTGTTAGCGCCCTCATCGTCGATGGTGCAATAGTGCCAAATCGTTGCGTTTCTAGTATTACCGCTTGCGTGTACGGACAGTGCTGTTGATCTTCCATTCTGATGAACCCGTCTTCGGGATCGCCTACTCTGTCAAGTTCTTCTTGGACCTTAGCGAGAATGTCTGGATGCAGGAGAACCATAAGGAACACCCAGTGCAGAGTAGTCGCCGTCGTTTCCAAACCGGCCATGAACAGATCGACAAGAGCGTACTGCAGGTTATCTTCGGTGAATCCAGCCTCTCCTTGTACTACCCCTTCTTTCTGACAACGTTCGATCTCCATCAAATAGTAATCGATAAAGTCAGCCGGTCTGGATCGATCTAATTTAGCTTTATGTCGAGCTATGTCAGCCATTTGTTGAAAGCGCAGTTGGTCAATCTTCTCAAAAAATCCTTTTAGTCCAAATCCTGGGATGTACTTGAGAACTGGGAAGAAAATAGACACACAACCATACTCCATTTGCTGCATGCAATCTGACATGGTCTGAATCAGATCGTTGATGGCGCTATTATCGTAATCATATCGTTGTCCACTAACAAACGAACATATCATGTTGCAGGCGGCGAGTTTAAGCAGCTTGTTGACGTCCATTGGTTGCCCGTCTTTCTTTCTGATCTCGGAGATGATGCTTTCTGTTTCTTGTAGAACGCGTTCTTCAATTGTTTGTCTACCGTTGAAGCATGTACGGTTGAGTATCTTAAACGTGAATGAACGTTGTTGCCTCCAAGTGTCGTGAAAACTTGCGCCAAACAAACCTAAAGACAGCAATGAAAAAACCCGGATAGCCGCATTAGTGTTACGCATCCTGTATGAAGGAGGAAGAAGAGGAGGAAGAAGAGAGGTAGTAGGAGGCAGAATGTAAGAGGAGGAGGAGCTGCAAGAGGGGGAGAAGGCGTTGCAAGAAGAGGAGGAGTAAGAGGAAGAGAAGAAGGGGGCACATGATGATGAGCAGTTGGAGGAGGGGGAGAAAGAAGAAGAGGAAGAGGAAGAGGAAGAGGAGGAGAAGGAGGAGGAGGAAGAGGAGGAGGAGGAGAGGAACAGGAGGAGCTGATAGAGGAGGACGAGGAAGCGAAGGTGGCGGAAGAGGCGAAGGGGGAGGAAGATAAGGAGGAGTAGGGAAGGAGAAAGAGGGGAGGAAGAAGAGAAGGAGAGGGAATTGAATGAAGGAGAAGGAGAAGATGGTGTAAGTGTAATGATTATTTGTGATGGTTGTGTTTCGTTAAGTGAGTGTATTGAAAAGGAAGAGAAGGAGGAGAAGGAGCTGAAAGAATGAAGAGGAACAAAGCAAAGAAGAGGTCTAGCCTGATCGCGCCACGGAGTCAACGAGTCGCCGTTTGATAGCCCACGTGATCATGATGATCGCGACACTAGACTGGGGTGATAACAAGTATTTTAGTGCTGAGGAAGATAAGAGTTATAGAGCATATCTCAGGATTTTTTATTTGCTTCGATTATTTTGTCCTAAATTAGGAAACAACAACCGGGGGTGGATAAGGCATTTGCCGCAACCTATTCTTTTCGTATTTATACACATTTAAATTGTTTATTTTAACAGACATGATTGATTGGGAATTATATACGAGGGGGTATCAAAAAGTTCTTGAAATCACCCAAAAGTGAAGGAGCTATAGGCCTATTGATTACATTTTGTCAGTGTAATCACTGGTCCTTCAATCAAAATGTGCCAAAAACATTATGGTGCAAAAATGGTCTCATAAGTATGCTGTTTACTTTCAGGTGGCGCTAGATGCCTAGGCCATGTAAATCAATGACGTATTCCAACGGTGCTGTGTTCATGGTAAATTATAACGGTCCAATAACTTATCCTTGTGGGACGCCTTCCAGAGGAGTATGGTCTTATACATTTTGTCATTTACAGAGATAAATGGAGACCTACGAGTGACAAATGACAAAATTTTAAAAATAAATCTAAGCCTAATATTCTTCTGGAAGGCTTCCCACAAGGATCAGTTATTGGACCATTATAATTTACCACGTACACAGCACCGTTGGAAGACGTCATTGATTTACATGGCCTTGGCTACTTGCGCCTCCTGTAAAGAAAGTAAACATACATGTACTAATGAGACCATTTTTGCACCATAATGTTTTTAAGGACCAGTGATTACACTGACAAAATTTAATCGATATAGCTCCTTTACTTCTGGGTAATTTCAAGAACTTTTTGATACCCCTCGTAAAATCACATAACCTTTTATACACCTAGGCCTATCAATGAAAGATTGCCCGTTCTGAAAAGAATAAAAATCGCATGTAGCCTTCAATTATAATAAGATTGATATTGATGAAATTATTGGAATGCCCACTGACCTTGAAATTTAGATTGCGTAGAAAAATACTTGAGTTTCCAAAATTCTCATTTGTATCTCATGAACTCGGCCATTATATTGTAAGCGTAAATGAACTTGCTCCTGCCTACATTACTGAACTTCTAACATTGTATAAACCGTCTCGGTCTGGCTTGCGTTCCACATCAAAAAATCTTCTTGTTATGGAAAAGTCATGGGGGGACAGAGCCTTTACCATTGCTGCGCCTAGGCTCTGGAATTCACTTCCTAATCATATCCGAGCCTGTTCGTCTCTCTCATCATTCAAAACTGGCCTCAAAACTCATCTGATGTATACTGCTTATAATTGATTTTGTGATTTATTGCATTGTATAATTGTTGCTTTTTTATGCATTATTTGTATATGTATAATGTCTCTGCTCTGGTTTCATTGTTTCTTTTGTTTAATTGCTCAATGCGCCATGAGTGCTTTGGCAGATTTGCGCGCATTATAAATGTTCAGTATTATTATTATTATTATTATCATCCCTAACCAGGCATCACAAACATCTCTCTTATGTTCTTTGTATGGTATAAAATCATAATTGTCAAAGATTTTTGACTCCTCTCCGGTACCAATTTTTTGGGAAAAGGGTCATATTTTGAGAATCAAGGTTTTTTCAGGCCGCGCCATGTACTCATCGTCGACATGTCATCCCACGAGTTACATCAATGTTCTAAGTACGAAAGCAAGGCGCAGCCGAGTTTTCATATTCTATACCACGAATATTCGACGAATGATCTATACCGCGAATATTGTCGTATCAAACTATGGACCTGTTGTCAGGTTTTGAGGGCGCTCTTTAGCTTTTCGAAATCGTCGATTTCAGGGAATCTCATAATAATTTTCTGAGCAACTTTTCTTTTCGTCCGAAATAGCTAGAAACCACGGACCTTGTTTTGTTTACAAAGAAGTCATTTGTTTACCAGTAACAGTGAAAACAGGACCTTTGTGGAATATCCCCGGGGCACGTCCCGGCCATAAAAACCAAGCTAGTATTTTGTAAACATTTATATATTAGCGCTGATATCTGACTACAATTTTGATTATATACTCTATAAAATATGATAAGCATGATAAGCATGATAAGGGCGGATTATCCAACTAGCATTTTGGAAATACTTTAGTTTTATATTCTATGCAAAAGATGATACGTGCGGATTATCTGATAGCATTTTGGAAACTCTTTTTTTCTGAAAAGGGAGGGGGTAGTGTTATGGTTAACACGCCGAATTTGTTTTTTTTTTGTTTTTGCTTTAGCCTATCTAAGGATATGGATAAGAAAACTAGTTGTGTCAATTTTTTGAAAGAAATCATTCATGTGTAGAATTGCTGTTATGTGGCTGTACGAAGCATTCTATCCATCAAAAATTCGACTTTGAATGCTCAAGTTTAATCAAGCATATTCTTGGATAGCCTAAAGCAAAAACAACGAAACAAACGGTATTTGAAAGCTTATTTAGTTATCTTGATGCTCATACAAGTACCAATTAATTGAATATTAAAGGTATATTATGTCATCTTTCCAGGGAACGCCCTCAACATCGAAAAAAAATAGAAAGCAGATTTTCTTGCAGATTTACATTTCTGATCATAAATCATACATACATTCCAAGTTACAGGGCGATACGATTCTTCATTACTTCAAAATCATGGTTTTAGAGTGAAAATAAACTGTCGGAATCCCGACAGTTTATATTTTTCACTCTAAATTCACTCTAAAACCATGATTTTGAGGTAATTAGGAATCGTATCGCTCTGTAACTTGGAATGTATGTATGATTTATGATCGGAAATGTAAATCTGCAAGAAAATCTACTTTCTAAAAAAAATCATGAATAGAGGGCGCTCTCTGGAAAAGATCACATAATATGCCTTTAAATGAGCAATATGATTTTCTCAGCAAGCACCTTTTCTCCTGAAAAGTGGTACAGCTCATTTTTAAGCGCTTGTGATTGAAAGCATATCATTTGATCAATAAAAGGAATAACAATAAAACAAACGGCATTTGAAAGCCAAATAAATGATCTTTTAAATAAACATAGAAGCGAATGATGATTAGTTAATTAGAGCAATGACGCGTAACAAATCAGTGACAGTTAACAAATGCACCATTTTTGTAAGGACATCATGTATGTTAAACCATAATATTAAAGCGCGGATTATCCGACTAGCATTTTCAAAACACTTTTAGTTTTATACTCTGCATGCTAAAGACGATAAGTGAAGATTATCTGTCTAGAATTTTGGAAACACTTTAGTTTTATACTCTATGTTAAAAATGATAACCGCAGATTATCTGAATAGCATTTTGGAAACACTTTAGTTTATACTCTACGGGATGTTAAAGACGATAAGGGCATTATCTGACTAACATTTATTTTTGGAAACACTTTATGTAGGGTCGTTTCTAGTGATCCCGTAACCGTGAGGAGCGAAGGTTCGTTTCTCAGTGGATTTGTATACTTACTAGGAATGTTAATTAACACATTTTGGCGGGGTGTCCCTCGCGAAAGTGTGGGCGGAATCTGTAGGGGCCAAAAATACAATATGGCCGCAATACAGGTTGGGTCAAAAATTGAAATTGCTTCAATTATGCTAAGAAGCATACCAACTTGTTCGTCACACGGCAGGGATTTCAAAAATGTCTAGTTTACTCCACTTCCGATGTTTAGTAATCGAATTATCAGGCAAAATGCAAAAAGGTCGTTGACCTTTGGGGTTCAAAAATTGAACATGCTCCGATTTGAACGAGTAATATCTCAAATTGCTCGTCTGATGACATGGATTCCGAAAATGTTGGTGTTACCGCCGAAAGTATTTGCTGTGCTGTAAACAGGTGTCACAAGATCAAAGTCCATGGAGAGGCCTATGGAGCATTTTGGAAACACTTTGGTTTGTTATCTACATGTTGAAAACGATAGGCGCGGATTATTCGACTATCATTTTGGAGACACTTATGATAAGCGCGGTTTGTCTGAATAGCAGTTTGAAAACACTTTAGTTTTATTCTCTAGCTAAAGATGTTTAGCGCGGATTATCTGATTAACATTTTCGAAACACTTTAGTTTTATATTCTAGATAAAGATGTTAAGCACGGCTTATCTGACTAGCAATTTGGAAACACTTTGATTTTATACTCTATGTATTAAATATGAAAAGCGCGGATTATCCGACTATCATTTTGGAGTCACTTTGATTTTATACTCTATGTATTAAATATGAAAAGCGCGGATTATCCGACTAACATTTTGGTAACAATTTAGTTTCATACTCTATGCTAAAGATGATAAGCGCGGATAATCTGACTAGCATTTTGGTAACAATTTAGTTTCATACTCTAGCTAAAGATGATAAGCGCGGATTATCTGACTAGCATTTTGGTAACAATTTAGTTTTATACTCTATGCTAAAGATGATAAGCGCGGATAATCTGACTAGCAATTTGGTAACAATTTAGTTTCATACTCTGTGCTAAAGATGATAAGCGCGGATAATCTGACTAGCAATTTGGAAACACTTTAGTTTCATACTCTATGCTAAAGATGATAAGCGCGGATAATCTGACTAGCAATTTGGTAACAATTTAGTTTCATACTCTGTGCTAAAGATGATAAGCGCGGATAATCTGACTAGCAATTTGGAAACACTTTAGTTTCATACTCTATGCTAAAGATGATAAGCGCGGATTATCTGACTAGCATTTTGGTAACAATTTAGTTTCATACTCTATGCTAAAGATGATAAGCGCGGAGTATCTGACTAGCAATTTGGTAACAATTTAGTTTCATACTCTGTGCTAAAGATGATAAGCGCGGATTACCTGACTAGCATTTTGGTAACAACTTAGTTTGGCACTCAGTGTGCTAAAGATTTTAAGCGCGGAATATCCGACTAGTATTTTGGAAACACCTTGGTTTTATTCTCTATGTTAAAGACGATTAGCGCGGATTATCTGAATAGCATTTTGGTAACAATTTAATTTTTATACTCTATGCTCAAGACGATAAGCGCGGATTATCTTACTAGCAATTTGGAAACACTGTAGTTTTATACTTTATGTTAAAGACGATTAGAACTGATTATCTGACTAGCATGTTGGTAACAATTTAATTTTTATACTCTATGTATGCTAAAGACGATAAGCGCGGATTATCTTACTAGCAATTTGGAATCACTTTAGTTATACTATATGCTAAAGATTATAAGCGCGGATTATCTGTCTAGCATTTTGGAAACACTTAGTTTTGTACTCTATGCTAAAGATGTTAAGCGCGGATTATCTGACCAGCATTTTGGTAACAATTTAATATTGGACTCTATTCTAAAGACGATAAGCGCGGATTTATTGACTAGCAATTTGGAAACACTTTAGTTTTATCCTCTATTCTAAAGACGATAAGCGCGGATTTTCTGACTAGTATTTTGGAAACACTTTAGTTTTATTCTCTATTCTAAAGGTGGTAAGCACGGTTTATCGGACTAGCTCTTTGGAAACACTTTCATTTATACTATATATTATGTTAAAGATGATAAGCACGGATTATGTGACTACCAATTTGGAAACAGTTCGATTTTATACTCTATGCTGAAGATGATAAGCGCGGATTATCTGACTAGCATTTGGGAACAATTTCAGTTACATGCTAAATATAATATTGTCAATTAGGACTTTGAGGACTTGCACGATTTAGAGGACTCGATCGTTCCTAATTCATATCAAATAGAGAAATTTACTGAAAAGAGTTACACTTATTAACTCGAATGTTATGAAATGTAGGTGTTTTTAGCAGAGATTGTGTAATGTTTTAGTTTCAAAGAAATGAAGGAAATTAGAAGAAGAAAAAAAGTTGTTTCATCAACACCCCTTGTACCTTGAAAATGATTCGTTTTAAAGCATTTTTCATAGCACTTACCTCTGTTACGATAGTAGTCGTACATTGCAGGTACTGGTGCTCTCTCGCTCAGGACATGTCCATCCGTAAGTGCTTCTTTCAACGCTTTCCCAGACAGATGAATCACGCGAAGACTTCCCATCGTCAACGTGAAAATCTCACCGTAGATCTTGGCTTGTTTCACCACCCATCCTTTCATCGGGATATTCACGAGATTCCCCACAATCGGCCAACCTTTTGGACCCGGCGGGAAGTTGGCTGTGCCTTGTTTGGTTTTGACAGGATCGAGAACCAGACCCTGTATCATATACAGCAGGCCTATGATCGCCAGGGCTATTGCAAGAACCGTTGACGTCGACGTCATTCCGAGATAAAACAACTCCATGCTTGTTGGTTATCGATTGATGATTAAAAAAATATCTCCGTATCGTGCTAACTTATATATTTCCGCTCTCGTTCCAGAAGTCCCTCCCTCTCTACATATAATACGTGATAAGCGGATCCCCGATGGAGTTTACACACGTGTTTATTGCAAAATGCTCAGTATCAGCTACAGGGTACTTACTGAAACTAGTCTCAGGTACTAAACACGTGTCAACAAATCAAATTTAATTTATTTACTGGTGCGATGCGAGATCATGTGGTCCTTAAAGATACTATATTACACCAAATGTGTATGCATATCAACCTATACCATGCGATTGACAACGGGTACGGACCAAATAATTATTCCATATTCAGTGATATTCAACGGGTCACAGAACTTCACAGATCAGTAGCGTTGAACAACTTGTCAATTTAGCTATGTTAAAGAAGAATTGTTCCGAAGTGTTGCAATTTTATTTCTCAAGGGAACATTCTTAGAGATAGATGGTGGTTAATAAAATGAAATATTCAAAGGGTGTTTTATGTTTCTATCTTGCTCACTAAAAAATAAAAACTTGACGTGAGCATTGTTTTATGGTATGATCCCTGCGACAAAATTCCGAGTCTTTACAGTATTTAGTAGAACGTTAGTTCCACTTCAGTGAGTTGAGTCAATGACAGTTCAAGTGGCATTTTAATTGGAGGCCTCGGGTCAAAGCTGTTACGCGGCCTTAATTAAGGAAGTAAAGTAAAAGTGTCATGTCGAGCTAAGCTCGCGCGCGGAGTGCTGTCTTTCTTAGGCATTTGGTCCAGATTCCTCGTAATTTTTGCTGTGGTAGTTCGCCACTACCCCCGCACAACGAGTCTGTTTTACCTTCGCAAACATTGATTAGTGCCGTTGCCTATTGTAATACACCTGGGTGAAGAGTGGCAATCGCGGTAAAGTGCCTTGCCTCACGAATACAACACGCTGGCCGAAACGGGACCCGCACCCACAACTTATGTTGGGGATATTGGGGAGGTTTGTAAGCAGGTGGTTTTGGCACCTCTTGTCAGTGCTGTGGGGATGGGGTGGCATCGTTCCGCGAGATCGGAGCCATATTATAACGGTGTGACATGCACCACTTTTTATGGAGAGAAAACCATCCCTGGGTGTTTTTTGCTAATTAAAGGTTGAAGCATCGGAGATACATTTTACTTGTTCAGTTCCCTTAAAACATACATCAGAGATATCAAATGAGTTGTACTTAATTTTGGTTGGGGTTTATGAGGCATTAAATGGATTATAAATGAAAATGATGAACTAGAGTGGTCCATGAATAGAACCCTGTGGAACACCATTGACAAATTGCATGCTTGATAACTTGTCATTTAGGATGGTTCCGGGGGTAGTCAACACTCACGCTGTAAAGCATGCGTAGCCAAAGAATTTGCAGACACCCCTTACAGCCCTTTTACGGCAAAAGGATGTATCTTATAAGTACTTTCCTAATGATATACTTCCTTTTAACATGGATTGTGTTAACTTGGTTCAATTTTCCTCACTTAGGAAAAGGTTGCAACTTGTAAAGCCAATAAAAGTAATATACTGCCTTTTACCACTACATGATTTATGGAGAAAAAAGCTAACTTTGATCATGTTAAAAGGAAGTATACTGTTAAAAAACTGCATATAAGATACATTCTTTTGCCATAAAAGGGCTGCCTAAAACGCGAATTTGAGTCCTCTCTGAAGCCAACTTTCACAAAAAATAATGGATTTTGGATGTTGTTCTCCCGGCCTAATTTAACCCCTAAATGGTCAATAATCTGATCAACAGGATTTTGATAAAAGTACCCTTTTTCTTGAAAATATCTACATGGTTTGGAAGACAATTTCCCCCTTTTCTTGAAAATGCGGGGAGGGTGGTCTGCAAGGAGCGGTTTGGTAGGCAGTTTGCAGATAAGTGGCCTTCCTAAAAGTTATTGGTGAAAAATGATGATATTACTTGTATTGATGCAACTAATATGCAAGAACTTGCCACCATCAGAAAATGGAAAGAAAAAAAAAGGAAAAAAAAGTTTCAGAAGACCGCATAGCTTTTAAAATTTGAATTTCACCGCATAACTTTTTTTCTTTTTTCTTGAACTTTTGAAAATGATGGCGTGAATCAAGTTGTGACTGTATGGAATGGTTTTTTTTTTCAATATTAAAACAGTTTTAAACTGAAGAAAAACAACTGACTATGCCCAAAAGTACCATATCAGCTTCATTTTCTTGCTTTAACATGTTTACAAAGTTTCTCATATTTAAAAATAAAACAAGGCGGTTCTCGAACGGCGCGTCTCACCTCCTTTAAGCTCCCTCGTGTGAACGTAAAATCCTTAGAAAGCTACAAGAAAATCAATAGATGAGGTGACCTATGATGTCATGTATTTACAAATGGGACACCCTCTGTTGTTCCCCTCCAGGCAGAATATACAGTAAAGTTAATGAAGACAACATGAAATTTCTTTCTAATGAATTGTAAAACTCATTCAGTTTTAGTTTTTTGTGTGAAATGCGATAGCTTATAGCATTCCTAAGCAAGTTTAAAGACAGTTTTGATAACAATTTGCTGTGACACCACAATCTAGTTAGAAAACCTGATCTGGCCTATGTAAACTATAGGAACTCTTGCCCGGTGTGTTTTGTCTCAAACCAACAGAGGGCATCCTAAATGTCACCTCATCAATAGCAACAGTGTTTAGGCGACAAAAAACAACAATCCTCTGCGGATGGCCGGACCTCTCAGGTTGGTATCGGTCGGGCCTTTTTTCTGTCCCTCCTTAAAGGAGGTGTCCCGCAAGCACAAAATTGTGTATTATATGTTAGAAAAATAACTATCGAGCCCAACTTTTGTAATTACATAGAACAAAACACCACACTTATGACAAAAACAAATAAAAACCGCCATCTCTCATCATGTTATTTTTAAAAATTTGTGGCGATCAAAAGTCCCGATGTCGATCGATGAAGTCATAGTTATACAATGCACATGCGCAAATTTGAGCACCTATACCCATGACGTCATCGATACCGGGACTTTTGATCGCCGTGAATTTTAAAAATTGCATGTTGAGTGATGGCAGTTTTTATTCATTTTTGTGACTAGTACGATGTTTTGTTCTATATAATTACGTAATTTCGGCTCGATAATTATTTTTCTAACAAATAATGCTCAATGTTGTGCTTGCCGGACTCCTCCTTTCACACTTTCCACGTGGCAGGTGTTTGCAGACTACATTCCAAAATTTCACAAAATGTTTCAAAAATGTCAAAGTTTTAAAATTTTCATACTTGTAATCACTATGAGAAATGCATTGAAATAAGTACAAATATGCATAGTATTGGTTTTGTAATCCTTGAGATAGACTTTGAAAATTGGGCATGGTTTCTGAACAATCTGATTGGATATATGGTAACACTAATAGCCGCGTGGAAAGTGTTAACATTGGCACATAAAACGAGATATTTTGGCAGTTTTTTGACAAACTAACAAAAATGGGTCGGTATTCATTGGCCCATGAAATTTCCATTGGTCGGCCAGGCCTGTAAAACAGGGTTTCTTTTTTTCGTCACCTTATAGTAAAATAATTTCCCTTTGACCAGTACAAATCATCCCTTGATGCCGAGGCATTCATATGACTTTAATGCTTAATCACCATTCATTCTATGACAAATATTAGCATTCACATGAAAACACATCAGCATTAATAATATACGAATCAGGCTCTGGCAGATTTTTACCCAACGGTTGCCAAGATTTAGCTCCCGGCGTTTTTCAGTTTTTGCACAGTAAAGTATAGGACCGGGAGCTAAAAAGTAGCTCCCGGTTCATTAATGCTTATTTTTCTCCTTGACACAAATATTGAATGCCTGAGAGTGTCATAGATTTAGGCCTATATCATAAGGTCAAATTTGGATTTTTCCATCGCATGAGGCGAAGCCGAGTGTAATGGAATAATCCAAATTGGACCAAGTGATACAGTTTTACTATTGCACAAACAAAAGACATACAGGGCCGTATTCTCGTACTAAACACAGTTTTAGCTTAAATCGTGTCTAACTTCATATCTTTTAAACGACGTGTTTAACAAAACACGATTTTAAACTCCGCAAATCTCGTCCCTAGAGTGGTCATGCATTCACTGTATATAGGTATTCAATTTATTGTGGCCCAAATGGGTGACAACAGATATCGACTGAATTCCACAAATGTACTTGTATTTTTAAGACTACACGATCTGCACATCAGCTTGTACCGGGCATGATTGAATAATCATTCAAGGCGTACCCCCATACCTATGTTTAAAGTTAGACACCTTTCAGTGAGTTAGACGCGTGTTTAAGTTAAACAAATTTGCGAGAATTGCGTTTAGTTAATCGATGTGTTTAAAGTTAAAGTTAAACATGTGTTTATCTTAAAACCGCGTTTAAATACGTACGAGAATATGGCCCACAATATTTGTTTTATATATTGATATTGCACATGTGATAGTAAAAACTGTATAGCAAAAATCACATGGCTATCAAATCAGGGCTATCATTATATAATACTATTTGGCAAAAGGTCTTTTACCCGTCTCACCAGGCTGCATCCAAAATATTCACATACAATAGTAGAAAAATGCAACTGTGAGAAATATTAGCGTTCACATAAGAACACATCGTCAGCAATAAAACTCTTTTGCAAAAAGGTCTTTTACCTGTCTCTCCAGGCAGGCTCCATCATACGCATTCAGACAAAATAGTACTACTATGTAAATATTTATTAATTGACCTTAATGGAAAGATCAGGGGTTTTCATATAGATACAGGTATATATCATTGTTCAAATAGTATATAATCAAACATGGTGGAAAGGTGGAACTACAAATGATTAATGTTGACTTTACACAACAAAGTCTGAAAGCTACGTGAGTGGTCTCCTGCCAAAAAGTCTGTTAATTGCAAGGTGAAAGAACTTTTACAATCCTCTCAAGAGCCTTTACAATCCTCTCACTGATAACGGTGAAAGACCTTTTACAATCATCTCACTGAAAATCGTAAAAGCCCTTTTACAATCCTCACTGATAATAGTAAAAGAGCTTTTACAGTCATCTCACTGATAACAGTGAAAGAGCTTTTACAACCCTTTCACTGAAAATGGTGAACGAGCTTTTACAATCCTCTCACTGATAATGGTGAAAGAGCCGGTACAATCCTCTCACTGATAATGGTGAAAGAGCCTGTACAATCCTCTCACTGATAATGGTGAAAGAGCCTGTACAATCCTCTCACTGATAATGGTGAAAGAGCTTTTACAATAATGTCACTGATAAAGGTAAAAGTCTAAAGAGCTTCTACAATCCTCTTAATAACAGTGAAAGAGCTGTTACAGACCTCTCACTGATAACGGTGAAAGAACTTACAATCCTCTCACTGATTGATCATGGTGAAAGAGCTTTTACAATTCTCTCACTGATAATAGTGAAAGAAAAACATTTTACAATACTCTCACTAATAATGGTGAAAGAGCTTTTACAATAATCTCACTGATAATGGTGAAAGAGTGGGTACAATCCCCTCACTGATAATGGTGAAAGAGCCTTTACAATTCTCTCACTGATAATGGTAAATAGTTTTAAAGCCCTCTCACCGTTAGTGGTGAAAGAGCGTGTACAATCCGCTCACTGAAAACAGTGAAAGAGCTTTTACAATCCTCTCACTGATAATGGTAAAAGAGTTTTACAATCCTCTCACAGATAACAGTGAAATAGCTTTTACAATCCTCTCACTGATAATGGCAAAAGAGCTTTAACAATAATCTCACTGACAATACTGTGAAAGATACCTTTTACAATAATCTCACTGATAATGGTGAAAGAGCCTGTGCAATTCGCTCATTGATAATAATGAAAGAGCCTCAACAATAATCTCACAATGGTGAAAGAGCTTATACGATCCTCTCACTGATTGATTATAGTGAAAGAGCTTTTACATTAACCTTAAGTCTTTATCTAAGGCTGAAAAGTGGACTTCCAAGTGAGTTTCTGCCTTTGATATTAAACGGCTACAATGTGTCTCTAAAACAGAGCAGCCAAACTCATTTTTATTGCTAAGAGACATGCCCATGCTTGCCTCTTCTCCACAAGTTACATTGGCTGCCTGTTAAAATGGGTATTGAGTTCAAAATCTTGACTTTAGTAGATAAATGTTTTAATGATCGCACACCTTCTTATCTTCAGATACCTTCTTATCTTCAGATAACTTATAGCTTGAATTGCATTATTAGTGTGAGGATTGTAAAAGGATTTTCACCATTATCAGTGAGAGGATCGTAAAAGATCTTTCACAGTTATCAGTGAGATGACCGTAAAAGGAGTTTCACCATTATCAGTGAGAGGATTGTAAAAGATCTTTCACAGTTATCAGTGAGAGGATCGTAAAAGGAGTTTCACCATTATCAGTGAGAGGATTGTAAAAGATCTTTCACAGTTATCAGTGAGAGGATTGTAAAAGGAGTTTCACCATTATCAGTGAGAGGATTGTAAAAGCTCTTTCACTGTTATCAGTGAGAGGATTGTAAAAGGACTTTCACCATTATCAGAGAGACTATTGTAAAAGATCTTTCACAGTTTTCAGTGAGAGGATTGTAAAAGGAGTTTCACCATTATCAGTGAGAGGATTGTAAAAGATCTTTCACAGTTTTCAGTGAGAGGATTGTAAAAGGAGTTTCACCATTATCAGTGAGAGGATTGTAAAAGCTCTTTCACTGTTATCAGTGAGAGGATTGTAAAAGGACTTTCACCATTATCAGAGCGACTATTGTAAAAGATCTTTCACAGTTTTCAGTGAGAGGATTGTAAAAGAATTTTCACCAATATCAGTGAGAGGATTGTAAAAGCTCTTTCACCATTATCAGTGAGAGGTCTCTAACAGCTCTTTCACTGTTATCATTGAGAGACATGTAAAAGCTCTTTCCCTTAATATCAGTGACATTATTGTAAAAGCTCTCTGTGGTGACAATTTAAGGGAAGTGTCAACCCTTTTTTATGAAATTTATCAAGCACTGTAACTTTTAAACTGTAATGCACATAAAAGTATAGCATTTTTCAAATGAAATGAGTCGGAGAATCCATTTTTGGTATTAAATTTCACAAAAAATAGTGATTTTTATTCACTTTTATGTACATCACATTTATAGTTTAAAAGTTAGTGCTTGATAAATTTGGCGCCAACCAGGGTTGACACTTCCCTTAATGGTATGTCCCTCAACTCAACCTATCACATGGCAGAGATTTCTAGATGGGGCCATTAGGCCCTTATTATTGTGGGAAATAATAAAAAAAATCATATAATGACCAAATAAAGCCAGACATCAATATAGCAAATACAAAGTTCTTTTGAGATTTTCTTATGGCCAAGGACCATTGTTTTTGTAGATCAAACACTCATACCAATCTACAGTGAGGGAACCTTTTCATAATCAGTATTTTACTGATTATATTATTTACTATTTAATAATCAACCTACTTTCTGATTGCTAGAATAAACAAACTTTTTCAATAGCTCAAAATTAAAAGAACATTCTTTGTAAACATAATTACACTTTAACCCTAATTCTCAGGGTAGAAAAACAAGTCAACTTTGGAGGGGGGATCAGGCTGCGCTGGGGAACAAACCAGGGTCGTCCGTGTGGAAATCAGGCACCTAACTAATTGCGCCAGAGTCAGCTCGAAAAATCTTAACATTTTCGTCGCCATTTGATAACCCGTCTGATCGCGCTCGCTACCAGCACCTAGAACTGTAGAGTTCTATAGTGAGAAGAAGGTTGTGTTAACACTTTCGAAGCGGCTATTTGTTTTACCATATGTGATGCGATCTGAGAAAACCCGTCGGATGTCGCAAAATATGAACTAGGGATTATGGGTAAAATAGAAAAAATAAAAAAAATAAAAAAATAAAAAAATAAAAAAACTTTTTTCTTTTTTCTAGATTTTTTTAAAGAAAATTAGTTTCCAGTACTTTGTGTCATCATCTTTCATGAAATTTCACCTTGACAAACTTACTTAAGTCACTTTTATTATTAACCTTATAATGTTATTATATTGAATTATGTATCTTTTTTGGCCTGTTTTGATGATTTCTTGTTTTGTAGCTTTTGGTGACATCACAATCATCATTCACTCATAACTTTTTTTGTAGTGATCGTAGAAAAATGATCGAAACAGTTCTGTAATCAGCACAGTTTTAGCTTTTTTATGATATAAATATCTCCAATATGAAAAATGCCACCATGTGGCGGGTTTTCACAGATCGCATCACATATATATATATATACAAAACAGATTTTTCAGAAACCTTTTCCAAATTTCAAAATCTGTTTCTATGATTACTGAACCAATACTAGGCATGCTTGTACTTACTCTAATGCATTTCTCATGGTTATTCCAAATATGGTGATGAAATTAAATAATTTTGACATTTTTGAAACATTTTGTGAAATTTTGGAACTGTGCCTCGTGGAGAGTGTTAAGGGTGACAAACCTTTTTGGTATAAAATAAAACTGAAGCTTGTCAGCTGGAGTTGATTGATAAGATAAGGTCATATTATGTGAGTAAAGGACCTTGTTTTCAAGACAGTACTCATTGTCTATACAGAGAGTACCTGACCTTTTTACAATTCAATATGTAAATCACAAACTATAGTTGCAGACATTGTCTGGTTGATTTAAATCATAATTAACATTGGCCAAGGAAAGTTCACATTTTAGGGTAAAGGACCTTTTTTTCAAGACTTACAGTCAGCTGTATGTCTATACAGAGGGTAAGAGACCTTTTTAAAGTCATTATGCAACAGCCTCACAATTCAAACTATAGTTGCAGACATTTTCTGGTTGATAAACAAGGCCAAGTAAAGTCACAGATAGTCGTAAAGCACACATTAAATGATTAAAGGGTAAAGGACCTTTTTTCCAAGACTTGCATCTATACAGAAGGTAAAAGACCTTTAAAGTCATTATGTAACAGCCTCTCAACACAAACTATAATAGTTGCAAAACAAATTCTGGTTGTTTTAAAATTAACCATGGCCAAGAAGAGTTCACCCAAGGAATTTCAGGGATTTTTTTTTTTTTTTAATTTAGAAAATTGTTGAAAATTCATCATAATCTGGAGGACAAAAATTGCCTGACCGACCCTAGAGGTCCATTTATACCCAAGAACAGGGTTTGGTTGGGGATTTTTTTGTACCTATAATGGATTTTTTCCCCTTCAAGACATCACAGATCATTGTCTATACCAGTGGTTCCCAACCTCTGGGTCTTGGGGTCGCGACACACTTTTTGTGGGGTCGCGGACTAGCCTAATTTAACCAAATTCTACTTTGTATCATATTAAACACACATGACTTTGTTCTTTAAGGGGTCCCGCTCTGATGCTGGTTTCTGAAATGGGGTCACCACCAGAAAAAGGTTGGGAACCACTGATCTATACAGAGGGTACCAGACCTTTTAATGATTCATATGTAACAAGATCAAAAACTATAGTTGCAGAAATGTTCTGGCCGTTCTAAAAATCTGTGAATTAATATCGTATATTTTATGGTGAAAAAGTAGAGAGCATGGGTGAGTGGGTACGGTGTGTGCGGGTGGTAGAGTGCATGGGGTACACAGATGTTTAACATTTGTTTAAGGGGGGTGTGCACCTTCGGTATAGCCTCCGTAAAACTGCCGTAACTTTTTGTTAAAAAATCACATTTTTTGGCACTTTTTGGTCGATAATTCAAAAAATGTTGAAGATTTTCAACAACAAAAAAGAAGATTCCTAGGGAATTGTATGAGGAATATAATAAAACTAGTATGACAAAATTTGACATAATATATTTTGAGTTATCTTTGCAGAACCTAAAAACGTGTTTTTTATAATTTTCTCCAAAATGGTCAATTTCATGATCATGGTTGGATTCATTGAACCCTTTTCTGCAAAAAAATGTATACTTTTATATAGATTAAATGGATAATGAACATGTGAAGAAGTTACGGTAGTTTTACGGAGGCTGTACCTGAAGGTGCACAGCCCCCTTAAGACGGTTGATAATACTACAAGATAGATGAGACTTGATATTTTGGTCAAGTTTGTTCCAGGGGAGCTAGAAAAGTGTCGCAATCTATGGTTGACAAATGTGACATGTTCTACCAAAACCAGACGGAATTGGGCAGAGCTCCAAACTGAGAAATAGCCCAAAACATAATTTGGGTGATTTTTGGGGGAATTTGAGTTTCTGGCAGTTCAAGTTGACACAATAAAAGACACTGTTACAAAGCATTCTGTGACCAAGAGTATTCCTCCATGTCCAAAATTTACCCTGAAATAAAGATTTCACAGGTTTATCTCCCCAATTTGATCCCTAAATGAGTAAAATAACGAAAAGATTTAATGATTCATTTTTGTTCTATTAACCCTAACCCCCCTGAGTGCTAAAAAATGCTAATCCTAAGTCCCTCTCCAAACGCATGCGCCGTCAGTTTTCGTTGACGTGGTCAACCGAGCCTATAAAGTGAGTGCAGTATACTGCGCCAATGTGTAGCTGAGGGCCATGGCTTAGTGGTTTGGACGTGGGGCTTGAGAACGGAGGGTCCCCAGATCGAATCCTGGCAGGTTTCCGGAGATTTAGTTGGCATTTTTTCCTCCAATATCGTGATCCCAGTCTAAAACCCTAAACCGGGGTTAGGGTTAAGTGACGCAGCCCTTATAAGGGAGAGCGTGTTGGCGCAGCGGTAGATACCCTCGCTTTGCACCAATGAATCCCGGGTTCGAAATCTGTGCTCGGTCGGGCTTTATGTGCATTTGGTTTATCACGATCCATACACGCTCTCGTAGGTTTTCTCTGGGATCTCCGGTTTCCTCCTGCTTTCAAAATCTGTGATTAGTTGTTTCGGTTATCAAAAACTTCCTTGACCCAATGGTATTTGGGGAGCTGCATTGAAAAATGGTGGATGTTACAATCTAAGTGCAGATAGGTTTGCGCTAGAAATTGGCAGCACCCTAGTTGATGCGACCTGATTCTGATTATTCACCAGCAGCGAAATTACAGCGCTTTGATCACTTTGAAAAGGCGCTATATAAATACTAATTATTATTATTATTATTATTATAAAAATGACACCTTTGGGTCGGTTGGGCTGGTGGTGTTTTTCTCTCCTTTTTTCTTCTTTAAAATGTGCTGCCAAGTCAGAAATTTGAGAGAGGGGGTAAAATGCGCATTTTAAAAGCTATGCGTGTGTTTGGTGCAGTCTTCTGAGACAATTTTTAAAATTTTATTAACAGGCTTTTGCGACAGGTATTCACAAAAGGTAAAGTGTTTAAACATATTCACTGTTCGACAAGATTAATTTGTAATTTGTCTGATAAAGAAACTGGTTCAAACTTTTAACATAATCACCTATATTGACAAGTGTTGATTACATAGATAACCTGTTCAAACTGCATCCCTACTCCATCCAGATGTTTGAAAACACTTTGTATGTATATTATATCAGTTTGTAGGAGGGTTTAGCTGGTGACGTAAACTGAGGGTGAAGAACTGAACCGAAGCTACGAATAAAACTCAGATGCACAGATGTCAAACATAAAGTTTATTTAAATATAATCATACTTGTAGTCATTTAAATGGGTCAGAAATAATAAGTCATGCCTGTATCTATAACTATGTTTGACTTTGAGGTGATAGGGAAGCAGTTGAGCACTTGACTTTTTTGATACTGGCGGTGTAAACATGTTTACACCCCCCAAAGGGCAATGACGTAAAAACAAACCCCAAATAAACAAACCATTTATGTCCCAAAGCCCAAGGACGTTGTGCTGAGTATATATAGTACTATAAAAGTGGTTATTTTTCGTGGTTCGCCGATGTTTAACTGTTATGCAGGGTTTTTTAAATCGAAAAAGAAATACATTTGTGTGTTATTATCTTGAAATTTTTTTAAATTTTTTTATTTAAAAAAAATACAGAAATTATCCAAACAACCCAAACAACAACAATTTGTGCAATAACCTTCCAATTCTACTTTAAAAGTTTGTCCACCCGTAGAATCATTTTTTCTTGTTTGTTGTCTAATCAGGGAATGAGCTCCTAAATACTGTAAAACACTATTATTTCACGAATTTAAAATTACCGTACTGCTATTTTAGCTGGCATTTAATTTTGCGAATCAGGAAATTGTACTGTTACTTTCAATGCAAAATTGTAAGTTTAGTGGGTATTTCGCGAAATTATAAAGTGGTTTTGAAAACAAATGGAAAGGATTTATTTAACGAGCCCTACTTCTTCCTAAATGATTGCGTATTTTCATGTTGTTTGCATAAGGTTGTAAATATCTCTCTCACATGTCAGTCTTATCTTGTCTGTATTTGTTTTATTGTCTCTTGTTAACACGTCACATTGTTTTGTTTTATTGTCTTTATACAATTTTGTGTCAACAAGTTGGCTTTAAAGTGTATTTTGGTATGAAATGATTTGTAGGGTAAGCTTTAGAATACCCTACCATTTGTATTCCTCACTGTGTAAGTGTATGGGTCGTTCTTTAAAAGTCCCAATTGAAGACATGCAGTGGCAGGGTCCGGGGGGGGGGGGGGGGCACTGACATTGGAAAAGGGTATAGGTATGTGCCGTGCTGAAGACCCCCCTTTTTCACCCTTTTGAGCTTGCATCAGTTTTATTGAAAATTCAAAAATCGCGAAATTTTGCGTTCCAAAGCCCCAATTCTTCAAAAAATGTGCGTTCTAAAACCTAAATTTGCGTTCTTGTTTATCAAAATTGAACTATAGGCCAGTTCTCAAGACCTACTTTTTTGAAAAAATCAGTTCCTAAGACCCTAATTTTCGTCATAAAATCGACTCAGTTCAGTTCTGTAGCCCCCTTTTTGAGACCTTGGGCGGCACACCCCTACCCCCAAAAAAGTTGAGTGCCCCCCCGGGGGCAGGGTATACTAAAGGAACTCCGATTTGTATATTGCACACCGTTAAAAAAATAGAAGGAAAAAGAAGAAGTGGTTTTGCAGTGTGTCATGATCAAAGTTTGGTAGCATGGTTCAACAAATTTTAAAATGCAGTAAAGTGGCCACTCTGGACTATATTTTAGTCAATAAAATATATTTCATAGGTTATTTCATGAAATGAAAGGCAAAAATGAACAATTTTCATAAATTTGAGTTGCAAAAGAAACGGCTCATTTCTTGGCAACAAGGACACAAATTAAAATTCTCTGCATCAAAAGGAACGATATTTGTTTGCAGACCTTTTATTACTTCAATACCCTTTACTATGTCAATAATCAAGTGATTGCATCAATCACAACGAAGCTAAAAAGCCATTCAAATGGAACGAAACATGTTTTAGGATTAAAAAAATATATGATTAAAATTAGAAATGTTTCACAAATGTCCAACAACTAGCCAGCATAGATGGTATCAGGCTTCTCGTTAAGGTTTGAAAAATGTGTGTCCAAACGGAAATGTGTGCGTAAGCCGATTGTTAGGGCCCCACCTATTGTCAAAATTGTGTCTGACGTCATCCGAAAGGTTTCAACTTAAATCCAAGATGGCGGCTCGCCGGCCGATAAACCCGGAAATGAAAATCCGCGGCGAAAAAAAAATAATCACATTTTAGCAGGCATAAGTGTAAGAAAATGCAGATTTAACTAAATAAACCCATCACAGAATATTATTTTTAATTTTTTAAATTGAAAGAAATTGGAAACATTTTATAATCATTTTTTTAAAATGCCCTGGAGAAATTGTAGTCAGCAAACAATGCACCACAATTTAATAATATGATCAATATACATGTAACATGTCTATCAACAGGTTTCCTTACAAACATGCTGTTTTGAGCCGTGGGTTTGACAAGCTTAAAGGCATATTATGTGATATTTTCCAAGGAGCGCCCTCTAATCATTGATTTTTACTGTGAAAGCAGATTTTCTTGCAGATTTGCATTTTTGATCATAAATCATAAAGATCTTCCAAGTTACAGATCGATACAATTCCTAATTACTTTAAAATCATGGTTTGAAAATAGATTGTACCGCATGGGTACAATCTATTTTTCAAATTTTACTCTAAATTCACTCTAAAACCATGATTTTGAGGTATAATTAGGAATCGTATCACTCTGTAACTTCGAATACATTTATGATTTATGATTTATGATCAGAAAAGTAAATCTAAAATCCGCATCCAATTTTGTTCGAGGATTGAGAGCGTCCCCTGGAAAAGATCACATAATATGCCTTTATGCCTTTCATGGGTACACTCTATTTTTTTCTTCAAATTTTACTCTAAATTCACTCTAAAACCATGATTTTGAGGTAATTAGGAATCGTATCGCTCTGTAACTTCGAATACATTTATGATTTATGATCAGAAAAGTAAATCTGCATCCAATTTTTTTCGAGGATTGAGGGCGTTCCCTGGAAAAGATCACATAATATGCCTTTAATGCTGATCATTAGTGGTCTCATCAAAATCACTGGGGAGGATTGTGTGGTTCTCCTCCCTCAAGGTTTAGTTTCATTTTCAGTAATGATCACTGCTTTGAACCAATACAACAATTTCTTGGATTTGATAAAAAAAGAGTTAAATGAATCCAGCAAATTATTTTGTAAGTCAACAAACTTTTCAATAGTTTCATGTGACCTTGATCTATTCATTCATTGACAGAAAGTGATTATACGACCATTACCTTGTGATTGTAAGTGTTTGAATGCGCACAGCATGGATACACCTGATGTTTAAAAGGTCTCGGGTCATTCAATTGTTCAGGAGTCACACCAGTAAATAGAGCTCCATAGGGATATGTACAAAAACACTGATATAAAACTCTGTTTTAGACCACTAAATTGCGAAATTGGACACTGTAGAGTGATTTTTTTCTTTAAGATGATCACATTTCCCCACCAAAAAGTGAAAAAAATAGGTAGGTGAGCCTGCTCGATTATCCAAAATATGCCCATGGAGTTGACTACCTCACTGACGAGCTTGGAAATGTCGCCGTAATCGCCAATGTTTCCAGTAAAAAGCACAAATTTGAAAGTTCTCTCAAAATTTGCCTAGATGATATTCACAGTTTATAGTCAGGGTGCATGTAGGTGATGTCCCATTAATCATAATTAATAAAAAAAATCATAGGCATGTACGCAATGGTATTACTGTCAAGTCTTTTTAATTGAGAATTTTGTGATGTATACTTTCCCATTTTAGTTTTAAACACCGATCTAATGGTAGGGGATACCCCATTTAGTGTAGTGCACCCTTCAACAAGGCATGACAATGGGCATGGGCTAACACTTTAAATTTGTAAAGAGTGTTATAAGAAAAGAAACATTTGTGCCAGTTTGACATCGTGTATTGTTCGCCAACTATGGTTTCTCCTCTTGTATTATAAAGTGGTGTAGATCTTTTTACCACCTAACACCTCCGTCAAATACTTAGTGTTTATTCCAAAACTTCTAGTCAAAATTCTAGTTATTTTATACTACAGTGGTAAAAAAAAGTAACTATCAGGGCTGTACTTTCGGCGCGAATCCGCGAATCGATTCGCGTGAAGATTCGCGTAAAATCACTTCCGCGTGAATCCAGGTGGATTCTCGCCAAAAAAAACAAACAAAACAAAACAACAAAAAAATCTTTTTTTTTTAATTTTTTTTAAAATTTTATTTTTCCAAGTTCAAAACAGGACCTTAGATGACTGGTATTTGACTCTAAACTGTTCAAGTTGAAATTAAAATGATGATTGTTCTTAACAATAGTACAATAAATGTTTAAAATGCAGAATTTAAATTCAGTAAAAAGGATTCTCGCAAATATATTCTGCGAAAATCCATTTGCGAGAATCCATGGATTCTCGCAAAATTCCTCTGCGAGAATCCATTTGGATTCTCGCAGGATGTCGCGAAAGTACACCCCTGAACTATACAGATAATAAATGGGCTTGTAACTCTAAACATATATATATATTATCCTACTAAAAATATTAAATTATAAAGTTGTGGAGAAATGTATCTTCTTTCATTGCAGGCTAGGATCGGTTGAATATTGAAGAAGTGACAATCAAAATATAAGGTAAAGTCACAATTTCAGTTTCACATTTTACTTTTTAACACGGGGGAGAGTATGAAAGGTAGCGTGTGTGTGGCGTATTGATCCATCAGAACTATACGGCCGACCATCCTACCTATGCATGCATCCCCATGCAATTGCACTACCGGTAATCAAAAATGTACCTGTAGCTGGCATCCGCGTGTAGAAAAGAAAAATGTGAATATGAAATGGTGACTTTACCTTACATTTTCGATAGTCACTTCTTCAATATTTAACTGATCCTAGCGTGCAATATCTCATATGAAAGAAGATGAATTTCTCAACAACTTTAAAATTAAATATTTTTAGGTAGGATATATATTTTTAGAATTAAAAGCCCATTTATTACCTGTATAGTTACTTTTTTGACCACTGTATTATTAAGTAGATATGTACAGGGCGAGGCATAAAGAACAATCATTTTTCAGAAATGGCGTAAGAAATTTCAGGCAATAAATTCAAATTTAAAAATTCTGCTTGGAAAAATCATCCATGAAGTTTTTTGCAATCAGCCTGTTGCATAATAATGTTACACCAGTTTTTGTAGAGATTTTGTAGAGATTTTGTAGAGATAAGTGCCGTTAACAAGAATTGTTATCAAGGACGGTTTGATAAGCCGATGTGCCGATTCCAAAAATGTCACTCGCATTGACCCCACTCACGACATTCTTGCCGTTTTGGGGTCCAAAAATGATATTTTTGGATATTTTTGGGTCCAAAAATGATATTTTTGGGTCCAAAAATGATATTTTTGGGTCCAAAAATGATATTTTTGGGTCCAAAAATGATATTTTTGGTATAAAAATGGCAGAAGTGACCAAAATGTCAAAAGTAAGGTAATATTTTTAAAAGAATCTGGACCCCTTTTTACCTTAGATAGGCTCATGAAAATATCTTTGACAAGATTCTGATTTTTTATCCTAAAAATGGTCAAAATTGACTGTGCACCATATGTGTGACGCTTACGTGCAGTCAAAACCGCATGAGTGTTGCCATAATCGGGCGTGTACGCTTGGATTAATTTTGCTCGCGGAGAGATAAAATCTGAATATCTCTCGCCAATTTGGAACTGATTACACTAGCGGGTGATTAAAAAAATGTTGACCCAAGTTCAAGGTAACTTTTCAACAACATTTATAGTTTCAGAGAATTTGTGTTATAAATCAGTCTTGATCAGCAGTAAGTTTTGAAATTATCCTCAAAAAATGGTGCGTTTAGCTTGGTTGGGTTTTTCAGATATGGTTCATTACAGAAAGCATGCACAAAACTGATTTGTCCACCGGAGCGTCCTTTAGTAGAGATTGAATGAACAAAATGGAATTATCCATGGGAGCTGTATTGTAAATACACACAATTGGTTAAAATGTACAGAAATTTTCTGAAATGTGGTTGAAAGGTTACATTGAACTTGGGTCAACTTTTTTTTGAACCACTCGGTTATAGACGTTATTTATAATTGGCGATTTCCGGCTAAAGAGGGAGATAAACTCGATGTGACGTCACTAATCATAACGAAAGCGAGGCCAACAATGGTGTAAACATTGGTGACGTGTGACGTAATTTACCATGGTTGGCCTCGCTTTCGTTATGATTAGTGACATCACATCGAGTATGTCTCCCTCTTTAGCCTGAAATCGCCAATTATGAATAACGTCTATAGATCTTATTCTGCGTGTAGCACACATTCTTAAAAAAACCGCAGAAAACCATGACATGCACTTTGCGTAATTACCATCCTCTAAATTGGTTCTATAATATGTGATCAGTCGCGTCAAAAGGATATGTTGTCGGCAAACGCAGTTTTGAGATAGAGGCCAATATATTTGGTGAAATATAAAGAAATTAATAGAAACAACAAATATGCTTCTTCGAATCATATCATGTGATTACAAAGTCCGATTACCTTCAACATGGTATCATAAAGCTTAAAATGTGCTCTTTCAAGTCATATCAATAACTCAAATTTGACTTGGGCCTCCAACATGTCCATTTTGATGTGACGGGTCACATATATACAGGGCTTTACTAAAAATTGATGTAACATTATTGAATTAATTTGAATACAAGCTGAATACATGATCTTTCTAGCAATATCATTCATTTTAACCCGCTGAGAACTACCGGCCGATTGGTCAGAAAGACAGATACATCATTTATTGCACCAATCAGAGCCAGCGTTAGAATAATTGTATCCCTGATAAAGATTGGAGTGAAATATTTTACAAGCTGCATTTTAATTGGCTATTCAGTTGAGTATATCTTGCAATAAACCAATCAGAACCACTGTAAGATAGACAGGTAGACCCCAGGGGGTTAAATATGCGCACATGATATTTTTATGACACCCACGCCGCAAAAGTGCCTTTTTCTTGACTCACCCTGTACTGGTATATTGTAAAACACTATAATTTTGCAGATACTTTATTTCGCGAATTTAAAATTACTGCTATTTAAGCTGGCATTTAATTTCGAGAATATGGAAATTTTACTGTTACTTTCAATGCAAAATTGTCAGTTTTGCTGGTGTTTAATTTCCACATCCCTTGCGAAATTCACGAAAATAAATCCCCCGCGAAATTAAGTGATTTTACAGTATACAATATTTGCAAAATGGTATAAAACAAAATCGAATCAAAATCGAATCAATTGTGTCCACCTCCTATGGTCCACTGTTCAATATGGTCTGCTGGTGAATAAGCTTGGAGAATGTTATTCCAATATCTCTTTAAAATTAAACACCATCCTTTTATAATATTCCACTGCAGTTGGTGGTCGATTCATCTTGAATAAAAAAGTTATCATGAACAATATATGTGACGCGATCAAGCGGAATGAGTCGTATGTCGGGAATATTGATTTTGAGATCAGGTACAAATAAGTGACAAAGTCTTATGTTCTACTTTGTTTACTCAGTTGGTAAACTGTTTGTAACTTGAAAACTAGAAGTTTGATTTTAGTGGGGTTTGGACCATACTGTAGCATTGTTCACCTGCTTTTAAATGATGAACAAATCTTAAAATTCAAAACTGCCGACATGTGACGCATTTTGCTTGACCACTCCACATATCTATACCCACCGCTTGTTATCCATTGATCCGTTGAAAGAAGTTATTCCAAATGAAACATCTTGATACACATTTCTATAATCCATTGTTCAGAGGTCTGTACCCACCGCTTGTTATCCATTGATCCGTTGAAAGAAGTTATTCCATAATCCACTGTTCAGAGGTCTGCTGGTTCATTTCATCTTCGAAGCTGTTATCCTGAACAAGGTACATCTGTAAACCACCTCCTGTTATCCACTGAATATATAATTCCAAACGATACGTCTTTAAATAGCATTATAATCCACTGGTATATGAGGTAAATTGGTCTGTCTTATTCCGAACGATATGTTTTTAAATACACATTATATTCCACTGGTAAAGGTAAACTGGTCCATCTCATCTTGAAATTATTTATTCCGATCGATATGTCTTTAAATACGTATTATAATCCACATGAAATCAGGTAAACTGACTGTAATGAGGTAAACTGGTCCATCTCATCTTGAAATTATTTATTCCGAATGATACATCTTTATAACCGCCTTCTATAATCCACTTGAAATCAGGTAAACTGACTGGTAATGAGGTAAACTGGTCCGCCTAATCTTGAAATTATTTATTCCGAACGATACATCTTTATAACCGCCTTCTATAATCCACTGGTAACGAGGTCAATTTCCATCTCCTCATCTTTTGGAGGAAGACACTCCAAACAATATATCAATGAACACCTTCTATAATCCACTGGTCAAGAAGGCCAATGGTCAAGAAGGCTGCTGGTCCACTTCACCTTGGAAGAAGTCATTCTGGACGACATATCTAACACACTGTAAAATTATGTTGCGTTCATGACGAATATCAGGTGCTAGAAGCTGTGAAAAGATGGATAAACAACAGAATTTAGCAATTATACATACATACATACATACATACAAGCAACATTTATAAGGCGCATTTCCAAATTGATCAAAGCGCCATGAATAAAGAATAAATAAATAAATAAATAAACAATGCAAATCGAGTCAGTATGAAGGATAGAAGTGTGACTTCAACATTTCTTGAAGGTAGGCAATGTACATGCCTCCCTGATGTTTCTTGGGAGGCTGTTCCACAGCAAGGGTGCCGACACATAGAATGATTTATCCCCGATGCGATTTTTTTTCTCTTCCCCTTATGAACATAAAGAAGAGAGGAATCAGATGAAGAATGTGTGATGGGTCCGGTAACAGATTTTGTTCTATGGGAGAGGAAGTCCATAAGGACTTTAGTCATGGAAAACATCTGTATTTGCAACAAACTCCACAAATGGGATATAAACATTGCAGGTGCGTTTGTGACTTACAGACTACAATAACTGAAATAAGTACGTAAAATCAAATTGAATTTTAAATAAAATAAATTTGATAAAAATGAAATTGACTTGATGAGCTGTGCTAGCCACCCTCAAGAAGGATGACATTTTAGTTCACAGCATGGTGGTCTAACTCTATTATCATTCCTTCTGAAATATAAATGTGAAGTCAGTACGTATTCCGATGACATAACATAACATAACATAACATAACAATTAATATGTATAAGAGTTATTCCATCTAAACTGCTCAATAAGTTTGGAATCTTTTTTCAAGCACAAGATTTTTAAATATCACGGGATATAGTCATAGGTGTTATATATCCATGTAAAGCTGATGTGTTTATCTTTACAATGATACCAAATATGAAGCAATCCCTTGCTCCAGTGCTCAGCTACTTGCTTAAAAACATGGGGAGGTCAAAATCTGAATGTGCCAAAATCAACACTATTTCGTGCTCAAAAGAACATCTTTGTCGTGTATTCAATGAAGTGTTATATTGACCACTACAGTAGTGTGATGACATATTGATTTTTGAGCACAAAATAGTGTTGATTTTGGCACTTTCAGATTGCGACCTCCCCATGTTCTAAAGCATATGGCTGAGCACTGGAACAAGGGATTGCTTCAAATTGGATATCATTGTAAAGATGAACACATCAGCTTTTAAATGATATATTACACTAAAAGGACATATCCCGCGATATTTGAATAAATTGTGATTGAAAAAAATTCCAAACTTATTTTGAGCAGTTTAATTCATAGCGCCTGGGACACAGAACACTAATTAGCATAGAAAAAGGCGAGTCTTAAGATTACAACGAAACTGAGAGATGCTGTAAGTTTCTCTTTTAGTACAAGGGTGATTGTTCCATGGCTGCGGACCAGCTACACTGAATGATTTTTGACCCACGATTGTGTTTGTTCTAGACATAATTTTTATCCTCCAATGCTTGGGTGGTTTTTGAAGTACATATTCACCAGGGTATTAGAATCATGCATAATACACACAGGAGTACCCTGTGATGTGACATTTGTACTTCATATGAGTTGATGTATAGACCATGTCACATCTTGTTGATCAACAAAGTAAAAGTTGCCCAGTTCCATTACATGCATGGAGGAACATGCATTGAATGTTGCATTGAATGCTGTTGTTACAGATGACTGGTTTTGTTTAGTGTATGGTTTAAAATGGACATCCCCTTCGAATGTGCGCACATACCAACATGCAGACTTTTCTTTGGCAGAGAATTCACACGCACACCGGCAGGCAAACTTTTGTTTGCTTGTTTGCTGTGACGTTACAAGTGACATCGTCTATAGGCCAGATTCTCATTGTTTTTGTCCATGGTGTCATTTTAATTAGAAGGAACAATCAAAATAGCACATTCATGTTAAATGAGTAATGGCAGGAGTCCGCATCAAAGCCCCTGATGTGGGTCCCAGCTAATTGACTGAACCTACGGACAGGATTTTGAAACTTTGATACCAATAGGGACTGGAGGAGTTAGCGAGCATAACATCCTGTCAGTCACAGGCATTTAAAATCCAATCTACATCTTAATCTAACAGTCCTGATGAACCACTTCATCCAGTTTAAGTTGCTCGGGTGGACTATAAAAATCGAAATCCCTCATAGCTATTGGACAGATCGAACGACCAGTCTTGCACAAGTTGTAATGAAGTCAAATGCAGCGATTCAGGTCTAGCGACCTGGTGCGACTAGTTCGCCAAAAAGGACCATAGCAAGTAGTGAGGCCAAAGAACGAGGGTCCTTTGGCTTCGGTCAGCCAATCAGCTTTGACTTTGCGCTCAACCATTGATTGACACAACAATCGCATAAGCCTGATTATAGCCCTATTAAAATGTCCCTATGACCTGGCACCATGCAGCGTAGTGCGCACATATGCCCATGTATAAACCAATGTCTTTGGTAAACCGTACAAGTGTTTTGACTGTGACAGAGCAGCCTATCCTGACATCAGTGTGCCCCGCCCCGAGTGTGGCAATCGCCAGGTACTATAGTTTACTTTGATCAGTTCCAAATTGGCGAAGCCTCCTCACAGTAGGGAATGAATACAAAAGGACTCGGGCGATTAAATCGTTAACAAGCGCACTGTACATCATATGCGTGACGAGTGCGTGCGACCAAAAATGCATGCGTGTGGCCATAATCGCTTGCGTGCGTTTGGATTACTTTGCGCAAGGAGAGATAAACACAGAATATTTCTCGCAATTTGGAACTGATTAAACTATAGTGGGGAGCCCTGCAAGATGTAAACATTTGATTGCTTGCGCCAATGTTGATATGCTCACAATAGCACTCCCCCTATGGGATCGTGCCATTATTTACAAATCAACATCATGTGCATGGATTTTTCCAATTTATCTCGAAACAACACATACTCATTTATTGCCCTATAAATATTTACCATTTCTAGGAGGGTTGGTTTACAACACTTTATGTCATGTTTCTTGTATGGATGCTGTCGGGAGTCTTGACGTCTTTCATCACCTCTTTGTCCTCTTCCCCTGCCTCGTCCTCGTCCTCTTCCTTGTTGTCTTGGATGGTTCTGCCTGGTGTCTGTAGTGGGTGCTACAGCAACCGTGTGGATAGGTTCTGTCACGGGACAAGACTCTGGTGGGAAATAAAAGCAATTCATTTGGTAAAGTATAAAGTGCATAAAGTGTACAAGTCCTCAAAATAAGTAACTGACCAAGTAATAAATGTGACCAGTCGCATCAAAAACGACATGTTGTCGTCAACAGGACGTATCATCATCTCCATATGCAGAAGCGAGGCTTGCCAACGATCCTATACCACCACTTAGGGTCACGTGAACTTTGACATATTGAGTCCTCCACAAGCATTAAATTAGGTCAATAACTCACAACACTAACCTTCTTCTTCCCCTTCTCCCTCTGAGGACGTATCATCATTTCCATATGCAGAAGCAAGGCTTGCCAACGATCCTATACACTCACAACACTAACCTTCCTCTTCCCCTTCTCCCTCTGAGGACGTATCATCATCTCCATATGCAGAAGCAAGGCTTGCCAACGATCCTATACTACCACTTAGGGTCAAGTGAACTTTGACATATTGAGTCCTCCATAAGCATTAAATTAGGTCAATAACTCACAACACTAACCTTCCTCTTCCCCTTCTCCCTCTGAGGACGTATCATCATCTCCATATGCAGAAGCAAGGCTTGCCAACGATACTATACTACCACTTAGGGTCAAGTGAACTTTGACATATTGAGTCCTCCATAAGCATTAAATTAGGTCAATAACTCACAACACTAACCTTCCTCTTCCCCTTCTCCCTCTGAGGACGTATCATCATCTCCATATGCAGAAGCGAGGCTTGCCAACGATCCTAAACCACCACTCGTGGTCAATTGAACTTTGACATCTTGTGCTGGGGTGATGGATTGGTCTCTTACTGGGTCTACATCTGAAAGGATAAAGAGCAACAACAAACAATTGATTAGCAATTGATGATGCTTAACACTAACACAACTGAATCTCACTAAATCTCACTGCCAGAAACTATCTCCACGCACGTGCTGCTGCATTGCCTCGATGATGTCACCTAGCGCAGGCATATGTGGGCAGGAAGTTTTAGCCCGCATATATGCGCTGGCAGTTTAGCTCAGTTGGTAGAGGGACAGACTGGGGTGCGGAGGGTCCCGTGATCGAATCTCGGGGGGTGCTGTGTGATTTTTCGGGTAACAAAATAGTACTTTTCCCTCTCCCCCTGATACACACAAAAAACATAGCTTTACTGGTTAGGGTTAAAGGGAGGTGGAAAAGAGTTTCTCCTTCACACAACTCTAAATGTTGAACGGAAGCAGATAATTCAGCATTTTTTTTAATTATACAATCTCTGCATGAAATTACTTGAAGAAATCATCCGACCTACCGACCGACTGACTGACCAACCAACCATTAAAACAATCAAACAAACAAATGTTGGCCAGATATGACTCTTTTGGGTGAAAGTGGGGACAAGTGGATTTTAACACTTGCCACGGGGCTGTTAGTTTCACCATATACAAACAGATTTTTCAGAAACCTTTCCCAATTTTCAAAGTCTATCTCAAGGATTATAATTACAGAACCAACACTAGGCATGTTTGCACTTATTTCAATGCATTTCTCATGGTGATTCTGATATGGTAATGAAATTTCAATAATTTTGACATTTTTGAAAGATTGTGTGAAAATGTGGAATATATCGTCTGCAGACGCCTGCTGCGTGTAAAGTGTTAACATATGGGTAAATCCTTACAATCAAAGATGGATGGACTGTATTTTTGGGGGTGTTGCATGATATGATCGATGTCAACAATGTTTCAACCCTAATTCCCTAATCATGTTTTTCACAATTTAACTATCCGGGGAGAGAAATGTGTCAAATTTGTCGCCTGTGCCAGGGATCAATCCCGGGCTGCCGGCATGTCGGTCAGATGTCTAACTGATTGCGCTAATGGGGAGCTCAAAAAAGTTAACTTTTTCAAGAGCATTTGACAGCTCTCCAGATCGTGCCACAAAGCCCACGGTACAGTAGCTATTTGCTGTGGCCTTTTGTGGCCTCTGGTAAGGTTAGGGATAATATTTGGGCTAAATCTGAAGAGATAAGGAACAAAACAAAATCCTTAAAGAGGCTAGTGCTAGTAGAGCGCAATTTGAAAGCAATATCATGTGATCTTAATTTTTACACATATTATTCTCTATCTTATAATCAAGTTTTCTGGACTTATAAATATACTTTGACTGTATTTTCCATCACAGAATGTTACTAAATCATAATGAAAATCTGCTTCCAATTTAAGGAATTTTTTCAACATATTTGTTTTGATTTTCATCATAAAGCATTCCGTAGGGGGGTGTTCACTTGTGTACAGTTGCAGTCGTATCTGGAAACACTGTTAATGGCGTTAAAACGGTATCAAACCATGGAATTCTATTTACGACTGAACAAACACTCAGAAAATAAACTGCCATGATACCAGGACATCTTAATTCAAAATCTGATTTTGAAGTAATTAGGAAATGTATTGTTCTGTAACTTATACAATATATTAGTTTCCTCGTTATAAATAAAATGTAATTTGACCATAAAAAATGCATTTCTAGGTAAAAGTCACAGATAGAGGGCGTTCCATGAAAAAGATCGCATTATATGACTTTAAGGTAGTTTTTATTTAATTTACTACTTCAAATTGAATGTAAATAATATTACTACTGTGAAATGACATAACTTTGTGTTGACTTGTATTTACTTTACGCTTCACATATCTCAACGTAAATATGTTTGTATGGTTAGACTATCTTAGTTCAAAGCCAAAATATGTTTGTATTTGTGTACTTCGCACGCACGCACTGCTCAGGAAAGGGCCCTGTACCCTGGCTTTGCTGAAACCTCAACCCTGGATGTGCATTGTTTTGGTAAATAGCAGAAGGCCACACAAAAACCCTGTTCTATGTGGATAAGACCGACCCTTTTATCTTTTCTTTTTTGAATTTGCAAAAACAAAACAAAATTGTTGAGAAACTTTGTGATATTGTTGTTGCAATTTTTGAAATGTATGTGGGTGGGGGGATTGAAATGTTGTGACATTTTATGGAAAATTGTTGAAAATTGCAGACATCTTAGAACAAAAATCACCGACAAAAACCTGCCTGACCAACCAGAGAGGTTCGTTTGCCGTAGAACAGGATTTATTTTTCTTCATGGTCTAAGCTACACAATAAATGCTTCATATTTGGACTAGAGCCAAGGGGTCTGTCTCTAAACAAAATCAGATATGTATGGTATAGCAACTGATATTGGACTAAACAAGATCAGATTATGTATGGTATAGCAACTGATATTGGAAACACTAATTGTGAAACCCCCTTTTTCAGAAATTGTCAGGGGGGAGAAGCCTCCCTCACCCATGCTTCCTGTACTATAGTTTGATCAGTGCCAAATTGGTGAAGCCTCCTTACAGGAGCGAATGCATTATAACCGTGAACAAACCTGTGTGCATCTGACATAATTGCGCAAGTAGGCTTGGATTACCTTTGCTCGCAAAGAGATAAACACCAAATATTTCTCGCAAATATGGAACTGATTATACTATACCTACACACCAGAGCATTTCATACTTGGTAGAGATTGTGATTATTTCCATACTTAATTACGGATACTTTAAAAGCTAAAAAAGTTTAAGCAAACCCATTGGCTCTCAGAGAAATCGGCAACATTTATATGAGACAATTTAAATAGGGTAGGGTGGTATACTACCCAGTGGCCTAGCTAGGTTATTCATATTGGGGGAGGCGAGAAATGAAAATGAACCGACAAGAATTTTGTGAGTCAAGATATGCGCCGCGAAAATTCTCGACTTTACACCTCCCCCCCCCCACACCTCAATTGAGCTACATTTTGGCTCTAAACAAGCTTGTACCAAAGGATATTGCATTTTGGGAAGACATATGTGCGCGTAGCTCGCGAACATTTTTCATCTGTGTACTTTTGACCATCATAATTCCATGATTCCTTTGTCAAATGAACCGACAGTATCAATCTCAACCGACACGATGTCATTATTGGGGGGGGGGGGGGGGGGGGGGGGGGTGCCGTTGCCCCCCCTCACCCCCCTCTGGCTATGCCACTGATACCATCCTCGCATTGTATGTGTGGTAACTATTTTTTTGTTCCATAACGCACACTTCTGCAGTGCATCTTACTGCGCTTCACCTGCGTGTTTATGCACTTGGTGGGTCAGTGAAGGGGGCGGCGGCTGCTGAATTTTCACTTGAGTTTGGATGCTTTTATCCCACTATAAATAAGCTTATAGGATTTGTTATTATTTATCAATATCAGTATACAATAGCCTGAACTACTACTATCCGATACAAATTTTAGAAAAGAGTGTTTCGTCTGCCAATTAGATTTTACGATATGATCATTTAAACAGCGCCACCCCTATTTTCAGCCCGGATGCTCGCCTTCTGACCGCCTTCGATCAAGTGTATTCAACAAACATCAACATTTTGAAATATCCTGAGCAAAGTACAAAATATTATCTTTCATTTGATTTATTATATGCTACCATCACGCCAAGCTGACTCCCAAAGGACCCAAATTACCACAAAATTGTTTTTTGTTTTTACCGGAACTTACTACCATTACACAAAATGAGTTGTGCACCTATAAACTGAGAAAACCCGGAACCCCTATTTTTAGCATTCATTTAGAAGTAAATAACATAACTTATGATAAAGCTATTCTTTCGGAATGTGTATACCTTGGTTGAAACTGATCAACCGGTTGTTTTCATATCACAACTTCCTGCTGAAAACAAAACCAAAAACACCAGTAAAATTCAAAATAAAGTGCTTTATTTATTTACCAAACTCAATGGCCGGTATTACTCACAAGGTAAAGGTTGTGAAAGTTGAATGCGTTTTCTTTTTAATTTGTTTACATTAGTCGGTCAATCAATTTTTTAGGTGAAAGAACTTGTAACATAAACTTACACCTAAGGCGGCAAAAATTTTTTTTGCGTTTTTCAAGATTTTTTTTCTTCAAATCATGTATTTGCTGAAAATCTGTTGAATTGTTTTTCTCCAACAATTTGTAAAAAAAATGTTGTCGAAAATCTGCCGAACATTCCCCCCCACCCCCCCCCCCCCCCCAATTTTTAATAATATATAATTCCCGATTTTTGCAGATTTTGGTGACATTTTAGGTTTATAAACAAAAAAACAAACAAAAAAACCCAACAAACCTATCCTACTTGACAGGTCCGTCCGCCCGTAAAACAGGGTTTCCTAACACAAAAAGTTCTGGATCATCTGCTTTTATGTTAGCTAATTTAAAATCAGTAATCAGTATAAAAATCTAAGATATACACTAAACGAGCAAATTTTCTCTCCATGATATGACACCTCATCATAACAATTGAGTGGATACTTCAAGTTAGGATGCTTTTAGTAACCACACCTAACAGGGAAAAAATAAGTTTTTTTGTATGGGGCATGTGGGCATATGTGAGCACTGGATTCATGATCTTAAGGTTGTGGGTTCGAGTCCCACTGTGGTCAACATGTTGTGCTCTTGAGTAAGGCACTTTACCTCAATTACTCCTCTCTACCCAGGTGTATTTAAATGGGTATCGGCATTCTTCAGTGCTGGGAAGGTAACAGACTCGCTGTAGAGGAGGTGTAGCGAGCAGCCCCACACAGCAACATTATAAAAAGGAGTGAGTCTAGCCCTATCGCTTTGAAAGGGAGATGGGCACTCCGCTCCTAGTATTACAGGATCTACCACCTTTACCTTTACTTTTTACCTTTGTATAGGATGTCATTGATTTGTATTGAACACTGTGCTATCGAAACCAGTTTTGCATGTATGGATGAATGGTAAGGATCCATACCACTAAATAAATCCCCTATACCTATACCTATACCTATACCTATAACTGTGTAAAATGGGACAATTAAATGCCATTTTCTCGCTTATAAAGCAACAGGTTGCTTCAACTTTACATTTTGGATGAAGACGGTCTTGGCTTTCCTGCGAACAACAACAATACATAAGGTCAAAGCAAAAAGATTAGATGCCTAAACTTTGCCTACCGTATTATCCAGCGCTTAGCAAAGTCATTTTGAGTGGGTTGTTATTAAGGGGGCTGTGGACTCTCAGGTACAGCCTCCGTAAAACTGCCGTAACTTCTTCAATATTCATTTAATCTTTATAAATGTATACAGTTTTTTGCAGAAAAGGGTTCAATAAATCCAACTATTATAATGAAATTGACCATTTTGGAAAAAATTATAAAAAACATGTTTTTTGACCCATTTTAGGTTTGGAAAAGATAACTCAAAATATATTTTGTTAAATTTTGTCATACTAGTTTTATGATAATCCTGATAACATTCCCCAGGAGCGTTTTTTTATTTTTAATATCTAATTTTTTATTTTTTGATATACAGACCAAAAAGTGCCCAAAAAAGTAAAAAATCACATTTTTGGCACCTTTTGGTCTGTAACTCAAAAATAAAAAATAAGATATTAAAATAAAAAAAACGCTCCTGGGGAATGTTATCAGGATTATCATAAAAATAGTATGACAAAATTTAACAAAATATATTTTGAGTTATCTTTTCCAAACCTAAAATGGGTCAAAAAAGGTGTTTTTTATAAATTTTTTCCAAAATGGTCAATTTCATTATCATGGTTGGATTCATTGAACTCTTTTCTGCAAAAAACTGTACACATTTATAAAGATTAAATGAATATTGAAGAAGTTACGGCAGTTTTACGGAGGCTGTACCTGAGAGTCCACACCCCCTTAAGTTACCCTTTTTAAAGTAATTTATCGTGGAAACTGTCAAATTGGTTCCGAATTTTAACATTTTTGGTGGAAAATGTGCACAGGCCGCCAATGAGTTGATCGCCAACATACTGTTGATGCCTAGACCTTCGGACGCTACTTTCATGCTTTATTTTGAGCTACAGTGGCTTAAAAGACGGGTGCTTATTAGGTGTTACTTTTTGGTAGTCATTGGGAAAAAGTGGGGTGGGCGCTTATAAGGGCATGGGCGCTTAATAGGGATAATGCGGTAGTTATATTTTTGAAGTGGTGAATCTTGAACAAATTGATTTAAAAAAGTGAATCTATTGCGAATCTTCACCTATTTTTCATCATCTCCCATATATTACTATCAGATGAGAATGAACATCGTGCACGGAGGTGGATCTTCACCTCCAAAATTGCAGGAAAGACCTAATCTAGACCGATTTTTTTCCTGAAGGAAAGTGAATCGGGTGAAGGCTTGAGGAGGGTAGGTTCAAGATTGAAATTGATACCTGCATTAAGTCATAACTTTAAAAGTATCCACTTGATATTTATTAATGAGGTCTCACATAGAGCGTGTTTCTACTGGGCAACTTAACGGTAATAACCGTTAAGTTGCTTAGTAGAAACAGCCAAATAACGCTTATTACTGTTAAAATTTCTAACAGCAAAAACCTGGACAAACCAGGGTTTGTTAACGGTAATTAACGCTAACTTGCCCAGTAGAAACAGCCCCCATTAAATCTTACCCCTAAGGTCTTGTGAACCGGAAGTATACATGTACACGCTGGATGCTGCGCATTGTGGCTCTGCGTTGACAACGAATTTCATGTTCATTTATTGTGTGTGTGTTGTTATAACAAGCAATATTAAAAGACAAGGAATTATGGTGGCAGTCTTTTTCAAGTGGGGCGGCATTTTAGTATTACGAAAGGTCAAATGTCTTGGCCCATCGATTAGGACGCTTGAAAACTTAGCGGTAAATTTTCGAAAGTAGAAACAGGGGGATTAAAAGGTTTATTTGGTAAAATTACCATTAAGTTAACTTATTTCCAGTGCCTCAGTAAAAACACGCTCATAATTACCATAAAGTTAACTTATTTCCAGTGCCTCAGTAAGTAAGGCACACAATTTCAAGCAATTTGGTATGGGGAAGCGCCTTCATTTCCCCTTTACAAACAAATGGGTTTTGTGCTTTGAATGATGGTTTCCAATGTTAAAGAATATGATTTCCATTGTGGCGTAGTTTTTACGCCAATAAATTACTGAATCAAATTCTAGCCAGACTGAACTTACACTAAAAAATCAGAATATTATTGGAATATTGTTAAATTTAAGTAGTTTTTAATTCTATACAAGGTTTTGGCGTAAAAAATAGTAGATATTGATAATTTCTTGGCCTATTCTAAGCTTTTTTTAAAATAATTCTTACAGATTTCACAATACAAAATCACTGCATGTACCTACAAATAATCCACCATACATACATGTACTTATGACATTATGCCTCACAGAGTTGAAATTTGTTGTGATAATTTTCCATTCTTTTGACTTCAGAATTCTGAATAGATTGATTTTCTAATGAAAAGAATCCATGGACCTGTTACATGCTGGTACTATTGTAGTGTTACATGCCTCAAACACATGAATTTTAAGGGATGGTGTTAACCCTAATAATAAGATTTTTTTTCAAGCGCTGTAACTAACTTTTGAACTATTAATGTGATGTATAAAAAAGTAAGGAAATGAGTCAGAGAATCCATTTCTGGTACCAAATTCAACTGAAAATTCTGATTTTTTAAAATTTGACCAAAAAACCAATTTGGACAATGAAACAAATTGTTTTTTGGTAAAACAAACACAGAAATTGCACTAAAATCATCTAAAGACACTTCCCTAGGAAAGTGTTTAAAAGAAAATCATAAAAATGTGTATTTTTAAAATTTTTGACCAAAAAAAGTGAACAATTGTCTAGATGATGTTGGTGCAATTTTGGCATTTTTTTTACCAACAATTGATTTTGATACGCTGTCAGAAAAAATGTTGTGCCAAAAAAGTTAATATTTTTTCCATAAATTTAAAGAAATCAGCATTTTAGTGATATTTGATACCAAAAATAGGATTTTTGACTCATTTCCTTACCAAAACTGAATACATTTATGTACATCCACATTTTTTACCAACAAATAATTTTGAAACATTGTTAGAAAAATGTTGAGCCAAAAAAGTGATTTTTTGTTTTGGTTCATAATTTTTTTTTAAAAATCAGCATTTTTAGCATAATGTGATACCAAAAATGGATTTTCTGACTCATTTCCTAACCAAAGCTGAATACTTTTATGCACATCACATTAATATTTCAAAGTTATAGCGCTTGCTAAATTTCATATTATTAGGGTTAACACCACCCTTAAACGAACTATCATACACACACATGCATAAACAAAAATGTCATAGACCTTTGAAAGATATCATCCATTGCTTGCCTAAACAAATTCAACGAGTATTTATACATTGACAAAAATGTCACAAACCTTTTAAAGATACTTGCCTGGGATTTACTAATGAAATGGTCGGTTGCATTTGGGGCCGATTATGGATGGTTTATGATTCATCGCTTTTATGTAATGTAATGTTAGATCATGGAATTCCCACTTTTGCCTCAATTTGATAAGGAACCACTCTGAACTTGAGGTTAATTTATGGATGGTTAATACTTTCCATGCCGCAGGCGTCTGCAGACGACATTCAAACATTTCACAAATTAAAAATTGTCTGAATTATTGAATTTAATTACCATATTTGGAATCACCATGGCAAATGCATTAAAACAAGTATAAACGTGCATAGTATTGGTTCAGTAATCCTTGAGATAGACCTTGAAAGTTAGGAAAAGTTTCTGAAAGAAGAAAAAAATCAGTTTGTATCATTGTAAAACTAATAGCTGCGTGGGAAGTGTTAATGATAACTTTAGTAAACATGGATCATAGAATCCTCCTCTTTGCCTCAATGATTAATCGGTCAATATTTTACTCTTCTTCGCAGCACAACTGTATCCATTTATAAGGTAAAGTACTTGCCAATTCAAATCCGTTTTACACTAACAAACAACGGCAGACGGACAGACAGGCGAATGGAAGGATGTTCAATTGAACAAACACCAAACGAACAACATATATTAAAACACACCCCACTCCCAAGAAACAAACAAAAAGCCAGGTTTTAAATGCAAAAGCATAAATTACTGACCAAAATCACTTTCGAACCTTTTTGACACCTGGAAGTCACTATCCTGTGACAGTTGAAACTTGGTTCATATCAATCTTTTTATTTAACATTTTCTTTGCAAAATGTACCATTCCCAAGACTTCTTCTGGGCCATAGATACATACAAACAGCTGTTTTTCCGTTTAGGCCATGATACAGTCAATAGGAAGTTTTACATAATTCCCCTAAAATGATAACAATCTGATACAGCATAACATAACACAATTACAAATGTTGTGTGAACAAAGGAGGTCAAGGACGAGAAGGTCATGTTACTGAAAACGACCTAACAATACACGGTGCAATTAACAACAAAAACTAACAGTAGATAACGGATGTGTATACTCAAAAACATATCCAGCCTTCTGATCTGACATTGATAATTTCAACTTTTGTCACACATCATGGCAGAAGTTGGATCATCAAATTTGTGAACTCCAATTAAACCCCAATTCATGCTGTGTTCTGTTTGTTATAGACAGATAATACCAATGATGCTATCTACTGAAGATAGCATTAGTTCTTATAAATGCTGAGCATACCGTGTGTTTTATACAGATAATACCATATCTACTGAAGATAGTATTAGTACTTATAAATGCTTACTGTTAGTAAGTACTATGTGTGTGTTTTATACAGATAATACCAATGATGCTATCTACTGAAGATAGCTTTAGTTCTTATAAATGCTGAGCATACAGTGTGTTTTATACAGATAATACCATATCTACTGAAGATAGTATTAGTTCTTATAAATGCTTACTGTTAGTAAGTACTATGTGTGTGTTTTATACAGATAATACCAATGGTGCTATCTACTGAAGATAGCTTTAGTTCTTATAAATGCTGAGCATACAGTGTGTTTTATACAGATAATACCGTAGCTACTCAAGATAGTATTAGTTCTTATAAATGCTTACTGTTAGTAAGTACTATGTGTGTGTTTTATACAGATAATACCAATGGTGCTATCTACTGAAGATAGCATTAGTTCTTATAAATGTTGAGCATACAGTGTGTGTTTTATACAGATAATACCGTAGCTACTGAAGATAGTATTAGTTCTTATAAATGCTTACTGTTAGTAAGTACTATGTGTGTGTTTTATACAGATAATACCAATGGTGCTATCTACTGAAGATAGTATATTATTTTTTATAAATGGTGAGTATACTGTATGTGTTTTATAAAGATAATACCATTGATGCTATCTACTGAAGATAGCATTAGTTCTGATAAATGCTGAGTATACTGTATGTGTGTTTTTAAGGATAATACTAATGATGCTATCTACTGACTGAAGACAGCATTAGTTCTATAAATGCGTAGCACTCTGTGTGTGTTTTCCCTAACCCTACTACATCATACAGAACCACACAGCCAGCAGCACTTCTAGGCGCGCGCACACAAGTTCTATTCCATGGTGCACTAAGCCCCGGGTATAGATGGTCTGCAAAAATTTAGCCTGGCAAGCTTGGCACTCGCAGTAAGGTGACTCGCCTGTCACAACCTGGGTTCAATTCCAGGGGGCGGCAGACATACTTTTGTTGTCCTCCCATTTAACCCCCGGTTCTTCCCCACTGCTACACTTATAGGGTTAGGGTTAAAGAAAATACCAAAGTTCTTATAAATGATTAGTGTACTGTGTGTGTGTTTTATACAGATAATACCAATGGTGCTATCTACTGAAGATAGTATATTAGGTGTTTTTTATAAATGCTGAGTATACTGTATGTGTTTTTTAAAGATAATACCAATGATGCTATCTACTGAAGATAGCTTTAGTTCTCATAAATGGTGAGTATACTGTATGTGTTTTATAAAGAAAATACCATTGATGCTATCTACTGAAGATAACATTAGTTCTTATAAATGCTGAGCATACTGTGTGTGTTAAAATGACAATACCATTGATGCTATCTACTAGGTCTGTCACAACTACAGTGATCAGGCCTTGCGCTCTCATTGTGAGGAAAAAATATCCAAAATACTGCAAGTCACGACCTGAGCATACTGTGTGTGTTATAATGACAATACCATTGATGCTATCTACTAGGTCTGTCACAACTACAGTGATCAGGCCTTGCGCTCTCATTGTGAGGAAAAAATATCCAAAATACTGCAATTCACGACCTTCGAACCCCCCTGGCTAGGATATTCACCTAAATGAGGTCAAAGGTTACATAGGGGTCATTAGAGGTCAATCTGGGAACACCCCATGAGTCATCTCAAACCCTGTTACCCAAATATTAATAACTAGCGGGAACCCGCGCTTCGCACGGGCCCCGCTAGTAGTGAGCCCCCACTTGAGCGGTTTGTAGGGGTGTGTTGGTGTGTTTTTTGTACACGGTCCCAAAATGTCATGTATCATCATTTTTATGCCGCCCCCACCCCCCACGAACGTGATTATTGTTATGACCACTCCCATGCTCAGACCTATCTAGTAATAGTAAAATTCGGAATATTGGGGGGAAAGTTGATGCGGAAGGGAAAATCAAAAATAAGGGTAGACACATGTAAAACACGTGTAAAAACACGACACCTCCATCCAATGATATTTGGTACCTCTACCCTGGCCCTCTTATCGAAGAAAATGACAGCCCCCCTAACATAATCCATAACATACCATGTGCCATTAATAATCCAGGTACTTGATCATGGGGGGGGGGGGGGGGGTAGCCTAATACGGAACATAATGACCCAAACTATGATTGTGGATGCCGCCCCCGGGGATGGCCATGTTAAGCCGGAGTCAGGTAGGTGATCGGGCATCTCGCTGGTGCTGGGGTTGCGCTCTCTCAACGTGGTGGGGCTCAAAAATAACCCGTACCCATTTGGGTTGGGGTGCATATAGCAAGCAATAACCCGTGCCCATTTGGGATGGGTGTATAGCAAGCAATAATAGCTATAACGGGGGGCATCCCCGTAAGACACTTTTGCCCAAGGGGGGGGGGGGGGGGGGGGGGGCGTTTTCACCTAAAATTTTCGTAAAAGGTTGCCCCAATTTTTTTCCAAGTCAGTCACCTCGTGAATTTCACGTAAGTGTGGGGGGGGGGGGGGGTGGGGGGGGTAGAAGTCAACAAAATTCGCACGGACACAAAATGTCGCAGTCCAAAAACCACTGTAGTCAATGTTTTATGAGTAGTTTTACTATCATTGATATTTGAAACTAAGAAAAGCACAATTTTTACCTTAAAAAAATCAAAAGGGGGGGGGGGGGGGGGGGGGCGATCGCAACCGTCGCCCCCCCCCCCCCCCCCCCCCCCATCTGACGGGCCCGCCCACCCCCCCCATTTACAATGGTATTAATTTTATGACCCCCTTGCCATATTTTCCTTGTAAAAACACGACACAACCAATGATATTTGGTACCTCTGACCTCTTACCAAAGAAAACGACAGCCCCCTAACATAATCCAGAAATGATATACCATGTGCCATTAATAATCCAGGTAGCCTACTATTATACTTCATGTACCATTCCTTGGTGCCCTTAGCTTGATTATTCATGTTTGACTTATATATTATATCAGGAATGACTTTCATGGACTAATAAATATTTCTTGTCTTGTCTTGTGATCGTGACTGTATTTTCTGCGAAAAAACATCCCACAACTTTACTAAATCATACTGTAAAAGCCAATATTTGCGCGTAAAGATATTTTCGCGCATTTAGATATCATAAAGTATAGACATTTCGCGAATTGTTTTTTTCGCGGGCGACCTTCTGGATGCACTGCATGAATGTTGAAAACAATATTATGGGTACACACCACCATAACCTTCCGCGGGCCGGGTGCAGGGGTACTAAAGTCCCGAAAAAAACTTTGATTACTGCTTCAAATGTGAATATTTTGACGAGATTATCACCATAGGTCTTAGATTTTGTTTTATTAAAAAGTTGAAACCTTCACGATTGTAATCTGAAATGTAAAAAGTCACGAATTATTCTTGGGCGTGAGTCTTGATCACACGTGTGAAGCGGTCCGAAACTCTGATTTTCCTGATTTTTACGCACTATAAAAGCTAGTGATTTGTGAAATCAAAATTTCTGAAAAACTGGGACTGTCGATCATATGTGAAATGTTGATAATATTAAAGAAAACAAAATTACGAAGATTTTACAACAAAAATAAATATCCCAGCTAAGGAGAGGGACCCCAGGAGAAGCGATTGAACATCGGGTTTCTAACACACGTTTCAATGGAAGCGACTATGGTGGTGTATACCCTTATGTTCGCGTGTTATCATTTTCGCGTGTAAATTATTTTGCGCGAAAAGCGCGAAAATAAAACCACCGCGAAAATTTCTGCTTTTAGTAATGGAAATCAGCTTCCAATTTAATGAACTTCTTAACATAATTTGCTTCGATTTCCATAAAATATTCCCGATGAGTAGTAATGGAAATCAGCTTCCAATTTAATGAACTTCTTAACATAATTTGCTTCGATTTCCATAAAATATTCCCGATGAGTATTCTGTTGCGATCGTAGAGGAAACACTGTAAACGGCGGCAACACGTTTCGATTGAACATCGGGTTTCTAACACACGTTTCAATGGAAGCGACTATGGTGGTGTATACCCTTATGTTCGCGTGTTATCATTTTCGCGTGTAAATTATTTTGCGCGAAAAGCGCGAAAATAAAACCACCGCGAAAATTTCTGCTTTTAGTAATGGAAATCAGCTTCCAATTTAATGAACTTCTTAACATAATTTGCTTCGATTTCCATAAAATATTCCCGATGAGTATTCTGTTGCGATCGTAGAGGAAACACTGTAAACGGCGGCAACACGTTTTTATTTGCACTACGAAAAAACGGGAACAATCCGCTCAGCCTCTTGAAAATAAGTTGCCGGTTCAAACCTTGATTTTGAAGTAATTAAAAATCGTATGGCTCTGTTACTTGGTAGATCTTTATGATGAACTGTTACTTTTTCAGCCCTCATGTCTCTCTTCCGTTTGGCATCTTTCTGTTCTGTCCTCATGCATGAGGTGGTACCGATTTGCCGTTTTCTTTTGGTCATATTGTATCTCAAGGTATACAATAAAAGTTTAAAATATTTAACTTTTGTTTATATAGATGTTATATAGATATGGGTATACACCACCATAGTCGCTTCCATTGAAACGCGTGTTAGAAACCCAGTGTTCAATCGCTTCTCCTGGGGTCTCCCGCCTTACCTAGGATTTTCATTTTGGTTGTAAAAATTTTCGTTTTTTTTGGTTTCTTTAATATTATCAACATTTCATATGAGATCGACAGTCCCAGTTTTTCAGTAATTTTGATTTCGCAAAGCACCCGTCTTTTTAGTGCGTAAAAAACAGGAAAATCAGAGTTTCGGGTCGCTTCACACGTGTGATCAAGCCTTCGCCCAAGAATAATTCAAGACTTTTTACATTTCAGATTACAATCGTGAAGGTTTCAACTTTTTAATAAAACAAAATCTAAGACCTATGGCGAAAATCTGGTCAAAATATTCACATTTGAAGCAGCAATCAAAGTTTTTTTAGGGACTTTAGTACCCCTGCACCCTGGCCCGCGGAAGGTTATGGTGGTGTGTACCCATATACTAAGGTGAAGCCGGAGATCCCATTTTGCCGTTAGAAACAAAACAAAACGTTATATAACAATAATAATAATAATAATAATGAACCATGCTTATTAAGCGCACTCCGTCGCAAGACCCCAGTGCGCTGAACAAAAAAGTACAAAATATGACAAAAGATACAAAACATTATAAAGTCATTTGCTGACAGAGGTGAGTCTTGAGCGAGCTCTTGAATTGCTGCAGTGATGTGGCATTTCTAACATGAGATGGGAGCCGGTTCCAAAGTTCAGGAGATGCATGAGAGAATGATCTTTGGCCGTAGGTGACTGAAATAACTGATAGTTCTACGATTAATAAAGACACGTACAAATAAGATTTACTTCGCTCTATTTATTGCTACATCTTTAGTCCGGCATTAACTCCAATGTTTCTGCTCCACACGTGCGTGCGTGTAATGTGGGTTGCCAGTCGGTGTTGACTAAATGATGCTATACCACTAAAGTGGGGATATTACATCCCTCCCAACCTTTTAATAGTTACAAAATTGAATTGTTTTATGAGTCTATAATAAGACAGCGTGTGACGGTGTGTGTCTGCAAGAGTCAGGGCAGCATATAATGTGTCCATAGCATAACATAAACATGAATGAATAAACTAAGACAGCGTGTGTGTCTTGCTCGAGTCCGGGCAGCATCTGTGTCCTATAACGTAAACGTTGACAGCGTCTGTGTCTCAACTTAATTTGACAGCATCTGTGTCTCAACTTTATTTATTGACAGCGTCTGTGTCTCAACTTTGCATACAAACTTATCACTTTTAACAACAGCGTATAACAGTTTCATTATAAGGTTCCTCCATATCATCATCATTCACCTGCCATTCCTCGCCATGTTTTTTTTTGTTGCAATACAAAACATGATTCTAATGACCTGGCGTGTTTTACCAGTGCAGTGTTTGTTTCTACGTCTGACTACTTTTGTCAGTGTTTTGGTTCCCAACATGACGACTTTTGTCAACTTAGTGTTTTGATTAAGTATAATCTGATGATCTGGCGACTTCCGCCAATGTTTTTGAAATGAATAAATCATTCCTCGTGAGTATTTGGTCAATAGTCCATCGTAAACTTACAGTGCGTCAACACTTTCAACTTGGCCTGGCTTCGCTTTTATTTTCTGGTCTTCAAAGTTTTGCTTTTGCAAGCGGTGAACGGTGAATGCTGTACTACAGTTTGTAAGATGAATCGTTAGAACGTGCCGATGATGAAATGACCTCTCGGTGATGTAAGTGCTATACGTGTGGAATCGTTGCCCGCAGTGACCGGTACATTCGTACGCCGATGAATCACTGGATCGGGCAGATGATGAAATTACGTCTCGAGTGTCACCTTCACAGTCACCATGCAAGATTGTTTTCAAATTGAACTGGTTATTTCTTAATATCGATGAATACCTCCGACTTCTGGAGTATTGTTTTTGTCCTGCGTGTTCTTAGATCCACTATCTCGTCGCCAATGAAATAACTGATAGTTCTACGATTAATAAAGACACGTACAAATAAGATTTACTTCGCTCTATTTATTGCTACATCTTTAGTCCGGCATTAACTCCAATGTTTCTGCTCCACACGTGCGTGCGTGTAATGTGGGTTGCCAGTCGGTGTTGACTAAATGATGCTATACCACTAAAGTGGGGATATTACAGTGACAGTGTTAGTTTTCCTCCGTTGTAAGATGACAGATGCATTTGACCTAAGAGTACGTGTGGGTTCCTTGATGGAAATAAGGTCGCATAAGTACTTTGGAGCCTGGTTATTTAGTGCTTTGTATGTCAAAAGCATAAGTTTAAAAACAAACTAGGTTGTACGCTCGCTCTTAGTCTTAAAAGATACACAAAATCGTTCCCAATGCACGCGTGAGGCCGTGTAAGCGACTGTTGTTATAGTATTGGCATTGGCAACAAAACAAAACGTTTCAACAAACAGTTTGTACGCTCTACAAAAGTATACACGAAATCGTTCCCAGCGCACACGTGAGGCCGTGTAAGCGACTGTTGTTATATTGGAAAGTGACGTCAGACGTGTGATGTGTCTCTCGCGTGACGTCATTATGGGGATATGCCTTGCAGCGCCCAGTGATACGCGTGCGGCGGTCGCATCTCATACGCGAGGTCACGCAGGGATGTGTCTCGCATCTCATACGCGAGGTCACGCGGGGATGTGTCTACCGCCCTGCGTATCATAGGGGGAAATCATCACGCAGAAAAGTGAGACCAACTCCAATGTCATACTCTCGCGTTATCCGCACGCATCACTGCGCCCAGTGATACGCGTGCGGCGGTCGCATCTCATACGCGAGGTCACGCGGGGATGTGTCTCGCATCTCATACGCGAGTCTCATACGCGAGTCTCATACGCGAGGTCACGCAGGGATGTGTCTCGCATCTCATACGCGAGGTCACACGGGGATGTGTCACTGGGGATCACTGGGGATACCCTTAATAGCGCCCAGTGATACGCGTGCGGCGGTCGCATCTCATACGCGAGGTCACGCGGGGATGTGACTCGCATCTCATACGCGAGGTCACGCGGTGATACATTTATCCTACCATCGAGACGATTCTCGTGTTCCTATTGGATAAGCGCTTGAATTTAGTGACTAGATATATCCCGTATCCGACCCCCGTATCTCGTATACGGTCAGTAAGGAACTGCGCATGCGTTGTAGTAGGGTTGCTAGGGCCGGTGCGTGACGATCGTGCATCTGAACTTGCTCGGGTTTTAGGTGACTACTACTTTACAGAAACATTTGTTCTTGTTTTGTTTTAATAGTGTTTTAGTAGGATAAAATCGTTATTAGGTGAGGTTGAGTCGGATACGGATTTCCTCGACTAGATATAATCCGTATCCGACCCAACCTCACCTAATAACTAATAGTCTACCGCCCTTGCGTATCATAGGGGGAAATCATCACGTAGTGAGACCAACTCCAATGCGGGCTCCAATGTCAGTATACTCTCGCATTGTAAGATTGCCTAAATTTAGCTTAATTCATGTTGGCTCCAGCTCCTACACCCCATGTACAAATTGACTATCCGTGCGCATGCGTTTCATGAGGTAAGAATAGAAGACATAAAACATAGCAACCCCGGGTAGCAACCGACCTGTTTTTTGGTTATTTCCATAGTAATTGAATAGTTTTGCAAAAAATAGTGTCCAATGGTTTAATGGCAATATGTACTCAATCAATGTACGCAAAAATCAGAGTTGAAAGTCAAGCCATCTCTGAGAACACTCGCGGACAAGATTTAAGTTCGTCCTTTTATTTATATAGATTGTCACCAAGTTTAGTTGAGATTGATGTCTGGCTTGTCATATGAGAGAGAGGCACCTAAAGTTATGACAAAATGGGTCATGTAGGGGTCATTACAGGTAAATCCGGGTACAAATCCCCTTACTCAAAGATTATGTCACCAAGTTTGGTTGAGATTGAAGTTGTGACTTTTCATACAAAAGCAATAAAGAGCAATAAATGCAGTTTAAAGTGTTGTCAATTTGGGGTTAGAGGTCATGTAGGGATCATTAGATGTCAATCAGTGTACATCCCATCCCATGAACATCTCAAGTCCCCTTACCTAAAGATTATTGTCACCAAGTTTGGCCAAAATTGAAGTCCGAGAGTGCTAAAAAGTAATAAGTGCAGTTAAATATATAGTATTGACAAAATGTGGGTCAAAGGTCATGTAGGGGTCATTAGAGGTTAATCTGTATATAGCCAATGAGCGCCTCAAACCCTTTACAACAACAAATATTGTTACAAAGTCTGGCTGAGATTGAAGTCTTGACTTTACATGAGAGCCCAATACAGCAGCAATAAGTGCAGTTTAAAGTGTTGTCAAAATGGGGTCAAAGGTCATGTACAGGTCATTAGAGGTCAATATGTCTACACCCCCATGAGCATCTGAAGTCCCCTTTACCCAAAGATAATTGTTACCAAGTATGGTTGAGATTGAAACTTGACTTTTCATATGAAATAGCTACACATTTATAGTAAATGATAATTGATTTCTGTTTCACTTTTGCTCTGATGCAGTCAAAGCCAGCGTCAGATTTTGGACAACTGAAACGCAAAATTATCCTAAAAATGAATATGTTTTTCCGCCTTTTTTTCTCCATATTGTATGGGTTCACACCAAGATTTTCATATTGAAAATTGAAAACAATGGGTGAAATCAGGACATGGTAAGCATTTAATTCAGTAAGAGCATGATCAGTTGTTTCGGTTATCAAAAACTTCCTTTACCCAATGGAATTTGGGGAGCTGCACTGAAAAATGGTGGATGTTACAATCTAAGTGCGGATAGGTGTGCGACTGAATTGGCAGCACCCTAGTTGATGCGATCTGATTCTGATGATTCGCCAGTTGCAGCGAAATTACAGCGCTTTGATCAATCTTGGAAAGGCGCTATATAAATCCCGATTATTATTATATTGATCAGATACAGGGAATGCAAAATGCCTATGGGAAGGATGGTGGAGAGAGTTTTTTTATTTTATATCATCTCCTCATAGTATGAAAACTGAAATGCAAATGAGGCACCAAGATGGAGCGAGCAAGAAAACAAACAATGGGTATTGTAACCATGGGTGCCCAGCAAACTTGCCAACAATAACAAATTCTGCTCCATTGGGTAAAAGAGTTCAAGCTATAACTCGCTCGCTCAAACTTGATTATGGGCAATTTTCTTTTTGAATGGCACAGAAGTGGGACTTCTGTCCCCCAAAATGTAAAATGTAAAATTGTATATTATGAAGCTTTCTATGTTAGATCGCAATCACGATATGTTATCGTACTCCTAGCATGAAAAGTCCCTGACCAGGTGCTTTGATGTTGGCTAACTCAAAATAGATAATTGGTACCCAAAATCTGAGATATTCATTAAATGAGCAAATTTCTTCTCCTCAGTTTGATACCTCATTTAAAAGAAATTGAATGGATACTTTTAAAGTTATGGTGATGTCAATGACTGTGCGTTATCTATTTTGAATTAGCCAACATCAAAGCACCTGGTCAGGGACTTTTTGTGCTAGGTGTATCTAAATCAAATGAAGAAAAACACAAATATTTCTAATCCTCAAATTAATGTTACAAATTAACATACAGATGGTCTCAAAAACAATTACAACGCACCTTTAGGTGATAGTAACTTCCTGAATAAGTGTCGGAATAGAACAATTCAAATGACAAAATAAGGTCAAATTGGTTGATTATAGTTTGAATGAAACCGCATTTGATTCTGTTCAGTAGTTTGCACGGGTGGTCACTTACTCATTCCCTTTTTAATTAGCCAGCACTGTTGAATCTTACATAAATACTTCATATCATGAGAGTGCTGAGAAATAATCTACAATCACAAAACAAAAACAATACAACTCATTGTAAGGAGAGAGATTTAGAGTGATTCTTTCATGCACTTATCAATTGCAAGCCCGGCCCCTTGGGACCCGGGGCATGGCGGGGATCAACGTGGGGACCGTACACGAGTGTACAAAATATGATGCCCGGCTATGCAGGGGGAGTGTACGCGGACGTACAAACTGTGCCCCCGCTAGCCGGGGCGTGTAGCGGGGACGTACGCTAAGGTACATAAACGTACACCCCGGGCGCTTACTATAAATAAGCTAGAGATGCAATGCGCTTGACAGAATAAGCCTAATAACACGTAGGAAACACATAGAAATGCATTCCGTTTAGGTTGCAGAAAGAAATAAGCAACCTTGGAACTGTAGCCAGGTGAATACTTTGTCCTGGGAAATGGGTGGCCGGAACTGTACACTTTGTCCCGGCCAAGAGGGGCAGGGATTGTAGCGGGGACGCACAAAAAATGGTGCCCGGCCATGCGGGACGTCACATGGGTAATTTGTACGTCTTGATAAAGTGAATATGTGAATGAAATGGAGTTCAGTCTTCTTACATCTAATATGGAGGTTTAATATACAAGAACAGGTCAATAAACCGAACAATACTATAATACCACTTAATTTTGTGAGGGATTTAATTTCGCGATTTTATTGAAAACACTTTATAATGCTTGAAAACAAGCATATTATGAGAAATATGCCTCTCTTTTTTTTAAATCGCCCTCATATGACAAAAATCATAAGTTTTGTATGATATTTGTGTATCACTAATTCTACATAGAGAAACCTGGTTACACTATAACCATGGAACATTCTGGATTTTGTTCTTTTTAGCAAAAACGAAAGTAATTTTTGCGTGCAATTGTGTATTGTTATAAAAAAGTATGACCAGGTGCATACCCTTTTAAATTTAATTTAAAAGTACCGTATTATCCCTATTAAGCGCCCAGGGCCTTATAAGCGCCCACCCCCTTTTTCTCAGGTGACTTTGAAAATATATACTAATTAACCGCCCACCCAAAAAATAAGCTTACTTAAAAGTTACTCACATCACACTAAGTCTCGGACTACAAATTGCTTGAAAATAAAGAGGAAATTGTGGTTATTTTAACTTCAGACATACTTGACATATTGTTTGTGATTCAAAAGTGAACTTAAACCATGCTATGCCTTCAAACAGTAACAGAAACCATCCGAAATATGCACGTTTCGTGTTTATTGTCATTCGTGGAGGCCGCCATCTTGAATTGCAAAACATCGAATTTTGCAGTCTTGGGACGTAAAGGTTGTTGAATTTTGGAACCTTGACGGTCAACAACTTTGTAAATCAGTATACAAATAAGCGCCCACCCAAAATGACTTAGTTAACCGCCCTGAGCGCTTAATAGGGATAATATGGTAGGCATATTTGAACCAAAACATTATTTTACTGATTTTTTGAAAACTGACCCTGAATATTTTTACTTACTTTCTAGTTAAGTCTTAAGGTCATGTTTTAAATGATGTTCCCATGGTTAGCAAAATGTGTTGATATTTCATAGAGCTTGCTAAGCTCTACAATAATCAACTGACAAGACAAGGACATAAATCAAATATAACAAAACCAACTTTTTTGGAGTGCCTAGGTTAAAATGTGAGTTTCTTTTATGAGTTTGTGAAATTGGGTTGTTTAAAATATTTTTCACGCTCTCATGATCCTCAACTTAGGCCTAAAAAAAAAAAAGGTTTGTTTGCCCAAACAAGAGTTGAAAAAAGTGGGTCGGTAGGTCGATTACTTTTTTTTTTTTTTTTTTGGCTATAGACACTTTTAAAGGAGAAAAGGACTATACAATTTGATGTTAATACGCTTTGTTGTTCTTTAAAACCCTAACCTTTCTACACTACGATTCACTACGGCAAAAAACAATGTCCACGCGCATGCTTTAATAGCATTTGATTCGATGATGTCATCAACCAAGCTGATACGTGTGTACAAAATCGCTGCCCGGTTGAGCGTTGTCAGGTTAGCCGAGTGGTTAGGGACGCGGCGCGGTGATCGGAGGGTCCGGGGTCGAATCCAAGGGGTTTCGCGTCGAATATTTGGTTAAAAATATCATACTTTGTCCCCCACCCACGGTTTAAACACCGTAAAAACGTAGCCTGGCTGGTTAGGGCTAAAACATGTATTTTGCTTTAATAGTGCCACTGGCAGCCTGTAGTATAAATCTTCAGACCATGCTGGATGGTCTGACATGTTCTGTTTTTCACTAGATAGTGGGATGATCTTGGATTTGCATCTCCTTAGTGTTTTAAAGGGTGAATATGTGGGAATAAATAAATTACAGGGCAGTTTTGTTGATTAGCTTGGCAAATTAAGATGAAAATATCATATAATACATATATTTTTCAACTTAAAACATAATTTAAAAAAAAAATGAAATCTAAAAAAAAAAGTTAAAAAAAAAAAGGCATGGGGTTTTGAGATTTTATGGGTCGGTCGTGTTTGGGCAAACAAACTTTTTTTTTTTTAGGCCTTACACTCAACCAACGATAATTTTGAAAAACTCTGACCATTCAATGATCACCAAACTTGAAAGATGTATTAATGATATCAAGGCCTGGTCTAATGCTAATGATTTAAAATTGACTGAGGACAAAACTGAAGTTATTCATATTACATCTCGTTTCAGAAATTCCTCTAATTTATCACCAGTTGAAATTGCCAATGTTCCCATACACCCTGTAAAAAGTGCACGTAACCTCGGAGTAATTTTAGAGAGAGATCTTAAGATGAATGACTATGTAAATAATATTTGTTGCTTCGTTTGCTTTATACAAGATAGGTCGTATTCGGAATTTTCTCAATCTAAAATCTACGGAAATACTTATTCATGCTTTTATCACGAGTCTCCTTGATCAATGTAACAGCCTCCTTTATGGTCTTCCGAACTCACACATTGCAAAATTTACTGAGAATACAAAACTCTGCTGCAAGGCTTGTTACACACACTCTTATTATGATCACATTGGTATTCATCACATTACACTAGTACTTCAGAAGCTTCATTGGTTGCCGGTATCCTACCGTATTATGTACAAAATCATTGTTTTAACTTACAAATGCATCCATAATTTGGCACCGGTTTATCTACAAGAACTCATACAGGAATACAAACCATCTTGAAATTTACGATCGGTTTCAAAACAACAACTTATCATTGCCTCTGTGTCAACTTTAACTTATGGTCATCGTTCAATTCATCATGCTTCAGCTGAACTTTGGAATCAACTTCCGCTTCACATCAAGAACTGCAAAACTCTTCGCCATTTAAATCGTCTCTAAAGACACACTTATTCACAATTACTTTTGATGATTGATTTTCCATGGTTACAATGTTTATGAATGTTCATCCACATATTGTATTTTTCTTATATTGTAATTAGAGGATAAAGGTATTGTTTTTAGACCGTACCCGTGTTATATTGTCTGACATAAATGCGGACGATAGTATTATTTTAAGTAGAACAACGACGCCGCAGGCGGAGTTGTTCTACGCAAAAAATAATACTATCGAACGCATTTATGTCAGACAATATAACACGGGTACGGTCTAAAAACAATACCTTTATTCTCATTCTTAAACAATCATACTTTAGACATTTATCAAAGAAATATGTACATTTTATTGTCCACATTTGACAACTTTTACCCCTGCTAGGATCGAATAACCCACAAACATTCCATCCAATCACATGCGATGAGTAAACCATGCGTAAGCGTCGCGGCGCCGGCATAAACGCAGGAAAAGCACTAAAGACGCACTGCAGAAGTGCACGTTACGGAGCAAATCACGCATTGTGAAGGTCGGGCGCACTGTTAAAACGTAAGACCCACCTCCCCGTGTTAAGTTGTCTCATCTAGATGTCGCCGATTTCTCTGAGAACCAATGAGATTGCTTAAACTTTCTTAGCTGTTTAAGAATGTTATTTAAGTGTTATTATGTTATCTGTTAAACACTTTATACAGATAATACCATTGATGCTATCTACTGAAGATAGTTCTTATAAATGCTGAGTATACTGGTTGTGTTTTATAAAGATACTACCAATAATGCTATCTACTGAAGATAGATGGTGAGTATACTATGTGTGTTTTATAAAGATAATACCATTGATGCTATCTACTGAAGATGGCATTAGTTCTAATAAATGCTGAGCATACTGTATGTGTTTAAAAAGATAATACCATTGATGCTATCTACTGAAGATAGCATCAGTTCTTATAAATGCTGAGCAAACTGTATGTGTTTTATAAAAAATATACCAATGATGCTATCTACTTAATATAGCATTAGTTCTTATACATGGTGAGTATACTGTATGTGTTTTATAAAAAAATATGAATGATGCTATCTACTGAAGATAGCATTAGTTCTAATAAATGCTGAGTGTACTATGAGTACAAATGATGTTATCTACTGAAGATAGCATTAGTTTTTATTATAAATGCTGAGCATACTATATGTGTTTTATAAAGATAATACCAATGATGTTATCTACTGAAGATAGCATTATTGCATAAAAATGTTGAGTATACTGAAATACTGCATGTAATTATACAGATAAGACCAATGATGATTTCTATTTAAGGTAGCATCAGTTTTGATAAATGCTAACAGGTTCACCATCAAGTCTGAAGGCAAACCCGTTAAACTCTTAGAGGTAAAGCACTAGTTCTTATGAATATTTAGCATACTGTTTGTATGTTTTCTTTTTTATACCCCTCATCTTAGCCGTCCCATAGATTCTAACCCCAAATATTAATCTTTAAATTCAAAACATGCTTAGAACCACCAGTAACTTTGTAAAATAACATGGAAACAATAAAAAGTAACTTAGAAAGTGCTTCCAAGAAAAAAATGGTAACATTTTGCACCAAAAAATGTCAATTGTCCATGTTTTTTGGCTAAAATATTTAAGAATCTATACCTAAACCAATCATTACATAATATAAGGTTTCTGACCTTTTGAAAACTATAGCTTCGGCAACTATGAAAAACCTGTTCTACGGCCAATCTGGACTAGATTTTGCCAAATTTTAAGTTTGTTTACTTTAAATTTTGGTTTTGAAAAAAAAAAAAAATGTTCACATTGTTTTAAACTTTTCATCTTCATAAATTTTGAATTATACAAACAGTATATTTTTGTGAAATAAGAAAAACAAAAACAAAATAACAACAAATAAATAAATAACCAAACAAATAAAAATTTAAAACAAACAAATAAAAGACTTCATCAACTGATTGACCACCTAAATGAATGGGCCGGCAGGAATAGATTCGGCTGTGTAATACTGTAAAAGCTGAAATATTCGCGGTGGTTTTATTTTCGCGCCTTTCGCGCAAAATCTTTTTCCGCGAAAATTATAACACGCGAAAATATTGTTTTCAACATTCATGCAGTGCATCCTGAAAGTCGCCCGCGAAAAAAACAATTCGCGAAATGTCTATGATACCAAAATGCGCGAAAATATCTTTACGCGAAAATATTGGCTTTTACAGTATTCAACCGATTGACCACCTAAATGAATGGCAGGAATAGATTCGGCTGTGTAATAATCTTTCAGTAACCTTGACACGCATGCCATCATTGGATGAGCTACTACTCTTACTTACTGACCCATTGAAATGCAAACAACGCTTCAAGGTAAGCCTTATTAACACTTTCAGCTATTAGTTTTACCATATACAAAACTGATTTTTCAGAAACCTTTCCCAATTTTCAAAGTCTATCTCAAGAAATACAAACCAATGCTAGGCATGTTTGTACTTAATTCAATGCATTTCTCATGGTGATTCCAAATATGGTAATGAAATTCAATAATTTTGACATTTTGTGAACATTTTGTGAACATTTGGAATGTCGTCTGCAGCCGCCTGCCGCATGGAAAGGATTAAGATACTGTCAACAATTACAGCAGGTAAAAGACCTTTTTCTGTATCAAATCTAGTGGCACACATCTTCCAATTGCTGTTGGGGTTGTTCATTTCAAATGCATTTTTATTTGTGCTAATGCAGCACTTAAATGGATTTAAAGGGAAAAAAGTTAAGATAAAAGTCTAGTTTAAAACACATAGCCAAACTTATGGCATTTATAGTACCGTATTATAGAACTGGTATCGCATTGAATGGGAAGTTCGACTCTCTCTCTGCACAACATTACTGGTCATGCAGCGAGACATTGTGAAATGATGCAACACTTTCATTCAATCTTATTCCAGTTCGAGGCTCTCCTCGCAAATGGCGGATCTGTGCAAAGAGCGAATAGCACCAGGGTCAGAAGTTCGTCAAAGGTTGCGAAAATTGCAAGAATCTACGGATTCTTCACTATTCAAATAATGTGTTTAGACAGATTATCCCGGGGGGGGGGCACTGACATTGGAAAAGGGTATAGGTATGTGCCGCGCTGAAGACCCCCCCTTTTCACCCTCTGCTGCTAGCTCTTATGACCCCCCTTTTGAGCCTGCATCAGTTCTTAAGACCCCAATTTTATTGAAAATTCAAAAATCTCGAAATTTGCGTTCCAAAGCCCCAATTCCTTGAAAATTTTGCATTCTAAAACCAAACAAATTGAAAATTTGCGTTCTTGCTAATCAAAATTGAACTATAGGCCAGTTCTCAAGACCTACTTTTTAAAAAAAAACCAGTTCCTAAGACCCTATTTTTGAGACCCTGTGTGGCACATCCCTACCAAAAAAAAAGTTGAGTGCCCCCCCCCCCCCCCCCCCCCCCCCCCCCCCACGGGAGATTATCTACCAGATCCAACTTGCATTTTCGCAACTTTACCGGCAGGAATCTTTGCGAGAATGGATTCTTAGATTCTCCTCGAATATCTGACCCTGTAGCACACTGTACTACCATGAAAAGTTTCATTTAGTATCTTACGTAAAAGATCTTTGACTGATATTTTTCAAGGCTGGGACATTCGCCGTGTTTGTTAATATTTGTTGTTATTGTCTACTGTAAACAGCGTGGGTTGGTAAACTGCTTATATTACGTAGCAAATTAATGTTTTCATAACAAACCATATGAAATGGTAGTTGCACGCAATACTTTACAGTCCTTTGATCATTTAACGGCCTATCTCAAAGGTCTTTTAACCCTACATGTATAGCCCCTTGACATGCACTGAAATGATTTCAATTCCTAAAGCAAGGCTCAGGTGTTAAAAAGGTTATGGGATTTTCAAGAAAAAAGCAGATATTTAGGTGTGTTTTTTAAAAAGTTTGGGTTATAAGCTATTCTTACGGATGGTAACCAACAAAATCTTCTGAATAAAACTAACAGCAGCATGCATCTGTACACTCTTACATATGGACACCATAGAGCAATGTTAAAGGGACACAATGCCATGTTGAATTTTTTTAATTTTTATTTAATTTACTTCAGAATTCAAGATGAACATTAAAAAATGCCATTATTGTTGTTTCTACTAAAAACAAACCCAGCAAAACTTGATTAAAACAATGTTTTAAATATGTTGGAATAGCACCCTTAACCATGTGAAATGCTGGTTGCGGCTCTACCAGCATTTTTGAATCTACCGTTTTGTTGTACAAAGAGGGCTGATTTTTCTTAATCCTTATAAGTGTAAGTTCATACATGTAATACAATTGTAAGAATATACAAATCTCAGTTTTTATTATATATTTTTGTAATTGAGGGCGCTGCCTCCACCACATCTCTTAATGTCCCTTTAACATAATGGGGGAGGATGAGGGGAGGTAGTCATGTATAATATCCTTTGTTCTAATTGATCAATTATCGGCAAAATATGGGTTATAAATACACCAAAAAATAAGGACATGATGCTTACACAAACCACTCCATGCCTGTATAATACACACATTGTGACCGTCATAGTGAAACCATTGAGTACATTCCTCATATTTTAATACAACATGAATGCACATTTAATGGGACTACGTGTAGTACGTGCACACCCAGATGTAATACGTGGACACCCAGATGTTATTGTACATTGTGAATTTTGTAATTAATCATAAACGTTGATGTTTTAGAGAAGGTGTTGATGACAAGAGAGGACTGTCTCAATGCGCGATAATTGCGGCGATAATGATTTATCTGATATTTATGAAATCTGATGATTAAGTATAATGCACAGAAACTACACCGGGTTTGAATAGTTTATTCGTAGTAGATAAGGTTGTCTAGAATATAACACATGCGCAAATACATTTTGCTACCAGTGTAAGTAACTTTAGGGCCTCAAACCTTCTGTACTTTATGGGTTGAAATCATGCGTGACATGCTCTGAAAACTAACCCTAACATTCTTGGGGTGGAATCGGGGAGAATCAGGGGTGGAAATAGGTGAAAATTAGGTGGGAAACTGACACTGCTGACAGCTGGATTCGAACATGGGTCAACCAGCATTGGAAGCCATGCCTTAGTCTACTTTGCCAGGAGGTCACACTCCCAATTTCAACAATTCCATCCGCATTTAACACCCACCATGATTGCCTGGGGAGATAGACTGAGGGAGTGCTGCCAGCATAGTTTTCAATTGGGATTTTGTGTGATTTTGTGGTAATACCCCAACAAATTGTTAAAACTTTCAACAGGGCAGGCATCTACATTTTTGTACAGGCAACATTCCAAAATGTTTCAAAAATGTCAACATTATTGAATTCCATTACCATATTCAGGATCAGCATGAATATGGATTAAAATAAGTACAAACATGCCTAGTATTAGTTCAGTATTTCTTGAGATATGACTTTGAAAGTTGGGAAAAATCTGTTTTGTGTGCTTAAACTAGTAATAGCCTTGTGGAAAGTGTTTTAAGTAAATAGCCTTGTGGAAAGTGTTTTAAGTAAACCTAACAGTAACACTCCCGGTGTGGAATCAGGGATAAAGCCGGGTAAAGTAGCAGTAGGGGTCGAAATAGCCTTTAAAGGCATATTATGTGATCTTTTCCAGAGAGCGCCCTCTATTCATGATTTTTTTTTAGAAAGTAGATTTTCTTGCAGATTTACATTTCTGATCATAAATCATAAATATATTCCAAGTTACAGAGCGATACGATTCCTAATTACCTCAAAATCATGGTTTTAGAGGGCATTTAGACTAGAGTAAAATAAGTTGTCGGACAAAAAAAATCGACATCCGACAGTTTATTTTCACTCTAAAACCATGATTTTGAAGTAATTACGAATCGTATCGCCCTGTAACTTGGAATGTATGTCCGATTTATGATCAGAAATGTAAATCTGCAAGAAAATCTGTTTTCATTTTTTTTTTCGATGTTGAGGGCGTTCCCTGGAAAGATCACATAATATACCTTTAATCAAGGCATTGTGGTGGTGTGTGTGAATACTTTTAAAACAGTGTGAGCGCCCTCTATAAAAATAGTATAATACAACGCCTTTCCTCAAATAACGCACCAGTCATACCACAGTGCGCCGGTAGTTTCATGCGTGGCGCAGCGTGACGATCGTTTGATGCACTGCCTTTGGATTGTACCAATCATGTGGTATTTCTGTTGTTGCTGTGTACAAATGCGCATGCTCAGTATGGGTATGTATATTCAAATATGCTAATAAGTTTATGTGGAATTCCACGTGAAAACTGCACACTTTTTGGCCGTACTATTTTCCCAGTCCCTCTTTTTGGTCTGTCATTTTTAAAGATGGCGGCCATATAGAGGGACGCGGGGATCTAGTCTAGGAAACGGACCCCGCTGGCAGCCGGAATTTGAACCTGGGTCTTCCAGCATAGGATTCTGTGCAATAGTCCACTTTCACACGTGGTCATGCTCCCAAATTCAACAATCTATCAGCATTTACCACCGCCATGATCAACAGGGGAGATAGACTAAGGGCATCAGTCTCCTGTAATCTGGAAAAAACCTAGTAAGTCAACATTTTGGTGAAATTTGAGTTAGACTCATATTTGGACTTAAGGTTTTTCCCCTTCAGTTTATCAAGTTAAAGTGTGTGAAACTCTTCCCTGTCGGCAGTTTTTTTTATCTGGATGAACCTAGTATGGAAAAAACCTAGTCTGGAAAAAATATGGGAACTTTTTTCCTTTTGTTTCTCAAATTTGGGTTCAACAGACTTACTAGGTTTTTCCAGATTACAGGAGCGGTGCTGCCAGAATAGTTTTCAAATGGGATTTCATGGGTTTCAGGGCTGTAAGGGATACATATAAACTGCTCAAAAAAAGTTAGAATATTTTTTCAAAAACAAGGTTTTTAAATATTGCGGGATAAAGTCATTAGGTGTTATATATCCATGTAAAGCTGATGTGTTCATCTTTACAATGATACGAAATATGAAGCAATCCCTTGCTCCAGTGCTCAGCTACTTGCTTAAGAACATGGGGAGGTCACAGTCTGAATGTGCCAAAATCAACACTATTTTGTGCTCAAAAGAACATCTTTGTCGTTTGTTAAATGAAGTGTTACATTGACCACTACAGTGTAGTGTGATGACATATTGATTTTTACGCACAAAATAGTGTTGATGTTGGCACTTTCAGATTGCGACCTCCCCATGTTCTGAAGCATATGGCCGAGCACTGAAACATGGGATTACTTCAAATTGGATATCATTGCAAAGATGAACTCATCAGCTTTTAAATGATATATTACACTAAATGGACATATCCCGAGCTACAAATTGTGATTGAAAAAAAATGCCAAACTTTTTTTGAGCAGTTTAGATAATAAATAAAAAAATAGCCAGTTTTCTCAAAGGTCTTTTACCCCGTTATTGTTATCAATGTTTAACCACACGTACAATGTATAACAATCGTTCAAGGGCACAAACAAAGAAAATTGAAAACTTGTGCATCTATTCAAAAGAACTATTATACCGGGGTGTCCAGGGGCCTAGATATACTTTAGTTAATGAGTAATAAAAATATAATCATTTGTAAAAAACACAATATCAATCAATTGATAGTTATGACAGCACAAAGTTTGAAGAAAGGTTTGTAATACATAAAAGATTGCGCAATTGCAAAATAAAATCCGGGAACAATTGTATTTCATGCATTGGTGAGTATGCACACTTTAATTGAGGCCATGGAAGTATTAAAGGAAAGTTCGAAAGGCAAAATAAGAAAAGAAAACTATTTTTAGGTCCAAGTTCAGCTTTTATTTTAATGCAGCTCCAAATTAAAAGAAAGGTTGGCAGACTGACCAGAGCCGACATCCGGTTACCGCATCGCATTGCAATTTGCACCTAAAATATACCATGAATATACCTATATCACTAAACCCCCTGGGGTCTACTTGTCTATCTTACAGTGGTTCTGATTGGTTTATTACAAGATGTACTCATATGAATAGCCAATTCAAATGCAGCTTGTATAATGTTTCACTCCCATCTTTATCAGGGATACAATTATTCTAACAATGTCTCTCATTGGTTCAATAAATGATGTATCCATCTTTTTAACCAATCAGCTGGTGGTTCTCAGGGGGTTAACAATGCTGGCCTAAGTTATCTGTCTGAACTGCTGAAACCTTATATTCCCACGGTTAACCTTCACTCTGGCTCCCATGAGCTTCTTGTTGTTCCTAAAAGCAAAATGAAGTCTTTCTGTGATAGAGCTTTCTCCATCACTGGCCCTAAATTATGGAACACTCTCCCAATGGACATACGCCCGGCAGGTTCAATTCAGGAGTTCAAGTCGCGACTTAAGACTTACTTAATTAACTTGGAAATCTAAATGTTTGTGTATTTGTTCATAATCTTTCATTTCATACTGCATTTTTAATGCCATGCACTGTATTTCATATCTCATGTTTTTTGTTTAAAATATGCTTTTGACACTGTATGTTTATTTTTTTAGATTTAAGATCATTGCTGTATTTTTGCATTTATCTTTTATTCATTTGTTGTAAAGCACTTTGAGTTTAGATCTCACTAAAGTAAATAGGCCTAATACGAGTTAATATGACCCATTTTAAGCATTTTACATAATTATTACAATCTGCCTAACTCACAATGCTGACTTATGCAGAATTGAAATTGTGCATTTATCAACACTTTTAATTGGTCAATGACTTGGGTATTATTACAGCATGTGCATAATGTAATGAAGTCATAATTTATGTAAAAAGCTCAATTTTGCTGAAAAGTGAGTTATGCAATTATCAAAGCAGGCTGACGATATGTACCTGTGCGTGATTGGGTAATGAGATGAGGTCCACCAACACTGTGCTTCTGTCAGATTTTGTTGGATTTTGAAGTTGGGGTTAGAGTTATGTGATGGATTTTCTGCCAGAATACAGGATGAGTCTGAGTGATTGGGAGTCATGACTGGGTATTCTATACGAATACCCAGTCTACTATAGCTATTTTTGAATTTGTCTATTAGAAATTGTGATGAGGAGATGCCATTTTCAATAAAATGGCAAATTTCCAGTTTGCAAATGGAATTGGTTTGCCATTAGTTAATGGATTGATAAGTACAAACATAGATCCTTGAGAAGATCTCAAGGATCTATGCTGGAACTGATAGATTTAAATTTGCCAATACTGGCACAACCAACCATGTGAGGACTTAAATGCATACACGTATAGAAAGTATAGAAATTACAGTCAATGTGAGGACTTAATTTATGTATATCACCATACATGTGAGGACTTTGCACGTATTATGGGTATTGACGTCTAAGACTAAGAGAGTACCCTTACATACTGCCTGGGGGGGGGGGGGGGGGGGCAAGGACTGTTCTTGTATGTGTTTTGATGCAAGAAAAATGTAAGGTCTCGAAAATAGTCCTCGCAATTTTTTCCGACCTCACATTCTGTGTAGAGTATTGGTAAGTGTACTCACATTCTCAGTGTTGCAGATACACCATGTTAATTTATACATACAGTTCACCAGGGCTCAAATTGCCTTTGATTCAATCGAATGCCTTGATACCCTCAATTTCTGACTGTTTTCACTTCATTCAAAAGTACATAATTGCCTTGGAGAAAGTTGGTGCCCCTTTCAAATTGCCTTAAATTGCATCACACCCTCTCCATTTCTTAATGTGAGGCCTGAAGTTCACATATTATGTTTTTTACCATTATAATTGCAGCATGATTTAAGATAAATAGAGTCACTGGAATGGTGAAAGGTCAGTGAATTCATTGCATGTATGGTACGGTTGGTTACACACAGGCATTACCCTAGGAGGCAGTCAGGAGTAATGTTGTAATTATTTGTGTGAACAAAATGCAGATCAAAGGTGCTTTTTTCCCCGACCACAACGCGGGTGCCACTGGCCCGTGCTAAGGGTATCAAAATAGCCAATTTCAAAGAATAAGGGTGTATTTTTCAATACCCTTAAATGGTTAGGTGCATAAGACAAATTTACTAAAAACTGAATCACACAATTACTTCATACGTTCATTTCAGTCTAAACTCTGTCTTTAGGACCTATCCTTTTATAAGTATAATTCATTGATTTAAATCCTTGTAGCCTTTGCGAGTGCATTCACACAGTATTTAGTATCGGCTTGATACTCCACCTTTTATACCAACAACCCTGTACAGGGTGTATCAAAAAAATTAGGACTCTGTTTCATGACGATGTAATTATTATTATAATCATTGGACCATGACCAATTTAGTCTCAATGTAAAGCCCAATCAATTATTATGATATCCTGAAAATATAAGATCAATCCGATGCAAATTCTGAAAACTAGCGTACTTTGCGTGAACCATGTCATTTACTGGTTTGTACAATGGGATCTACATGTATAAGACCAGTAAATAACATGGTTTACGTTTCAATACGGTATAATAATTGTCAACATAGTAAATAATCTATCAGTCAATAGCAAAGTTTAGTTTGGTAATCCGTTTAATTATGGCACAAATCAATACTGGCTAAAAAAATCCGCAAACAGATGCATGCATATTCTGTGCAAATAAGAAAAAATATTAAACAATTCTCAAACCCACAGATGGTTTATTGAGTTACACATCGAGCACTTTCATCATGTAATGCTCGACTGTTACTGTGTGAATTCCCATTGTACAAACCAGTAAATGACATGGTTTACACAAAGTACGCTAGTTTTCTTATTTTTCATCGGATTGATCTCATATTTTCAGGATATCATAATAATTAATTGGGCTTTACATTGAGACTAAATTGGTCATGGTCCAATGATTATAATAAAAATTACACCATCATGAATCAGAGTCCTTTTTTTTTGATACACCCTGTATATCCCCATCAACCACAGGACGTTCATAGCTTAGTATTTGAAAAAGCACAGCCATAAGCGAGGGTGTCAACCCTTTTTTATGAAATTTATCAAGCACTGTAACTTTTAAACTAATTAATGCAATGTACATTATACAATTCTTGAAATGAAATGAGTCGGAGAATCCAATTTTGGTATCAAATTCCACAAAAAATAGTGATTTTTACATGTTTGCTCAAAAATCACTTTTTTGGTGCCAATTTATTTCAGACAACCTAACAAAATCAGTGTTTGGTTAAAAATTCCAAAATTTCACCAAAACCATTTAAAGTCTTTATCTAGGATCGGTTGGTTTTTTTTGGCTTAAACATTTTTAGTTTTGAAAATATTGACCAAAAAGTGCAAAAAATGTGAAATCAAAATCAAAAATTAAAAGCAAAATCTTTGCACTTTTTGGTCAATAATTTCAAAACTAAACATTTTTAAGCCAAAAAAACAAGCTGATCCTAAATAATTGTCTTAAGATGATTTTTGTGAAATTTTGGATTTTTTTAAAACCAAAAACAGATTTTGTTAGGTTGTCTGAAAAATGTTGGTGCCAAAAAAGTGATACCACAAATGGATTCTCTGACTCATTTCATTAAAAAAAGAATGTATACTTTTATGTGCATGACATTTATAGTTTAAAAGTTACAGTGCTTGATGAATTTGGCGCCAAATTTTTCTTTACATTGAGTTGGGCCTTTTGGGTGAGTCATCTTCTTTCTTTTTTTTACTCAGCAGTGGGTTATCTCTTTTTTTTTCCTGGTTGGTGGGCAAAGTTTTTTTTCTTCTTCCTGGATAGTGGGCAAAGTTTTTTTTTAAAAACTTCCATGCTCCCCCCCCCCCCCCCCCCCCCCCCCTGAGTATCTAATGGTGCGTCCCTTAGACAAAAACAAAAAACCCGTTTCCGGTAGGTGGTCTGAAAACCAAGATGCGAGATGCATTTTTTTTTTTTTTTTTTTTTGAGGGGGGAGAAGTGCAAGTGGGATGACTTCCCAAATTTACCTTATGCCTCGAACCCTGAAGACACTAATAATCACAGCCAGACTCCTACTGTATCCCATCATAGTTACTGGGCTTCCCAGAGCAGTCAGATTCAATTGTTTGTGCAAAATTGTAATCTTTTCTACAGTAATTTGTATGCAATCAACCACCCCCTATGTTATGTGTATGATAAAATGTTCACCATAATAGAAATAGGAATGGTATTAATGTATTGTGAGTTTATCTAAATTTTCCTTAAAAGTATTCACCAAATTGCATGAATCCAGTTTAGTTTAAAAAATACACACATTTTCAGCTTCTTTCAGCCATTATATACGCCTCTATTTTACTATATGATTCTATACCACCATTATAAATAGCTCCCTGAATGCCCCTTTAATGTTGAATTTTACGATATTTATCATCATAAAAGTATCTCTAAATGTTATAGACCATGTCAAACTAGTTTGCTGATTTATTCAAGCATTGGCTGATAGATTAAGCAACTAGCAAATATTAGTGGCAAATAAAACGACAAAACTGAGAAAAGTGCCCTTTTGTACTCCCTTGTGCCTTTATTTTCTTAAACATTTTAGCAGCTTTAAATCCGAATTATTCCATAACCCCTACAGCCCTGAACCCCATGAAATCCCATTTGAAAACTATGCTGGAGGCACGTGTCACCTCAGTCTATCTCGCCGGGCACCGACACCAGGTGATAAATGCGCACGGAATTGTTAATTGCGGGCGCGTGACTCCCTGGCCGAGTGGACTAAGACCCCGTTATCCATGCTGGAGGACCCGGGATCGAATCCTGTCGTCGGCAAGTCCGGTTTTTCTCGCTAAATTTCGCCCATTTCCACCCTCGGATATTTTTTTCAACATTTCCATTCCAAAAGTGTTAGGTTAAATAAACCTTAATCAGGTAAAACTGATTATTGGTGGATAGTAAATTGTGAAAAGATAACACAAAAAAAGCAAACAATATATTTTTTTGCCCAAAAATGGCTTATTTATGCTGAAAATGGCCTAACAATCAATTTCTATCTTTGACACCACCCCCTTCATTAAAAAGTTTACTATTTAAGTACTTTATTTAGCCTAGGTGTCAAACTGTAACAAAAATTGTTGAACACATTTATTGCCTTTGGCAAAATGGCCTAACAATCAATTTCTATCTTTGACACCACCCCCTTCATTAAAAAGTTTACTATTTAAGTACTTTATTTAGCCTAGGTGTCAAACTGTAACAAAAAATGTTGAACACATTTATTGCCTTTGGCAAAATGGCCTAACAATCAATTTCTATCTTTGACACCACCCCCTTCATTAAAAAGTTTACTATATTACTTTATTTAGCCTAGGTGTCAAACTGTAACAAAAAATGTTGAACACATTTATTGCCTTTGGCAAAATGGCCTAACAATCAATTTCTATCTTTGACACCACCCCCTTCATTAAAAAGTTTACTATAGTACTTTATTTAGCCTAGGTGTCAAACTGTAACAAAAAATGTTGAACACATTTATTGCCTTTGGCTGGTTTACAGTGAGCTAAAAGTGAGCCCTCTTTAGATCAGAGGATGTTGTTCGATAGTGACAGGGGGAAAATGAACGATACAACCGATCAAACGGCGGTCTACGAGTCTTTGGACATACATATCACTGATTCGCTGTGTTATCACCAAATGTCAATCAAATAGATCGTCAAGGAAACTAACAAAGTAGTCCCGTCTTTGACCTTGAAAAAGAAGTTCTCATTTCACTATGCGGGTTCCCTGCACCCTGGATCCCCGGGCCAACTTATCCATGGATAAGTTGTGTGGAGCCCATTGATGCAGGGAACCAGCATCTCATTTCAAAAGCTTTAGTAGCCGAATTAGGCTCTTTCTAAAGATCAAACAACCTTCCCATAATATGCCCAGACCTACATGTATTTTACAACTGAATCAAATATTATAATGCAAGTGTAGAAAGAAAGAATAACACAAATAAACGTTGTGGTGGGAAACTATTTAACCTTTGTAGAATGGTTATTGTGAACCCGACAAAAGCAAATAATGAGCGGGGCCCAGAGGGCAGAGCCTGGAAGCTCTCCAGTTTTCACAGAAGGGCTGATCTAAGCTATATTTTTGGAACATATGTAACAAAATATTTGTGTTAAATGGTTGGAAAAGCAAAAACAGGCCTTGTATTGCAACTGGCCGGCCGTTTGAACTCAACTGACGACTCATTTTCAACCCCCCTCTATAGCTACGCCACTGATGCTGGGGACATTTGCATTGGATGTATCAGATCGGGACGCATTTATTTTTTGCAACGTTTTGCTGCTCTAGATGCGAACGTGACTGAGCCTGATAGTAAAACCCCTTAATTTCGAGAGGGATTTAATTTCGCGGGGGATGTGGTTTAGCAAAATTAAACACCCAGGAAACTGACAATTTTGCATTAAATGTAACAGTGAAATATCCAGATTTGCAAAACTAAATGTCAGCTAAAATAGCAGTACTTTTAAATTCGCAAGCTCAAGTATCCGCCGCGAAATTAAAGTGATTTACATTAGTCTTTTTAAAGACTGTTTTGACGTTTGAATGCGCTATACATCGAAAGTCCTTGAAATGCTGTCATCTGGGGTTCGATTTACCCAGGTGCACCAGTGCATGTAACATTGTCTTAACACTGTCTTTTAACACTTTCCACGCGGCAGGCGTCTGCAGACGACATTCCAAAATTTCACAAATTGTTTCAAAAATGTGAAATCTATTGAATTTGATTACCATCTTTGGAATCACCATGAGAAATGCATTGAAATAAGTACAAACATGCCTAGTATTGGTTTGGTGATCCTTGATATATAGACCTTGAAATTTAGGAAGGTTTCTGAAAACTCCGTTTCGTATGGTGAAACCAATAGCCGCGTGGAAAGTGTTAAGCCCTTTTTAGGAAGAAAGCTCATTTTAAGCATGTAGATTTTTATTTTCTAAATCGACCCCTGCTGCTGCCATCGTGAATAGAGCAGTTCATTGTCATCATCCACTAAAGCAAATCCCCAGGCATACCAGCAGCATGCAAGCCAAGGAAGGCCTAGTTTAAACACAGGGGAATCCCCAGGCATACCAGCAGCACGTAAGCGTAAGCCAAGGAAGGCCTAGTTTAAACACAGGGGCAAGGGCAGGGTGTGATTTCGTACCGGTGTTGTGTATGAGTAGCGGGTGCATTGAATGACATGTCTTCTCGGCAGTTTCTTGGGGGAAAATTTCAGATCATGTATTTACTCAATGTTATATTTTGATTATGTTGGTCAGCTGCTTGAATCATTGCATATTACCTGTAGGTCCATCTTGAAGAATCTATCAGGCTGTATATGAGTATCCTTCGTATAGAAGCGCGCCCGAGCGAGCGAAGACAATATTTAATATAATACCAGCCGCAGCCGGACTTGTTTACTTCAAAACTTACGCGCTCTTTGATCTGCTTACAATATGTCATCCGCATTAATACCATATAAGGAAGTCGAGGGGGAAGAAGTATCGTACCAATCAACTAACCAATCATATTGCGATTCAATCCCGGCTGAAATCGCACACCAAAATATACAATACACAAAGATATTATGAGAACACAAATATATTATGAGAACACATAACACATAAATAGAGGGCAGTATATACTCAATGGATTGAAAGAGACTATACAGATAGTGTCTTTTTCACATCACAAATGCAGACCCTCCCACCGCGGACCCTACAATGTTAGAAAAAAGTGTTCGAACACTTTGTAGGTGTAATGTAAAGTATTCTCCCTTCCCCCCTGATCAATGTTGAATCCCACAATTTGCCCACCATCGGCACAGGGCCTCGCAACATTGATCGGTGGGGAAGGGGAGGGATATGAGTTAGGGGATACTTCAGGCTACCAGAAACAAGTTTTGATTTTCACGTGACTCAAATAGCGTGCCTGTTATGGTAGATAGTGCCTTTAGTACATCCCAAATGTCAAGTATTTTCTATGACTTATGGGAACCTTGGAATCTATTGTACAAATGTCATTGTAACTCCAACACACGGGCAATAAACAACTATTCATTTAAATAATGTGTACCGAAGCGTTGCATTTGAAGGTGTACTATTCGTTAACTAATCATTTAACCTCTTGTTTACATACAAATAACCAAGGTTATGTTCAGATTGGTAGCTTAGTTCTTATTTTGGATTAAGTTTTTGAACGAGGCACTTCTTTACAAATATATAATCAATCATAAAGTCAATATTTGGTATTTTGGTTCAATTTGTCAATATTTTTTTTTGGCAATGACATGTCCATCCTTAAAGGAAGGGTTTGTTAAGGGCTCATGCCTCAAAAATTGTGAAATGAAATTTGGACTTTACAATTTGGATAACATGTGATACATAGAGTCAATGTATTGCTGATAACCATAATAACAATAAGGCCTAAATTAAAGTTTACATTTCACTGCAAATAGTCATAGCTGACCAGGGGTATATTAAATTATGCCATAATTGGTAACTCTGGATTGTCTTAGCAATAATCAGCAGGGGTAGAATTTCGGCGCGAATCCGCGAATCGATTCGCGTCAAATCACTACCGCGCGAATCCAGGTGGATTCGCGCAAACAAAACAAAAAATAATTTTAAAAAAATTTTACTTTTTTTTTTTTAAAGTCCAAAACAGGACCTTAGATTCCTGGTATTTGACCCTTAGTCAACAAACATGCCGAATTTGGAAGTTGTGCAAGCTTATAGCCTTATTTTTGATATTATTTTCATTCATTTAGCAATAATCCATGGATTCTCAAAATTGGCGAGAATCCAGATTCTCGCAAAATCCTTCCGCGAGAATCCTAACGGATTCTCGCGGTTGGTTAAGAAATTCTACCCCTGAATCAGAATGTCTTATCACTTTAAAGTATTAACATATTTTGTGTCGTGTCGATCTATATAAAAATCACGCTCAGCACCAATGTTGTACGCCTCCAATAATGGCTAGCCTGGGTCCGAGGCGGCACCTACCCCCACCCCCACTACCACACCTCACCATACCTAACTCATGAACAACTAGCATGCTGACTAGTCTGACAAGTAGAACTAAAGACAGTATGATCGTCTTTTGTAGAACTACCTATTTTTTCTCAACCGCAGGTACAGAAGCTAATGCTACCATAGTAGCTGTCACTAATTGGTACCTTTGCACAGTTACTACAGTTTGGTCAACGACAAGTGGCCACGAAGTCCCCAGCATCTGACGGGCGGCTTCGTCAGATGCGCATTGGAATCACAGGCCAGTTCAAATTACACTCGGAGAATTCAAAATTGAGGTTTTATGCCACGCAAAGAATAACCAAAACACATGTTACAGCGGGACATACTGAGTTGATGTCAAATAGGGTATAGTTGGGAATATTGTATAATCATTATCATGTACACTACCGCCCAGAACTCCTTGCGCAGTGATTATATCTCTAAATGTAAAACGAGTGGAAAGCGTGGAAATTTTCCACTCTAAAATGAGTGTGAAAGTTATTTTTTCACTCTCAATAGAGTGGAACATTGTCATATAAAATCCCCTTTCACTCCTTTTAGAGTGTTTTTCTACTCAAAAACATGTTGTCCTGCTTTAAACTCCTTGAAAGAGTGGAAATCCACTCTTTTACATTTCGAGAGTAACCGCCCAGAACTCCTTGCGCAGTGATTATATCCTAGAAAATCCATCTTCTATGAACAAACAATTGAATATTTTCAATAGTAATGATTTTGTGTGTGTTCATTATATAGTTCTTCTTCATAAATTCATGTTTGTTGCATGTTACGATCATCACATTTCATACAAAACTCAATGAACCAAGACAAGTCCAAATCTACACAGTAAAATCCCATAGACATTTGCCTCATTAATATTCATGAGCTCATTACCGCTTTTATTGCACTATGGTAACATTCTCTCTCATCTACACCTCTGAAATACACAGGTTTTTTTTAATAATTACCGTACTGACGCATGTATAGTCCCACCCTTTTTTTACCCCAAAATATACATAAATTAAGGGTGGGACTTAAATCGGGTGCCCATGTGTGCATGAAAATTAAAATCTAGATTTTACAATTTGAACTAACACATCTTTGTAACAAAACACAAGGAAATACAGGCATATTTCGCTCACGAGTCACGATGGATTTCGCAATTATTTACATCTTCTTACGATGTGCCATTTTGTTAGTTTTATTTCAAGTCATTTTTGTTGGCACTTTTTTTGTAATACTCGGCAGCATGGGAACAAGTCTAGCATCAAAAGTGACGTCATGATTATAAGGCTAAATTTAAAAAAAATCATTTGTCTCAAAGCTCCCGCGCGCGTTAGTTTATTGATGCGCATTAGAAAAACAAAAATCTTGAAGAAAAAAAATTAATTCAATTTCTTTTTCTTTTTCAAAAAATAAAAAAATCCAAAAATCCAAAAAAATCACCGATTTTTCAGATTTTCATTGATCACATCATTTTAAATACAAAAAGTCACTTTTACAAGGATTTCAATATTTTATATTTAAAAAATAAATAAAAAAACCCCTTAAAAAAACCCGCATTCCGCATTAGGTTTTGAAAAACTGAAGAGCTTTGAGACAAAAGATTTTTCAAATTTAGCCTAACATGCTCCAACTTGGGCAGAAACCGTCATTTCTAAATTTTAATTCGACAGAAAAACTTCTGCGCATGTACGTGTAAATCAATAGGGATTTAACTTTGACAAAAAAATGAAATATGAACTGCTGATACTTGAGGATTTAGCATACTTTTTTTAGTTATTTGAAGATGAAACTCAATCTTTGTAGGTTTAGCTTTGATGGTACATGATCAAATATCAAGTAGGGAATCTTTTTGCATCATTCTAATTGCTACATATTTGTGCAATAGCATCACAAATCTTCAAAAGTGTGTCGCATTCGAGATTAAATTGAACGCTACACTTGATTTTATGCACTCTGCAGGTTATTGCGGGGATGATATCTACTTCTAGTGTGTTTGAGGGAATTCACGGAGTACGGGATGGATACGGGTACCCGTTATACGCACATATAGAATGATCTGTGTCACGTAAGAGAAATTGCATGGGATAACTCATGCCTACTTTTAATAAAGTTCAATGATGTTTGTGTCCGGCTGAATTACTGAAAGTTATTTTTCTAAGGCGTGTACACTACTTTTTACCCCTGGGACTTAAGACGGGTGCCCACCGCAGTCTGAGATATAATCTTAATTAAGGGGTGGGACTTATATCGAGTATGGGACTATACATGCGTCAGTACGGTAATTGTTATATTCAAAAATGCAATAGCCTATATTAAGGATGCGCAGTCCTTATAAATGCCTAAAACATGGTAATTTTCTGAGGAGGTAATTTGAAATTTCAAGAAAAACCTGACATTTATAAGACAACTTTAATATTTTGGTTTAAAAATCAGTGATCCAATACACGACAGAGAACCTCGCAGTTTGTCTGTATTTCGCACGAGGCAGCACAGGGCCCTGGAAGGTTTTAAAATTACTGCGACAATGATTTGCATTCCATAATACAATGAAAATGTAATGTATATACAATTTTGCGAAGGTCAGTCGATATCTTTTCCATCAGTTGTGCTATGTTATTGGAGCAACATAGTCCAACAGCCTATACCACCATACTATGCAAACCCGAACTTAGGGAGTGTTCATAAATACTTTGGTGGGGTGGGGTGGATAATTATGGGGGTGAGTCCAAAAAGTTTTGATACTCTGCAAAGGGGGGGTCAAAAAAGTTTTGGAAAACCCCAACAGAGGGGGGTCAAAAAAGTTTAAAACACTTATTAGTTTCCAAAATTTTCTGGGGGCTTTGCCCCCAGGGGGCTTCGCCCTCAAACCCCTGTTTTACCTATGGACATTATTTATGGAAAGTTCATATATCAACGTAAAAATAGTTAATATTTTGGCACGCTATGCGCGCAGATATATGTCAACGGACCTATTTTTATGTACTAGCCCAGCTAAAAAAGAATGAAGGCCAAATTCATGTCAATAGCATGCAAACAACAATTGCGCGCGTATTGTATTTAAAGCCAGGATATGTAATTGGAGGGAGCATCCTAATTGGTTTCAAGAATAATAATAATAATAATAATAATGTATTTATATAGCGCCCAAAACATTGGTCCCTGGGCGCTTTACAAGCAAAAGGCCCCATCCAAAAGATAAAAAATACATTAAAAAAAGAATAATTATCATAAAAACTACCAATACACATCATAATATAAGTCAAGCAACTACCATGAATATCAAATGTAAAATATAAAGAACAATTATATAGCAGGACAAATGTACAAATATAGAATGTCATTAAAAATATGCATTGTTGTGACCGGCACAATTCCAAACGATAAAAAGTCAATATGATTAATGACGGCGAGAGAGCCTAAACTGAGGGGAGAGGTTCCAGAACGTCACCCTGCAGAGAACAGAGATCCGTGCATAAATATGTGAAGTTATTTAGGGATTAAAGACCATGGCGCACTAAACCAAAGATACCTGCAATCGAAGTAAGTGGGAGTTCTGATTCACTCTAGATTCTACATCAACCTGCCCTCCTAGATGTAATGCGTTCATCAAAATAGAATACGATACATGGTCAAATTCTGTAAAAAATCCCATAAAAGATATCATATCTGAACTTGATAACAATGAACGGGGGGAAGGGGCAAGAAAGTTTCAGGTGCAGGCAGTAAAGTAATACAGGGGGTCAAAAAAGTTTAAGGCATGGCGAGAGGGGAGGGGGGGGGGGGTCAAAAAAGTTTAAGGCATGGCGAGAGGGAGGGTCAAAAAAGTGTTGATATACCAAAAATAAAATTATCCAGCCCCCCCCACTAAAGTATTTATGAACGGTCCCTTACTGCCAGATGTATTTTAATTGGGCGATATCTATATCTTTCACATTGTAATGGTCAACTCCCATTCATAAAAGAATGCCCTAAAAGGGTGATCAATTCTAGTCTAAAAGGATTCAAACAAGTCCATTCAAAATAATGTATGTTGGATCACGCGGTAAGTAAACTTATATTGGGTCATTAATATTTTCTAATAGCGTAGGTCAGGCTTGGATGGTCTCAACATTCTCTAAACGGACTTGACAAGCCTTCTCACTAGGAGGTGTCACTACTTTGAGCATTTTTTAACACTAAAATGGAAAGATTACAATTGAACCATCCATTTTCACCAAGATGAGCTCTATGGTGTATCAAAATGTATGGTGTGCTTTGTGTACACTTCATGTCCACCAGTTTATAACCCATTTTCTATGCACACCTTTCAATATGACAGAATACCCCTGAATGTAGAATTGTAATTGGTGCTGCAAGTTTTAGTCCAAACATTTTGCTGGTTCCCAGCCATGTTTTAGGTATTCATGAGCATAAAAACAGATCCCTGTCACAATAATTATACGTGCTTACATTTTGTAAAATGATTTAAAAATAATGATTTGTTGGAGATGATTTTTGCAAGCAAGGATATCCCATAGCGCTATAAAAGCGATAATGAGCTCATGAATATTAATGAGGTGAGAATTGCATGGGATTTCCCCATAGAGAAAATAGCAACCTCGGAAACTTGTTTATTGCATGTGTAATTTACTGTGTTGAATGAAAAAGAAAGAAAGAGGGAAAATTGATATTTTGTAAAGGGGCAGAAACTAAAGCACCGGAGGGGAAAAATAACATTTCAAAACTATATAACTCTGTAGGTGAGAAATATGCCAAAAATGAAACCGGCTGGTAGAAAAGTTGTCTTGGAATTCGCATTATTACAAACGTTTCAATGGGGAAATTATGTGTGCTGCTTCCTTATCAACCAAGTAATTACTGGTCCGTAAAGTTTATGAAAAACTAGAAGGCCCTCATTGTTATCAGAAAGTTGTCACTATTAAAGCTTGAATTGATCAATAGAGGGCAGTATTGCATGCTCTAAAGATCTAAAGACAGAAGAGGATGCAATTTACAATGTAATTTTACTAGATTTTATTTTGACTAGATTTAGGGAATTGTACGAAGTCAATCTGTAACTGACTGTAGAGGGCAGTATCAGGAAATGCTAACACAGAGAATTTTAATAGATTTCGAGATTTGAACAATTTCAATTTGTGACTCGCTATAGAGGGCAGTAAACTTCATTTGATCACAACTAGCAGGGGTGCAAGACATAGATTTGGAATTGCAACTAAATTTGGGGAAAACACCTGTATAGAGGGCAGTATATTACATTATATTACAGGCACAAAGAAAGAGAACAAGGAAATGAATTCTATATCTCTGGCCTTTAAGGCACCCTAACCCTGTATTTTTTTTCCACACCTATAGCTGTTAATGTTTCAATAACTTCAGGTGAATTTAGAAAGACAAAATATACTGGCATAACTTATTCAAAAAAAAGAGAGGTATATGTAGATACTTGCTTAACTCACAAATTTTGACATGGTCTAATCAATGAATTTCTAGTACAGGGATACTTATGTGCGCCAAGTCGTTTGAAGCTATGTGTGTTTCGAACCAAGATAAAGAACGTGTAGTATTTAGCCCTGTCATGAAATAACTCAATAACAAGTCATCAATAAATATTCACTCTCGTTCCCTGAACGATTGCATCTATTAGTATCGATCTGAACAATATGCACACATTATCCATTGTGCGCGTGGGTTCGAGTTTAGTTCTATAACAACACTGGGTGGAGAAGTTATGTACAATTATCACACATATAGTAAAATCAATCGGACACGGTGAATGTATGTGATAATTTAATATGTTGAAATTGTTAGAAGTATTTACACTTTCACCGTGCCATCTCGTTTTTAACGTTAGTTTTGTGTCACAACAGCCACAAGGGCCATGTTGTTGTCGCAAGAGACTACCAATGCCCATACTAATCACCGCTCTATTCAAACACGCCATGTCATACAGGTGCTATGAAACACACATAGTATCAGTTCTTATTCGACATTTCAATAGAGATCATAATCCCTGTACTAGAAAATCTTTGGTCTAATTAAGGCCTACCGTTTTGGGTAGGTGACAGGGCTATCAAATCACCAATACTACAACATTTTGGGCCTAAAGGTAAAACAATCTTAAATGGCTGCTACACTCGTCTCCTAAGAAAGGCGCTATATGTTTCAAGGCAATCGCATACCACCAATAAAGATTTGTATGGGAAACTATTGCCGATCTCTGTGAGGCTACAGTCGAGGAGACTAAAACTTGCCGGACACTGTTTTCGGAGAAATGACGAAGCAGCAGCCAAAGTTCTCTTGTAGCAACCCAAACATGGAAAGAGATCCAAAGGACAACCCAGAAAAGACTACATCAGGATTCTAACAGAGGACACCGGCTTAAGTGGATAAGGCCAACAAAAAAAAAAGGTTTGTCTCAGATGACATGAGAGACTGAAAATCTAATGCGGCTGCGGATTTTTTTTGATTTTTTTTCTTCAATTTAGACCTGATCGTCATTTGTTTGGTCAAAAAAGTTGAATTTTGCAAGATTTTTTTGAGAAAATTGAAAAAGAAAAAAAATTGAAGAAGAAAAAAAATTGGAAAAAAATTGGGAAAAAAAAAGAAAATTGGAAAAAAACAACAAAAACCACCAACAAAAAAAGCTAACGCGGGCGGTTTCGGGAATGCGCGCGGGTCATCTGAGACAAACCATTTTTTTTTTTGGCCTAAGATCTGAAAAATTGCATGAATAATAGAGCAGTGTGGTAGGCCATCACAAAAGTCCGACCTTTTGAGTTGCCATAAACATAAGCAAGGGTAAAACAATGTAGACATAAGCCCAACAAGGCATCATGAAGGAAGGTTTGGTATTTTAAATAAGTATTAATTAACCTACTTTTATATCAACCTAATTTTTTTTAAACTCTTTTCAGAGCCACAATTTCGCAGGTAGGAAAGGGGCACCTACTCTCAAATCATTGGAGGTGGGGGCAGCCCAAATGATGATAATATAATATAGAGAAGTGGCAATCTCTATGTTGCGCTTAAATAATAATTTGGTCCTGTGAAGAAGTCAGAGCTAATCCTGACGAAAGGTTGACAGTTTTAAACTTTTCTGACGGCGAACTGTTAAACTCTAAACCAATATCTAAAGTCACATTGGTGTTTTTTTGGAAGACACTCTGTAGTTACCAATCAGCAAACAAGATATTTCATAAGATTTTTGCTAAAAATGACATACAATGGAAAACTTGCGACGACGTATGTATGAATGGGTGCTAGTTGTTATACACCACAATAAAATAACTTGATATAAAGCCAAATAACCTAATTAAATTCCTTGAATTCAGTCCAAGTTCTAGACTTATTTTGTAAAAGGAATCAGTCCAAGTTCTAGACTAGTTTTGTAATCCATTATTGCATTATTAGATTAGTCAGGCAGAATGAAAATGCACAATAGCATTTGAAACTACTGAAATTGAGATAATATCATGAAAGTGCAGATCTTCAAGTCATTATAGGTCAAGTCCCTGGTCTTCTCAAGACAAGATAGGTCAAGTCCCTGGCCTCCTCATGACAAGATAGGTCAAGTCCCTGGTCTCCTCAAGACAAGATAGGTCAAGTCCCTGGTCTCCTCAAGACAAGATAGGTCAAGTCCCTGGTCTCCTCAAGACAAGATAGGTCAAGTCCCTGGTCTCCTCAAGACAAGATAGGTCAAGTCCCTGGTCTCCTAAAGACAAGATAGGTCAAGTCCCTGGTCTCCTCAAGACAAGATAGGTCAAGTCCCTGGTCTCCTTAAGACAAGATAGGTCAAGTCCCTGGTCTCCTCAAGACAAGATAGGTCAAGTCCCTGGTCTCCTAAAGACAAGATAGGTCAAGTCCCTGGTCTCCTCAAGACAAGATAGGTCAAGTCCCTGGTCTCCTCAAGACAAGATAGGTCAAGTCCCTGGTCTCCTCAAGACAAGATAGGTCAAGTCCCTGGTCTCCTCAAGACAAGATAGGTCAAGTCCCTGGTCTCCTCAAGACAAGATAGGTCAAGTCCCTGGTCTCCTAAAGACAAGATAGGTCAAGTCCCTGGTCTCCTCAAGACAAGATAGGTCAAGTCCCTGGTCTCCTTAAGACAAGATAGGTCAAGTCCCTGGTCTCCTCAAGACAAGATAGGTCAAGTCCCTGGTCTCCTAAAGACAAGATAGGTCAAGTCCCTGGTCTCCTCAAGACAAGATAGGTCAAGTCCCTGGTATCCTCAAGACAAAGATAGGTCAAGTCCCTGGTCTCCTCAAGACAAGATAGGTCAAGTCCCTGGTCTCCTCAAGTCATGATAGGTCAAGTCCCTTGTCTCCTCAAGTCATAATAGGTCAAGTCCCTGGTCTCCTTAAGACAAGATAGGTCAAGTCCCTGGTCTCCTCAAGACAAGATAGGTCAAGTCCCTGGTCTCCTAAAGACAAGATAGGTCAAGTCCCTGGTCTCCTCAAGACAAGATAGGTCAAGTCCCTGGTCTCCTCAAGTCAAGCCCCAGTAGCTACGCAACTGTCCTTAAGTCTCCCTAAGTCTAGGTTTTCATAGGGAAATAAATGCACCTTTCCTGGTATAAATCATTCTGGAACACCCTGTATTTTTGACAAGTCATTGACTCAAATCATAACAATGGTGGAGAGCATGGGCTATTGTCATGTGCATGACTGGATTTGTATTCAAATAATGAAAGTTAATCCTTACATTGGCCTAATGCTATGTCTATTATCGAAATATGCAATGTCATGGTGGAATTGACTCCTTACAAGTGAAGTATAGCATATTGCAAGTATGTGACACTTATTCTATACCTTAATGCTAATGTGTAATTTGTGTAAAGGTTGTTGAACGTTTAATTTGTTTCACTTTTTCGGCAATCTTCAACCTTTAATATACACACACAAAATCCCCCCCCCCCCCCAACACCAAAACAAATAAATGAATAAATAAATTGAAAATATATAAATTAATTGAATATATATAAAATTAAAAAATTAAAAAATTAAAAAATTAAAAAATTAAAAAAATTAAAAATAAATATATCATGTATCGACATTATGCTAATAGGTAGACTACCTTTGAATAGAGTGCTCAATTCAGCAAATAAGCATAATAAAAATTCAAAGTAAATTAGACCTTGTCGTCAGACGACAAGATGATTGCGAAAGAATGAAACTCAGAGTTACGACTTCTATTCCATAAGGTCTATTACTGAATTTTTTAAATAAATAAATAAAATAAATAAATAAATAAATAAATAAATAAATAAATAAATAAATAAATAAATAAATAAATAAATAAATAAATAAATAAATAAATAAATAAATAAATAAATAAATAAATAAAATAAATAAATAATCAAATAATCAAATAAGTAATCAAATAACCAAAATAATCTGTGCCAAGTTTAGAATATCACTTTTAAACTTCATATCCTTGTATGACGTTCGCATTTGTGTAACAACAGCCATGAACTTTGGGAAAGATCGGTCATCATGACACGCATGAGAGGTAGACATGCCCAAAAATCACAAAGCAAATTATAAATAGTAAGTCAACGCTTTAAAGTTCACATTTCGGGTAATTACTCACTCCCAATTATTTTCAACAATTTTGAACTCATGCTGGATAGTTGCCAAAAATGTGCTTTGTTTTGTGTTTTTTGTTTTTATTCCTGCCAAGTTTTGATTTTTCTATTCATAGTGAAATTGTTGTTAAATTGCGATCAACAATTTTTTAATCCCCTCACTCAACGATGCAATTTTCCCCCTGGGCTTGGGTTTGTTTGTTTCTATTCCTGCTGAGTTTTGATGATTTTAATTTCTGAAAACAATTTTCATAATGTTAAGGATTTTATTTAACCGACAAATAAGATATGTGATGCTATCTGTGAAAACCCGCCACATGGTGGTATTTTTCATATTGGAGATATTTATATCATAAGAAAGCTGAAACTGCGCTGATTACAGAACTGTTTCGATTATTTTTCTACGATCACTACAAAACAAGAAATCATGAAAATAGGCCAAAAAAGATGCATAGTTCAATAGATTACGGTTAATAAGAAAAGTTTTTGAAGGTGAAATTTAAAAAAAGATGATGACATAAAAGTATTGGACATTGATTTTCTAAAGAAATCTTTAAAAAAAGAGAATTTAAACAATTTGTTAAAAAAAATTTAAACATTTTACCCATAATCACTAGTTCACATTTTGAGACATCTAACGGGTTTTCACATATCGCATCACATATGTAACCTGCTCCCACAAAATGGGCGTAAAGTTGAGGCGAAGATGTTGCTGAATTGAGGCAACGTAGCATGTTATTGATTTGCTGAATCAACGATAAGAATAGATCTAGGTAAACTAAGTGTAAGTTAACACTTTCCATCCATGCGGCAATTATTTTTAACCATTATACATAACAGATTTTTCAGAAACCTTTTCCAGCTTTCAAAGTCTCTCTCAAGTAAATACTAAATATGGTGATGAAATTCAATAATTTTGACATTTTTAAAACATTTTGTGAAATTTTGAAATGTCGTCTGCAGGCGCCTGCCGTGTTGAAAGTGTTAACATCTTGCCCCATAATTGTTCTCTTGCCTCAACCCCTGACCCCAAGATGGCTTGTTCTGGAAAGGAAAAATGGAAACTTGTATTAAATTACACATTTCCTTCACCTTTTTCATCACCGGTGAAATCTACCCAAAGGAACCCAGGATTTTGCTCCGTAAGACTTTTTTCTTTTTGTTGATGCCGGCACACCAACTATTTATTTGCATTTGTCATACAGGAAACAATAATATATATGAACATTTATTTTTAATATTCTCTATATAATAAAGTACAGTATTTAATTATTGTCTTTCCACCTTTTATATAAACCCCATTTTTTATTGTGTTTATATAATCTTCCCTTTCCAATGGCAATATGATTTTCAACTTGGAACATAAAATGAACTAAGCCCTTAAATACTTCAAAAATCGGCTGTAAACCTGCACATCTTTTTCTGTATACATACAGTTTCTTCAATAATATAATATAATTTAGTAAATGGTCCGGATCAAAAATATTGTATCCAAACATTATTGAAAATGTTGTTAAGCTGAAATCAATTCCAAAAATGATATTTAAAAAGATCTCAACACTAGTCCAAAAACGTTTAACATGTTCACACTCGTAAAACAAATGAATTAAACTTTCAACTTTCCCATTACAAAACATACAATTTGGTGAATCAATTAAAGAATTTATTCGTTGGCAACCGTCTATGTAACAACAAAAATTGAAATGATCTGGTAGGAATATCCAATGCACATTTTAATGCAATCGTAAAAAAGATAAGGCCACATTTCTTCATTAACTTGAATATCATTTTCCCACTTTTTGAATTGTTTTTTAGGGACGTTCGCACTTTTTCTTAATTATAACATCATACATATGCCATTTGAACAATTCTCTTAGCTTGAAATAATTTATCATTTACAGTATTTGTATCATTTAACAAACATACATTATTTGTATACATAATTTTTTTCTAATTTTTAGGAATTGCCCTAATTTACCCATGGTAGTGTAAAATATTGCAATTAATATCATATTTAGTTTTGAAATTCTCGAAAGATAAAACAAATCTTTTTCATACCTCACATTTTTTTTAGCCATTGTCTATTATACATAACAGCTTTATTACCAACTTTTATAAACAAATTATTCCATATTCCTTGATTTGCACAGGCACGAGCAGAATCGGGTTCTGAAAATGAATGAAAGTACCATGCTTCTAAAATATTTCTTAAAAATAAAGGAACATTCTGACTTTTAATCCATTTTAAAATAAAATTGGAATTCCAAATATAATTTCCTCCAAACTTTTCAAGTTCAGATAAAGTATTTTTCTTCCAAAAACCTTCATTTTTATCATCGTTTAACCTTTTTATCCATGAAATTTGTAAAGCATGGCAAAAAGATTCATAATCAGTCATTTTTAATATGAGTTATATATAGTATGTTTCTTTTGATTGATCTTGTCTTGATTGGCTCTGTAAGACACGATAAAGAGATATTGAAAATTAAATTCTTACCATTATTTGTGTATCCATGCAAACAAATATATTCCATTATGGCTGTTGTAAGACCGTGATGGTGCTGGACCAAATGTTGAACCATAGCGAAAGTACATGATCATCCTGGTGTAGTTCTGCATATAATCTACTGACAGGAAACTGCTAATCCGACAAGTATCAGTGATAGCTTAATCTCTGAGCTGCTAATCCAATAAGTTTCACTGATAGCATAATCGCTAGGGTGTTAATCCAACAAGTCTTAGCAATGGCCTAATCTCTAGGGTGTTAATCCAACAAGTCTTACTGATGGCCTAATCGCTAGGGTGTTAATCCAACAAGTCTTAGCAATGGCCTAATCTCTAGGGTGTTAATCCAACAAGTCTTACTGATGGCCTAATCGCTAGGGTGTTAATCCAACAAGTCTTGGTGATGACCTAATCTGTAGGGTGTTAATCCAACAAGTCTTAGTGATGGCCTAATCGCTAGGGTGTTAATCCAACAAGTCTTGGTGATGACCTAATCTCCAGGCTGTTAATCCAACAAGTCTTGGTGATGGCCTAATCTCTAGGGTGTTAATCCAACAAGTCTTGGTGATGGCCTAATCTCTGAGCTGCTTATCCAACAAGTCTCGCTGATAGCATAATCTCCAGGCTGCTAATCCTAGTATCAGAGTCATACTTGCTGGGCTGCTTGCTAATTGTACAAGTCAGAGATGGCATAATATTTAAGTCCCTAACCCAATGAGTCTCAAGAAAAGCAAACTCCGCAGGCTGCTCATCCACGATGTCTCACAGACAGCATCAAGCACTATAATCCCTATCTTTGTCATTGTCAAGATACCTTTGATAAAAGTGGCTATGATTACAGACATTGTGCCGGTGCCGGTGCCATGTGCCAAATTGTATGAATACCCAAACGCCCACATACCAAATTGTATGCAAAGAAAATCACACAATTCTTTTGGTAAGAAAATGTTTGAAGTTACTGACCATTTGCGAGGATATGCTGATGACACACAGATCTAATCAATAGCATATAATTATGGTAGGCGTCCATAATTTGTTGACTCACATGCTTTCATAAAATGCTTAAAGATCATGGTGCTACTAAGAATTTCACTTTTCATTATATTTAAACCAAGCAACAACCGGCTGTAATATAGATACCTTACTGTTTACATCATCAGGCGCTAAATAAGTTCCAAGTAATATTATTATTATTATATACCATTTTCTGATGCCCAAATACCTCCCATTGGCAAGGAGTCAAGTATGCAACGATGAAGACAAATCAAATGAAGTCTTACATAGATTTGTAGGTCAAAGATTCAATCACAGGTCTTGTGATATCAGTATAAACCAACACAGTTCATTATCACACAAATATTGGCAACATCCCAATGTTATATCGGTTATATAAAATAAAGTTTGTACCCGATGATGCACACCCACATACATTTTTCATGGCAAACCGGTAGGCGCTTGTTATCACGACTGGATATTGTTGGCAGTCAAATATCCTGCGCTACACATCATGAAGGATGGCTACCTGCCAATCAGACGACACCACGCTAGCATGAAGCCAAGTCTGTTTTAAGCAATTTATCCCTAGCATGAAGCCAAGTCTGTTTTAAGCAATTTATCTCAGCCAATCACATCTGGCTATTTTTACCAGTCAAATTTCCCGCGAAACACAAAATGACGATTTTGGGTACCAGTCACCTGACACCCCAATAGCATGAAGCAGAGGCGTTTTCAAACACTTTATCGCAGCCAGTCAGCAATCACGAAATAAAGCTTATTATAGTCATATGCAGGCAAATTTTTAGACCCTCCTCAGGTCTTCTTGAGACAGTCCTCCGAACTCTCCATAAATCCTTCCATCTCTAATCCTTAATATTCCATAGTAGTATTCTATACAAAGAATTTTCAAGTATACACCACACTTAATTTATGACTAGAAATGCCACGGCACACTGATTGCCGAGTTGCCATAAGGCTTGACGTCCAAGGTAGCCCAATTATACATGTGCATTCATGTAGACAACAGAATTTGTTTGTTCTGCACAGAACCGTAAAAGAGTTGTCTACTTTCAAATTAAATAGCTCTTTACCAGATTTGTTTTTGGTCGATTTTTAAAACTTTTGTTTGTTTTGTATAGATTATAAGCCAACTATTTCCTAGGGGGAGGGGGAGGGGTTATCATTTCCAAATGTGTGTGAGTAAAGTAGTTCCAAATAAACTGAAAAGCATTGGTAATCTTTCTTGAGATCCCCCCATCTAACACTATTTAATAATGACCACCTGCTCGTTTTTTCGTGATTTTCAAACTATTTTTTTGCAATAGATTGAAGGTGAGTGTTGAGGTAGCAATAGCATAAAGGAAATTATTGACCATTAGTTCCTGAAAGGTTTATTCAGTGATGTCTTATTGGCTGCGCTAGGCGTTAATGAGATTTGGTTCATAGAGTAGCGCACTCTATAACAGTTACGACACGCAATTAAGCAATCAATGAAGCGAAAACTGTATGAATATTCATGATATTCATCAACTCACGCCCGGTATTGTATAATAGTTTTGTATGCATTTAAATTATTAATCAAATATCATTCAGCGCTGTGGCCTAATGGGTTGGCGCACTCACTTTAATGCATTCGCAATGGCGGAGGTTCGAATCCCATTCTTGCTGAATTTTTGAGATATAAATATAATATTTTATGAATTTTGTCCATCAATGTTTTCCGTATTTTTGTGATATTTCGATCAAATGACCGCATTTCAAATCCCTTTCTATTCCAAAGCTTTAATTTATCTCCTGCTTTTTTGCCTAGAAAGGGTTACTGTAAAAGCTGAAATATTCGCGTTGGTTTTATTTTCGCGCTTTTCGCGCAAACTCTTTTTCCGCAAAAATTATAACACACGAAAATATTGTTTTCAACATTCATGCAGTGCATCCAGACGGTCGCCCGCGAAAAAAACAATTTGCGAAATGTCTTTGATATCAAAATCAGCGAAAATATGTGTACGCGAAAATATCAGCTTTTACAGTAATCGATCATCCTGCCCATCTCCCATCACTCTATTTCAATTACGCCCTTGGATTCCATTTTTGCATCAAGGTAATTCGTGATCACATTAGAAACCACTTAATTTAGGCAAATCTGTCTAACATCCTCTGGTTACTTTGGCAATGCTAGAGCGCCACCTAGACCAGTTGCAACAAGTTATTCACGTCAAGGAAATCTGGGTTTTCATGGGGAAGATACTTCTCCCGTAATTCTAGACTCCCTGGCTGCGCCCTCAATTTTGATACAAACTGGGTTTTGTACATTTTTCCCAATTGTATTACATGTATGAACTTACACTTGTAAGGATTAAGGAAAATCAGCCCTCTTTGTACAACAAAACATAAATTTAAATATTCTGACCTACGGCAGACCAGAATTTCACACTAGTAGTTGGGGAGAATAGGTGGTTTTTTTCAGGTCCCAGTCCGAGGCTGTCACAGAGAGTTATATACCAAAATGTTCTTCCAAGATGTTTGAAGCTGGTAAAATGTAAACCTAAGTGGACATCCTTGCCAACTTTGGTGGTTGATTGACCTTGATTTTGATTTAGGGTAGAAGATCACATGTGTTTCAAAACCATGTATGCTCCCCAGCTATAATAAACCTCTATAGAGTGACCGTTGTTTACATCCAATGTTTATTAACAAACGCAACGAGCGAAGGGACTGGACTGTCGATACACGCTTGAGGGAACAGCATATGACCACAACACTGTCCGCTATGCCGTATTGCCCTTTATAATGCTTTGGCGCGAGTTTTAAAAGCACGGGTCCTAAACAAAACATGATGCGCGCGCAAACTGCCGGGCAAAGAACAATAGCAACTAGCCACGTTTTGCCCGGTGTGACGTCACCTGTCACCCCATCTATAAACAGTCACAATATAATACACTTTATGCTGTAAAACATAGAGTGTGAAGGGTATTGCATAATTATTCTGTTGAATTAAAAGATGCTGTCTTCTGAAAAATGTTCTTAACTGATCCAGTATCTATGGATCTTAGTTGAGCCATCTTCTGACAGAAGATTACTTGTTGTTGACTCATCTACTAAAGGTATATAGTGTGTTGATTGTGAGCATGCCATGTAGAACTCTTGAAGGGCGTTTTTCTGAATGAAGACAACGTAAATATATTTACCCATCTTTTAAAGATAGCATCTAATAAGTTGAACGAACATCTGATAGCTATGTGTGTATTCAATCTGTTTTCAATGTGATTTGATAATGTCTTTAAGGTGTACCTTAATTGAAAATAACGATTGTTTAGTAAAGTGGTTTTTGAAAATTGGTCGAAACATTTATGTTCCAAAAGGGATCAACTCCACTAGTTTCCGAAAAATAAAGAATGACATAGGAAATACAGTGAAAAATGAAATCAAACCTGTTTTTAAGCTTACATGTATAATATCTTTCACATGGCAGAAAATTCGCATAATCAAAGAAGCGCAACATCCTTAATTTAAAAAACGTTGCTTTTCTCCTATTTCACTTATGGAGTTGATTCCTTTTGGAACATAGCTCTTCATATGTGGTAATGTACAAAAGTAATGGAATTATCGGTAGGCCCCGGAGGATCCCGCGATTTTTTTAGGCCAAAACCGAGAGGCGAGTTTACTAAAACCGCGATTCACGGGATTTGCAACCAAAACCAAGAAAAGCCGCGAAAATAAACCAAATGCGAGAAACCGCGACCAAAAAATCACCCCCAAATATCACCTCTTTAAAAAGTAAATAAGCTTACTTTATAGTCAATTTTTCTTCTCTGCAAGAAAATATATTGATTTCCAAATTTATCCCTGGCAGAGGGGTTTCTTAATTTGCGTAATATTCCAATTAATGTCCTCCGTTTTGACATTTTTTTTACGGAAGAAATATTTGTTTTGAACACGCGCCGCCATCTTGAGTAAATCCCCCAGTGGCTTCCAGTCGATCCTAAAAATTACCATACGTTACATTGATTAACAAAATGTAGAGGGCGGCAGAGTCTTAGTCATGAAACCCGTTTCCAGCAACCTAGGCGGCATCATTAATCATTATGCATTACGTCAGAACACGTGCGATCTCAAATTAATGAAACCAATTTTACGGCGCGGCGTAACATTGGGAAAATAACATACGGGAACCAGACATTGTTTACATATAAAAGGTATTTTCCGGGGGGATTTTCCCAACTAAGTTTGCATTGGTATGATTGGTACGATAGATCAAAATTTAACATGACATTTCAAGATTTTCTTTGACTAATTACGGTCGATTTTTGTGTAGAAATTCGAAATTTTGTTTTTTGAGGAAAAAACCAATGAGGAAAAAACCAACAATTCCGCGAAATCTCGGCATACTTTTAGAAAACCGAGGCAAATGGTAAAACCCGAGAATCACGGAGAGAAAACCGCGATCGCGGGATCCTCTAGGGCTTAGCGATCGGACACAATGGTTTCTGGGAAGACACTGATATTGTCTCTTGCTTCAACCCACTACTTGACGACACCCAATGGGCCTTGGCTTAAGCCTGCCAAAGAAACCACATTGGGCTACAGAAATAGTAGTTGGCAATACCTCTAGACTGGAACCAAGTCCTTCTAAAGAAAACTTATATAACATAATTAACCCTAACCCAACCAGCCTGTTTTTTAACAAAAACAAGGATTTGGGAAGTTTGAACAAATAAAGTGCCCCTCCCCGACTGGGAATCGATCCAGGGACCCTCCGCACATCAACATCCGGCCTGCATAGGCAAGCCACGGCTACCAGCTTCACGTTCGCGCAGTATATTGCGTTCACTAGTCTATGTAGGCTCGACTGATTACATCATGGAAACCGTCCATGCATGCGCTGGGTCGTGGTATTTCGTGGTATTTGGTAGTGTTAGGGTTTTAAAGAGCCCTCATATCCCATAATTGTAGGACAAAATGACCGATAGGCTGATTCACTTGATTTGTTAAAAGGAGAGGTCCCGCAAGCATAACATTATGCATTATATGTTAGACAAATAATTATCGAGCCCAAATCGTGTAGTTATATAGAACAAAACAGCATACTTATGACAAAAACGAATAATAACTACCATCTCTCAACATGCAATTTTTAAAATTGGTGTCGCTGACGTCATGTTTAATAGTGCTCATATTTTCCCCACATGCATTCTTGTATGAATGTGTGAGTTAGTGCAAAATAAAGATGACTTTACTGTTCATGATCTGATTTTAATTTTGGCCCAAAATATGCGAAGGAGGGACCTCATTTGCATAATTTTTGCGAAAGCCTGCGAAAACCTTGTTTACACGTTTTAAGTGGAATACAAGATGAGTCAACCCATTCATGTGAAGTATTCTCTGAACATTCAGAAATGCCACAACCTTTTCTTGGCGATGCACCTGCTGGTAGCAAAACCCCCTGAGAACTTCTGGCCGATTGGTTAAAAAGATGGATACATCATTTATTGAACCAATGAGAGACATTGTTAGAATAATTGTATCCCTGATAAAGATGGGAGTGAAACATTTTACAAGCTGCATTTGAATTGGCTATTCATATGAGTACATCTTGTAATAAACCAATCAGAACCACTGTAGGATAGACAGGTAGACCCCAGGGGGTTAATAGAAAAATGTGGTCATTTTGACTATGAGGATGGCATTAACTATTCACCAAACTTAAAAAACAGCATCACAAAGCGTGTCGGGCTGTGCATTTCCAAATACTAAGCTATGAACTTCCTTTGGTCAAGGATACAGGGGCATGTTGTTGATCAAGCCGACACTAAATACTTATGAGGGGCAAGGTTGGTTTTCACATACTTTAACACTTTCCACCCACGCGGCTATTAGTTTTACCATATATACAAAACAAATTTGTCTTCTTCAGAAACATTTCCCAACTTTTAAAGTCAGTCTCAAGGATTACTGAACCGATACTAGACATATTAGTACTTATATTAATGCATTTCTCATGGTGATTCCAAATATGGTGATGAAATTCACTAATTTTGACATTTTTGAAACATTTTGTGAAATTTTGGAACTGTCGTCTGCCGCGTGGACAGTGGTAACTAAGGTCAAATGCCTGTGTGAAATCAACCGCATTCTGTATAATAAAATACCTTACTTGTCTTTGTCTAAGTAGTTTTATATTCAATGGTGCTATTCATTTCATAACGGTAAGTAACGTCATTGTGCATGAACTGTACAAATTAAAGCTAAATCTATCAGACACAGTAACTGACACATTTGTACTTATCAATTCATTAAACAAAATCGCAAATCAATTCCATTTACAAACTGGAAAACAGCCATTTTATTGAAAAAGGCATATCTCCTCATCACAATTTCTAATATGTGACGTGTTCTACCGAAACCAGACACAATTGGGCAAGATATCAAAATTGAGTTAGTAATTGATTATTGAAGTAGAGATCTTCAGCTTTACAGTGGTACCTCTCTTTTTGTAATCGGACTTCCAAAACGGAGTTACATCATTTTCAAGTTCGTCTTTTACGGTCTTTATGAAAACTCCAAACTGAGATATCGCCCTTTTAAGTTACTAGAACTAGGCTTTTTACTAGAACTAGGCTTTTTTCAAATCACCGAAACATACATTTAGGATGATTTTTAAATCTGAATCTTTCACAATATTGTTATAAACACTCTGAAATTTAATTATTTGCCATAAACTCAAATTCCTCCAAAAATCACCCCCAATTATGTTTTGGGCTATTTCTCAGTTTGGAGCTCTGCCCAATTCCGTCTGGTTTTGGTAGAACACCTCACATATGTGACGTGATCTGTGAAAACCTGTTGGATGTCGCCAGATGTGAACTAGGGATTATGGGTAAAAAAAAAGAAATTAAAGATTTTTCTGAAAAGAAAATTCATTTCCAATACTTTCATGAAATTTCACCTTCAAAAACTTACTTAAGTCACTTTTCTAATTAACTTTATAATGATATTCTATTGAGCTATGTATCTTTTGGCCTGTTTTCATGATTTCTTGTTTAGTAGCTTTATGACATCACAATCATCATTCGCTCAATTTTTTTTTTATAGTGATCGAAACAGTTCTGATATCACTCAAATCAGGACAGTTTCAGCTTTCTTAGGATATAAATATCTCACAAATACCACCATGTGGCGGGATTTCACAGATCGCATCACATGACATTTAAAATTCCATTGGAAGACATGATACTAATAAAGATTCATAACAGAAAAGTATGGTGGTATAGGCTGTCCTGGGTCCTATTCTGATTCATCTGAATAAACATTAAAAAAACTGAAAAAGAGCATGAAATCTGGCTAAAAACAGGCTGAAATTAAAAGAAAGTGTGGAAATTTGGACCAGAAAAAAAATGAATTCAGTTTTTAAACTGAAAATGCTCATGCCTGCATCCTGTATATTCTCACAGATAATATATACACTACCGGTCTAAACTCCTTGCGCAGTGATTATATTCTAGAAAATCCTTCTTCTATGAACATACTATTGAATAGTTTCACTATTAACGATGTTGCATGTGTTCATTATATAGTTCTTCTTCATAGATTCATCTTTGTTGCATGTTACGATCATCACATTTCATACAAAACTCAATAAATCGAGACAAGTCAAAATCTACACAGTAAAATCCCATAGACATTTGCCTCATTAATATTCATGAGCTCATTACCGCTATTATTGCGCTATGGGAACATTATCTCTCATCTACACCTTCTCTGAAAAATTCAGTTTTTTAATAATTAATTGTTATATTCACAAATGCAATATCCTATTTAAGGATGCACAGTCCTTATAAATGCCTAAAACATGGTAATTTTCTGAGGAGGTAATTTGAATTTTCAATAAAAACCTGACATTTAAAAGACAATTTAAATATTTTAGTTTAAAAATCAGTGATCCAATACACGACAGAGAACCTCGCAGTTTGTCTGTATTTCGTACGAGGCAGCACAGGGCCCTGGCAGCTTTTACAATTACCGCGACAATTATTTGCATTCCATAATACAATGAATAAGTAATGTACAATTTTGCGGAAGGTCAGTCGATATCTTTTCCATCAGTTGTTTTATGTTATTGGAGCAACATAGCCCAACAGCCTATACCACCATACTATGCAAACCCGAACTTACTTCCAGATGTGTTTTAATTGGGCGATATCTCTATCTTTCACATTGTAATGGTCAACTCCCATTCATAAAAGAATGCGCTAAAAGGGTGATCGATTCTAGTCTAACAAAGGATTCGAACAAGTCCATTCAAAATAATGTATGTTGGATCACGCGGTTTAACTAAACTTATATTTGGTGATTAATATTTTCTAATAGCGTAGGTCAGGCTTGGATGGTCTCAAAATACTCTAAACGGACTTGACAAGCCGTCTTGCTAGGGGGTGTCACTACTTGAGCATTTTTCTAACTCAAAAATGAGAAGATTACAATTTAACCAGCCATTTTCACTAAGATGAGCTTAATGGTGTATAAAAAAAGTATGGTGTGCTTTGTGTACACTTCATGTCCACCAGTTTAATGTGTTTATAACCCATGTTCTATGCACAAATTTCAATATGACAGAATACCCCTGAATGTAAAATTGTATTGTTGCTGCAAGTTTTAGTGGGAATATTTTGCTGATTCCCAGTACGCGACAGGTATCATTCGACAACCAAAACTTTGCTGCAAGCTTTAGTGGGAACATTTTGCTGATTCCCAGTACGCGACAGGTATCATTCTACAACCAAAACTTTAATAAAGGTTTGTCACGTTAGTGTCAGCTTTTTTGGGAAATTCCATTAACCTTGTCAAAACATGAGCCATGTTTTAGGTATTAATGAGCATTACAGATCCCTGTCATAATAATTATATGTGCTTACATTTTATAAAATAATGTGGGCTCATGAATATTAATGAGGCAAGAATTGCATGGGATTTCCCCATAGAGAAAATAGCGACCTCAGAAAGATATTTATTTTGAAAAATGTGTAGGCTACAAGGTCAAGGAAACTAAGAAAGATGAATTTATGAATGATAAGATACAGGGTGACCCAGAAAATGTTGAACCAAAAATCACAAACTTAAAAAAATTAAATTAAAAATTAAAATAAATAAATATGGCATTCTGTTTTCAACAGTTATGTAAACAATTTATTCAGCTTTCTGGAGAACTTTAGATCATGTAAATTGGCCTTACCAAACTAAAGATATACTTGATTGTGTGACAGGGGGTGTTTTCGCCCTTTTGTAAAAGTGAAAAATTGTAAACTTGGTTCAGATATGAAACTTAATTCTGTTCCAAGTACGGTGAGTTAAGTAATCTTTTCTTTTGATCTGTATTTATCAAATTAACATTTTCAAATGAAGTCAAGGGGACTTCAGTTTTTGTTTTCAAAGTCTCTTATATAATAATAATATTGATTTACATAATAAATGAATATTGATGAGATACTGTACGGAAAGAAATGGTTTCAAACAGGCACTTGTTCTGCTCATGTAGCATGAAACCATTTTTTTTGCACTTGACTTACACTACAAAACAACACTTCTTACAAAATTACACGTATTTTAAGTTTCGTGTGGCCTATTTTTATGATCTAAAATGTTTCAGAAAGGTAAATGTATGGTGCACATAGCTGGTAAACGAGTTATGCAATATTTTGTTATTTTAATGGTAAAAAAAAAATTGAATGTTGTGATTTTTGGGTTCAACATTTTCTGGGTCACCCTGTATGTATGGTAAAACCTATAGCCCGGTTGAAAGTGTTATGCCTTTATTTTTCACACAAAAATTATTCCAATCATTCAATTCAACTCATTTTTGTCAAACCATCAACGCAAATTATTTTGATTGAATCTTATCCCATCAACAAAGAGTCCTAAGGATTTCAACCAGCAAGGGGGGTGGGGAGGGTAGGGTCAAAAAAAATTGCACGGTCACAAAATTTCGCACGGTCACACAATTACGCAAGGTCACAAATTTCACACGGTCACAAAATTTAGCACGGTCACAAAATCTTCAATGCCTTGCCATGAGACCACATGGTACCCCTTAACACTTTCCACGCGGCAGGCGGCAGCAGACGACATTCCAAAATTTCACAAAAAAAAGGCACCTATATAAATAGGATTTGACCTTGATATGGGTAAAATTAAAATTACAAGACTGTTTGGGGAACAAGTTCTCTCGATGGTGTGCGCAAGGAGTTTAGACCGGGAGTGTATATAAAAAATTAGTTCCCAGCAGGGCCCAAACAAAATTAACAATTTCCCGGGAATGGAACTTTGAACATGTCCCTTCATGAAGAAATAGTCCCTTCAATGTGTATGTATTTCTTTATTTTATACCTAAATTTTCTCTCAAAAGCTAAACATTTCCTCCAAAATATGCCGAGAACCAGGTTTCTGAGTTCCTTATTTGTTTCCAGAAAGATAGGATTGTTCTCTGCCCTGGATTACACCATGATATCCGGTCACCTGGAAGTATTTACGTGTATACTATTATATGACTGCGCTTTGCCGATTCCATCAATTTCTAGTCATTATTTAATCCGTGGGGGGGGGGGGTGGGGTACTTAGTGGATATGAGGTTACGGGGATGTGCCGCCAAATAGGGTCCCTTTTTTCACCCTCTGGTAAATTGATGACCCCTTTTCAAAGCCATTTTTGGTAAATTTATTGGTCTAAAATCAATAATTTTTCTGTTTTATACCGAAATTTTAGCAAAATCTGTCATATATACAAGAAAATTACGGGTTTCTGGTAAACATATGGGTCCAAATTGGTAAATGTTTGGGGACCGATTTTCATGTTGCTGGCGGCACATCCCTACCAAAAAAATATCTGTGCCCCCCCCCCCCCTCCCGGGTTTTTAGTACTTTGATAGTAAGACTGTGACTGGAACCCGGTTACCCGCCCGTTATTTTGCGTACCCGGGTACCGAATTGAGTATGGTATCCGGATACCTGAAATATAGCATGAAACTAAAAATAGCAACGCTTCCATTTGACTGTTATCTATTTGTTGTACATGACATGACTTTGGATGGGACCCATATTTTAACTGAAATAGCCCACATATAATACCAATGACCATACACTCTAGTTACGGACCAATCACAAAGCAGGAAAGTAAAATATGCGAAGTGCATTGAAATGTCTAATTGCTCTCCGCATGAGCGCTGTACATGCACGCACCGCACGATTTGTTTTGATTTATTTATCACACTGCACGGATTCATTGATTTTGTTAATGCGGGTGATATAAAGCTTGTTAACATGTTCTATTCGTTATTAAAGCGATTACAATTATGCACAGAATTGTAATTTTGATTTGAAACGTCAAGCAGGGTTCCCGTTAAGATTTATAAAATAAAAGGGCCAAGTACTGACCCTTGAGGAACACCCTCTTCAGGAACATGAACAGATGACTCGCGACCATTTATAATAACAGATTGTGAACGATGGGTGAAGTATGATTTAATCCATGAAAGTGCAGATCCTGTGAATCCATATTTATTTGAGAAACGCTCTAACAGAATTTGGTGATTTATTGTGTCGAAAGTAGCGGAGTAAGTCCAATAGAATGAGAATGACTGCATGGCCTTGTCAGCAGCGAGGAGTAAGTTATTATAGACACAGAGAAGCGTGCATTGATTTTTCCAATTTATCTCGAAACAACACATACATATGCATTAATTACCTACAGTCATTACAATAAGTAACTGACCAGGTAATAAATGGGCTGATAACTCTAAAAGTATAACTCCTACATAAACATATTCAATTATAAACATGTTGAGAAATTTCTCTTCTTGAATTTGAGATATTACACCCTAAGAATGCCTGATTATTAAGGAAGTTACAATCCCAAATGTACTGTCAAGTCTGATTTTCATTTTCACATTTTCATTTTCAACACGGGGGCTCAGACCGGCAAATTATTGATTACTGGTAGTGGTAGTGCCAATTCACCCGTCGATGGCCTGGTTGTTGGATAGTCGGCCGGTGGCATTGTTACGGTTGATCAATACGGCACACACGCTTTACCTGTCATACTCTCCCCGTGTTGAAAAGAAAATGTTAAAATGAAAATCAGACTTGCCCTAACGTTTGGGATCGTAACTTCCTCATTAATCAATCATTCTTAGCGTGTAATATCTCAAATTCAAGAAGAGAAATTTCTCAACAACTTTATAATTAAGTATGTTTATGTAGGAGTTAAAATGTTAGAGTTATCAGCATGTTTAGTACCGGGTCAGTTCCTTTTTGTGATGACTGTATATTCATAAAGCATAGCACTGGTAGCTATAACTTAAGATACTATTACTCAAGTATTTCATTTATTCTGATAAAAAGTATAACTTTTGACATATCTTCAGATCAGCTTTAACAACAAGCAATTGAACGATACCAGTTTGTGAAATGAACCTGTTAAGATTACAATTGAGATTTGCCTACAAACTGGTATAATATAATGTGTGTCTTTATAGATATTAATAAGCAGTCAGGACACGTAGATCTAATTGTGTACCCGCCATTATAGCAACTCCTCGACCTCTCGTCTTGGGCGATACTTTATTACTATATACAATATTAGCGCCGGGCAATACCCCAACGTCTTTTCTCTTTTGGGAGGAATAGCAAATTATGTTATTTCTTGCTATATTTATTGACAGTCATTTTATAGTCATTCAAGATGTTGTCAATCTCAATATTTGTTATCGTCTTTTCTTTTTTCTTCATTTTTTTACGATGTGCAACATACAAATAATTGTATACCATTCCAAAGAACATTTTAAAGCTAACATGTTAACACAAAATTGTATAAAGACAATAAAACAAAACAATGTGACATAAGAGACAATAAAACAAATACAGATAAGACAAGACAAAGACAAGACCAGACACGACTATAGACAAGACAGACATGTGAGAGGGAGATATTTACAACCAACAACATGAAAATACGCAATCATTGAGGAGGCTGGAGGATGTAGGGCACATCAAACAAATCCTTTCCATTCGTTTTCAAAATTGCTTACTTGTTTTGTGTTATCATCTTTTATCTTTGAGTCAATAATACGTATTTTAATCTTTCAATATCGGGTTTGTTCTTTAGACACCGATTTTGGAACAAATCGAGGGCTCAGAAACAAAAGGCCTTATCTCCATTTTGACCATTTTGAGAAAAAGGCTATTGAAGATTTTTAAACACATTGGGGAGATACAGATGAGGCCTTGTGGTACTGGCTATAACTTTGAAAGGGGTTGTGTTATGGAGATAATCATGTGTGCTATGGAAATAAAATTTCTTTCTGAACATTTTGATACCAAAATCTCATTTTTGAAAAAAATGGAGATGAGGCCTTTTGTTTATGAGCCCTCGAAATAATACTTAGTACAGTATAACACATAATCTATTACTATATATCTAGAGTGGTTTGAAAAACCTAAAAATACGTCCAGCCTTACAATCAACTTTTATGCTAGTTTTTAATGTATCATTTATCCATAATTTGGGCATAGCCAAAACACATGTTCAATATTTTCTTTCTCTGAACACAATTATGGCACTTGTCATCATCAATATTTTTTACAGATTTTATTGGAAATTGGAAATATCTCATTTTTTCCTCAATTGTTACTTTGAAAGGAAGAGACCAAATATTTTCCCAATTGATTTTATTTGGGAGCTTCAGTAAACATTTCCCATATTTACAGCACAATTTTGAATAAGATATGAAAGAACCTTCATCGTCTAATACATCTTTCACTCTTTTGATACCAGCTTTAAAAGCTATTGTATGAAATCAATTATTGACTGGACATGTTAACATTATGTTATTCCACAGTGGCATATTACAAATATCATCCAGCTGTAAAAAAATCTTTATTGCAATCTTTAAACTTCTGCCAACATAAAATAGTATCTTTATCAAATTTATCTTTCCACGGTGCATTTTCATCGCTGAGGAAACGCTTCAACCACATTATTTTCAAAGCTATATCGGTATTGAACACATTTATCATATCGACTCCACCTTATTCTTTTGGTGCAACCATAACAGAACATTTGATTTGATCTGGTTTTCCTTTCCAGATGAAATTATACAACATTTTATTTAAAGCAGATAGAGTTTCATGTGTAACAGAAAGCATTGAAATTAAATAAGTCATTTGAGAAATGCCAAGGCTTTTAACTAGTAATACTTTCCCTCTGAGTGATAAGTCCCTTCACATAACCAGTTCAACACATGAATGTGTCATATAAAGCAAAGGGTTATTATTGCATGTAAATTTGGCTCATAATGGTCAATAACTTGAAACCAAGCTGTTATTATGAAATATATGCCAACACTTGTACATTTTTAATCTTTTAGAAACCAACTGTATCCCATCTTCTTTTGTAGCATCATTATGGTGCGTGGTACCAAATTGCCATACAGTCACATCGCCAGCGAATTCAATTCAATTCATTCATTTCATATTTCATTGTCACTTTTGTTTGTCTTTTTTTCTTTCTTTTTTTGATTATCCACTATTAATGTTAATATAACTCACCGTATGTAGTAATATTATAATGATATTTTTATTCTGCAATGTGTACATCATCAGTATACAGTAATGTCCATGCCTCTGACAACATGTATCCGAATTTGTTACGTTTAAATGATTTATAAAGGGTGGCCAAGTATATTTGCGAGCTCTGCTCTGATTTTGGTCAGCCCACCAATGTATTTACTTAAAATTATTGTATATGTATTATTGGTAAATAAAACTGAAACTGAAACTGAAACTGAAACTGAAATTTGAATTCATGTTTAATTTACTTTGCGCCATCCTTCCTTTTGCAGCAACTGGAAAGATTTTTGAGCATAGAATGAATATCAGTGTCCCTTTTATTATTTATATATAGGTAATTGAAAACACAGGGCACAGGGTGGGACAATATACTAACTCAATAAGGCTTAGAAAATGTCAGATTTATTCTTTCAAAATCTTCAAACAGCGAATAGGATTAGATGCCATTGTTGCAGTTCTGCATCTTCGCTGCACTTGAGTCTTGGACTTGCTGACTCCAGGGGCGAGTATATGTTCCGAACATGGTGCTTGTTAAACATCTCTGCAAAGTTCCAAATCAGCATATCGTCGCTATTCTTTCAAAACCTTGTATGTTTTTCCGGCCCTTCAGCATGTATAAAGTAAAACTGCCAACGGTTATGCATAGGAAGAGTTGCTTTATACATGTTCTGGGACAAGAGAACTTACAAGGTTTTGATTGATGTGATTTTGTCACTTCAAAATGTTAAGAGCAGACCGCCTAAAGGTCATACATAGGAAGTATTACTTTATACATGCTGAAGGGCTGGATGGAGATACAAGGTTTTGAAAGAATAGCGACGATATGGCAGTCAAATTCAAGGACAGAAATATAAGACTAAAGGGTTGTCCCTACCTTGAAAATAATACTGAAAACCGATTCATTGAATCAAATGGTTCATGCGGTCAGAAGGCAATAGTCCAATTTGTAGACGTCAAGATGTTAGGTAGTTTCTCCACTGGAAACAGTCGGGTTTTTACATGTAGTTTCACCATCGGAAACAATCAGGTTGGCTTGTTTCTCTTCTGGAAACAGTCATAGTTTGAATGTAGTCTCTCCATCGGAAACAGTCAGGTTTAGGGTCGTTTCTCTTCTGGAAACAGTCAGGTTTGAATGTAGTCTCTCCATCGGAAACAGACAGGTTTAGGGTCGTTTCTCTTCTGGAAACAGTCATAGTTTGAATGTAGTCTCTCCATCGGAAACAGACAGGTTTAGGGTCGTTTCTCTTCTGGAAACAGTCAGGTTTGAATGTAGTCTCTCTATCGGAAACAGACAGGTTTAGGGTTGTTTCTCTTCTGGAAACAGTCATAGTTTGAATGTAGTCTCTCCATCGGAAACAGTCAGGTTTAGGGTCGTTTCTCTTCTGGAAACTGTCAGGTTTGAATGTAGTCTCTCCATCGGAAACAGACAGGTTTAGGGTCGTTTCTCTTCTGGAAACTGTCAGGTTTGAATGTAGTCTCTCCATCGGAAACAGTCAGGTTTAGGGTCGTTTCTCTTCTGGAAACTGTCAGGTTAGAACCTGTTAAAAGGTCAGACTAAGAGTAGGGGATCATCCCGGGTCTGTATCTGTACACACACACATCGGGCATCCCTTTAATTTAGTGCTTATTGGGTTTCTTCAGCCTAATTGTTATAAATATGTTATGATGTTGTTTCTCATCGAAAACAATCAATGGGTAGGTTCTCCACTGGAAACAGTTAGACTAGAACATGTTATGATGTTGTTTCTCCACCGGAAACAATAAACGTGTTGTTTCTCCATCGGAAACAATCAGTTCGCGGATTTGTTTACATCAAGTCACTTTGCTATAAAACAGCCTGTCTCCCAAAACTGTTGTGTAGATTTGTTCACATGGCAATATTTTACGTCCGGCACAGAAAAGAAAATTCAGTCATATTCCTTTTCTCGACTTCACAGAAGATCCCCGCGACAGGAATCATATCAAAACGGACTGGATTGCTATAGTGTCAGGTATCCCTCATCTGTCACAATGTTACAATAATAGTATGTGTTTCTTATAGATATTAATAAGCAGTCAGGACATTTTGTTTTGATGTGATGGGTCACAATTGTTACTACTGAGTCCGTTGGCAAAAGCCTGACTGTGCACAAAATAATAGTACCAGGTCGCATCACCTTTTTACGTGAGATCAACCACCTTTTTAAGTTATCGCCTGATTGGGTACCGTCCAGGTCTTGCCACCTTTTTAAGTTACAATGTCTAGACAATGGTTGCTTGAATGAAAAAAATCCTGATTGCATACCAAACTACCAGGTGGTACCAACCTTTTAAGTTATAAATTACAATGCCAAGACAAGGCGGTTCTCGAACAGCATGTCTTGCATGCTTGCACGCTAGTGTCTGATAACCAGCGTTCTTGCTACGGTGGGCGGTGCCGGGCGGTACTGACCATATCCGCCCAGGGACTTTGGGACAAAATGGGCTGGGCGCCAGGCTCTCTAAAAAAGGGGTAAAAAAAAGAGTTGTTATTTGGGGTTGATTTTTGGATAAAATCATTAAATTGCCTCAAAAAAACAAGAAATTATGTAGCAGGAACCCTAGGGCATTAAAAAAACACACCTTAAAACATTAAGAAGACCTCTGGATCCCATGCCTTGATCCACTGCACTTCGTTCGCTACACTGTCTCCGTTCACAGTCAGTAAATTTACCCGGCACTAAAATGGTCCTGGCTAGAACAAGGTAGTAATGAGCAGATCAGATTTTTAATAACAGTACATGTAGAATTGAGTGGATAGGCCTATTCTATGACCAGCCTTCTAGAAAAATGATCAGAAGTATTGAAATAGTTTAAGCTCACTCACAAGATGAATGGCCGGGTTATTTTCATAGCTCTAATACATGCAAAATGCCTAGATTCTATGCATCAGTGGTATGATGAGATACACCCATTCTTATTTTTATGGTTAATGTCATTTCTGCTTGTTGTCTTTTACACCTGCCGTCAAGTAAACGCTTCCTTGAAATCGATTATACAGAGTGAGTCAAAAGACTGCAATAGTGGAAAGAAGCCATTTTGTTTTCAAAACCAAAATGAATTTTAAAACTTTTTAAACGTTGCAAGAATGCTGTATTTAATCCTAACTTTGTGTGAAAAAATGAAGTCGATCACATTTTTTGTTTGTATTTGGTGACCCTCTTTGCTGCACAACCAAATTTACCTGTTTGTCCACGAGCACAGTGATTTTCATTTGAAATGGCACACATTGCATTTTCATAAATTTGAATATCCCGCCAACAATTTTTTTGAAAATTTCAGTTTTTTATTAAAATTTAGAAAATTTTACGCTTTCATTGCATGGGTATGATTATAATTGATTATGCTAACTCACATGTAAACAAGAAAGGATGCATCAAATTCCAATAACATCACAAATGAACCCAAGTTTCCAAATTTGAATGAGAGACACATTTTGCGATCTGATGCATATTTTGGGTATCTCGTGGACAACCGTGTAAAATGGGTGCACTGGTCAAAAGATTCACCAAAGACGAACGGAAAATGCGATCGACTTCTTTTTTTCACACAAAGTTAGGTTTAAATACATCATTCTTGCAACGTTCAAAAAGTTTTAAAAATTCATTTTGGTTTTGAAAACAAAATGGCTTCTTTCCACTATTGCAGTCTTTTTGACTCACCCTGTAGTGCCTAAACAATCATTGAAGTACAAATAAACAAACAATCGACACGTGTAAGGAGTGTTTAGGTAGTTACCTTGTGTATGTATAAACATTCACAGAGCCTTGTACATCAGGGGTCGCATTCTGACGCGTCTGCGCGTCCTGGACCTCTCACTTTCTTGTTTGACGCTTCAGGTTTCAAATTGGAAAGACTTGTGGGTCCCGATCAAAATTGACGGGACCCCTTAAATTTGACGATGTATGGAAATGGAAACCTTAAGAAATTCTGTAAATTACATATCCATCCTTTGCTCACAATATAAATTCATTAAAACTGTCTGTAAAAAAAGTAAAAATTTTGAATACCTAAACTTCAGGACCCCTTAATTTCTTTGAGGACCCCTTAAATTTGTTTTTTGAAGTCTTACGGGGTCCTGAAATTTTTTATGGGAACTCTCACATTTTTGATCCAGTGCTATCCCTGTTGTACATGCATGGAATTTAAATTTTGTGTTCAAAAGTATATTACAATTCTGCATTTTCTTGCTGAATTTATCTGATGGTTTTGTATATATATTATGTAAATAGTTGTTATATTCCATGTATATTGTAAATAATCATGTATTTTTCTCTGTGAAATGAGGGCCTGCTTGGAAAAAGCAGTGCTTGACACTGAAGCTGTTTACCCCCAATAAAGAAAGATTAAATAATAAATAAATAATAATGATTCCTATAGGTGAGCCCGGAGTGACGTCACATGCCGTTGACCACAAACTACATGAATTCAAAAAAATTCAGATTGCACCATCACCAAAACGGCCAAAATTTAACCCTTTTTGTACTCCCGTGAAATGTTACCATCGAACAGAATATTTGACAAAGTGATTCCTCTACATACTCATGTTATCATATTTACACATAGTGCAAGTTTTCACATGTTTTTTACATGTAAAAGTCTGAAAATCGAGTGAAACATTTTATGAATTTCGGAAATATTGCTCATGTAAACAACGGTCGCTTACACAGCCTCACATGGTCACTAGGAACGTTCTTCTGTATGGTCGAGTAGAGCGTAGTAATTGATTTTGATGCTTTGTTGTCAACGGCAAATTGAAGGTCCGGGCTGACCTATAGTCGGAAAATGTTGTTGAGTATTTATTTGAGCTATTCCGTAATCTGCTGACATGACATAAGCCCCGCAACGGTAGTAGCTCCTGATCAAAAAACCTCTGCAAATATTTTAGCCATAAACTTCAAACTCCCAATGGATATAATCTGAACCCTTGAACAAATAACGCCGCTAAATATACCCTCTAATCCATACATTAATTCCCTGCATCAACACACTTCACACAACTCATCCTATAGAAGAGTTAGTGCAGGAAGGATGAAGGGCAGCATTTAGCCCGGGGCGGGGGGGGGGGGCACTCAACTTTTTTTTGGGTAGGGGTGTGCCGCCCAGGGTCTCAAAAAGGGGGGCTACAGAACTGAACTGAGTGGATTTTATGACGAAGAATAGGGTCTTAGGAACTGATTTTTTTCCAACAAATAGGTCTTGAGAACTGGCCTATAGTTCAATTTTCGATTTATTTTGGTTTAAGAACGCAAAATTTTCAAAGAATTAGGGCTTTGGAACACAAAATTGGGGCTTTGGAACGCAAAATTTCGCGTTTTTTGAATTTTCAATAAAATTGTGGTCTTAAGAACTGATGCAGGCTCAAAAGGGGGGTCATAAGAACTAGCAGCAGAGGGTGAAAAGGGGGGTCTTCAGCGCGGCACATACCTATACCCTTTTCAAATGTCAGTGCCCCCCCCCCGGGGCATTTAGGTTAGTGTGATGACATCAAGTATGATTTGTACGCACTAAAGAAAAAAAGAAAAGAACTGTTTTGTTTATGTTGTGCTATAACCAATTTGAAGCGGACCGAACTATAGGAACGCATTTGTACCGGGGGGGGGGGGGGGAGGTATGGGGGGAGGTCACTCGGATACTTTTTTGGTAGGGATGTGCCGCCAGCAAAATGAAAATTGACCCAAACATTTACCAATTTTCGGGGGGAAATGGACCCATATGTTCACCGGAGACTCATAATTTACCTACATATTGACAGATATTGCTAGTAAAATGTCTGTGAAAAACAGCAAATTTAAGAATTTTAGACCCATAAATTTAAATGCACGCGAACATTTCAGGTTTAACCGTATTTAACGGCAAAAAAACAGGTTTGGTAACGGTAATTACTGGCTAACTTAATTAGTGCAATTTTATTGGGATTTTTGCATGGTATAAATGTCAGGTAGTAGTAGTAGTAGTAGTAACTTGTCCAGTAGAAACAGCAACCCGATAAATATTATCGTTTCAAGTTCTCATGATCTTGAAGTATGTACTTGTAAATAAAAGTGATCTGACCTCTGCACATTTTATCAACATGAGTATTCGAACGCGATGTGAGCCCTATACTTCCCGAACTTGAATTTAACTTAAATTCAATCAAACTTGTTTATTTTGTTTGTTTGAATGTTTACACGGTCGAACGGCACGTTTGTTTCCTGCTACCAAGGGTCGCATTATGACGCGTCTGCGCGTCCTAGACCTCTCACTTTCGAATAGTGACGCGTCAGATTTCAAATTGGAAAGCCTTGCGGGTCCCGATCAAAATTGAAGGGACCCCTCACATTTGACGATGTATGGAAATGGAAACCTTAAGAAATTCTGTAAATTACATATCCATCCTTTGCTCACAATATAAATTCAATAAAACTGTCCTCATCATCGATCATACCCGTCGACCCCTAACTAACCAAACCATAAGTCATCGACTCATAGTGTGGCCTCTAATTTTCCTAAATCAGTTTAGTCCATTTTCAAATATCCATACTTCGGGACCTCTCATTTTCTTGAGGGACCCCTTAAATTTGTTTTTTGAAGTCCTACGGGGTCCCGAAAAATGTCATGGGACCTCTCACATTTTTGATCCAGTGCTATTCCTGCCTGCTACGTGTTATAAAATACACAGGTACAATCAGGGCTTTGCATCCTCATCACTCATGTCATCTTCCAATGCACTGGCGTTGCGGAGTGTATGCCAGGAGTAGAATTTCGGCGCGAATCCGCAAATCGATTCGCGTAAAATCACAACAGCGTGAATCCAGGTGGATTCGAGCAACAACAAAAAAAAAAATTAGGTTGACTGGTATTTGACCCTTAGTCAACAAACATGCCGAATTTGGAATTTGTGCAAGCTTATAGCCTTAATTCTTGATATTATTTTCATTCATTTCGCAATAATCCATGGATTCTCAAAATTCGCAAAATCCTTCCGCGAGAATCCTAACGGATTCGCGCGGTTGGTTACGAAATTCTACCCCTGTATGCATGGCACGGACAGGGAGGCGATTAAACCAAATGCCTGATGTAAGGTGAACGCTTGGGTAATTTTCACATAAGTATTTTTACTTACAATATTTAATGGTAAATACTGTTATTTAAAAAATTATTTTAACTATCCAGTGCCTCAGTACAAACACGCTCATAATAATAAGATATCCCCTCGTACTAATAATGTCATCATTATTGAATTGACAATCCCATCAGAGGAAAACCTTGCCAATGCATTCGCTAGGAAGAAATGTAAATATCATGACCATGTAGAAAACTGCAAAAATAATGGATGGTCTGTGATTAACTGCTTTCCTGTAGAAGTTGAGAGCAGGGGATATACAATATCACTTTCAGCAACTGTCTGGCATCCCTGGGAATTTCAAGCAGGAAAAGAAAACCCATCTTGGACACAGCATCCAAAACAGTCCTGCGAGCAAGTTATAGAATCTAGCTTTGAAGAGCATCAAGGCGATAGAATTTGGCTTTGAAGAGCATCAAGGCGTTCAGACAGTTGGAGTTGATACCACCTCCAACGATATGCCATGAGGGAAGGGTGACAGTTGAGCGCTCACAAAACCAGTTTAACCCGCCAATGTCTGGTCGGCAGCCCAGAGACCTCTTCACAAAACCAGTTTAACCCGCCAATGTCTGGTCAGCAGCCCAGAGACCTCTTCACAAAACCAGTTTAACCCGCCAATGTCTGGTCAGCAGCCCAGAGACCTCTTCACAAAACCAGTTTAACCCGCCAATGTCTGGTCAGCAGCCCAGAGACCTCTTCACAAAACCAGTTTAACCCGCCAATGTCTGGTCAGCAGCCCAGAGACCTCTTCACAAAACCAGTTTAACCCGCCAATGTCTGGTCAGCAGCCCAGAGACCTCTTCACAAAACCAGTTTAACCCGCCAATGTCTGGTCAGCAGCCCAGAGACCTCTTCACAAAACCAGTTTAACCCGCCAATGTCTGGTCAGCAGCCCAGAGACCTCTTCACAAAACCAGTTTAACCCGCCAATGTCTGGTCAGCAGCCCAGAGACCTCTTCACAAAACCAGTTTAACCCGCCAATGTCTGGTCAGCAGCCCAGAGACCTCTTCACAAAACCAGTTTAACCCGCCAATGTCTGGTCAGCAGCCCAGAGACCTCTTCACAAAACCAGTTTAACCCGCCAATGTCTGGTCAGCAGCCCAGAGACCTCTTCACAAAACCAGTTTAACCCGCCAATGTCTGGTCAGCAGCCCAGAGACCTCTTCACAAAACCAGTTTAACCCGCCAATGTCTGGTCAGCAGCCCAGAGACCTCTGAGCATAGATATGAACTTTTACGGATTAATTTGTTTACACATGTGACGTGATCAAACTTAACACTTTCCACGCGGCAGGCAGCTGCAGACGACATTCCAACATTTCACAAAATGTTTAAAAAATATCAAAATTATCGAATGTCATTACCATATTTGGAATCATCTTGAGAAATGCATTGACATAAGTACAAACATGCCTAGTATCGGGTCAGTAATCCTTGAGATAGACTTTGAAAATTGTGAAAGGTTTCTGAAAAATCTGTTTTGAGTATGGTAAAATAATAGCCGCGTGGAAAGTGTTAATGAGTCACAATGTCGGCAGTTTTCAATTCTCGATATTTGTCTATCATTTACAAGCAGTGCAAAATACTACAGTAGGGTTCAAACTCCACTAAAATTGATTTTCTAGTCTTAAAGTTACAAACAATTTATCAACTGAGAAAACAAAGTAAAACATAAGAATTTGTCACTTTTTCTCAAAATCGATAACCCTGACATCAAACTCATTCCACTTACATTATATATAATAAAATAATAAGAGTATTTAAGTTGAATCTGTATAGTGTACAGTGAACCACAAACTAGCTACGATGTAATAATTGCAAATATTAACTAGGGCACATTTTGCCATATTTGGGGCAAACTTTTGCAAAGATTTGCAAATTTGGGGATTTTTTATCTAATTTTAAATATTTGGAAAGCAATTTTGCAATATTTGGGGAAATTTACAACAGTGATGGACAAATTTGTGAAATGGATGAAGGAATATTTTAGATGTTGGAAAAAATTCAAATGTGGGGGAAAGTTTTGTCGTTTAGGACAATTATATGGGTACTGTTCTGTTATCAATTCCCTATTTTTTGCCGGGACCTGTTTACAAATGTACCCCTTACCCATGTTATTAAAGCTTAATTTAAGCAGGGTCAGAATTTCGAGGAGAATCCGAGAATCCATTCTCGCAAAGATTCCCGCTGGTAAAGTTGCGAGAATCGTTGATTCTCGTACAGATATTCTGTCTACACACTATTTGAATGGAGGAGAATCCATAGATTCTCGCAAAATCCTTTGAATGCGAGAATCTAAATTTCGCAACCTTTGCCAAACTTCTGACCCTGGCTTTCGGCATCAATGACTTCAGTCAAATTAGATCCCTCAAAACATAAATTGTAATATTCTTTGACTCGGTTAGTTTCTGTCTGGTCTTTTTTGTCACAAAGCCCGACCTACGTCATCACATCGTTAGTCACCTTTGTACAGCATAGTCAGCACAGGTGAAGGTTTTCTAGTACAATTCAGTCAGTCATTGACACCCAGTCTTCATCATCAAGACACGACATGGTACAACAACAAAACAAAAATATAACAATGGGCAAACTTTACTGGGTCAGGCGCAACAGTGCCATACTACTAAATTTTACACGGAATTTATTTTTGAAAAAAAACACGCCATTTGCTAAATCGACATCATATTCCAGCCGATATACTGAGAACACTTGATATCCTTGATATAAAGCTGAGACAATGCAAATGTCCCTGTTATGGACAAGATTTGACCAATTTGCTCAAATTTTAAGGTAAACGTGAAATTAAAGCAATATTGCAGAATATTAGCAATAGTGCATTAAACCAAGCAAGAGTTGTCACTAAAAGTCACATGCTAAATAAGGCCTGGACAATTTTAAAGTTGTGTTTGCTGTTAAAACTCCGGAAATCTGAATCAGTTGGTCAGGAATTTGTACAACAAATTGGTGTGTGTTTTCCATTCACATCTGCTACAATCAATCAATAAAAATAGCGTAAAACCCTAACAGTCTTTGCGGCTGATTGTTATTTAATTGAACCCTGGACTACAGTGTGGCCAGCCAGTGATACAACCATAACATACGAGTCTGCATCGAAATAATTTTAATAATTTCAAGAATTTTCTCTTTTTTAAAATTTAATTAACATTTTAAAAACTTCCGTCACCATTTATACCCTTCCATAATGTTACAATGAGAACTAGACCAGGCTAAATGTGACATGATCAGGCGGAATGAGTCGGATGTCGGGAATATCGATGTTGAGTTATAGGTATAAGAAGAAGTGACAAATTGTATGTTTTACTTTGTTTACTCAGTTGGTAAATTGTTTGTAACTTAAAAACTAAAAGTTCAATTTTTAGTGGGGTTTGGACCATACTGTTTACCTGCTTTTAAATGATGGACAAATATCAAAATTCAAAATTGCCGACATGTGACTCATTTCGCTTGATCACAACGTCACAAATGATGTGGTATTTTGTGGTAAATTATGGTTTAAGGTTTTAGAAATTCAGTCATCATATTCAAAATATCTGAAGAAAAAAATCTCTTTCTTATTTTGTGTCCGTCAATACAACTATTTTTTTATCATGTATGGCCTATGACTTGGTGAGTTCAATGGTTCAATTTTGCACGCTGAGTGATTTCATTGATAACTTTACACACTTAGTAGGTAAAAGGTGAATCTTTTCATTTACGTAAGGCTCAGAATCACCATACAGGGTGTACCAGAATGATTTATACCTTGTTTGAAAAATATATAAAATATATAAACACAACATTGGGAAAAAGTGTACTTTGGGTCCCAGATAATGGTATACCAGCATCGTTCAATACTGGAACATAAAAGTTGCCAGTATCGCTCGAAACTGGTACGATTTTACTGTTCCAATATCGGTCGATACTGTACTGGTACACATGCTACCAGTAATGATTTGTCCACTTATTGAACAATACTGGTACATAATTGTATTACTCGATATCCAGAAAACATGGTCACGAACCCGGTCCCTTTTCCCTATCGCGCCAAAGAATTACCTACTATAGACCACAGATGCTGTGTTTATGTGGGTATCAGGGTTCACACTACACTGCGTTATGGCGTTATAGACCCCATTTTTTTGATCTGGACGCCATAAAATCAAAATGTCCTGTGTTATTGCGTTTTGCATGAACGCCCTATCTTGAGGCTGTTCAACTTACTATAAATACAATCACGAATTCACGATGCATCGCAGTTACAAAGATCTTAAAATTGCATCAACATTTACTAAGCTTAATCGTCGAAAATGTCCCCAACATGCCCAAATACTTCTCATTTAGGTAGTGTTTTGGTATCAAAACAAATCAGTGCATATACACAGACACACATAGCGAAGGAAATGTTTAAATGCTCATAACTCTTAAAGTATCTACATTTTTTCCTGGCCATAAAAGTAAGGGTAATTGAAAAAAAGATAATCAAAATCTGTATTCTTTCATGTCTTAAAAGTGCCAAAACCCTTGGCGGGCACATCCTAGTTAAAAACTAACAAAATTAGGGAATTTATCATTTTTTTCATTGACTCCCAAAAATTCTGTTTGGACTCCATAATTCTGAAAATTGCCAGGATATGAGGTCCAACTGGATCACTACTGTGAACCCTGGTGGGTATCCTTTGCCGCAATACGGACCGTGTTCAAGACCGTGTATTTTTAAGGTCATTTGTAAAGGTGTATGTTACGATCACTTTAGATATTTTTTTCACATCAAGATATTTTGATATCAAAAGAAACTCATATTTTTCTGTAAAATCATAGGGGCAAGATATGTTCCATTTAGACGTTATAGGCCAAAATGCAGTGAATTACCGCCAAAGGGCAAATTTCATGTCACCTTGTGATTCTAAAATAATAACCATTGGAGTTATGCAACTAAAACTTTGGAATATGACTATTTTAAGGATTACCCTTCATGTAGAATAGAAAGCATCAAGTTGAAATCAGGCCTGTTTGTCCGAGTCTATATATATATATATATATATTATTATTCATTTCTCTTACTAGGCTTGTATCCTTTGCCTGATCTTTGTGTGGATTTAATTGAGTTTCGCTAGTCATAGTTTCTGCTAGAATCATTTACTACATGATTCAAAGATATAGGAAATAACACTCACAGATGATAGGGTGTTTTTTTTCTTTCTAATAATCAATAAGCAAAAAATAAGAGTGGGTAAAGGTTGCAATAGACGTTATTCTTAATTGGCGCATTTACATCAAAAGAGGGCCATGCTATCCAACTGAACATGCTCAGAAACTAGGCTAGGAAAATGTAGAAGTTCACAGTTCATTACATTGCAGTAAAAGTATGAGATTGTGATATTTATCGGCGCACTAATTGCTCTGAGCATGCTCAGTTAGATTTCACTCCCTCTGTTGATGTAAATACGCCAATTAAGAATAACGTCTATAGCCCAAAATAAATTCTGTTGGCCAGATACGAAAGGGGAAGAACTTCTGAGGCATCCATGGACAAGTCAATTGCACATGATATCTTTAAACTATGTCATAAACTAAATGAGCGAAGTCTTAGAATTTTAAGTAATTGCTGAAAAAACCTGTTAGTACAGGTAAACAGACCTCTCAGGTAGGGCAGAGTGGTTTTTGATGTGTTCTACCGAAACCAGATGGAATTGGGCAGAGCTCCAAACTGAGAAATAGCCCAAAACATGCTAATTGGGGGTGATTTTTGGGGGAATTTGAGTTTCGGGTAAATAATTAATCTTCAAAGTGTTTATTACATTATTGTGAAAGATTCAGATCAAAATATCATCCTAAATATATGTTTCAGTGATGTAACTCCGCTTTGGGAAGTCCGATTAAAGCAAAAGAGGTACCATTGTAAAGCTGAAAATCTCTAATTTTATAATCAATTACTAACTCAATTTTGATATCTTGCCCAATTGTGACTGGTTTTGGTAGAACACGTCACAATTGTCAAACAATTTAAAAAAATCAAAAACAAAACAAAAAATCTAAAATAATGGGTAGTAAATTTAACTAATTGGTATTTACATCATGGGTTAATTTGTCAACATTTTCTGATATAATTGCACCCTCATGATGTCTCATGATGTGATTTGGCATATTTATAGCCAATATGGACACTCACTACTTTTCTAGTTGCACACCTATTCAAATCAAATTAGAGTTACAACTGGGCAGCTACCACAGAAAGTTTTTTGTCAATACGAAACAACAAAATGTATTAGTCTTAATTAATTGTCTAATAAACCTGTACGGCCCTGAGTACTAAATAGTACTACACTACAGGTGGTACATGTGGTGTTTGGTGTTGGAATATCAATTATAATTCGACCATTGAGTCTTCTTGTGACAATGACATTTGGGATCCCTTGTATAAGTTCTCTTCCCCATTGATATTCTATAGTCACTGTCATAAAGCTATGGACCAAACTCAAGTTATTTCACGTGAGCGTGTTTTGTTGTTGTCCGTTTCTCTGGTCAATCTTGATCATGCGATAGGCGATCAGACAGGCTATCATAGAAGCGGGCTATACACGCGGGTGACACAGGAGAGCTGGTCTTTCCCCTAATTTAACCTGGTTTTCTCCTCTGATAGTTTTATTCCCATAAGCAATGCTAATCATGCAACAATTAGCGTGAGTGAACCGAACCGTTAGAAGTTCATAAACTCGCCATACCGGGGGTTGACAAAAAGAAGTGGAGACTCACTTGAAATTGGGGTTATATTGTCAAATCCGTGCAATTTGTATACTCTTATGCTCGCTAAAATGATCACATCTGTATTTACCGTGAAGCCATTTTCAAACAAACATGAGAACTAATCAACCCACAGCATAATATGTGACGTAAAAAGAGTCACATGACGGCAGTTTTAAATTTTAATATTTTTCCATCATAAAATCAGGTGGAAATGCTATAGTATGGTCCAAATCCCACTAAAATTGAACTTCTTGTTTTTGAAGTTACAAACAGTTTACCGATGTGAAAACAAAGTAAAACACAAGAATGTGTCACTTCTTTTTACCTTTTTATACAAATGTTGGAATTCCGACACCCGCGTGAAAATTACTAAATTGAGTCCCGGAAGCATGATTTCATGAAAATAACAGCCCTACACCTAACCTAAAAAGTTCCTGACCCGGTAAAATGGTATTATAACCATCTGTCCCAGGAAATGTTTTGGTTACGTGTATACCAAAATCAAACTTGAGAACCTGCACATTTGTATGGAAACAATACCCAACTCCACATTTGCTTGTGTAGGCATTTTAAAAATATGTTTCAGTAGGCCTGTTCAGAAGACCACTAGACTCGAGAATAGTTATTCTCGAGCTTAAAATATTATACTGCTAACCCAGAGTGCCTGTCCAGACGACAAACATAGCCTCGAGTATAGCGATACCACTGCGGTAGCTTTGAGGTTAACTCAAGGTCGTGCGATTCTTCATTTTGCAGGAAGAACTGGGTCACAGGTCAAAAATCTCACTCGCGGTTAACAATGCGGATGGATTCACACACGGCGAACACACTCGCGGCTAACTTTCCGGTCTGTATTAGTTAACGGTAAGATCTTTTAGGGTTTAAATTCCAACTTTGGACTCAAGGTTAGTTAACCATGACACGATTCACACCGCCGTTAACCGAGAGTTAAACCTCAAGGTTAGCAAATTTAACGCTAACCTCTAGGTTAGCGTCTATCGTTGGAACGCTCCTAGAGTTGGGTGAAAATGTGTATTTAAAAAAGGTAATTCAGGCTTGTATGCAATAAATTGGTTCTGTTTTCGCATCCGATTGCCATACGGCAAAGATCTGGTTGCCATTGTCTGGTCACCACCTTCCTGGCCTCAACATCTGACTTATTCTGCTAAAATGTATGAACAATAATCGGTCGTGTGTGAAAGTATTTAGGGCTTTTTGGCATTTACTTACCTTCATCGTCGCTCTGTGCGAGTAGCGAGAGTGGATCAGCATCCGCTGCTAAGACTTTGGTCTGTTTGTAAGGCATCCCAGCATGCATCTCTCCATTGCTACCTCTCTTATTCCCAGCATGCATCTCTCCATTGCTACTTGTCTTATTTTCTTGTTTGCTATTGTTGTTTGTGTCATGAGTTCTTAATGGAGGATCTTCATTCTTAGAAGGAGAGCCATCTGTATCATGATGATTTCTATTACCAGATGATTTCTTCATTTTCCTTGAAAAATATTTACATCAAAATAATTATATATCAGAGAGAATAAATGAATATATGAAGTCAGAGTGAAAATGTTCTCGGAGTCTGGAAGAAATGTTGAAGGATATCAAAATGGCTGGAGCCAGTCACATAAGACCTCATATCAGTTTACTTAGTAATATATCGTCGCTGTTCTGTCAAAACCTTATATCTCAATATGGCCCTTCAGCATGTATAAAGTAATATGTCCTATGTATAACCTTTTGTCCTATGTAGAACCTTTGGTAGTCTGCTTTAAATGTGTTAAAGGACCAAAACACATCTGTCAAAACCTTGTCAGTTCTCTTGCCCACTGAACATGTATCAAGCAACACTTCCCATTTATAACCATTGGGCACTATAGTTTTACTTTATACATGCTGAAGGGCCGAAAAAACATAGGAGGTTTTGACAGAACGGTGATGACATGTCTGAATCTTCTTGACTTGAAAGCTACATGGTGTATTTCAACTTGGTGCAAGCCTCTCAATGTGGACCAATATGAATTATCTGGGAAAACCTTTAAAGACTGTTGAAACAGTGTCTATCTTAACCCTTTGAACCCTAAATAATTTTTACCTGTCCGTCGGCACCCCCACCCTTAGTTATTTACATTAATTATGTCTTTTATAGTCCAATCTTACCTATCTTACACCCTCTGACTGAACGTTTTATAAATTGGCATACTGCCCTCTATCATCGGTAACAGATTCATAACATATTCATAACATAAAGCATCGGTTTTCCGGGCGGTTTTCATCACTAAAATTGCCAATCATGACCGTAATATAATGCATCCCTGTCTACCTGAGATTCATCTGCGCAAGATTTTGATGCATATTCACCCCATTTCATGTTATCTTTTACAGTTTTCTTCAGCAAAATGACATCAAAACACAACGTTAACCTGGCATAAACAAGGTGAACATCGTGGTGAACATCATGCGACTAAAAAGTCATATGAACACTCAAAGTCATATGATCAATCCGTCACATGTCCTGAGGCCGGTTAAAGTCGGTTTTCCAACTTTTCGGGTTATATCACTTATTCACTTTCACAGGGAAGCTGGTTTTCTGACTTTTGGGTTCTAAGGGTTAAGATAGCAATTATCCAATGTATACCAACTATATGTAAACCAACACGAGTAATGAGGCACAATCATATTCCCGAGACTCGATTACACTTTTCGGGCGGGACTCAGGATTGTCGAATTTCTCCAAACATACTATGGGTTGATTGTTAGGGCACCATCTTTTGTCGTAATTGGCTTGGCTTGAATTTTCAGATCGAGTCATTAGTCTGCTGACTTAAGGGCGCACAGCACTAAATCACTCCTCGTTTTGTGTAATGGTAGTAAGTTCCGGCAAAAACAAAAAACGATTTTGTGATTAATGGGGTCCTTTGGGAATCAGTTTGGCGTGAGGGTAGCATTTCATAATTAAAATGAAAGATAATCTCTTGTACTTTGATCAGGATATTGCAAAATATTGATTTTCGATTGTATTGAAAATTTATCACGTGGATGAACACACGTGATTGGAGGCGGTTAGAAGGCGAGCGTCCGGGCTGAAAATAGGGGTGGCGCTGTTTAAATGATCGTATCGTAAAATCTAATTGGAAGGTGTAACACTTCTTGACGATTTTAGGAAATTTGAATGTTTGTTTATTATAATAGAGCATTCGAGACATTCCAAAAATGGTTACTAAGGGCCCAAAATAGCGACTCTTTTAGCCCTAATTACATGTAATCCAATGGGCGGTTTATTTAATGCTGTGCCCCCTTGTTTAAGTTGTAGCAGCAAAGGAAAATTATCGGTACTTATTTTGACTTTTTGTTGAGACCGTCGTCTACGCTTTCCGGCTATGTTGCCATTGTGCTCGCAACTATTGCTTTCCAGGTCTTGACCTGTATACGCACAAGTTGCGCTTTGTCAATTAGAGTAATAAACTCAGTGGTCCGTCACGATCCACTCCCGACTAACCTAACCTAACCTAACCTTATATGTGTGTACAGACACAGATTGGGATGATCCCTACTCTTTACGAAAGACCAACAGTTTTAATTTCCTCATCTTAAAATCTGCCTATTGTCCTTACCCAAACTGCTTCGTGTGTAACACAGCACCACTGTCCGTTTTCTTCTGTACAGATTCTTGCTTCTTAGAAATGTTAGCTGAAGTGGGATATTTTCTACAAATCAAACAATAATATATGTTTAGTTGTACATTAGGAATCAGTGTTGGCAGGATTAAAATTGATAAGTACATCATTATTACAGATATAGTCTCGCTTTCTTTTTTGTGCAAAGTCGCACTTGATTTACTGTGGGGATTCTACCTGACTTGCAAGGGGGTGGGCAGAATTGCAATTAAAAAGTGCATCATTATTACAGATTAAGGTGGCTAAAATCGGCTTCGGTGACCGGCAATGATTTGCTTCAAAATAGCAGAGGATGTGTATATTGAAAAGAAAAGATTATATGCCTCCACAACTGAGTGGTGATGGATTGTATAATCACTGGGTATATGTTAGTACTTTGTCACTATTTTGCCAAATTTTTGTGAATTTCTACAGAAAAAAAATACATGTTCAATTTGTTCATACAAGGTGTCATATAAAATGTAATTAAGTTTAGAAAATGTTCCAAATTAAGTGTTTCTAGACTTTTTTACAGCCTTTTAAAAATTTCCCTAAAATCAAAATTGAAAAAAAAAAAAATCAAAAAGTAAACACTGTATTTGCAAAACCTCACAAGAGAACTTAGGTAATATGCTTATAAATGTATTCCTTAAGTTTCATGGCCATAGCACTTTCCCTTAGTCTACAGAAATTCCAGAAGGTGAAAATTAAGGGGAATTTTCAAAAAATAAAGAAAAACATAAGAATTTTAAAAAATGATCCAAAAGTCCTGAAATAGGTAGAGGAAAGACTTATCTTTACTGTTGTGGTCTCAGTATAAAGCGTATAGATATAATTGATTTGGTATTACAGCAGTTTTTCTGTAGTAGTGTAGGAGCCGAGTTAGCTACATTAAAGCTCCGTTCACACTCTAGACGTTATTTACCGTGCGTTGCGGTGCATTATCGCAATGAAGTTAAAAAGTGTTCGCATGCAGTGACCCATGTTAAACCCAGTGTGACCTGCGATGAATTGACGGACACTAAGGAAGTAGAGGCTGCCATCACATGCGGTAACCAGTGTTAACCCGAAACCCGGTGTGACCTGTGATGAATTGGCGGACGCTGAGGAAGTAAAGGCTGCCACACCGCATCGCCCAACAAATATCGTCTTGTGTGAACGAACCTATAGCCTTACTTTCTTCTCTGTGCTAGGTATCGCTTGATTTCTTGTGGTGGTTCTATCTGACTTGCAAGGGGGTGGGCAGGATCACAATTGATAAGGCAAAACAAAAAATTGTTGTGTTGCCCTCAACAACTGACCCTAAAATCGCAAAAAATCACGGTCGCAATTTATTTATTTAAAATTATTTATTAAGATTTAAATCTTACCTAATTTGTCAAAAGATTACTATTTTCTGCTTGAAATGAATAAGTTTGCTTGACTAGATTTCTTTTTAACTATTATCACACTAGACACATTAGTCAAATTGACATTTACCAATTTTGTCTTGTCATAATGAACCACGGTCTGTCAGTTATATTTGTCAGCAAAAAAAAGAAGAAAAAAGAAGATTTTTGGCACATGAGGGCAACAGAAGTTTTTATTTTTATTTTTTATATTTAATAGAATATATATAATTGTATATTAAAATAAGCAAAAAGTAATCCTCTAACAGCTTAACATGGAATTTAGACATGATCACTCATGCATGGCAGATCCCATTCACTTGACAATGGCAAGGTCTGTGGAAGAAGATTGCAAAAAATTGGATAATCCCTCCATTCAAATGATAATGTGAATGATTGAACACAATATGAACCTTACCATTGCTTAATGAATGTGCTCAGCCATGCATGAATGGGTATATCTTAATTTCATACAGACATGATAGAGAATTATTGTCTGCTTATTTTGACATGCAATTGTTTAATTTATATTAAATATTTATGTGAAATATTTGAACTTCAATATTTGAACTTCAATGAGTGGCAAGGAACTTCTTTGGACGAGTGTATATATAGTCTTACTTTCTTCTCTGTGCTAGGTATCTCTTGATTTCTTGCGGTGATTCTATCCATCTGACTTGTATATTAGGGTTTGTGTGCTGCATCTTCTTGTGTACTTTAACCACTTTCATGTGTGCTTCAAATTTACAACCAGGAGCGTCACACTGTGGAGAATAACACACACGATCAAATAAATATACATAAAAGAACCAAAACAGAAACACACAAGCAAGACAGAAAGGAAAAGAAAGAAAAACTTAACAAACTAGAAAAACCATCAATTGTGTATGGCATCTTATTTGCACTTTTACTACTTTAATGTGTGCTCAAGTTTACAACCAGGAGCGTCGCACTGTGAAGAATAACACACACAATCAAATAGATAAACGAATAAAGAACCAAAACAAATTATTATAACCAGGAGCATCGCACTGTGGAGAATAACACACACAATCAAATAAATATACAAATAAAGAACCAATACAGAAACAAACGAGAAAGACAGAAAGGAAAAGAAAGAAAAAACTTAACAAACTGAACAAAACGGACAATTGTGTACGGCATCTTTTTTTGCACTTTAATTACTTTAATGTGTGCTTCAAATTTACAACCAGGAGCGTCACACTGTGGAGAATAACACACACAATCAAAAAAATATACAAATAAATAACCAAAACAAATTATTACAACCAAGAGCGTCGCACTGTGGAGAATAACACACACGATCAAAAAAATATACAAATAAAGAACCAAAACAGTAACAAACAAAGCAAGACAGAGAGGAAAAGATACAAACAAATTAACAAACTAAACAAAACAGACAATTGTGTGCTGCATCTTTTAATGCACTTTAACCACTTTTATGTGTGCTTCAAATTTACAACCAGGAGCGTCGCACTGAGGAGAATAACACACACAAACAAATAAATAAACAAATAAAGAACCAAAACAAATTATTACAACCAGGAGCGTCGCACTGTGGAGAATAACACACACAATCAAATAAATAAACAAATAAAGAACCAAAACAAATTATTACAACCAGGAGCGTCACACTGAGGAGAATAACACACACAATCAAATAAATTAAATAAACAAATAAAGAACCAAAACAAATTATTACAACCAGGAGCGTCGCACTGTGGAGAATAACACACACAATCAAATAAATAAACAAATAAAGAACCAAAACAAATTATTACAACCAGGAGCGCCACACTGTGGAGAATAACACACACGATCAAATAATAAATAAACAAATAAAGAACCAAAACAAATTATTACAACCAGGAGCGTCGCACTGTGGAGAATAACACACACGATCAAATAAATAAACAAATAAAGAACCAAAACAAACAATTACAACCAGAAGCGTCGCACTGTGGAGAATAACACACACAATCAAATAAATAAACAAATAAAGAACCAAAACAAACAATTACAACCAGAAGCGTCGCACTGTGGAGAATAACACACACGATCAAATAAATAAACAAATAAAGAACCAAAACAAATTATTACAACCAGGAGCGTCGCACTGTGGAGAATAACACACACAATCAAATAAATAAACAAATAAAGAACCAAAACAAACAATTACAACCAGAAGCGTCGCACTGTGGAGAATAACACACACAATCAAATAAATAAACAAATAAAGAACCAAAACACATTATTACAACCAGGAGCGTCGCAATGAGGAGAATAACACACACAATAAAATAAATATACAAATAAAGAACCAAAACAGAAACACACAAGCAAGACAGAAAGGAAAATAAAGAAAAAACTTAACAAACTGGACAAAACGGACAACTGTGTACGGCATCTTTTTTGGCACTTTAACTACTTTCATGTGTGCTTCAAATTTACAACCAGGAGCGTTGCACTGAGGAGAATAACAAACACAATCAAAAAAATATACAAATAAAGAACCAAAACAGAAACAAACAAGCAAGACAGAAAGGAAAAGAAAGAAAAACTTAACAAACTGTGTATGGCATCTTTTTTTGCACTTTAACTACTTCAATGTGTGCTTCAAATTTACAACCAGGAGCGTTGCACTGAGGAGAATAACACACACAATCAAAAAAATATACAAATAAAGAACCAAAACAGAAACAAACAAAGCAAGACAGAGAGGAAAAGAAACAAACTAATTAAACAAACTGAACAAAACGGACAAATGAAAAACATATGAATAAGAATAAACAAAGAAACACAGAAAGACACTAATAATAAAAACAAACGACTACACAAACAAACAAGTAGACATACGAATGAATACCCACCCAACATATACATACAAAATAAATCTGTTTTTAAACTATTGTTAAGTTTTATTTTCCATTGGCAAAAGGAGAAGAGACAGGCAGAAACAAAGATGGAGAGACGAGCTAGCTGAATACAGAGGAACGACATGGAAAAGAGAAGCACAAGACAGACACAAATGGAAGATGCTAAAAGAGGGCTTCAGCCTACAGAGGTTTGAAGAAGCCTAGGTAAAGGTAAAGGGCTGAAAACAGGTTTGTTGTTTTCAGAGTGGGTAAAATTTTGCTTTTTATTCTCCATCCTAGCGCTGGATTTGTGCCTGCCACATCCACCCAGCTGGTGGTATGCTGTGTGATCTGTATTCCAAGCTGTACCAATCTCCATCAGGTTTAAGTAGTGAAAGGGTTTGCGAATAAATAATGTAGGCCTACCCTTGACAATGATCAACCTAAGTAAGATCTGGGCGGACAGAGGAATAACCAGAGCAACAAAAACCAGGCTTGTCCAATGCTTTGTATTTCCAATTGCCATGTATGCGTGTGAGACGTGGACCCTAACCAAAGCTGACAAAAACAGAATAGCTGCTTTCGAGATGTGGTGTTGGAGGCGTATGCTTCGTATCGTATGGACATTGAGAAAGACCAATGCCAGTATTATTAAAGAAATAGGGGTGTCTAAATGACTTCTTCATGCTATCAACACCCAAATGCTGAGCTACTTCGGCCATATCTCACGTCGCAAGGGTAATAACCTAGAGAAGATGATCATGTAAGGCATGATTGAAGGGAAGCGCAAGAGAGGCAGACCCCGTTCCCGGTGGATTGACCAAATAAAGTTGATTACTGGACACCCGCTCCGTGATTGTTACTCCTTTGCTGAAAATCGTTATTTGTGGAGTAGTATCTGTAAGGTCACGAGCTGTCAGTCATGACAGGACTGAACCAACCAACCCTTGACACCATTTCTAAACTCCTCATCGAAACACTTAAAAATGATCCAATATATAACTGCTCAAAAGGGTATGCATTAATCGAAGCAAATAACCAAGTGCATAATTTTGTTCTGCGTATTTTGACACCTCGATCGTTGAGATACGATTGTGGGTCCAGTTTCAAAAGTGACACTCATTCCTATTGAAAAGCATGGATCTGATCATTCTAAACAGTAATGCAAACCTCTTTCTATAGGATGATTGTCACTTTTGAAACTGGACCCACGATCATTGAAATGACAATAACTCTGCTCCACAACATCGTTGTTAGTGTAAAAAGTCAAGTCAAGCCGATATATAGGGCAAGGTTGGTTTTCACAGAAGGTAAAAAATGCATAGTGCGAAAACAACCTTTACCTGTAATGAATTACCTGACAATAGGGCAAGGTTGGGTTTCACAGACTATAGATGCAATGCCTATGAAATCAACCTTACCCTATAATTCATTGAGTGTATTAAGCTTAGAAGCAGTGTATAGCCAATGTAAATCTATCAGTCACGGTAGTCAGACATGCCAACCTCTGGGATCAGAAAACTGTATTCTGAAACCCCTAAACCTGTATTTTTCATTGAAAACCCGTATTTTTAAATAAGCTTACTTTTAGTCCGATTTTCTTCCCTGCATGACAACATATTAAATTCGCAAGTTATTCCTGGCAAAGAAGTTTCATAATTTTCATTATTCCAATTACTTTCTGGCGTATTTTGACTTTTTTCGCCGAAGAGAGTTTGTTTTCATTCATCACTGTGCGCCGCCATTTTAATTCATTTTAATTCATCATAAGTGTACATCCACCAGTCATCAAGATTACCGTACATTCCCTGGCACTGTACTATATAGAGCGATGTATGAGGGCGGCACAGTCTCAGTCTAGTAATTGCGCAATTACTGGCAATTACCATGTGCGATTTTTGGGTGGTACCAAAATTGTAATATACCACAATAGCGTAACATAACATACCGGGAATATATTTACTTTCTAGAAACGTTGTCGGGTGGATAATAATAGTCTTTACTTGCAGTCGTTTTTAAAAGGGATTCTTTGCCTTGCAGTTGAGGTCAATAATGGTTAAAAACGTATTTTTTTGGAAAATCCCGTACGCCCGTATTTTTAACGAAATCCCGTATGAAATACGGGAAAAACGTACTAGTTGGCATGTCTGGGTAGTGACACGTTTGAAGTTATCACATCTACATTAAACAGAATGGCAAACAAATTCAATTTGCAAACTGAAAAACAGTCATTTTATTGAAAATGGTATATATCTACTCATCACATATTCTAATATGACAACATATGAAATTCCAATGGAAGACATGGTACTAAACATTCATAGAATAGTACCTAGTCCTGGGTTCAAATCCTCCTGTATTCTCACAGAAAATCTATTTTATTAATAGATTAGTTCCCAGAAAGATATTATTTTTTCTCTGCCCTGCCCGTTGATCTAGAATATGGCCTGCCACGGGTTCTATCTGCCAAAGGTTCTATCATTGGTCCTTAAAAGTTTGTCATCTATATATACACTCCCGTTTGGTAACATCATTAGTCATCATATAGCTTGGAGTTTCATCTCTAAGCCGATGACACACAGTTGTACTGTTCCTTTAACCCAAAAATACCCGGTAACATGCATAAAGAAGATACAACTGTGTATTTCTGATGTTCAAAATTGACTGACTTATAACAAATTCAAATTAAACGGGAGTATATCAGAATTGTGCTTGGATCTCCCTATTTTCTGAACCAACACAGTCTGTTTGGAACCTGGGCATAAAGTTTGATGCCAATATGACTAAACAAATATCTAGCCTCTGTCAATCAACAAAAAAATTGCAAATGTTCACAAACGTAAAATTCAGGGTTGTCACTAAGGCGGTCGGTGGTGGCCGGGAGGAGCCGGCACTCACAATTGCCGACCGGCACTCTTAAAAAAAAGGGTAAAAAAACCAGCACTAATTTTTTATTTATTTTTACAACTTAAAATCATTAAACTGCCTCATAAAACAAGAAATTATGTGGCAAGAACCCTCACTCAAAGTGCATTAACCCTTACAGCCCCAGATCCCATGAAATCCCATTTCCCAGCATCCTGGTTCCGCGTGGCGCTGAGGTTTTTGTGTGAAATAATGGCCCCGGGCTATATAGCTGGGCGAATACACTCGCCCAGCACAGCTTCCCCCGTGGCGCAGTTGGTAGAGTGTCCGCCCGCCAACCGAGAGGTCGTGGGTTCAAACCCCGGGGCGTGGCACCTCTTGTTGTGTGTGCTTTTTTCGCTTGAAAAAAATTTCGTTGGAAAATCCACCGGGTGGGTTAGGGTTAATAACCCCTAAAAAACACATTAAGCAGGCCTCTAGACCCCATGCCATGATCCACTGCACTTCGTTTGCAACACTTATTCCGTTCGCCGTCAGTAAAATTAACTGGCACTACATTTTGGCTAGTGACAACACTGGTAAAATTAAGCGGTATTAAACACTCCAATCTGATATATATAAGAACGTTTTTAAATGCAACCTCATCTGCATTGAGATTGGTTTGAGAGGTCTTGTCACAAGAGGCTGCATACTGCATTTAGGTTTGTTGGGTCCAAACTTTCCAATCCTGTCGGAGATTAGCAAAATCTTCTTGCTGTGCATTTACATGATCTAGAATGCTTTAAACGATACCTTGATAAAGGCACTCTCCATCATGTTGTCAATGACTTGATATAAAGAGCAATGAAATTAGGATTAGTAAGACCTCAGCTGGATAACACAATGTTGTAATGTCAGCGTTCTTAAGAAATCAAAATCAAATGAAGGTGTCCAGCCATCACAACCAGAGAGTGATTTGAGGAAGCCCTGTAATCTACACCAGAATGCTGAGAGCAGTACTCAATGTCAACTGGAAAACAACATACCAAACACCCAACTGTATGGTGACCTACCCAAAATAAGCCAGAAGATCCGGAAGAGACAAACAAGGTTTGCTGGATCCCCAAACATAGCAAAAGAAAGCCGGGACGACTTGCTCTGACATTTATCGATCTACTCAAGCAAGATACAAGACTGGAGACGAGTAACATTAAGACCGCAATGAACGACAGAAGAGTGTGGAGAGCCATCGTAGATCGGGGACACGACCTGAATTAAGCAAGTAAGTAAGCATAATCCCTTGCGAACTTGTTGTACCCAGGATTTCAACCAATTGACCACTGTAGCTACTAAATGTCTGCGAATTCCATGGAATATTTTGAAACTGTCCCTGTGCTTAATGCTGTGTGACCACAATAGATGCCATGCGCTTATTCATCGATTGGAATCAACCATGCGTCACTCACCGGAATAATATGTCGTTCCAACAGACCATTCAGTTTATTTTTTGAATTGACGCGTGAGTTTTGAAAGTGATGTAGGCTTGCATGAATGAAATGGTATTTTTAGCTTCTTGTAGATTTGGTGAACAAAGTTCAGTTAGCCATTGCATGGCCTCTTTATAGTTGTCGGGTAATAATCTCATTTATGGTTTGAAACTGTTTGAATAGCACGCTGGTTTCGGAAGTTTTTAAGTAAGGAACCAGGCTTTGTTTATAAATAATTAATGAGACGATAAGAGAAAAATGAGACTCATATGAAAGAAAATGTCTAATTCTTTTGGAATCTGCTTTAAAATTCCTTATTGCCTGATTTTTCGCAGAGAATGAAGGGCTTGTAAAGTGGCTATCAGACGCCTTTTACATTAAAAAGAATAGGCAATCAAAACAGTGATTCTGATGTCGATAACTTCTTTTGTCAAATCGTAATGAATGTTGGGGCTTTCTTAAATCACCCTCTGCATCACAACATTGTGCATTTTATGTTAGAAAAATAATACCGGAGCCCAAATCGTGAAGTTACTGTAAAACAACTTAATTTTGCGAGGGATTTAATTTTGTGAATTTCGCCAGAGATGTGGATTCGCGAAGTTAAATACCAGCGAAACTTTCAATTCTGCATTGAAAGTAACAGTGACATTTCCACATTCGTGAAATGAAATACCCGATAATAAGCAGTAATTTTACAAATTCGCAAAATAAAGTATCCGCCAAATGATATTGTTTTTATTTATAACAAAATACTTATCAACCAAAAGGTTAATGGTGCTCAAATTTGCACTAGTGCATTGTATGAATATGACTTCATTGACACTCTAACACCGCAAAATTTGCATATTGATCGTTTTAATTAGTTTTTACTGTATGATAAGTGTGATGTTTTGCTTTATATACATGTATACGAGGGGCGGTCAGTAAATAATGAAAGTGATCATGGTATGGGATGCATGAGTGATTCTATTAAGGGGATAATGTGATCAATACAAAGTATGAACCTTTGTCTTTCAAACAATACAGTTTTGGATTTTTAAGTGTGAACTATGACGTCATAGCATTGTCTCAAAGTAAGTACACTTGGGACACTGCTAAATCAGTTATTTGGCGGGAAATTTGAATTGTTTTTATGAAACACGTGGTAAGAAGATTGCATAACATGACATCAGAAGCAGGTAAATCCCGATTTTTTTTCTCCGCATAAATATGATACAAAAGACAATAACTTCAATCCCTGTGTAATTTGGAATGTGTAGTATAAGAGGAAAAAGTAAGGAGAAGCAATTGAATAAAAGGTATACAAATATCAGTACAATAACTTCAATCCCTGTGTAATTTGGAATGTGTAGTATAAGAGGAAAAAGTAAGGAGAAGCAATTGAATAAAAGGTATACAAATATCAGTATTTCAAATAGCTAATTTTCATTAAAAAATGCCCAGTCAGTGAATCACTAATATTGCGGAAAATCAAACAATTTAGGAAAAATTCAAGCAATTAACCAGTTTGGAAGATTCCATATGATAGTTAACTAATTATCTGAACTTATTCGCATGAAACCTGCAGAAAAAATGCGCATGCGCAGACGGCAGATAATTTTGAAACGGGCCCAAAATGGCTAAAATCATGAAATTTACCAGAAAAAAGCTTACTGTGCCTTCAAATTCTAATCAGAAATAATGAAAAATGCTTAAATCAATGTGTAAACATATTGTGATAGTCAAAATGAAGATATACAGGAAGGTATCAATCAAAGATGGCTGCCACAACCTCTCTTATTACTGTTATCTTTAGAGCTACTAGATATGTATTGCGTAAGTAATCGTCATATAATTTCAATGGTTTGAGGAAATTTTATGAACAGCTCCTTTTGAAATCCCCACTATTATTGCTTTACATCCCACAACAATTTATTAAATTATAATCCCTCCATTGTTCTTTATCCTTTGTTGTTTTCTAAGGTATATTATTGCGGATTTTGCTAAATAAAAGCGTATTTGAGATGGTCCCTTCTTGTTCGTATTAAGGCATTCAGATCTAAAAAGAGTGTCAAACAGAGATAAGTGTGTATTCTAACCATGTGCCAAGTGTTATCTGTTTTTATGCTTGCATTGCTGAGATATACGCAAATGTATCAATCAACCCATATTCAACATATTACATATCCAGCCAAATAATTGACAGATTTCAGTCAGTGTCTGAAACCTATTGTGTTTATGCTAATGACGTTACATAACCAAAGGTATCTAACAATCCAAAAGTGTATTGTTTGAAAGACAAAGGTTCATACTTTGTATTGATCACATTATCGCCTCAATAGAATCACTCATGCATCCCATGCCATGATCACTTTCATTATTTACTGACCGCCCCTCGAACATGTACAGTTACGCGATTTGATCTTGATAATTATTTTTGTAACATATAATGCACAATGTTGTGCTTGCTATACATCTCCTTTAAAGATTACCACACACCTTAATATGTTCCGATAAGTGAGTCTTTAAAAGTTCTGGAGTCTGAAAGCCTTTGTCGCATACATCGCAAAAGTTGGCCAGTTGGGTCACTGTCTTATTACTCGGGTTCATGCTGTTGGATTTTTCATTTTTCTGTAAAATCAAAACAAAAAACGTTGTTAAAAACATCATTTTTTTAAGTTATTGGAAGAGATATGATGTGCAAATTTAGTTTAATTATGAGTTCATGAGTGCTATGGCAGCCAAACTACATGAAAGTCTCTCAAAATACAAGGCCTATATACATTGGTCAACTTGAAATAAGAGTCTCCTTACAGCAGAGTATAAATACTGCGGAGCATAATTCAAACAGGCGCATCATGCGTGAAGACTGAGAAAATCCATTTTAAATCCTCAAACAAACTTCAAAAACTTTCCTCAATCCCCAGTTTAAGTATTTTGTGATATGCACACATTGTACTACATTGTACATCAATGAAAAGGTGTTGTGTTTGTATTTCCTCGGACGATACCACATTTGTAACAATCAGTTGCTACAGTACTCAGTAACTTGCTTGAGAATGTGGGGAGCTATGTCTTAATCAAAATGTGCTAAATTTAGCACTATTTTGCACTCAAAAGAACAACTCTATCGTCTGCTTAAAGGGGCATTGAGAGATGTATCGATATACTAAATGAGCAAATAACGTAAAGATAATCATCAACATAGCCAAAATCCAAAATGTCATACAATTCCGACATCGCCTTCATGCCAAAATAAGCAAATAACGACACTTCCGGGTTGAGATTTGCCACGAAAGGCCACATGTAAACAATAGCATAACTTCCGAATTCAGCACCTAGTTTCGATATGATCATATCGAAACTAAGAAAATCATGAAACTTTATATGATAAACGGCGAATGTTGGTAAACTGTTTCAGATGGTAGTTAGTATATATGCTTAAGTATACTATTACTTTGATGCAAAAAAACCTGATTTCCAGGATAATTGAGGGCGCACTCCCACTACACTGTGCCAAAGCGCCTTAGTACAAGTTTCTTGGTTCTGGCGCTATATAAATTTCAGTGATTGATTGATTGATTGATATCCCATACGTATCTCTCAATGCCCCTTTAAGTGTCCCATTGACAACCACAGTGATGTAGAGTGATGCTCTATTGACTTCTGAGCACAGAACAGTGATGATTACGGCACATGGGGATTGAGACCTCTCCATATTTTCAAGCACATGGCTGAGTACTGGAATGAATTGCTATACATTGTCAAGATGCAGACAGCAATTGATATGCAAATGCAACAGAGTATATCATGAGTAAGGATGAGAGCGAGTCCCGGGAAATAGAGTCTCGCCCGTAAGTTTCGAGTCCTAGTACTAAATTTAGTACCTGGATACCCGAAATTTAAAAAAAAGTCCAAAACAGGACCTTGGATGACTCGCATTTGAACCTTAATAACCTGCATAATACCCCTTGACCCACACCATTAGGGAAAGCAAATCCTAACCTAAGATCATATAATAAATTATTTAATTCATTCTTATCAAAAGTATGATTTTTTCAACACTGTTTTCTATGTAAAAATACAATTTATTTAAAAAGCAAAAACATCTTAATTCATGTCCTAGGTAGGAATGCAGGAGTTGAAAGTGTACATTACGTTCAGCCTGTAGCCTTAAGTGTGCACCCAGGGAATGGAATTCCATTCTGATTGTGGCTCATGTAGATTGAGACCTCTCCGCATATGGCCTTGCACTGGAACAACTTGGATTCTCGCAATTCTTCCGTAGAAAATATTTGCGAGATTGGATTCTCGGATTGTCATACATTAATCTATTTGTCCATGCCATGATGTGGGGTGTTTTTTTTAATGTTATTCTAAGTTCACCAACCTTTCCATGAGCCTGAGGTTTTCCATTCTGCCCTTTCCACTTGCCTCCCCGGCCCCTTCCCCTATTGCCTTGATGTTTGCCACCTCCTCTGTGATTAAAAGATCTTGGTTGCTGACCATGTGGTCCTCCTTGAAACTGTCGTCCCTGTAAACCATAGCCTTCATCGTTTCCCCATGGATTAGATGTATAGTTTGGTGGTGCACGGGGATCTCGCACGTTTGGATAGGCTGGAAAATTCTGCGGACCGCTTTGGTTCCAGATGTTGTTGACACGGTGAGTAGCGTTGCTAGGTGAAGAGTTGACCTGAGTTTGACCTGTAGTTCATAAACAATAAGGCATCATGAGGGCACTGTTAATTTCAAAGTAAACGTCTGTATTACAAACTACTACATGTACATGTTTGCTTTTGGGATGAAACTCGTAGTGCTACAAACTACTACGAATTCAATTAATACAGGGGTATACAACCAAGTACGACAAATTATGACATACTGTAGTGCTTTGTAAGACTCAAGAGCGTTAGGGTTTTAAAGTAACTTTCGATTATTGTTTTACCAAACAGTCTAGATAGCCATTTAGATATAAATCTTTTCGGCACATTTTGATACCAAACATAACACCTAACAACAAAGATAAACCATGATTAGCACCATTTATAGAAAGTTAGTCACTTTTCAAAAGTCACATTTTCAATACACTACGCGGAAGAAAACACCAATTGTTAACAAGCACTAAGCCATATCAGTCCTGTGTTGATCGCTGCGCATTTCCCCTCAATGCGTGGGCTAATTCAAATTTAAAGTGTCATGCATGGGTGAGGGATATGAATGTAAAGGGATTTTTATGGAAAGGAGAAAAGGCTGCACTGTGTGATCGATTGCTTGCCGGTCAATCCTGGTTATAACAGTGTCACACACGGGTGAACCTCGCACACACACACCCCTGCACGTAAGCGCCTCAAAACGAGGACCTTGTTTACACACCTTCAACCGTGGACCTAAAAAAGCCCACGGCTGAAGGTGTGTAAATACATTAATGTCCTCGTTTGGCGGTGTTTACACACGTTCGTGTGTATGTTAATGGAAAAAAAGGTTTCACCGTCAACTGCGGACGTATTGTAAATACCCCAGATTTCGACGAGCGCCATCTATCGACCATCTTGAGCTCAGATAAAGCTCATGTCAACTGCGGACGTCCACGGTTGACTGAATGTCCACGGTTGAAGGTGTTTTAACACATAAAGGTCCACGTTTGGCGGCGCTTACAAACGCCCATTTTCCTCCCAGGTAGTGTATTGAAAATGTGACTTTTACTTAGTTTTAGTCTTTTAAAGGTAGATGACCCGATCACAATTTCGTAACACAGAATTATTTCAAACATACGGAGATTTTCATATCATATGAAAGCTCGTATTTTTCTCATCATCATACTGAAATTTGACGGCCTAAATCGGTATAATTACGGAGAAATCGATGAAATAACATCGAATTACCGCGAATGGTGGTAACCACCGATATAGTTTGTGTACTACTCAATGGGTACAGTTCACAGCATCTTGTGCGTCTAAAATAAGAACCATTAGAGCTATGCAACTCAAACTTTGGAACACGACTTTTTTAAGGATGACCTTTCATGTAGAATAGAAAACTTCAAGTTGAAAATCGGATCATCTACCTTTAACTTTGTCTTAAAAAGTAACTAATTTTCTTTAAATGGCGCTAATCATGATTTATTTTTGCACAATTTACTCGGCTACCAAATGATAAAAGATTCATCCAAATGTCTATCTCGCCTGTTTGGTAAAAAAATAATCGAAAGTTACTATAGACGTCGTCAGAATACTTCGGCACTTTTTCAAACCACCAATGCACGCGTCTAGTTAATGAGCGTGTGGGTGGGGACATTTTTGACCCATATACAATAGCGACCAATCGGATTATACTAGATACCCCGACGCATCGACTTCTCAAAAGACAACGCTGTTGAGACGCTGTTCTACAACGCACTTCCGTGTTTACGCTGTACGCAGTTGTCACAAGAAAAGTACCAAACTTCTCTGACGCCGAGTATAGTGTACAACTTTATTTTGTTAAACACTTTAATTTGTAAACGCTAAAACATGCCGGTCTCTTGATACCAAGGTTGTGAGTTCGAGCCCCACTATGGCCAACATGTTTGTATCATTCCTTGGGCAAGGTACTTAGTCTCAATTGCCTCTTGGTTCAGAAGTCATGTATAAAATGGTGGTCTCGTGCATCGCAAGAGCAAAATCCGAGCACGTTAAAAGGTCACAGATTCCTTCGTAAAGAGTAGGGGATCATCCCGGTCAGTGGCTGTACACACATCAGTCCTAGGTCACAGGGCAGGGGTTGCACAGTTAACACGTCCTGTGTATTTAAAGCCCCAACCCAAGTACCGTAGTCTTCAAAATTGAAGTTGGTACTAACAGTAAAACTGGAAAAAGAAACAGGCATGACAGGTTTCACCAATTTGGGACTGATTGAACTATTATGGAGTACTATATAATAGTATAACTTAAGTACCCATAAGAAATAAGAAACCTTCACCCTTTACCACGTGATCTGAAAGTTACTGCCTACCAGACTTTAGTGCGTCCACACCTTGAGTACTGCGCCACTGTTTGGGACCCATACACACAAGACCAGATTAAGCAAATTGAAAGTATCCAACGTAGGGGGGCTAGATTTATATTCAATGATTACAGATGGACCAGCAGCGTTACCGGCATGATGAAGGAATTGAAATGGGACGGGACCCACTAGAGCACAGAAGGCGCACAGCACAGCTAGGCTTGCCATGCTGAATAAGATCACGCGGGTCAGGTAGCCATTCCGGCACAAAAGTTCATTCAACCGGTCCAAACACGCAGTTCTTCTAGACTAAACCACAGTCAATCAATCACACAATTAACCGGCAAGAGCAATAAATATAACAACTCTTTCTTTAATCTTCCCGCTCACTATCCGTAAATGGAATCAACTTCCTGAAAACATCGTAAACATCAATAATCCCGAAACATTAAAGACCAACGTTGCCGATTTCATTAGACGCAACGAAGCACTAACGCAAGACTAAGAAAAACATATGGCATATGCGCACACCATATCATCTCGTTTGGCTTCTGAATCTGACTGAAGTAGCTAGGTGGCCACTTAGCGGTGAACAATAGCGTAGGTCAATTTATCACCAAAACGAACCGCGCAATTTTGAACCGCGCACTTTGGGTACTAACACCGAGTTAAACTCCCGCGGAATTCGGACCGTCGGTTTCAAGAGTGATCTTGAGGTGAAATCAAAGTCTTTTATTGAGATCAATGTCTTGAATTACTCCTTATAATAGGACCTGTCTTGCAAACTTATTGAAACCGGTCTATGACATCTACAAGCAGAGCATTTCCCTTCGGCATTTTACAAATTCGTCGCTATCGAAAATGAAATGTGTCAAAGTAGTGTCTACATTGATATGCCAAACAGCTGTCTTAACCAGCGAAATTACACAATTTTCATTTATTTAGATAAATGAGGGTTTTAACAACTATTATTCTTTAATCGATTTTACGACGTGACCATTAAAGTACATAAAAGACATTTTAAGAGAGAGCAAAATTTGGAACCAATGGCATTTCGTCCATTTGTTTATCATGCGCGATCGCATTCAATTTTAATTATATCTCAGTGTTTTCGGACGGCAGGCTAAGTATATTATGGTGGAAACTCTCGTTGAGGGAAATGTTTTTTAACTTGGGAACTACGTAACTGTGAATTTCCTTTTATTATACTTATAACTAAGTGATAGTGGTCGAACGGGATTGGTATTTTAATTACATGCGTTTTATGTGTATATTTTATTGAGCTACGATAGACATTGATCTTGGTAGCTCAGCGTCAAAGCGCTCGCTTTGATATCAGGAGGACCCGGGTTCGACTCTGATCAGCACCGACTTTTTTATACCTAATATATTTGCTTTATAAAGGTTTTTTTGTCTTGTCCGTAAATTAGACACATTTTGCCGCATAATTTGAGCTTAACCATGCAGTTATATATTAAAAAACCAACAGATCCACACAAAAAATACAAGACAGAACAACTTTATAAAGCAAATAGATTAAAGTAGCCTATGAAAAAAGTCGGTTCTCCTCAGAGTCGAACCCGGGTCCTCCTGCTACCGAAGCGAGCGCTCTAACGCTGAGCTACCGAGAATAATGTCTATCGTAGCTCAATAAAATAAACATATAAACGTATGTAATTAAAATAACAATAACTTTGATCACCATTTTCCAGCTTTAAACCCCGCTTTAAACAATGCGGCAACTTTTGTCTTAACCACTCTGAATATTTCAAATATACAAGATTTCAAATAACTTGATATAATGAGCTACTGTGTTGATGGATTTTTTACGACGTTTGGAAATGAGGGATTTACAGACATTTTCATTTGAAATTGGCTACGATTTCTTCCAAATTATGTACGTTTTTCAGCGGATGTTGCATCATGAAATCACATATTTCAGGACGTTCGTCACGTAATATATTGATTCGATGTGAGAATATAAAGGGGAACAGATATATACTCCAATGCAGGTTAGTGGATCAACGATCAACGGTCTCGTTTTGTTTTAATTTGGGCATAAATACTTGTTACTTATTTTGATGTACGCAATCCAAATAAATTTGAATTGTTAGTGTTTATGTTAGGACGCCCTCGTAGTAGATAATTTGGGGTCAAATCGAAGTGGCCACCTAGCTAGAAGGAAGCGTTGAGATTAACATTCAGATTCAGATTCAGATATCATGATATAGGTACTGTAAGGACAGAGCCAACTTTATCTCTTCGAATCTGCTGTAGTGTAAGCCTAGTAAGGACTATATATCATGATATTATCACTAGTTTCAGTTCGTGAATTTAGACTACGATACTGCAGTGCAGAACTGCAGAATTCGGCGACCAGCTGTTTATGACGATAACATTTTTGATTGCAAACAACTCAAATGTACCATTCTAATAATTCATACTTACCCGATAGCTGTTTCATATCTTGCGGAAACTCGGGTTGTTTAGTTTTACTTATATCTGGACCATTATGATGCTGTTCTGTGGTATTCTGTGTGCCGCTGTGAAACCCGCGTGGCGGAAAACAGTAAGCCATGTTGTTATTTTGCCGATCGTAGGTGTGGGTCATAGGTCAAATTAAGTTCAAATAGAGGTCAAAAAGTTTTATGATTATTTTACACTCTTTCACAAGTAAGGTCTGTTTCCCCACCCCGTTGCTTGTATTGCGTTAGTTTCACATTCGTCACGCGTCAATGGCGATGATTTATTTATTGGTTGATTGATTGATTTTGATTGAATGATTTTAATTGATTTTGATTGATTTTGATTGATTTTGATTGATTTTGATTGATTTTGATTGATTTTGATTGATTTTGATTGATTTTGATTGATTTTGATTGTTTTTGATTGATTTTGATTGATTTTGATTGATTTTGATTGATTTTGATTGATTTTGATTGATTTTGATTGATTTTGATTGATTTTGATTGATTTTGATTGATTTTGATTGATTTTGATTGATTTTGATTGATTTTGATTGATTTTGATTGTTTGTGATTGTTTGTGATTGTTTGTGATTGATTTTGATTGATTTTGATTGATTTTGATTGATTTTGATTGATTTTGATTGATTTTGATTGTTTTTGATTGATTTTGATTGATTTTGATTGATTTTGATTGATTTTGATTGATTTTGATTGATTTTGATTGATTTTGATTGATTTTGATTGATTTTGATTGATTTTGATTGATTTTGATTGATTTTGATTGATTTTGATTGTTTTTGATTGATTTTGATTGATTTTGATTGATTTTGATTGATTTTGATTGATTTTGATTGATTTTGATTGATTTTGATTGATTTTGATTGATTTTGATTGATTTTGATTGATTTTGATTGATTTTGATTGATTTTGATTGTTTGTGATTGATTTTGATTGATTTTGATTGATTTTGATTGATTTTGATTGATTTCGATTGATTTCGATTGAGTTCGATTGAGTTCGATTGAGTTCGATTGAGTTCGATTGAGTTCGATTGAGTTCGATTGAGTTCGATTGAGTTCGATTGAGTTCGATTGAGTTCGATTGAGTTCGATTGAGTTCGATTGAGTTCGATTGAGTTCGATTGAGTTCGATTGATTTCGATTGATTGTTTGATTGTTTGATTGTTTGATTGTTTGATTGATTGATTGATTGATTGATTGATTGATTGATTGATTGATTGATTGATTGATTGATTGATTGATTGATTGATTGATTGATTGATTGATTGATTGATTGATTGAGTGAGTGAGTGATTGGGTGATTGAGTGATTGAGTGATTGATTGATTGATTGATTGATTGATTGATTGATCGATCGATCGATTTTTTATTTTTTTATTTATTTATTTATTTATTTATTTATTTATTTATTTATTTATTTATTTATTTATTTATTTATTTATTTATTTATTTATTTATTTATTTATTTATTTATTTATTTATTTATTTATTTATTTATTTATTTATTTATTGATGTGCGTATTCGATTGCGTCGGTTGCACATTTAGGGGGTTGATTTTTAGGTCAAATCAAGGGCAAAAAGTGCTATGATTATTTAACTCTCTTTCACAAGTTCTGTTCCCGTAGCGTTTGTCGTGCGCATTCGATTGCGTCGTTTGCACATTCAGTTTTTTACTCAGTCGTGCTTTATATTTCTAATATCGAGAAACGGAGATGAATAATACGAGGGGGATCAAAAAGTGTCGGTCACTTGGCCTAAATGTTTCTGACTATCGATGACCATACAATTTCAAAAACTACAATCACATTGCCTCAAGAAGCTTCCCGTGATGACGTCTATATTGTTATGACGCTGTTTGTTATATATAAATGTTTATTGATGTATATAATCTAGAATCACTGAAATAGTCGCAAGAGTACTTAATCGATCTGTTTTCTCAATACGTGGCCAGTTCGTCGCTTCCACGGAGTAGAGCACATCTCTTGTTATTTCTTGCAACGCCTGTTATTTATCGTGTTATAGTCTATGTTAATGGCGTGTTGATTTAATAAATAATGTTTGAATGTACGTAATTGAGTTATCATGTGTTCCATTTGTATGCCAAACGAGTCAGCTATTACCTACACAATATATGGTGGAGAAACGCTTGGTCTCGGGCCTCGAATTTCCGTGTGGGCGATGGACTGGACCCTGTTTTCGCCATTAAACAGGTATGTTTGTAATAAATATTGTATAATAATTTAGTGATTCTAGAGCAAATAAAATGTGTCATTGTCATAATGGTTGTTGAAAACCTTGTTAAAAACGTGTAAATGTAGTATAATGTAAATGCGGTCTGTATGTATATTACGTGCGAAGCGAAAGACCTTGGTTTGTTTTCTTCAATTCAAATGGTTGTCACGAAACGCCGTGTTTATTGGAAATGCATTTATAGTGCTGTAATGTCATGTGTAGAAACCCACCGTCGATCATTTTGTTGTAGTATAGTAGCATGTTATTTAGATTAAAATTCTTTACAAATAATAACCACGCGATGTTTGTCAGAATTTAAAACCCGTCAAATATTCGCGCCAATTCTTTTGTGTCCATAAAAGCTTTTGTGTTCACGGATTAATGCCATATTGGAAGACAGCTGGTGGCTACGAGCTTAATGTTTTGAATAGGAGCGTTATACTATAGAATTGTTTACGATATCATGTGCAATAAAGTTGTACGTGGGTAAATCTTTATACTGTATGATGTAATATATTTTTGAAGCATATAATTGTTGCCAAATTGATCGATACGAATCTATTGTTGTGTTCATGCTCGTTAACTGTTATCTTTGTATCGAAAAACGTAAATCTAGGCGAAAAATGCGGTAGTCGTTGGCACCTTCATAACCGTGTAGACTTTCATGAGCATTATCTCCTGTGATTTATCCCAGCTTGTCTTGCTGTTTAAATGTAAATATAAATAATTAATTAAATATAATTATGTCACGATAATTTTCAATATTTTAAAAATAAATTTTAAAACTCATGTTCATTCAAATGTATGCAACGTTGACAGATTTGGATAGTTTTAGTGTGAAATGTTGTAAATAATTATGCCCATCTTTCGTACTCAAAACATTTGTGCATTTTGCCTCTTTTGGTTTCAAAAATTTAATTCATGGTTTTTATGCGCACGAATATTTTGCACTCAAAATAAATGACGTTTCATCAATTTGTATAGTGTGTTCAATTTAAAAGTTTTAGAAGATTAGTGACATGACCTCTGCTTACACAACAGTTGTCTAATTGTAATTGGTCATTTTAATATGTACTTTTGGAGGTTGCAAACTGTGGCAATGTTAATAATGTCATTACAATTCTTGTTTTACAGACTTTGGAATTACCGTACTGGGACAAGTTTGTATTATATATATTTTATGTATACTCAATTGAAGGTATGTACAATTTATTATTCTTTGGTGCAATTATACATCTTCGGCAACGGAAGAAATAACAGTGTTGATTAAATATATGTTCATAAAACAAAATTATATTCCTGTTTTGGATGGTGTGAGAATCCTTGGAGAGGTGGCATCTATTAGATCTCCTACATTTTTAGTTTAGGCGTCAGAGTTTATAAATTTCATGGGTTTCTATTACCAATATAGAATTCCTTATGTGTGATTAGCGGTGGCAGCGCATTATTATTATTTGTGGCATTTTAAAAAGGACGCCATTTTATATCTACGTTTTTACATGTCAGTCAAGGTCATATTTCTGGAAATATGTCGGGCCGAGGCGGTTAATGCTAGTAATGTCGGACTAGAAGGCCAGAGAATGAAATTTCTGATTATATTGTTGGTTTATATGTATTGTTGTAAATGCTAATATTTTCAATTTTGGAAATGCTGTTCTTGCCATGAAATTAATTCAAAATGTATGCCATTGAGACGTGTGAGACCTAAAATAAATCTTCGTACTCATTTGAACCAATATTTTGTGCAATAAATCATAAATGTTGAATACATCGTATAATATATTATATTGCTATATACTCAATGCATGTTCATTTAATTCACAGTGCTATGACATGTTACGTGTATCTACCAGTATATACCATGTTAACCTCACTATCTACCAGTTATGCAGTATGCCATTTCAACTAACATCATCAATTAAGGTGGGCAATCTATTTTAATTATATACATTTCATGGAACTTCATCGTCATTTTTACTGCAAGTCAACGTGATACAAATTATTGGATGTGCAATATTAATTAAATAATAAAACATATTTTGGTCATCATTTTATATTGTAACTATATGCGAAGATATTATGCAATGATTAATGTTTTGTACATGGATTAGTTTGCAACGGTGAATAGATACCTTTGGTTTAACTACGATTCATGAGACAAGTAATTTTTTTTGTAGGAAGTTTAATATACTTATTGCTTCGTTTTCGTTGGTTTATATACCCTCGATACTAGGCAGGAGTAGAGTGATAATTTATCTGTAGATATTTCGTTAGTTTATATACTCTCGATCAGAGCACAAGATAAAGAGATTTTGATTTATATGAGATTTGTGGTTATTTTAACGAACTTTACGAATTTTGCAATCGTAATATATAAGTTTTCAGAGTTAAGACTTATGATGATGGCAAACATTTTCATTGTTTGTGACATTTAAGCCAGGAGATTGATTGATATTAATCATTGTGGAGGTGTATGTTATGATGATGGTGATATTATGTTAAATTATATACTTAATGATAATTAAAATGTTTATGTATTTGTTTACTGATGCTACGGAACCCTTGTTTGAGTTTATATTCCAGGGTTGGTGGGCCGGTGTTTGTGGTTTCTACCTGTACGTGTTCTTCATGATTGGTACGTCGAGGGCTGGAGTGCAGAAGGGAATCTTTCGATCATGACGTAGGATTTCCACCTGAACTTTGGCTTGATAACTATCCCATGAGTGTATAGTCGTCGTTGTTGCGTCATTCAACTAGTCTTTGTCTACAAGTCGTCGTTCATCGTCATGTTACTGTTATCCGGATGTGGTTTTGTCGTTAAGGTATTTTATCATATGTCAGACAAGTTATAAAGGTCTGAATGAAATTATTATATTGATGTCGTGGACGACATAGATTCTTGGTTCAATATTGCAGCTGCTTCTGGAGAAACGTTGCCAAAATTTTATATCATTCATCTGCCGTTATGTTAGTGTCAACGTCAAAATTATACATGGTCAACGGGAACAAATATGTTCAATAATACTGGGGTATTTCTACGCTTCAATTATATGATCAAATAAATAATACCTTTATAATACGACAAAATAATAACCACCCATTCATCTAGTTATTCTGCGTCGTCATAATACTATCGTCAGTGTCAGCAACGTCATTTCAGCGGCAGTATCATCGGGTTCTTCAACGTCAACGTCGAGATCTTCAACAGCGCCTAGGGTTACAGTCAACGGTGGAGATTCTACTGGCCAGGGATTCAACATTAGAGACTGTCTATTTAAGGTGTAATTTAAGGCGTAGTTAAGGATTTGATATTACCTTATTGATGATTAAGATTTCTTGTGTCTTATCCATAATATTAATACAAGAGATGTTTATCAAGGGCATACTGTGTGATGATAATTTATTATTTGGTTCAGGTATTAGGTCTTTAGCAAGTTCACATAAAATATGATTTTGGAGTTGTCAATTCTTGTTCATGAGTTCGAATTAATTGTCAGGGGTCAATTCAAAAAGGTGGGGTGTATGTTATGACGCTGTTTGTTATATATAAATGTTTATTGATGTATATAATCTAGAATCACTGAAATAGTCGCAAGAGTACTTAATCGATCTGTTTTCTCAATACGTGGCCAGTTCGTCGCTTCCACGGAGTAGAGCACATCTCTTGTTATTTCTTGCAACGCCTGTTATTTATCGTGTTATAGTCTATGTTAATGGCGTGTTGATTTAATAAATAATGTTTGAATGTACGTAATTGAGTTATCATGTGTTCCATTTGTATGCCAAACGAGTCAGCTATTACCTACACAATAATATATATATACTCACCGTTGAATCCTCATCAAACTCAGAGCATTTGCGGATTGCCAACTCCAAAGTAGGAATTGTCTCATATCTCTGAATGTACAGCTTTGGCTAGGTCTTTGGATCCTTGAAAAAGTCCTCCTATACTCTGTTTGGCCATCTCGAGACAGTGACGTAACCGCGCGCATACTCGCGGCGCTGGCGTACAAACACGAGCGTTGAAAGGCGGAAGATACACACGCGTGCGTAAAAGCTGCGCCTGTTCAGTTACGTCACTGTCTCGAGATGGCCAAACAGAGTATAGCAATCTTTGATTTTATTGTTGGGAAAAGCCAGAAGTTTTACTTGGACGTATTTTGTGCGACATATTTAAAACATGTTTTGGAAACGTTTTTAAAACGTTTTCGTTAGGTACTATAGGTTCTAATAGGTCTTCGTCTTTATAGACGTGTTAAAAACGTTATAAGACGTCGTTTTCAGACTTAAATCAGCCATCTGGAATACGGTTTTTTAGGACGTTGTAGTAACGTGTTTTAGACGTTATTAAATATACCAATATAACAAACGTCCTTTTTAGTGCGACGTATAGAAAACGTTTTACTTGGACGTATTTTGTGCGACATATTTAAAACGTGTTTTTTGGAAACGTTTTTAAAACGTTTTCGTTAGGTACTATAGGTTCTGTAGGTCTTCGTCTTTATAGACGTTTTAAAAACGTTATACGACGTCTTTGTTGAATGGACTTGTAAAAATCATGTTTCCAAAAATCAGTCTGGAGCTAATTTGCATATTTTACTTGGCCTTATTATTAGCCGAATAAATTGTGCAAATCGCTCATTAGCATAATTGCAATTAAGGGTGGGAATTTCGGGTAATTGTATACCCGAGTACCCGAAATAAAAAAAATTGGCGGGTACCCGGGTACCCGCCCCCTAAAAAAATCAACAAAAAAATCAACAAAAATCTTTTTTTTCTTCTTTTTTTTTTCTTCTTTTTTTTTTCTTTTTTTTTTTCTTCTTAAGTAAAAAACAGGACCTTAGACGACTCTTGAAACCCCACATAATATCCCTTAACCCACACCATTAGGGATAATAACTCCTAACCTAAGATCTTATACTTAATTATTTTAATTCAATTCTTAATCAAAATATATGAATTTGTTTTTGATTAATGTAGATTTGCCATTCCTGGTTCACCCTGTAATACAACTAAACCTGTATGTAAGTATAATGTACACTTTCATTTTCCTGCATCTCCAACTAATTTAATTAAGATATTGTTGATTTTGAAATATAAATTGTATTTTCACATAGAAAACAGTGTTGAAAAAATCATACTGATAAGAATGAATTAAATAATTTAGTATAAGATCTTAGGTAAGGAGTTATTATCCCTCATGGTGTGGGTCAAGGGGTATTATTTGGGTTATCAAGGGTCAAATACGAATCATCTAAGGTTCTGTTTTTTTACTTAGAAAATAATTTAAATGCAAAAAAAAAGAAAAAATCGGGTATCCTGGTACCAGATTTAAATTTGACACCCGGGACTGGAAATTTCGGGCGGGACTCGATTACCCGGCCGGGACTCGCTCCCAACCTTAATTGCAATGGTACAAAATTAGTACCGGTGCTCGCTTGTACAATTTCAATTATGCTAATGAGCTAATTTGCACCTTTTATTCATTTAAACCTATTATTTTATTTGAATTAAGTCGATGCATTAATTTAACTCCATAGAAGTATATTGATATACACTTGTATTATGCATATTTTCGCACTGGTTTTAAGAAAGGTGATTGCTCACTAAACAATGCATCTACATTGTGCAAGAACATAAACATCCAAGAGTCAATGCCCTTGCAGCCCCCCCCCCCCCCCCCCCCCCCCCCCCCCCCCCCCCCCCCCCCTCCTATAAAACGTTTTAAGACGTCTGAAACCTTCTGAAAAATGTTAATGGATAACCCGACTTGCATCTTGTACTGTTTCAGTAATTAAGAAGGTTGGACAAAACTATAAACAGAAACTAATTAATTACTTTTAGAGAATAAAATATAGTTCTTAGCTGTTTTGCTATATATACGATGGTCTTATAATGTATAGGCTGTACCATTATTTGGAGTCGTGTACAGGCTGTCCCAAAATGATTAGTACCCATCGATGCCCTAACATCTTTAAATTGTTTCATCCTCAAAATCAATGAGATTCAGGTCGCTTGTTTTTTCATCATCTTTGACATACTGAACCCTTTTACTAAAATTCTAGATCATGCATATCAGACTTATTTAACTGAGGTTACACTCGATTGAGTATGACATGGTGATTTCACCTTTTTGTTAAAGTGCAAACAAATGTGTGTAAGTTAAATGAAAAGTTAATTAAACCTCTTGTCTACTATTATAAACTGCAATTTAACTTATATATTAAACTGTCCTTTGTTATGGTTGTCCAATCATTAATATTCTTCATTGGATTCAATTTGAAGAGTAAAAACGGATCGTCACGCATGAGTGATCACAAGATTTGTTTCTTAATGAGCTACTTTTGAGGCTAAACTTGAGGGAAATTTAAATAGGTAAAAAGTGGTCATGGGTAAATTAGTAGTGGCTTGCACTTCTTTTTCATATTGGGGTGGAGTTCCTTACAGAATTGGTAAAAATGAAATAGTCTTTACTTTCACCTCACCAAATTCATTCTCAAATGGTAAAATTAAATGTAAGCCACATACAGCTAATTCCCCCTTTACTATTTCAGCTATTTAAAAGTCCCTGTCAAATTACACAATGCATGGAGTCACTCAAGTGTGACGAACTTTTGTGCACTTCAAATTAAATTAAAATGAAGAATTATTAATGAATTGAACAACCATAACCAATAACAGTTCAAATAGAAAGGAACAAAAAATTATATTAGTATACAAGAGATTAAGAGAACATGATTTGTTTCTTTTAAACACACATTTTTTGCACTTTGTCGAAAAGGTGAAATCACCATGTGTTACATAATGGAGTATATCTTGAGTTTGATATATCCGATATTCATGATCTAAAATTCTAATAAAAGGGTACAGTATGTCAAAGATGATAAAAAACAACGGACTTGATCCAATTGATTTTGATGATAAGTAATTAATTAACTTTGGGCATCGATGGATACTAATCATTTAGGGACAGCCTGTATGGTCGTGCGGCCATACACGACGACACAAATATGGTACAGCCTATACATTATAAGACCATCGTATATAGCAAAACAGCTATAAGAACTATATTTTATTCTCATTCCTATCTACTTAATTGGTTATTTATTTGTATCTTTTATCAAAAAACCGCAGTTTGTTAGATTTATTTTAATCAAACAACTACACATTTCCCCCTTTATAAAATCGGCGAATCTAGCGAGCTGTTTACCAACTTCCTGCTTCGAATTAATCGCGTTCTTTAGCACACGCGCACATGGCAACGCTCCATTATACGCACGACGCATACGCCGGCGACTTTGTGATAGGCCGCGCTAACGCAATAATCATACGCACTGAAGGTATTATTTTTCGAATGAATTTAGCCCCTGCCCCAATCTATACACCATTGTCTCATAATGTATGGGCGTATCGGCTGAAAATCAGCCCAAAACCAATCAAATTGGCTGCTGACATCCCTAAACCACACCCGCTATGTAAGAATAGCGCGATTATATCGGTATAATTCAACGATTTGATAAATATGCATCTTTTTCAGTAATTAATCACTGAAAACCTAAACAGGTCGCCTGACTAACTTAAAGCTAGTCCAGACGGTGTCCATTTTGACTAGCTTTAGCCTAGTCCAGCACTGCTGGACCATCTTTAAGCTCGACTAGCTTGATGTTTTGGGGGAGTATTGTGTTACATCTATGTGCTGGTCACCCCGCCCGTGGTTGAGCTGCTCATTTTTCATCCTGAGAGCACAAACTGTTATAAGTCAATTTTTGATGTTTTCAGTTTAGGCCATGTTTAGCACGTAACCCTTACCGCACTTACTCAGATGCGCACTGGGTGTAGGGGCTAGCAACCCCTGCATCTATACTCTTATTACTAAAAATCGTATTGCCAAGCCTCGAAAGAAAACGGACGGATCAAAACGGAAACGACACAAGCATGCCCAACGACTACGAGAAACGGAATTGCGAATATTGGAGGTCAACATACGGGGACTTCGGTCAAACATCGGAGAGCTTGCCAATCTCTGCTCGATAAAAAAGCCATACGGGGACTTCGGTCAAACATATCGGAGAGCTTGCCAATCTCTGCTCGATAAAAAAGCCATCCATTAGGCCCTATCATTGTTGTTGAGACCTTCCTTGATGATACTGTGCCTGACGGCGCTGAGTGCATTGCTATTCCTGGATACTCCATGTGCTGTCGCAGGGATAGAGCAGGGGCACCCGACGAGAAGTTCAGGATGTAGTAATACATAACATTAGCTGCTCCTCAGAGCTAGCTAGAATGCGCGGTATTAACTACATTTCCCAGCTAGGGCCGGTCAAAATACTCCTTTGGCAGCCAGAAGCCAAATTCAGTGAAGAATTTTGAAAGCTAGGGGAACGAGTGTTTAGACATATCAACCAGCTAGGATAATTTATTTATACATTTATATTTCAGCTAAATTCATCGAATTTTCTGTTCTAAACATTAAATATATAATCTATAAAATCCATAAAACACAAATTTGATATCATTACCTCAAATTGATGCCAATTTTGCCAGCTAGATTGTCTGGATGACTTAAAAATCGTTTGCCAGACAGGAATTCATTTTATAAGAAAAAAGAACCAGGCAGATTCGAAACATCAGAGGAGCAGGTATTTGCCAGGAAACCTCGTTGGGTGCTCCTGATAGAGAGGCAACCACTGGCGGCGGAATTGCTGTCTACTGTTTAGAAGGGATTGCCATACATCACGACCCAGGGCAAGATCCAAAAGACTATGAACTCATCTGGTTCACACTAGTAGCTCTTAAATCTCAAAAGTTACTGATTGCTGCTGTTTATAGATCTCCTAGTGATAACAGTGATGTCATCGACTACCTGGACCTCAACACTCTTCCAAAATTGAGCACACTTGGAGCTAATTCAGTCATGCTTGTCGGTGACTTCAACGTCCACCATACAGACTGGCTAGGAAGTCGTAATACTGACGCAGCTGGACGCCGCACACTACAATTAGCTAACTCTATGGGATTACAACAGATCGTCAAAGAACCCACTCGACTGGATCAAATCTTGGACCTTGTCATGACTGACCTGGCAGCAACTTCAACCACTTCTGCTAGACTAGGTACTTCAGACCACAACCATGTGTTAGTGTTCTTAGATGTGCCAGTATACAGGGACAAACCACACAGGAGGAAAGTCTGGAGATATGACAAGGCTGATTACTGGGGAATGAGAGGTCACCTTGCTTCCACAAACTGGTCAAGTGTATTCAAGAAGAAAAAATCCTGAAATTGCTTGCTCTAACGTCACTGATATCATCTGCGATGCTATGGACTTGTTTATACCTAGTAAAACAGTTACCAAGAGGACTGGAGACAAGATATGGTTCAATGACAAATGCCGTAGAGAATCTAGGAGGAAGCGCCGCCTCTTTAAGAAAGCCAAAAAAGACCAAACTGAAGCCAGCAAGGGAAAGTTCGCTGAAGCTAGACATTCCTACAACCAAGCGGAGAAGCAAGCCAGGAGTAGCTACAACACTAAACTGAGACAAGACCTAGCAGATAAATCACTGAGCAACAAGAAATGGTGGAGAATCATCAACACCCTGTCCGGAAGAACAGCTCGTTCCGAGATCCCAGTGATTGAACATCAAAATGTTACCCATATTACAGCAAGGGACAAGGCAGAAGCTTTTTGTCAGACATTTGCAGACAAATGTAGGCTCCAAGGTGCTGAAGACCAGGCCCCAAATGTCCATCCTTCAACAACCAAATCCTTTGACAAAATAGTTTTTAAGCCCAAGGATGTTCGAAAACTATTACAACATCTCAATCTAGATAAAGCTACTGGACCAGACCTGATTCCAACCAAGGTACTCAAAGAATGCTGTGCTGAACTTGCCAGTCCACTCTGCAGGCTTTTTGATCTCTGCTTCACTCATGGTGTGTTTCCTAACCAATGGAAAACAGCATCTGTCACTCCAATCCACAAGAGAGGTTCCAAGGCTGACCCAACAAAGTACCGTCCTATCTAACTGCTAAGCAATATCAGCAAGATCATGGAAGCTGTTGTGCAGAAACAACTTCAACGCTTTCTTCTCAGCAATGATCTGATTTCCCAGCAGACAGTTTGGATTTAGAGAAGGCCACAGTACAGCTGATCTCCTCAACATTTTGTCACAGAAATAGAACAACTCCTTAGACCAAAGTGACGAGGTTTGCGTCATTGCCCTTGACATTAAAGGAGCTTTCGAAAAAGTATGGCACAATGGACTCTGCTCAAAACTGATGTCAAAGGGTGTTACCAGAAGACTGCTTTCATGGATACACAACTACTTAACCGATAGATCTATCAATGTCGTCATGTCGGGACAAGCATCCAACACTGCACCCATAAATGCTTCTGTTCCTCAAGGATCTATCCTTGGTCCACTACTGTTTTCTGTCTTCATTGATGACCTTGTGGATGTCTGTGACAACGAGCTCTATCTGTACGCTGACGATTCAACACTTTTTGCACCCATTAAGTCTTCAACCAGCTCCAATGCAGTAGCTGCTAGCCTTAACAGGGATCTAAGCAATTCTCTAGGAAGAGAACCCCATCCCAACTTGAACTCTACTTTGGTGACTGCAAGCTACCATCTGCAGACAAACTGGAAATCCTGGGTGTTACCATTGATAGCAAGCTGACTTGGTCCAAACACATCTCGGCTGTCTCAACCAGGGCTGGTCAGATTCTGAAGCTCGGCGCTCTTTGCAAGGTTGCAAATAAATTGACGGCATTGGGCAGATCTACTGTGTACAAATCACAAGTCCGTAGTGTAATGGAGTATGCTTCACTAGGCTGGTCTAGCGCTTCACCTACTATCCTAAGCCAGCTTGACAACATAGCTGTTATTCTCTATGTTTGGGTGTTTTTCCTATTCCTGTCCCACGCCACTTTCATTGGCTTTTTTACTAGCCCAATTGTGTTTACTTGTATTTTTGATTATTTTCTGAGTTGCAGTGAACCAATTGATTGGCCCATCAGAGCTCTCTGTAGAGAGTTACCCGTTTGATTTGTAATCACTCAGTTCATTAACTTTGTTAATGTCTGTTGGGCTATTGTTCACATTTGCTCTTTATATACAAAACAAAATGTTAGTCCGTCCTAAGCTGGACTAGGTTAGGCTAGCCGCTTGACTAGCTTTAAGTTAGTCCAGATGGTGTCCATTCTGACTAACGTAAGGTTAGTCCAGCTAGCTTGACTAACGTAAGGTTAGTCCGCCTTGGCCCGACTAACGTACGGTTAGTCCAGCTCAAACCATATAGTAGATCCCGCCTGACTCAAATTGTTCACGTTGCGTAGCAGTACTTGGTTTCGCCACGGGTGATTGCTCTGCTGTCTGTTCAATAGCTCTCGTATTGACCATGTTGTTGGCGGAACTGCTGGCTACAGTGTTATAGCTGTACTGGACTCAGCCATGGCTGACCCGTTAGCGTTCGAGATGCCCGCGCTACCGTCGTTCTTTACAGTTAGTTTTTTCCTACTCCGAGTTGGCAAACACTATGATGTACACAATAATGGTCACACAATGAAATAACTACAGCAAATTACGTCTGGATTGGCTAGCAAAACCGGACCGGCGATGAAGTACGTCTTATCTGCATGCCGCCATTGATATTTTATCTCAGTGCCTTGACAAACCTAAAGCTAGTCAAGCCAGCTTGACTAACCTAAAGCTAGTCAAGTCAGCTTGTGTAATAAGCTAGTCCAGCCACAGACTAGTCCAGCAGAACAAATCAAGCTAGTCAGGCTAAGCCGGACTAACCTTAAGCTAGACAAGTCGGTCATAACCTATCCAGCAGACTTGACTAACCTGCTTGACTATTTTAAGCCAGTCCAGCAGGCTTGACTAACCTGCTCGACTAGTTTTAAGTTGGTCCAGTCTATGTCTGACTAGTTTAAGTTTTCAGTGTGACTGCTTAACAGCTGTTTTCGTGAATTGTATTCAAAATCCTCGGTTGTTGTTATGGTCGCATTCTTCAGACCATAACAAAAACCTCTGATTTCAAAACAAATTCACGAAAACAGCTGTTATGTTTACGCAGTCATTATTCTCTAATCAAAACATTTTCACTTTGGAACCGAGGAATTTCAAATTCCGAGGTCCCAAAGTAAAATGTTTTGAATCTTCACAGTTATACCGACAAAACAACTGATCAAAGTCATTATCCTGTTTCAAAACTTGAAATAGTCATTTAATGATACTGGACAGTATACTTGTACATGAATAATCGCGATAGCTGCGTACAAAGTGCGTTCCAATAAAATTAATCGTTAGATGAGAACACGCACGCCGAGCGCAGGTCACTAATAATTGCCCGAGAGTACTGCACCAAAGTATTCGATTGTTTTGCTCATTGACCGACCAATCAAATTAAAGCCTCACGCCCCTTAACTGAATATTCAATAAGGCCGTGTTCCCACATATAACAAAATCCCGAGTAGTCTAGACTAGTCCGGACCCGGTCCGGACTAAATCACTATACTCTGTTTGGCCATCTCGAGACAGTGACGTAACCGCGTATTCTACTAATTGCATCACATAACGCGCGCGAATACTCGCGGCGCTGGCGTACAAACACGAGCGTTGAAAGGCGGAAGATACACACGCGTTCGTAAAAGCTGCGCCTGTTCAGTTACGTCACTGTCTCGAGATGGCCAAACAGAGTATAGTGGGAACGCGATTCAAGTAGGTCCCGGTCCGGACTCAAAGTGGTTTTTGTTATTTTGTTGTGTCATCGTTGTGACGACCACTTATGTGGGAACGCAACTTTCAAGTGGGTCCCGGTCCGGACCGGGACGACTTCTACTTATGTGGGAACACGGCCTAAGTTATGAGGAAACACGATTAAAGCTTATTTTTGATTGGTTGAATAAAAAATATTAATGAGGGGATTACCCGACTTGGACTGTTTCAATAACTAAGAAGGGTTGGACAAAATAAACAGAAAACGAGATAATTATTAGCGCGATTATATCGGTACAAATCAACGATTTGGATAAAATATGTAAATATATAATAAATAATGAATGAGAATAATGATTGCGTAACAACTGTTTTCGTGAATTTGTTTTGAAATCCTCGGTTGCTGTTCTGATCATTCGGAAGACCAGAACAAAAACCTCTGATTTCACTACAAACAAATTCACGAAAACAGTTGTTACGCAGTCAGTATTCTTTAATTAAAAAGCACACTTTTCGGCAATTTAACCCTGCTTCACCCATTACAAATCGATAAATCTGATCGAAAATCGTGCAAGCGAACCAATCACACGGCGCGTAACTACTGCGATGTGCGACATACGCTCTAATTATATATCCTGGATGTTGAGCACCTTACGCGAGCTCAACCTCATGTGACGTGCGTCCATTGATAACGTTTTGGTGATCGAACTTGATACGCATTATACCGTGTGACTAATATTTACGCGAAGGTACTCTGTTGTCCGTTAGTAACCTGCGATAATTTGTACGTAGCAGTAAAAGGACGGCGTTTGATTGGGTCGCAAGTATCGCGTATATTCATGAGGTTTTGAATCATCAATAATATAGAATAAGCTCATCAAAACATAAAAAGGTCCTTTCTGGGAGGACTAATCTTTATTTAGACCAGGTTTAACGTTAGACCATGTTAAGGCTGTTTTGTGCATACGGACCCAAGGTTTCTTCATAGTTCATGAAACGGTTCTTCAAGACTTAATTTGGAATCACTTCATTTATTTTCATTGTTTATACAAATATGCAATACATCACCTCGGGGTTTTTCTTATAACAAAACAGGTTTATACATAATGCCAGGGCGAAAAAATAATACCTTTCTGGGAACTAATCTATTAAAATAGATAGATTTTCTGCGAGAATACAGGATGATTGGGACCCAGGACTGGGTACTATTCTATGAATGTTTAGTACCATGTCTTCCATATTAGAAAGTGTGATGAGTAGATATACCATTTTCAATAAAGTGGCTGTTTTGTCAGTTTACAAATGGAATTTGTTTGCCATTCTGTTTAATGGATGTGATAACCACAAATGTGTCACTACCGTGACTGATAGATTGACATTTGCTTTTACACATAGCACATTTTCCATTACACTCGGCTTCAGTTTTAAAGTGTTGACAGAAAGGGTCAATGGTCATGTAGGGGTCATTAGAGGTCAATCTGTGTACACCCCATGTAACCCATAAGATAAGTGTCATCAAGCTTGTTTGTAATGACCTTTGACCCCTTTCTGTCAAAACTTTAAACTATTTATTGCTGTTTTGAGAATAACACAATCTGAGGCAATCTGAGAATCAATCAATGGCGGTCAATCTGAGGATCTCTACAATGGCGATCTGTGGACAGGTAATAAATAGTAGGAGAAATGTGTAACTTTGCACAGGGACTTTGTAAAGATGTCTAAAAGATCACATATCAAAATGAAGTTTCTGGCTCCTTCACTTCTGGGTGATTTCTAAAACCTTTTGATACCCCCTCGTAGTATACAAATATGGACTGTTCATGAGGGAAATGGGGTAAACTGTTGCCCCAAGGTGATCTGGAGACCGTAAGCCTACTATTTTCCCGAAGCCTAAGGCTGAGGGAAAATAGTAGGCTTAGGTCTCCAGATCACCGAGGGACAATAGTTCACCCCATTTCACGAATAAAAAGCAGTCGATATTTGTTTTATATAACGCATGAAAATATTTTTGTGCGATTTTGATCAATTAAACATGAAAAAGATCCTACAGGCGAGTCGATCCTCCATGCCATTATGGCAAAATCGTACGAGGCAGGGCAATTTTTTTCTTTAAAAAAGTACTATTGACCGCCCGGTCAATAGTACTTTTTGAAAGAAAAAAAAAAAAGACCGGGAAGTGACGTCAAGCATGAAATGGACCAAACTATTTTGTGTTATCTGATGTAGTATCCACCAATCAGATGGCTTGAATATTTTCATGCGTTATATAATTTGTACTAACCCACTCTCGGGCATTCAATATTTCTATACTACATGTATCACACTCTCGGGCAGCCCAAATGATGATAACAATAGAAAAGTGACAATCTCTATGTTTTGCTTGATATTATAATAATTAGGTCCTGAAGAAGTCAGAGCTAAAATCCTGACGAAAGCTTGACAGCCCCGTTAAACTCTTCACTCATATCTCTCTTTAGCATGTTTAGTAAAACAGAGTTGGCGCCCTAATTTTCCAAGACAGTCATGTTGCCGGGATTTCATTATAATATCTGCAAAGCTGTTCGTGAGAATTCCTGGCTTGCTGCATGCTATGTCTGTTTGCGAAGACATGCTATGTCTGTTTGCGAAGACAAGGGTTTATTATTTATAATAACATGGCACAATATGCAATAACTAACTACCATGGAGTATCTATATATTTTCTTTGCCAATACATCACTTGATTTTCCAAAAAACGTTGGAGTGCGCAGATATATAAATGTCATATATACATTGTACAAATAGTGCCATCGGCACTCATTTTAGGTGTCCTTACAACGTGTCATAAGCTTAAGGGTCGTCCATAATTTTAGCCATTTGCAGATACGTGCAAAGAATACGTAACACAGGGAGGGGGGGGGGGGGGGGGGGTAAAAATATACGTATGTGAAAATGGCGATAATTTTGGACGACCCCTAAAAACTATTATACAATTGATAGGCTTATCATGGAATGAGTTTATGGAGCCACAAAACTGTGCAACCCCAAAGCAGCGGCGTGTTGCCGCGCCTTCATTCTCAAATCAGCAATACTGGAACTCTTCGTTGGACTTCCCGCCTGCTGCTGTTGCTGTTGCTGTAATTGTTGCTGGTGACGCATCATCGTTGACATCAAAGTAGCCAGTGGGAAAGCATACGCGGGTGGTGGGAACAACATCAGTGAGGGTGCCCCATGGGTAATCAAAGATGGCGTCGGTCTAGGAACGGTGACGGCGGACGGTGTAGAGGGGAGGTTCAGTTGGAGTTGTTCCTGTACTCGTTCAAATGGCATCCGTAATGACCCCATACTTAGGTAGGGCGCTACTCGGCACGTGTCTACGGTTGTGTTAGCGTTGACTGGTGTGCCTGTGAAAGAGATAAGATATGTACAAAAAATGTAATATGAAAGTCAGACGACACTATCATGCATTTTTATGAAAGAAAGATGAAATATGAATAGTATTAGTAGTTGTAAAGTACCTATGCCTAGATCTCATTTTAATAATTGATTAATATGACGGTATTAAATGTCAACTAGCCTACATGATTTTGTGTTAGAACGCGCGGAGATCTGTGTGTAAGTTTCATTACAGTTTGTCTGTTTAAATTTGTTGAACAACACAAGTTAACCAACATTGTAAACAATGTTGCTCATAATTTTTAAACAAGTTAATTACATTTTGAGCAATATAGTTTAAAATGTTTAACAATGTTGAGCGATGCACTGGATAACATGTGTTGTTTTAAAATTAAACAGCGTTTTAACAGTGTAAGCTATGCAAATAGCAGCTATTTCTAAAAGACACTTTTCTGAGAACCACCAGTCTTAACTTTAAGACGATGGTATAGCTATTCTATGAAGAAAGCAACTATACATTACGAGAATAGCTCCTTAATATACGAAGATACTAGCTAATTTATACCTAAATTATGTGCATGTTTGTTCCTTTGATCTGATTGGTTAAAAGTGCGGGGATAAGACAACGCCCGGGAAAAGCAATTAGTATGCCCCGGGCATAGCGTTGACTATGTACGTTCCGGGCATACCCGTAACTACGCCCGGGCATAGCTGCGGTGACCATGACTATCATAGCCGTTATTTCGTTTCTTCTAAACCGTGTTTGCTATCATTATTTGCATATCTTATTACGGTAGCAGCTTAGGCCTAATAAAATAGGTGGTATATTCTAAGGGTCTCATGCTTTTTATTATTTTCTGAAGAAGGCAGCTGTACACTATTACGATCAGCTTTTAATTTATTATGAAGACGGCAGTTTTGTTTATGAAGACTAATTTCTCAGAAAATAGCAGGCCATGTTATTGCAATGCAATAGCAGCTATTAGAATGAACCAGCAATTAATGAAAAAAACCCAGCTATTTCCTGATGATATCAGCTATTTTCTAGAGAAAGTAGCATTTTTTTGGGTGACGATAGCAACTACCTTTTGAAAATATCATCGTCCTTTCCAATGTTGAGAGTAGTGTTTTCTGATCATTTATAATTCATAATGGAGGGATCAAGTCACGGAGGCTTTCTTGAACTTTACCATTTCCCGAAATTTTTAGGACAATCTTTTGCACATTTTGTCACATTTTAAAGCGATTTCCTTATTTTGATAAGAAGCGTTCCAAGTTAAGTATATATCCAGGAAAAGGACGGTTACCTTTACCATGATTACGTGTTACCTAGGATACTTTTGTGCCGTACACGACGCAGTTGTGAATGTGATTACCATATAATATAATCGAAATGATGATCCAATATTGTAACTTTTTGTCAAATTTGCGTTTCATCAGTGACAGCAGCTTTGGTTTCATTATAATACCACCATGACCCGCGCCGCCTGGGGTGTGAATTACGTTGACGCTAAACCCATACTGTCGCTATTCAATCGCTCCATGACTCGATTACATCTCTCCAAATTTGATTTGTCGAGAAAATTACTAGCGACTAAACCCTATCTTTCTTCCTGAAATTGTCAATTTAATTATTGTGTAATTCAATTTGCCTGGTTAAAGAAATGAAGAGTGCGTAAAGTTTGATAGAGTAATGGTAAGAAATGAGAGTGCGACAGACGGACAGACTTGCCTTGACTAGAGGGTTAGATTGATTTTTTCCCGGAGGAGGGGGACACTCACATTGAAAGTTTATATGGGGCCGGGGATGTACAGCGCTTTAAGACGCCTTTTCACGTCTCTTTTTCAGTTCGGATACTTTCACACCTGAGCGACTCACGACCCCACCCAGTTCAGCTTCCCGTTCTCAATGGTCAACTTATTGTTTAGATTTTTTAACGTCGTTTTTTTAGTCAAACATGACTTCGAGCTTATTTTTAGCGGTTTTTTCTTCTTCTTTCCCCCTTTTTATGGGGGAGGGGGCGGGAGGACGACTCACAAGTGCCGTTTGCGTTGTCAATCAGTTTACGAAATCCCCGCGCTACTATAAAAATGAGTTCGATAGGGTCCATATCCTCTTCTAGCCGCTCGATAGACTCCCATCCCATTTCAATGATCAGTTACCACCGCTGGCAAAAATCGGCGCCGCACGTACCCATCAAAGACGTTATAGAGTACCTCCCCCCCCCCCCCCCCGGAATTATATCTGCCGCGCGCGGTGATCTCAATTCGTCACTTCGATTTCGGGAAATGTTTGCTCGCCGTGTAATGGCGGTTAAACGGTTTAGCATTCACTGGCGCTATATTAAAACACTTAAAAAATTATAGACTTTTATTCAATGTTGGGACTATTGACACTATTTCCGATTAAAGAATGAACAATAGTCCCATAAACATTGAATAAAAGAATATTGTTTTATAAAGTGAAAATATTGTATTTTAGGTCCACACACCCACCTCAATCTAGCTATAGTATAGCGTAGGCTCTTTGGCGTTGGCTACAGCATGAACAGTCGTCCAAAACATGTAATTTGTATGGCCTGGTTTTGGTATCGGGCCCAAATCGGGCCTGCCTTATCAATCGTTTAACTTCACATCAAAGGGCTTAAACAATACGTCAAATATTTAATCTTCAATTTCATTGCTATAATGTACTCAACGTTTAATTTGCGTAATGGTTGTATTGTCGCCCACAATGAGTTGGGCGTGCCGTGGGCAAATTTCGGCACTGTCAAGTCGCCGGCTGCTCAATGAGCAAGGCTCGCCGTGGGCGAAGTGGTCATATGGTGGTGGCTGTGTTGCCGTGGATGGTATCGTCGTCCCGTTACTTGTGTCCCGGGGGGAGGGGGGGTACTCGGATTTGGTTTGGTCGGGGGTGTGCCGCTGGAGATTCAAAACCCATACTCATTTTAGGGGTGATTTTTTGAAAAATCGGTACCCATTTTTAGGGGTTTGGCTTCATTTTAGACCAAATTTTCGCAAATTATCGGGAAAATAGACCTAATTTTTGCAAATTTTCGCGAAAATAGACACAAATTTCACAAAAATAGACACAAATTTCACGAAAATAGACACAAATTTCACGATAGACACAAAATTTCACGAAAATAGACACAAATTTCACGAAAATAGACACAAATTTCGCGAAAATAGACCCATTTGTAGAAAGTGACCCCATTATTAGGGATTTCCAGCACAAAATCATACCCCATGTTTAGGGATTTTGTGCCCAAAAAGCTACCCATTAGAGCGGCACACCCCCGTACACCGTCTTGGGTGAGTACCCCCCCCCCCCCCCCCGGGGACTTGTGTACGGACTGAATGACTGCAGCCGGCCTCACGTGCGCGATACGCGAACAGTCTGGTCTTAAAGATGGACGGGAGATCGGAGGAGAGCGGGGCATGAGATTTAACTTGGATGAAATTGACAATTGACAATTGACATATTTAAGAACTACCTGCAAAATGCAGCCAGCCAAACTATAAACATTCGGCAGTCATCAGACCTGGTCATCACGTAAGATTGTTTTGTAAATGCATCTTACATACGATATTTCATGATTTGCTATCTACTGATGATAGCAAGGACATACTATATACTATAAATGATCAATTTCTAGGTACAAAAAATTCGCAGGCTATACCAGAATAGGCTAATTACTGCTTAGGCTACTCAGAGAACTCCATAAGGTTACCCGTGTTTGGATAAGCAGTCATCTTATCTTGTCGGGAATAATAACAGTGTGTAAGACTTTCAGAAAGACACCTGTTCCATCATATGTAGACCAATTTGGTAACATGATTCATATAATTCGTCGCTGTTCTGACATACCGGCACATCACTTTACTTATTTCTGTTAGAACAGCGACGAATTAATTGGATGTGATGCACCGATTAAATATAATGTAGAATAGGCCGGGTGCGATTCCTCTTTGTAGTCCGTTGCGCATGGCTACATGGATAACCTCGAGATGGCAAAATTGATCAGTGTTATAGACCTACTTTGATTTGATCTAATCAATAAAGGCACTGTTCCACAGAGTCCTATGAGACATTATTTTGATTAACTTTAGTCAGAGGAATGCCATAATCGACACATTCACCCCCACAAACACTCTACCCCGCCCCACTTTACCCCCACCTTTCCATGTAGCCATGCACAGCGGACTACAACGGGGAATCGCACCCAGCCTATAATTATTTTATATATCAATCGAATCGGTACATGACGTCCAATTCATTACATCAACCGTGTTACCAAATTGGCCTATATCATGAAACAGTTGTGCCTTCTTTCTGAAAATCTTAAACACAGTTGTTATTCCCGACAAGATGACATACATTATAATCCAAAACACGACTATAATCTCTATTATACGGATTTATACCATGTAATTTGTATATGGTTTAGTTAAAACGCTTTATCGGGCCTGCCTTATTATTCGTTTAAATTCACATCAAAATGCTTAAACAATACGTCAAATGTTGAATCTTCAATTATATTGATATGAATTAAAAGTCGTTTAATTTGCGTAATGGTTATATTGTCATCCAATGAGCTGGGCGTGCCATAGGCACATTTCGGCACTGTCAAGTCGCCGGCTCCTACACTGTAAAAACAGTGTTTAGAGATTAAACGCTTTTCTAAACACCATTTTGCACCACGTTTGTAAACATGTCAAATTTCTAAACACTTACATGTCAGATCCCTAAATATGCATGTCAAATATCTAAACACACGGTGTTTAATTTCTAAACATGAGCGATCTAAACACCATCTTGCACCACGTTTCTAAACACTGTTTTTACAGTGTAGCAGGGCGAACCGTTGGGCGAAGTGCATGCTAGTTGCCGTGTAATTTAAGATATTGCATGGTAACACATGGTAAACACTGCTGCTATCTACTGAAGATAGTAATCATGACATCAATTTCTACTTACAAAAATCGCAGGATTACCAGAATTGTATTGAAAACTGGAATCCTGCTGTAGCCTAAACGCTAATTTTGAGGCATTCAATTTTGTGAGGGATGGATCGGACTGAGATAGGCCTAATTCGAATGTATGGGTCGTCAATATGGCCACTGATTATGAGGCCCCCTGACTTCCACATCCTGGGTACGCCACTAGAAATGGGGTCATTAGAAGCCAACAATTTTTAAGTCTTATTCAAAATGTGCGCGTTCACTTTTACAGGGAGCAGTGGCGTTAATTTGTTGTTTGCATTGGGGGGGGGGGGGGGGGGTGATTGACCAGTGGCGTCACCAGCATCAACATGTTAGGGGGACAACCAAAAAAATGTGTTGAAAAATTCGCGCGAAAAATGTTGGGGAGATGCTTGCGAACATTTTGGCTTTTAATTACCTGAAATTAGCTTAATTTGTTCTGAATTAGACATGTCTATATGTATGTATAGTATTACGGGGAGCATTTTATCATGCATAACTGGTTGATGATTGCATAGGCCATCCCCCATGGTCAATAGGGGGAGGGGTATATCCCCCACCCCTGGGATTTACGCCCTCGACCCTGCCGGGCTATTGATACTGATATACGGTATTCGTCTACGTATAACACTTGAATGAGCGTTGTCGCGTACATATTCAATTCAAATCTTCATTGTGTCGTCCAATCCTTCCTTGCGGGCTAAACCATATTTTGAGAATTAGTCGACAATTGTGCATCAATTTGAACCTAAAATTTGCTTTCAAGTGTATGCTTTGAGTTAATCAATCGTTGAAAAGGGCATTTAAAATTAAAAAATATCAAGTTGTTGGTATGATTTTGAAAACGCCCTATTGAGATTTTCCCAAGACAAATTCTCATATGGATAGCACGCACGCACGTGTGAGGCGGCGGGATGGTACCCGAGCAAACCGATTGGGAGGTGGGAATCCAGGGAATCGTCCTTACCAGAAACAAAAAAATGTCGCCACCCCGGGGTTCTAACGACGCCATCCCTAGGGATCATTCATGGGCGGTGTGTGTTTATATTTGGATGTTTGATAGAAATTTAAATATCAAAGAAAATTGATCTTAACACTTTCATGCGCGCGGCGTCTGCAGACGACATTCCAAAATTTCACAAAATGTTTCAAAAATGTCAAATTATTTAATTTCATCAACATATTTGGAATCAACATGAGAAATGCATTGAAATAAGTACAAACATGTCTGGTATTGGTCCAGTAATCCTTGAGATGTTGGGAAAGGTTTCTGAAATTCTGTTTTATATATTGGTAAAACTTATAGCCGCGTGGAAAGTGTTAACACTTTCATGCGCGGCAGTATTTCTGCAGACGACACTTCAAAAATGTCAAAATTACATCACCGTATTTGTAATCACATGAGAAATATATAAGTACAAACTTGCATAGAATTGGTTCAGTAATCCTTGAGAAAGAATTTGAGATTTGGGAAAGGTTTCTGAAAAAAATAAAACATGACCGCAGCCTGAGTTGTTCAAAATGTATTAAACAGGCTTAATGTCATTAGGTTCAAATACATTCGTTTTGCTCCAATGTTATTGATAATTGATCGGGTTATATAAAATATATACCGCTGTACCATGTAAGGAAGAGGCCTAACATTTTCGAAAATCAAATACATTTGGTGAAAAAATAGAACACCCCACCCCACTCCCCAAAGCAACAGACACCCACAAAAAAATCAGATCGCGGGTAAAATAGCATACGGTACTCTCTCGTAAAAAGCTGATAAATAAGTGATAACAAATTTAATCTGGCTTCAAACGTTAGCTAAAAACTTGATCTTAGCGCAGTACATAATCGAGACTGCTTGGAATGGCTTCTTGGTATCACTTTACACGGCCGCTCAGCCATCCAAAAGTGAGTTATACGTCAATTACCAAGTCATTATGGACCCATTACTTTGTCAACTAATCCAATTGCAAGAAAATTGGTTGACTGTTAAGAAATGACTGTCTTCTGTGTGGAAGGAATCGACTGATTAAATTAGGATTTTTCGCTCCACTTGGATTCATGGCTGGCAAGCTACATATTGATATGCTGTGTGATACTGAGTGGGCCGGTGTATATAATATAATAGCTTGCATAGATGTGTATTATTGTAATACAATTTGGGCCAAAGTAACATTATAAAATGGTTCCAGTCCACTCTCGCTTCGTTTTTTTAGATTTCATAACTTGCTTTTTTCTTCACAAAAAAATACAAAACTTTATAATCTACAAAGGCCCACGTAGTTTAGATGGTTTGTAAATTGGTAGGCCTATAGACCTATTTTTCAATCCCAGCATTCGATTCTTCTTGTAAAAATGTAAAAGAGTGTTAAAGGTATATGACCCGATCACTTTTATGGGGCTATGATTTTTTTTTCACATCAAAATATTTTGGTATCAGAAGAATCCCCATATTTTTCTCATTGTCTGTAAAATATTAGGGGCCAGAAATGTTTCATTTGGAAATTATAGGCTAAAATTACTAGAATTACTGCCAAAGGTGGTTATCCACCAACCAGTCTGTGTACTACTCAATGGGCACATGTCTTTTGACCTTGCGCTTCTAAAAATAGAACCATTGGAGTTATGCAACTCAAACGTTGGAATGCAACAATTTTAAGGATGACCTTTCATGTAAAATAGAAAATATCAAGTTGAAAATCGGGTCATCTACCTTTAATGGCACTTTTTATTCTGAACTTTATTCTATTATTTATGTATTTATTTAATTAATCTGGCAATGAATATTTACTATTAAAATGTGAAATGACTGATAAAAATGGCCAACACTGATTTGGTTTGTTTTTTAAATTTTCAAACAGTCGGTTATAGAGAAACGTAAAATTCAATTTATACGTCCTTAAGTTGTGTTTTCGGTAACATAATAGCGGAACCGTGATTGTATCAATTGAATTATGCATTAAGGTTATATTACATTTGAATTTTAAGTTAGAGTAATGTTGAATTAATCGCATCATTTTTGGAATTAAGAATATCAATTTACCATTCATTACGGTTTTCAAAACACAGGATTGGATAGGTCTATATTTTTCTTCTATTGAATAAATACGCTCATCTTGAAGTCAGATTCATATCAAGATCTTATCAACCGTTGCAATTGATGGCAACAAAGCACTTAGGCCTTATTATGTGTGAATATATATCATTTTATTATAACTTTGCTATCTTCAGAAGATAGCTAGAGAAATAAGATAGCGAAGGCGACGAAAAAAACACCTGTTCTATCTTCGGGCGCGACCGACCCATTTTTCTCTCATTCGATATTTTGAATTTTTTTTTTACAAATCTTTTGATTTTGTATGACATTGTTCGAAAATGTTGTAATTTAAAAAAAAGAATTGTACAACATTTTGAAAAGTCAATGCCATTGCCATTCATGACTTAAAATTCCGCTACAGCCTAGTATAGGCCTATAATACCATGTCATCTTTTAGCTCCTTGTTGTGACCGCCCAAACCCCCTTACCATTTTCTAGTGTTCTTGTACTAAAACGACCGAGGGTTTTAAACATGATCCCAGAGCACACACGATGACGGCTGTTTAACATTATGGTTAATCTGGCATTATTTGAATGATTGCTCGTGCTGAATACCTCGCAACTCAAATAAGGTCAACATGCGTTGTTAATGTAACACTTTAAAATACCAACACATTGGAACATTTTTCTTTCAGAATAGCCTATATGCACGGCATGAAATACAAAAATAAGATTAAACCCTTTTCTTATACTTTCATTTCATATAGTCAACCGCATGCTTTAATAGCCCTATTGGCTAATATGAGCTACTTTTTAGCCTGGTCCGAGAAGGTTTGCTTGAGTCTTGTCCTATCACGACCGAGAGCTATCACGACACGAGTGGTCAACTTGTATTACAAAATCATAACACACACAAGAAAACATCAAAATATATAAAACCACCCCAAAACCAAATAATGTATCGTTAGTCCCGTTTCATCGTTAAATGGCCCATAAATGCACAATACATGTAGTATTATATCATGATAGGCCTAATTTCAACCATGTGATAGTTTTTACTATCATTATGGCTGGACAAGAATGATGTGATATCATGATATAAAACAAATATTGAATGCCTTTTGTTTGTGCAATAGTAAAACTATATCACTCGGTCCAATTTGGATTATTCCATTACACTCGGCTTCGCCTCGTGCAATGGAAAAATCAAAATTTGACCTTGTGATATAGTTTTTACTATTACACGCTCAGGCATTCAATATTTGTATACTATCTACTGAAGATAGCATTAGTATATAATGACAATTATAGTGACTGATGATATACATTATATAGGCACATTTACAGACGTTATCAAAATGTAACAAAGCCGTTATTAAGTAAAAACGAACGGAAACAAAGAGGCCAGTACTGTCTTTGTTTCGCTTTTAAAAGATTTATTTATTATTTTGTAATACTAATACTAATAGGGTTAACATATTTTGCTTTATGGAAAATCATGAGTTGAGGAAAACTTCATGGACCCTTTGGGACCGTTTTACCATCCATAAGCCAAGATAGAGACTGGTCTAAATAGGGCGCTTTAGTCGACAGGTCCTTATTTTAAACTAATCAGGTATAATCACATTGATTATCCTGAATACGGAGATGACTTAAGGGTTAACTTAAGATGAAGCAACGTCTTCAATGAAACTTGTGTCGCCTTAAACAACGTAATCTTCTCATTTAATTTGTTTTTCTTCAGCTTTATTAATCCAATTTAAGCAAGGAGTGAGGCTCGGTTTGATTTCCACACGGGACTGACTGAGCCGCCATGCCCTGCGTAAAGTTCCCCGTGTATTTAAGGCGCAGAGCAGACTAGCCAAGTCCCGTTGTGACATCTCTATACACGTCGGGTGGGCGGGAGGGGTAGAGCAGGCAGATATATAATGGGTGTGTGACATTATTAGATTATGGCCACTTGATAAAATAGATTCTAAGATGATGAGATTGGTGATGAGGTTGTACTTTAAGGATCGAGGAAAAAAATACCACCCGATATGTTATTTAATAGAAACGGATGAGGGGAATCTTGGCTAAACTATAGGATACCCTTTTTTAAACATTTTCAACTATTTTTGAAGTTCAACTTTTCAAACAACGTATCAACTCGACGACGCAAAAAGCTCAATCCTTTTCAAAATAACTACGCCATCATCATGTTACCTTCCGTGCACCGCCGATAAATACATCTTCTTCTACCGCGGTGCCAAAAAACATTAGTTAATCTACAGAAGATAGTCAACTGCTATCTCAACTGCTATTAGTCAATTGCTATCTTCTGAAGATAGTCAACCGCTATCTTCTGAATAGTCAACCGCTTTCTTCTAAAGATAGTCAACCGCTATCTTCAGAAGATAGTCAACTGTTATCTTCAAAAGATAGCCAATCGCTGTTTTCAGAGATGATAGTCAACCGCTATCTTCTGAAGATAGTGGTTGACTATCTTCAGAAGATATATCTTCTGAAGATAGTCAACCACTATCTTCAGAAGAGAGTCAACTGCTATCTTAAGAAGATAGCCAATCGATATCTTCAGAAGATAGTCAACTACTATCTTCAGAAGATCAACTGCTATATAGTCGACTGATATCCTCAGAAGATAGTCAACTGGTATCTTCAGAAGATAACCAATCGCTATCTTCAAAAGATAGTCAACTGCTATCTCAACTGCTATTAGTCAATTGCTATCTTCTGAAGATAGTCAACTGCTATCTTCAGAAGATAGTCAACTGCTGTCTTCAGAAGATAGCCAACTGCTATCTTCAGAAGATAGTCAACTGCTATCTTCGGGAGATCGTCAACTGCTATCTTCGGAAGATAGTCAACTGCTATCTTCAGAAGATGGACACATCTGCTATTTTCAGAAGATAGACAATTGCTATCTTCAGAAGATTGTTGATTGCTATTATCAGAAACTGTGAGTGCTCTCTTTTCAGAATGTAGTCGGGTGTTATTGTTATCAGGAGCTTCTGATGAGTGCTTTCTTCAGGTAAAGTTCGTTTTTTTCATAAGAAAGTCGAGCGTTAACTGTTAGCTTAGGTACCAAAGGTAGTCGACTGTTCCATCTAAAGACAGTCAACGTCTATCTTAACACTTTCCACGCGGCTATCAGTTTTACCATATATATACAAAAAAAATGTTTTGTTTTCAGAAACCTTTCCCAATTTTCAAAGACTATCTCAACACTAGCTTAGCATGTTTGTACTTATTACAATGCATTTCTCATGGTGATTCCAAATATTATGGTAATGAAATTCAATAATGTTGACATTTTTGAAATATTTTGTGAAATTTTGGAATGTCGTCTGCAGACCGCTGCCGCGTCATATGGAAGCAATAAAATGCGTGCAACCCTGGACCCCTTAACTTTAGATCCCGATAACTTTCATATAGTTAATATTCATTTACGATATTTACCTTTTCCGCCTTGATTTTCCTGTTTTCGACACTTGGCTCTCCTGTTCTGAAACCAAACCTATACATAGAAAAATGCAATGATTATGAAATGTACATGATTGGTTTAATGTTTTGTATTTTATTTTCTCTCCCTTTTATATTCAAAACAAGCCATGGATACAAGATGTTACCAATTTAAGGGAGCCGCCCCCCCCCCCCCCACATCCACCGCCAATGGAAACTGGCCAACATATTGTTTGACCTACTTGGTTGAATGGACATAATATTGTAATCAACTTTAATTTAAAGTATCACATGACCCAACGAAAAATGAGCAATCGACATTCACAGGTGGGACTCGAACCGCGGTCCAACTCTAGGCAGGCGCCTTAACCACTCGGCCACCGGTCTTACATCGCAATTTGAACGAGGGGTAAGTTCAAATTGTAAAATGTGATTTAGGAGTTAACATTTAATTATTTTTTAACAAACGAGTATGGAATAGAATATGAAAATGTCAAAAATGACACATTTCTAGAATGGAAAAGACATTGATTTAACCAATAATGGGAAAATCAATAGGTCTATTCTAGAAATGTGCCATTTTCTCGCGACATTTTCATATTCATGAATACTAAACTGGAGATTCCGTAGCACACTGACTTTTCTTTCCTCTTTCACCTCTGGGTTATTATTTACCTGAACTCTCGCTTCCGAAAGCCCCAATTTTCTGCTCAATTCTTCCCTCATGAAAGCGTCAGGGTAGTGCGTCTCGTCAAACAGTTTCTCCAATGCACCCAGTTGTTCCGCGGTAAAATTAGTTCGACTTCTGCGCTGCTTCAGTTTTCCCGCCGTTACTACCGTGCTTGTCGGGCTATCCGCGCCTCCCTCATTGCATCGATTGTCGGTTTCCGATGTGTCGCCTGCTTCCGGTCCGCCCGTGTCGTCTGCTAACATCACCGTGGTAGATGGATCTTGTAAACCGACATCGTCAGCGCCAGTGGTGGGTAAATCTAAATCGCCGACAACGCTGATGTTATCGTCGTCGTCAAAACCAGCCTCGTCGTCGGCATCAATGTCGTCGGTGTCGTTATCGTTGCAATCTAGATGTGTTGTCGGTAATAGCAGTTTGTCGGGTCGTGCTAATTTTGTTGGTATTATCATGGTTGGGTCGCTTTCATGGGGTTTCTCTGAAGATTTGAATGAAAAAGATAAAAATAATGACGAGCATAAAGGATTTCACTCGTAGTCGTAGGCCTAGGCTATAACCGCAAAGCACTTGTAGTCTACTTGTACATGTAGTCCAAGTTTCTTAATGTAAAATACTGAAAATCTATTTTAAGAAGAGTATATAGTGTGTACCCAACCGAATAGAGTTTTGAGGTAGTTCTAGTGGTTCACGGTCAATATATAAGATTTATGTGCAAGATAAACTCGGCTTAATTTCTGTATTATAGTCAATCACAAGTTGTTTGATTGCTATCTTCAGCAGATAGCTTGGTGAAGATACATGTATGTAGCTTATCACACACGATGCAAAGATTTATGTGCAAGATAACTCGGCTTATGGGATACACAAGTTTTGTATATAGTCACACAAGTTGTTTAATTGCTATCTTCAGTAGATAGCTTGTAAGATGTATAGCTTATCACAATGCAAGGTAATATTATGTTTAAGATAACTCGGCCTATGGGTTACACGATGTAGTCACTAATTGTTTAATTGCTATCTTCAGTAGATAGATTATTGAAGATCTAGCTTATCACAATACAAAGGACGATTTATTCGTAAGATAATTCGGCTTAGCGCTTATGGGATTACACAATGTAGTCGCAAATTGTTTAATTGCGATCTTCAGTAGATATCTCTTGTAGAAGAAATAGCTTATCACGATACAAAGTAAGATTTATGTGCAAGATATATGGGCCTATGGGATACATGACAATGCAGTCACACATTGTTTATTTGCTATCTTCAGTAGATAGCTTATTGAAGATGTAACTTATCGCAATACAAAGTAAGATTTATTCGTAAGATAATTCGGCTAAGCGCTTATGGGATACACAGTATAGTCACAAATTGTTTGATTAAGATCTTCAGTAGATAGTTTGTAGAAGAAATAGCTTTTTACAACGCAAATTAAGATTCATGTTTAAGATAACTCGGCATATGGGTTACGCAATGAAGTCACTAATTGTTTAATTGCTATCTTCAGTAGATATATCTTGTAGAAGAAATAGCTTATCACAATACAAAGTAAGATTTATGTGCAAGATATATAGGCCTATTGGTTACACAATGTAGTCACAAATTGTTGAATTGCTATCTTCAGTAGATATCTCTTGTAGAATAAATAGCTTATCACAATACAAAGTAAGATTTATGTGCAAGATATATGGGCCTATGGGATTCATGACAATGCAGTCACAAATTGTTTAATTGCTATCTTCAGTAGATAGCTTATTGAAGATGTAACTTATCGCAATACAAAGTAAGATTTATTCGTAAGATAATTCGGCTAAGCGCTTATAGGATACACAGTGTAGTCACAAATTGTTTGATTAAGATCTTCAGTATAGTTTGTAGAAGAAATAGCTTTTTACAACACAAATTAAGATTCATGTTTAAGATAACTCGGCATATGGGTTACGCAATGAAGTCACTAATTGTTCAATTGCTATCTTCAGTAGATATATCTTGTAGAAGAAATAGCTTATCACAATACAAAGTAAGATTTATGTGCAAGATATATATATATGGGCCTATGGGAATGTAGTCACAAATTGTTTAATTGCTATCTTCAGTAGATAGCTTATTGAAGATGTAACTTATCGCAATACAAAGTATAATTTATTCGTAAGATAATTCGGCTAAGCGCTTATCATGCTTATGGGATACACAGTGTAGTCACAAATCATTTAATTGCGATCTTCAGTATATAGCTTGTAAAGAAATAGCTTATCACAATAACAAAGTAAGATTTATGTGCAAGATATATGGCATGTATGGGCCTAAGGAATACACAATGTAGTCATAAATTGTTTAATTGCTATCTTCAGTAGATAGATTATTGAAGATCTATCTTATCGCAATACAAAGTAAGATTTATTCGTAAGATAATTCGGCTACGTGCTTATGGGATATATTCCAGGGATATGGGATATATATTTTTTCCCGATTAATTTGGAGCGAAAATCCAGATTATTTTAAAAATTGCTTTCGGAAATCCGGGCATTTTCAGAAATTAAAAATTACCCCTCTTTAAAAATTAGGGGGTGTGCACTTATTATCTGGAATAGCCCATTTCATGTGAAATTGATTGATTTGATAGCATTTTGAGTTACGATGTAAATCACATCGAAATGACTCAAGTTCAACTCAAAATAACCTTGAAGACCACCCATGGCCTGTTGCGCGATGCATAGTCATGACCTCCCTGATTCAATTTGTGGTGGTTTTTAACCGAAATACAAACAAAAAAAGAGGTGAAAAGCACTCATATTCCTTCGGAAATGCTGAGAAAAAGGTCTTTATTTTATTTTTTTACTGATTTTTTTTCTTCTTAAGAAATCTTACATGAGAGGGTTTCTATGTACGAGGGGGTATCAAAAAGTTCTTGACATCACCCAGAAGTGAAGGAGCTATATCGATGAGATTTTGTCTGAGTAATCACTGGTCCTTAAAAACGTTATGGTGCAAAAATGGTCTCATAAGTATGGTTACTTTTTATACAGGTGGCGCTAGAGGCCAAGGCCATGTAAATCAATGACGTCTCCCAAAGGGGCTGTGTACATGGTAAACGATAATGGTCCAAAAACGGATCCTTGTGGGTAGCCTTCCAGAGGAGTATGAGGTTTAAAATGTTTGTCATTTACAGAGATAAATTGAGACCTACGAGTGACAAATGACATACATTTTTTTAAATCTGAGAATAATATTCTTCTGGAAGGCGTCCTACAAAAATCAGTTATTGGACCATTATAATTTACCATGTACACATCACCGTTGGAAGACGTCATTGATTTACATGGCCTTGGCATCTAGCGCCACCTGTATAAAAAGTAAACCTACTTATGAGACCATTTGTGCACCATAATATTTTTAAGGACCAGTGATTACACTGACAAAATTTCATCGATATAGCTCCTTCACTTCTGGGTGATGTCAAGAACTTTTTGATACCCCCTCGTATATCATCTATCTAAACAAGGTAAAATGTTAAATTTTGTTTTTTGAGAAATCTGTTCGTCACACTTTCATTGACCAAGTCTTATAAAAGTCACAAAGATTGTATGTGAGCAATAAATGTTATCTTAATTATCAGTATGTAGGCCTATGGATGTGACAATGAACTGAATAACTTACTAATACTATTTGTTTAATAAATGTATAGATCTCCTTCTTATAAGCTTCAGGATAATTTCCATTTGTGTTGCAGCGCGGAAGGCGAAGTTCAGAGTTGTGAAAGAAAACAGAAATATTTTTTAGAGTCGTGCGTTAAAATAAACCCATTAACACGCTTAAATTCTTCTGAAATTACCCGTGAAATCATCACTTCGAGTGTAAGACTGCGTCTTTTAGCAAACAGTTTTATAGTTATCAAGAATATATGGTCAAACTATAGTTAAACAATCAGGAAAACAGTATATTATACCCGTGTGGGCGAAATGCTATCTACCGAAGATAGCAGTTACGTGCGCGCATCCACGTCTATTATCACTATTTGAAATCTTCAGCTTTTTGAAGATTGAGTCAAAAATTGCTATAAATTACTCATATAGGCCCTAGATAAGATCTCGTTTTAGTCAATGGGCGTCTTCTAGCCCAATAGAATAGGAGAGAAAAACACTATCTGGCTTTTCACAGTGTGCAAATATATAGTTATGCCAGTGAAGCTTATCGATCTCAAATTAAAGATCCAACATCTTTGGTATTTAGAAAACATTATAGATACCTGACCGCAACATTAAATGAAACATTATTATGTTTTATATCACTTACCCGGTTCATACAGTTTATGTTTCTTTGCTACCGTATGCGTTCTTCCCACAGTTGGGAGTTTCCTGGATGTCAGGGGCTCGATTTCAGCCAGAGATATTATCCCCGTTGTTTTACCGCCAATGCCACCCGCACCGTGCATACGCATAGCTTCAAACCGCTCCAACCTGTCCAACGCCGAAGATAAGCGAGACCTTACGCTGGAACTCTTGCTTTTCTTGTTTCCCCCGCCACCGCCGCCGCCGCCGCCGGTTGTTTCACTGAGAACATTTAACCAGGCAGAATTGTCAAATTTCGTCAGCGGCGTGATGCCAGACGATTTAGTTTTCGGTTTCCCGCCAGATGAGGCTTTCGAAGGGATAAAGTCATCGTCTACGCCCGCGAAAGATTTGGTTACAAACGCTTGTAACTCTTCCATGTTAAGATACGGTTTTGTAATGCGGCCCTTTTGTGAAGATTGCTAACAGAAGTTTAGAGACAAGTCGTACACGCTATGTGACTATCTTAATCCGTAAAAGATTAGAAACCAAAAGAGCTTAATGAACCCGAATCAAATCAAACAATTCGATCATTGGCTCATTTAAATGTCCAAAATGTTGGTACTGATGGAATGAGTCGACACACTTAATGTTGATGCTGCTTACGTACTAAAACCAAATTGTATCAAGCCGCACTAAGTGTTCATAGCACATGTGTTACCATAATGAATATAGTTTATAATCAATGTCGCTGTAATTAGTAGACTGTTAACCAGTGTTAACCAATTGACTTGATGGTATGACACCGTGTACCATTTGCAGCTTATCCCAACAGTTCTTAAACTGGATTTGTGCTAAATTCATCAAATGCCTCAACTATATATTGCACTTAGTCCCAATATTGGAACCAAAGTGCCCGTTTATAATAAAACAGCCCTCTCTGTATACCAGATACACAATGATTACAAATGAGGAGGATAACACGGAGCATTAAGCGCATGATCGAAAAACACTAATTGAATTAGTGCACCGCTTATAGCGGATCACTTATAGTCTTTCACTCGACGATTTATCTCGAATTTTCAAGATTATTACCCGCCCGGCAGTTTACACGTTGATGTTTCAAGACTTGAGATGGGTCACAGGGGAGAAAACGTTCATATGATCATTTTTTCCCCTGAAACAATAGGCCATCTTGAGGAGAAACAATTGTTGGTTCTCTCCTCACTCTCGTGGATGGGGAGGGTTATGACATTTTGTACTTGTGGCGACATTTTTCCCAATGACTTTCCCGAAATTTAATGACTTAATAATAATAAAAATAATAATGAACATTTATAAAGCGCGCAAATCTGCAAGAACGCTCATGGCGCATATACAAAGCAACTAAAACAAACCAGCAGGATACAAGAAAATGAAATAAGAAAACAAATATAATTACATTAAAAAAAAATACAAACAAATATCATCAAACATTAGAATAATACACCAAATATGGCAGAGATTAATCATACAACAATAACCTAATCATAAGCTATCTTGAAAAAGTGAGTCTTGAGTTTAGATTTGAAAGAACCAATTGAAGGGCTGCTACGGATGTACTCGGGGAGGGTGCTCCATATGCGAGGAGCAGTAACAGAAAAGGCCGATCCTCCCAAGAGCGTAATGACTTAGGTTCCAGTAAGAGTGCTTTCTTGACAGAGCGGAGACCATAACGAGATGGATTATAAAATTCAAGAAGATCAGTGATATGTGTGTGCCATACCATTTACAGCTCGGTATGTTAAAAGAATCAGCTTGTATTGAATCCGGATCCCATTGAAAAATATAAACATTGAAATGATGACGTGAGTGACTCGGTTTAGTGACTTGAGGGTTAGTGGCTTGAGGGTTAGTGGCTTGAGGTTTAGTGACTTGAGGTTTAGTGACTGAGGTTTAGTGACTTGACTTGTGATTCGAGGTTTAGTGACTTGGTGCTAACATATCATCAATCTTGGGCTCCTTTGTTTAAGTAAAACTGTTTTAGGTAAACGGTTTAAATGCAAGTGTTTGAACTGCGTGTCTAATATAGCGTAATGTACTTAGTTATTACTTTGAACGTGTTAAACGCACAATCAATATTTGGTGGGGTGCACATGGCCAGGGGAGTAACCAGAGGGGGTGGGGCAAGGGGCATTCCCCTGCCAGAAGGCTTGCCCCCTGATGCGCCCCATCACCCGGGCCCCAAATGAAAATGAAATGACAAACTCTATATATGTAGGCCTATATTAACAACAAAAAGTCCGCTATGCCCCCCCCACCCCCCCCCCCCCCCCCCCCCCCCGGCCTCCGCTTCTTATCACAGGCCTGTCCCATTCACCAAACCCCCCAAGTAAATAAATAATTGGAGACCTATACTTACGCCACTGCATATGACCGGCCGGGTAAGATCATTTCGGGTGATGGCGCTGATTGGGACAACGATTCTGAGAAGGCCGCGTTTATTATGCAACAGACTTCAAAACGTCACTTATAATGGACCATATTGCCATTGCAAACTCTCACACATAAACATTGAAAATGTTCCATCCGTGAAACAAGACTTTTGCCTGCGTGGCCTTAATCACATGTCATTCATAAATCAGCCCATCTGGATTTTGTATCATCATGTCGGTCTGCTATCATTTTCGAGATATCTAAAAAGTGTCAATCAACCTTTTTTGAATGTCTAACTTGTTATCAAATTATAAAACGTTGCATTTCCATGTGGCTGTAAATCTGTTTTGGTAAAACTTAAAAGTGTATCCATATAAATATACAAAACAGATTTTTTTCAGAAACCTTGTCCAACTTTTAAAGTGTATCTCAAGAATTACTGAACAAATACTAGGCATGTTTGTACTTATTTTAATGCAATTCTCGTGGCGATTCCAAATATTGTAATGACATTCAATACTTTTGAAATTTTGAAACATTTTGTGAAATTTCGGAACGGTCGTCTGTAAACGTAAACGACTGCCGCGTGGAAAGATAACGCGAAATGTAAAGCTAATCTCTTTATGCTTATTAAGCCTGATGATAACATAAATTCCACATGAAGCGCAACTTTTGAATTCATGACAGTCAAATTAAAAGCAACTTTCGAATTGATTTGCTCATAACAGAAGTGTCGCAGTTTGTCGTCTACTGAAAATCACTATATACCATCTTCTCCTCCGAGCGTTACCCCGGTAACGTAAGAGCACTGGCACACAATTCAATTACTGCTTTTTTTCTCTTTTCACCGAATCAATTGCGTTAACTTCCCCATCACAATGTGGCTTAGGAGAGCAAATTAGATTACAGTCCGCAATCGCTTAATAACTGTATCCTATCTGAAACCAGCATAAAAAGAAAATTTAATCAATTAATGCACTGATATTTGAAACAACGATTTTCTGTCGCCCAATTGACTTTCGAATTGTCGCAGTATTATACCGGGGGTGGGTATGGGGTGGGCGCACTTTCATTCAAAGGTCGAACGAAGCGCTATTTCTCTTGTAACTCTAGCGGGGGATTGTAACACATATTATGATATGTTATGATTAGGGTTATGATTATGATTAGGGTTTAAATAGGGGGCCCCTCGCTATTTTACGACACCAAAAAGTCGCACCTGGCCTCCCGATAACCGAATTATTTCAATTTTCAATAAATTATAATCCTATATTAGGCCTATATAGACCTATATATTTTCAAGCTTTATTCTAAAAATATACTTTTCTCCCGATTTTGCTTATTTTTTGACACCTTTTACGTTCACTCGATACATCTGTAGTTCAAACTACCCTTTTTATCGTGTTTCAAACGAGCATTTTATCAACCTTTAATACAAGTGCCCCCTTCCTACCACGATGATGCGATAACGAAACTCCAGGCTGACGAATTCTTTGCCTTGGAAGAAGAAATTAAATTGATATAGTGACAACTCATCCTGACTTTATGCAATTACCACAGCCATGTGAACTCTTAGTTCAATCAAGATGTTCGCTGGAACGTTTGAATTGGAACAAATGCACTCTCGCAATTGATCGATTTTAGATACCAATCATATGCATTTTATGGGTTCAATTTTGGATGTAAAACATGCATTTTACTAACTTGATCTGTTGACAGAGGACAGGGACAGGCCCTTTACCTAGCTATACGCCACTGATGTGCTGCGATACACAGGAAATAATCGCAAATAGTATACGGTATATAAGTTATGTGGCCATGAATGATGATGACGATTTGGTGATGACCAATTATGTGTCTGTGTGGAACCGTCATCTTGTGCGTGCCTATACTGATTTTGAAGATGGTTATCTTCAGAAGATAGCCGTCTTATCTTGCTGTTTAAAAGTTTTCATCATTTCTTACGAGGCTGTTATAACCCAAAAGCATTTGTCAAGCGCTTTAACCTTTGAACTATTAATGTGATGCGCAGATCTATATAAAAGTATACATTTGGAAAGGAAATGAGTCGGAAAACCATTTTTGGTATCAAATTTCACTAAAAATTCTGATTTTTAAAATTTTGACCAAAAAAATCACTTATTTGGCTCAAAATTGCTGCAAACGTAGCAAAATCAGATTTTGGTAAGAAATGCTGTACTTGCACCAAAATCCTCTAAAGACACTTCTCTAATAGGGGCGCTTTTTAAGTTATGACACCCAACACATTTTTGAGGTAAAAAAAATAACTTTTTGAGGTACAAAATAACTTTTGGGCACTTTTTGGTCAATATTTAAAATAAAAATTAAAAAAAATGTCAAAAACGTCCATATCAGGCCACTTAAAATTAATTATTAGATTCTCGTAGCACGGGCCTTCGAAAAGTGAAGAGGGAGGGTGTTTTTTTATTTATTATTTTACTAAATTGACACATACAAATGGCTGTTGTCATGCACAATTTGTATTGCCACTTGCCAGCATCTTTCAGCCGCATATAAGGAAAACAGTGAGGATTTTTTATGTTAAGTTTATGAGGGTTATACCCCTAGAATTCTATGAAAACACTTGCAAGTGACTGTTAGTTGATTAATACATAATTAGGCCTATAAACCGTGGACATTTCAGTATTAGAAACTCATTAATCTATGAAAATTGATTTTAAAAACATGTTTGACTTTATCTCAGAAAGTGAGGAGGGAGGGCTATGAGAATCGAATAACGTTTTTAAGTGACAACAATTTATTTCCCTACTCATTTCCTTTCCAAAAATGTATACTTTTATGTGGATTAAATGAATAATGAAGAAGTTACGGCAGTTTTACGGAGACTATTCCTGAGACTTTTGTAAGGAAACCTGGTTTTCAAGATAGTCTTGTTTATTATCTTACAAGCTTAGCTTTTCTATTGAAGATAACTATCTTTTGAAGATCTAAAAAACACACCTTAACTAAGAAGTTTTTTGATCATGGCAGGTAAGCAATGTTTAAACTAGGTTCATCAAGAAAGTGATTAAAAACTATAAAGATAAGCTATACCTTAGTGGTCCATCTATATGTCTATTACTAAACATTAACATGCACAATGACCCAGAATTTGGCGCCCTTACTCTATATTTTGGATTAAAAAGTTTCTTCTCGCGTCAAATATCACCAAGGGATGCAAAACGATATCAAATTATCGTCTTAAGGTAATCTTTTTTTTCTAATTTGTGAGCCTCATGATAGAAATTAGGGAAGATTAGGGTGTTTTATGAAAAAGGTAAAAGATAATCGTCTTTTTTATGAATTCTTGTCACTAATTTGAGTATCACTTACATAATTTGCTTCCAAAAAGTCAACGATTCGCTTGGTGTTTTGCGCGATATACTTTGGCATAACAGCGCGCCAGATTTTCCGGGTTGCTTTCTTTACAATTTTACAAGAGCCTCGCACGTTTTTGAATTCAATTACGTTAGATTATAAAACGATTGCCCGTGTAAAATAGAAAGCGATCCTGTATTTAATACTAATAGCGCTTTTGGGCTAAGGGAAAAACTTTTCCGATCGACCCATTTGTTTTCTGGTTTTAAGATCCCCCCGATTTTTTTAAACATTCTTAGAACATTAAAGATAAATTTGAACATATTTATATTAATATTTAACATTATGTAAACAAAATTGAATTTGTATGCATTTTTTTGGTAGATTCTGAAAATATTTGAAAATTATTAGATATTTTTGAAGACGTTCTAAAAACCACCATAACCACACAGAACAGGTATTTATTTTCTCCATTTGTTTCGTCGCCCCATAAATTGCTTTTTAAAATAGATTAGACTTGTGCGTGAAGTTGACATCAAAATTTGTTTAATATGGCAAGGGAATACGAGAAGATTGTATTGGGGTATAAGTGATGGCGGAAAATTAAAGTGTACTGTGCGAAAGTGATAGTGGACATTCACGGCGTATGTGATCCGACAGTGCCTATGGGAGGCACGGTGTATGGTATATAACCCCATATAACGTGCCAATTACTGGCAATAATCCCGTTGGGGGCTGGGGACATTCCCCCTCTCCAAATTTGAGTAAAATAGGATCCTATGGGAGACATGTGTGGTGTAAGGTACTCTTTATTTTATGCCACAATACAAAAGGGGATATGTGATGCTTCTCACCAGATCTGATTACAATGACCCATATTTTGATTTTGTTCTTTTCAGCCAATTGTTTAACAATTAAGGCGATGTTTGTTTTTTGCCTTCGAAGTTTATGCAACAGGCTGATATGGCACGCCGTTTGGTTCAAAATTAACATTGTTTTTGCATATCAATTTGTGTTTTGTAGTTTTGTATTGTTTTAACGCGTCGGTTTTTAAAGTTTTAACCAAACTGCGTGGCATACGCCTAGGCACGCCGTTTGGTTCAAAATTTAAAAAAAAACCGATATATAAAAACACATTGATATACAAAGAAAAACTACGTGTAAAACACAAATTGATATGCAAAAACCATGTTAATTTTGAACCAAACGGCGTGCCATAGATTAATATAGTGCAGATCGACTCTACCAATCCTATAAGACTTACTCCATCACCCATATCTTGTGACAATTTGACCACACTCATCCAATGAACTCCTTTTTAAAGTTGGACAACAAAGTTTGCTCAAATCATCAAAGAACCAATATCGAATCATTTCACGATACCATGCACGACAGAAAAAAGATAATACAACTTGGTGATGATGCTCAGCTTAAACTTCCAAAATGGGTAGGAACCAATGTCCTTCTATTCCTATCCTCTCTATGACCAATGAATTCAAGATATACACTGCAAACATTATTGTGTTTTACAGAACCATGTAAGACACGTCTTGGCAATAGACATGTCTTCAACAATAGATAACAAAGAAAACAAAAACAAAGTGTCTTGCCTGAAGACACTTTGTAAGACATGACTCAATTAAGTCGGTTGTGAGATGTCTTCAATAAGACACAAGTCGAGTCATGTATTTATACAAGACATCTCGCAAGAAGACATGTCTGTCTCCATGCTAGACACTTACAATTTGCAAGACGTGTCTATTGAAGCCAATTTTGAGACAATTGTGTATCTGGTGTCTGCTGGTTAGACATGACTTGCATAGAGACATGACTTGTGTCTTCATGTCTTCTGGCTTCATGTCTTGTGTCTTGAGGCAAGACATTTGTTTTTATTTTCTTTGTTATCTATTGTTGAAGACATGTCTATTGCCAAGACGTGTCTTACATGGCCCTGTAAGACACCAATGTTGTGCAGCGTAGAAGATAGATTCCAACGAATATCTTTAGTACTATACGTCATGAACATTAAACCTAACACTTAACTGTTAGTGACAGTGTTTTAACATTATCACTACAGTGTTAGATTTATACACTCACTTAAAAGTAGTATAATAACACTCATTATCTAGTTTTATAAATCTTTTTTGGAATTACAATCATTTTTTTTCTTCAAGATGTAAGCTTACAATGGCTACAGCGATGAAGTGAGTGATTTTAATCATGCAACTTAGAACCAAATTATGTTGATTTTTACTCAATCAAAATTCAAATACATCATGAGCACATACCAACCAAGTTCAACCAACCAACCAACCAACCAACCAACCACCCAACCAACCAACCAACCAACCAACCAACCAACCAACCAACCAACCAACCAACCAGCCAGCCAGCCAGCCAAACGTAAAGCAATCATATGGGGTTGTAATGCAATCTTTTACCTTCTATGGGATTTATTATGAATTATATTGATAGTCCTATTTGAGTACAATCAAAGATGTTCTAGTACTAGAAATGCCTTGGTTAAATAAAACGCATGATGAAAATCACTTATTTCATCGTTGCCATGTCATTGTTCATCTTGAAGAAAACGCCCAATTTTAATTGAAAACTTAGCATCGATAATAATACGGCGTATGTATTTCTGTGGGTCAGGCCTATTCGTCAATTACTCTTCATTTGTGGTTCACTATCAGATGATTATCTTTAAAAAGTAATATATTTATGCCTCTCATTGTCAGAGACGTATACTGTGAAGGGGCTCCCCATTATTTGAGTTAAACTTTATATTCCCGGAGTAATTCTGTTATACCCTTCACAGAGGTATTCATAGTGCATGATTTTTAAGAACGACGCATACTACCGATGTAGGTGTGTAGGGTATAACAGAATTATGCCATATTCCCAACACGCCTATAGCCATGATAGCTGCAATGCACGTGGAATCAGTCACGCTATCTACTGAAGATAGCTTTCGGAGAGGGTAGACGTAAAATGCACGAATGCGTTATCTTTCACTGCAAGTATTTGTCAAATTCAATTGTCTTAATTCAAAATAGGATAAACTAAATAGGGCCTATATATGTTGTACGAGAACTGCATATGACATGAAATTCAAGTAATGTTAATTACAAATTAATCGAGCCATTACATTAGTAATTACAATTCATATTAAAAATGTTGCCCGTGGTTCGATCCATCTGTTGTGACTTGCTTGTCTAATCATATATGATTATCAAAGTAAATACGACAATCTAATTCTTGATGCACGCCCGGCCCGCCCCCAGACAAACATTTTTAAGATCAAAATTAATTGATCTTAAAAGAGACTAATGCGATTCATTATTACAGTTGAGCAAATGTAATCGTTTTCTTCTCAAAGCCCTAACAGTTTGTCTAAAATAATAACGGCGGTGTTTCATTAAAATACACAAAGGTCTTTAAGCGCATTCTTATATTTAACCCAAATATTGTTTCATTATCTTACCCCTTTGTTGTTTATCAAATTAACACAAGTGGGCCAGCCATTCAGTCATGCAGTAATTACGCATTTTGTTCATGTTATTATTGCTATTATTATTATATACAAAATAAATATTTTTGCTTCGGGACATCTTAAAGACCAATTTCAATTCCATAAGAGAAGTTCACAGCGGGTAGGAAGGCACTCATGTAATGGAATTAGTTAACAATTAGATTTGGCCCGTCAAAATAATGAGATGTTTTATGAACCCGTGGAATTGGAATACTAAGATAAATTTGAATTGATATGTTATAAGGTCGCATTTTTTGTTCATACATGCATTGAGTAAAATTGGTTTATTTAAAAATCATTTTATTTAGTGAAGTTTGCTTTATTCTGAATTCAAATGGAATAAATTGAGTTTTACTCAACTCCTGTATACGGTACGCACAAAATTGCGACAATGTCTTGAAGATTTTTTTTACTTTCTTTTCTTTTCATCCTTCATTGACAATTTTATTTTTAACAAGGACTTAAAAAAAAGAAATCATCAACTGAAGGTTTTGACTAAAGTAATCATGATAATGAAGCTATGTTGGTTCCCGATCCACTTTAATAAATACTCAAGGATGTAATGAGGTCAGGTCTTCAAGGTTTTCTCTCTTCTTTTTTTTTCTTCTTCTCCTTCTTCCTATTTTCTTCTGTTTATCCTTTTTTAGAATCAAACCTTCACTTACTATCTTAAATAAAAAAATAAATTAATAAAAGCATCAAACCGGTCATATATTTGAAAAAGATACCAAGTGCGGTATTTTCTTAACGCATTCCACACGCGACAGGCGTCTGCAGACGACATTACAAAATGTCACTATAAATAAATGTTTCAAAAATGTCAAAAACAATTAAATATCATCACCATATTTGGAATCACCATGAGAAATGCATTAAAATAAATACAAACATGCCTAATATTGGTTCAGTGATCCTTGAGACAGACCTTGAAAGTTAAGAAAGGTTGTGAAAAATCTGTATTATATATGATAAAACCAATAGCCGCGTGGAAAGTGTCAAGATGCTTTCCTGGGTTGCTATTATAAATATAATTCACTGCAAAAACACCGGTGTTAAGGGAAGTGTCAACCCTAAATGTATGAAATTTATCAAGCACTGTAACTTTTAAACTAATAATGTAATGTACATAAAAGTATACAATTTTTCAAATGAAATGAGTCGGAGAATCTATATTTGGTATTAAATTTTCCCCCAAAAAGCGATTTCTACATTTTTGCCCAAAATCACTTTTTTGGCGCCAAAATTTTTCAGACAACCTAACAAAATCAGTTTTTGCTTAAAAATTTCAATATTTCACCAAAATCATCTAAAGTCAATTATCTAGGAAGCACCTTTTTTTTTTGCTTAAAAAATTTTTAGTTTTGAAAATATTGACCAAAAAAGTGCCAACAATGAGATTTTTATCTCAAAAATCACATTTTTGGCACTTGGATGCATATCTCGAGTTTAAAATCCATAATCGAAAAATAAAAAAATTACCTCCTAGCGCTGAAAGTCCTCTACACAATGGTAGTAAAATCTTACCTGATAGTTTGATATCTTTTTAGTTAAGCTGTCTGAAAAATCGTAAAATTCCTTCAAATTTTAACTTCTAGAAAACAGCGATTTAGTAAAAATATTGACATTTTCCACCATTTAAAGCTAAATGTTCACGGAATACAGGGGCGTGTGACCTAAAAGGCGAGTATACTATTATGAACAATCATAATAAACTATCAGATTCAATTTATATTGTCAAAATGTGAAGAAATTGGAAGAAAACTGAAATTTAAATGATCGTAAGATTGGCCTTTGTTTACATTTTTAGACATTGTTTTGCGCTCTTTTGTTTTTCGCGTCTACGTCGCGGATATTAAGCGGCGCGTCTAGAGTATTACGCGCGGGAAGTTTCAGCGCGCGACGCAATGATCGAACAGCTGTCGCAGCATTTGAAAAGCGCGGAACTCCGCTTAAGGGCAGTGTCAACCCGGCACTTGTTTCAAAAATTGAATTTCATATTTCTCTATTATTTTATACTTGTATATGTATTCTATCATTACCATCATAAGTTACTTATCGGAAGCTATTATTTCCCGTTCTTTTGGGTGATTTTAAATTGTTGTTTTGGTAAGTTTGAGTCAGGAAAAGGCGCATAGTTATTTGGCGGGAATATAAGCGGAGTTCCGCGCTTTTCAAATGCTGCGACAGCTGTTCGATCATTGCGTCGCGCGCTGAAACTTCCCGCGCGTAATACTAGACGCGCCGCTTAATATCCGCGACGTAGACGCGAAAAACAAAAGAGCGCAAAACAATGTCTAAAATGTAAACAAAGGCCAATCTTACGATCATTTAAATTTCAGTTTTCTTCCAATTTCTTCACATTGTGACAATATAAATTGAATCTGATAGTTTATTATGATTGTTCATAATAGTATACTCGCTTTTTAGGTCACACGCCCGTGTGTTCCGTAAACATTTAGCTTTAAATAGTGGAAAATGTCAATATTTTTACTAAATCGATGTTTTCTAGAAGTTCAAATTTGAAGGAATTTTACGAATTTTCAGACAACATAACTAAAAATATATCAAACTATCAGGTAAGCTTTTACTACCATTGTGTAGAGGACTTTCAGCGCTAGGAGGTATTTTTTTATTTTTTCGATTATGGATTTTAAACTCGAGATATGCATCCATTTCTAGCGAAATGTACGCAAAACAACACGACTTTTACACTTTTCCGATGTTTTTAGCAATATTTCCAAAACCAAGCTTTATTTTGGAAAAAGAAAAAATTGCCTCCTAGACAAAATTGTTTTGTTTACAAAAACGTATATTAGAACAAATTACCATTTTATTTTATAGTTATGCTGTCTGAAAAATTTGGAGTAAAAAAATGGCTTTTTGGTTCATTTCTCAAAATTTAGTTTATTTGGTATCACATTGATATCACCATCGGCTTCCTTATCAAATTTCCTTTCTAAAAATGTATACTTTTATGTACTTTTATTCAATATTCTCAAACTTAGAAGCAAAAGTTGATCATCAAAATAATAGGGTTGACACTTCCCTTAAATTCCCGCCAAATAACCATGCGCCTTTTCCTGGCTCAAACTTACCAAAACAACCATTTTAAATCACCCAAAAGAACGGGAAATAATCGCTTCCGATTAGTAACTTATGATGGTAATGATAGAATACATATAAAAGTATAAAATAATAGAGAAATATGAAATTCAATTTTTGAAACAAGTGCCGGGTTGACACTGCCCTTAAAAATAACACCGTTCGGTGTTCTGAGAGGTCCACACCAATTAGTGTTATTTTAACACTATCTTGGTGTTACATTAACACTTACAGTGTTACATTAACACTTACAGTGTTATTTTTATTTTTCACACTTGCAGTTGTTAAAATAACACTACATGGTGTTGATATAACACCAAAAATTTAACACCGGTACACCGGTGTCAATTCTTTTTGGTGTGGACCTCTCACAACACCAATGGTGTTATTTTTAACACCGGTGTTTTTGCAGTAAGGACAAAAATAATGATTTATTTTTAAAAAAATGGGGTTTGCATTTCAACCTATAACCACTATCCTGTCGTATTGGCATGAGTGAAACCCAGATAACGACTCCTTTTCCGGAAGGTTATACTTTGATTTTTTTATTACAAAACACGATAACCCATCAGAAATTAGTGTCCAGAAACGAACAATTCAATTGACCTCTTTACTTATACCGTAAAACGACTCAGTAATTTTTGAAATGGGAAAGGAAAAGGCTATGTTAAAATACGGTATGGAATCAGAAGCCTCACTAAAGCAGAAAAGAAATAACACTCCAAATACGTGTCGGTGGAATTTGTATAATTATATTTAAACTATCCGGAAACAGCACTTAATTTTAGTTTGGCCATGATTACAGCTAAGAGGCTGTGCTGCTGCTCCTAACGAGATTTCAATGATGCAATTAGAAGATTTTTGTTTTGATAACAAAATATTCACAAGGCACGAGACAAATAAGAGATAAATAATATAATTGCTCTAAATATATTTGTTTTAATTGGTTTTAATATCTCATAGAACTGCGCCTCCGGAGTATCTCTCCATTGCACTGGTCACTTTAGTTCGGTTTCCCACACTGATCAAAATCTTCTTGTACTTTGTATTATTTTTGATATTTAAAAAAGAAGAAGAGTTTTTTTTACAATTACTTGAGGGACGTGAGCATGGTTGGCAATCCCATGACGAAATATATTTATATTTTAAGGTCAATTATTAAAATTGATATTCCGAGTTTATCGTTTCCCACTCGCGTCCAAAATTGAGAGCGGCAATATATATAAATATATATAATTTTAATATTTTGTTTTTATTTCTCATTTAAAATGACTTTTAATAACGTTCAATTGTTACTTTTTGACTTTGATGATATCAGATATCGACCGAGTGCACCAATGGCGAGTAACTGAGGAATTGCGCTATATCTCCCAGTAAAGTGAGAGGTAAGTCATAATTTTGAGAGCGCCAAACCGGAGTAAGCTACTATCCTGGAAAAAGCCTTGGAACGCTTACTCGTTACAACGGTAAACTATCACCCCCCCACCCCCCCCCCCCCCCCCCCCCCCCCCCCTCCGTGCAATGTTGAGGCATGTTAATGTCTTCAATAATTGTTCAAGGTGTCCCAACATTTCGATGGGTTATGGGGAAGGGAAAATTGTTGCCTAATAATAATTATGTCCTATTCAGAGGTTAACAAAATAAACATCATTTAAAGGTATAGCCTATAATATGATCTTTTTCCAGGAGACGCCCTCAATCCTCGATTATTTTTTTGGAAGCAGATTTTCTTGCAGATTTATATTTCTGATCATAAATCATAAATATATTCCGAGTTACAGAGCGATGATTCCTAATTACCTCAAAATCATGGTTTTAGAATGAATTTAGATCCCCTGTTCAAGGTGTCCCAACATTTCGATGGGTTATGGGGAAGGGAAAATTGTTGCCTAATAATAATTATGTCCTATTCAGAGGTTAACAAAATAAACATCATTTAAAGGTATAGCCTATAATATGATCTTTTTCCAGGAGACGCCCTCAATCCTCGATTATTTTTTTGGAAGCAGATTTTCTTGCAGATTTATATTTCTGATCATAAATCATAAATATATTCCGAGTTACAGAGCGATGATTCCTAATTACCTCAAAATCATGGTTTTAGAATGAATTTAGATCCCCTATTTCCCGAAAACGCCCCCTTTCCCATTTATTCGGGCCGTTTTTGGACTAAAATAATTATGTCCTAACCCCACCCCCGCTTTCTTTTCGCTCGAACTGAGTTTTTACAGGTGCTCATGTATTCTATAATAAAGCACATTTCTACTCACCATAGAAGGTGCGAACGATTTTTATGTCGTAATCATCCGTGTGCGTGAATGCACTCTCAAACACCAAAAACTACTCTAAAAAGCCACGGAAAAAATACGGGCAAACGGACCTCTTAAAGGGTCGATCGTACGTTTGGTTTTAGGTTTTTCCGTAAAAAGATGTGAGGGTTTTTTTATCAACAATTTTACACAATTTAAACAAATTCTAAGCAATATGGGTCGGTCAGGCCCTTAGAACAGGTTTTGTTTTTGTTTTCGTGGCCCTTAACCAGATGGAGTGCTTAACGAGGTTACGTTATCAACTGAACGACAAACGGTTGTTGGCAGAGGAATATTTTAGGCCTTTTCTTTCCCAACTTCCAAGATCTATCTCAAGGAATATTGATCCAAAACTAGGCATGTTTGTACTTACTTTAAGAATTTGAATTATTTTAAACATTGTGTGACATTTTGGAATGTCGTCTGCAGACGCCTGCCGCGTGGAAAGTGTTATGATCAGTGTGATGTGGGAATTCAGCTATGTGACCACTGATTGGATACTCCATCCAGAGGTGTGGTTCCATGAAAACCAATTGAAACACAATAATATTTAGAGCAATTATATTATTTATCTCTTATTTGTTTCATGCCTTGCGAATATTTTGTTATCAAATCTAATCTTCTAATTGCATCATTGAACCCGGAAGTGTAAATACAAAAATACAAAATAACACCGACACAATTTGTTGTTATTTCTTTTTCGCTGTAGTCATGGTGATGGTGATTCCATACCGTATTTTAGAACACAGGAATAGCAGTTCCTTCTGTCTTTGAGTGACTATGTGGGACTGAAAACTCACCGTCGCAGGAAAAGCACCTTAAGGGCAGTGTCAACCCGGCACTTGTTTCACAAATTGAATTTCATATTTCTCTATTATTTAATACTTTTATATGTATTCTATCATTACCATCATAAGTTACTAATCAGAAGCGATTATTTCCCGTTCTTTTGGGTGATTTAAAATTGTTGTTTTGGTAAGTTTGAGTCAGGTAAAGGCGCATGGTTATTTGGCGGGAATTTAAGCGGAGTTCCGCGCTTTTCAAATGCTGCGACAGCTGTTTGATCATTGCGTCGCGCGCTGAAACTTCCCGCGCGTAATACTAGACGCGCCGCTTAATATCCGCGACGTAGACGCGAAAAACAAAAGAGCGCAAAACAATGTCTAAAATGTAAACAAAGGCCAATCTTACGATCATTTAAATTTCAGTTTTCTTCCAATTTCTTCACATTGTGACAATATAAATTGAATCTGATAGTTTATTATGATTGTTCTTAATGGTATACTCGCTTTTTAGGTCACACCCCCGTGTGTTCCGTGAACATTTAGCTTTAAATGGTGGAAAATGTCAATATTTTTACTAAATCGATGTTTTCTAGAAGTTCAAATTTGAAGGAATTTTACGAATTTTCAGACAACATAACTAAAAATATATCAAACTATCAGATAAGCTTTTACTACCATAGTGTAGAGGACTTTTAGCGCTAGGAGGCAATTTTTTATTTTTTCGATTATGGATTTTAAACTCGAGATATGCATCCATTTCTAGCGAAATGTTAGCCTTGATCAGGCTTTCTAAAATTTGTATCGGGTAGTAGTCTGGGCTATATACTGATAGTAATCAATAATAAAAAGTATAATAAGCTTATATATTTCGTGCGATTAAAAGCATCCAAAATGAAGTGAAAATTCATCAACCTTCACCGACCCACTAAATTACTCACTGAACACGCCGGGCGAAGCCCGGTGTAAACTGTAGTAGTGATCGCCATTAAAATACCATCGTGGGAGTGCGAAGCACGACTGAGGGCGCTTGCGCCCGAAAGCCTTGTGTATTCTGTTATGACTGGTGCAGTAATTTATGCTAATTTCATTAAAATATTTACGTACGATGTCACCGATTGGTTCATGTTTGTCGGTCACCCCGCCTCCACTAGTGTCGTAATTGTTTGTCTCTTCTGATTGGATGTTATACCTTATGAATAATACATATTCGCCATATTTGGGCATAGTTACAACCCACGAGAACCGTTGGATTGCGATCAGTTTTGTAAGGTAATACATTAGATTAGCGATACAGAATGTGCAAGGCTTCGTGTTAGCGTAGCTCTCAGTTCGTAAATCCTATGTCACTTGTCTAAGCACGCTGTATTCAGCTTAATAGAGAAGAGTGGGATTTTTGGGTGGGATTTCCGTGTTACAGTGTCAGCGCCAGATGGTTACGGACTGTGTCATTTTAAATAATTTTAGAAGCCTGGTCAAGGCTAGCGAAATGTACGCAAAAAAACACGACTTTTACACTTTTCCGATGTTTTTAGCAATATTTCCAAAACCAAGCTTTATTTTGGAAAAAGAAAAAATTGCCTCCTAGACAAAATTGTTTTGTTTACAAAAACGTATATTAGAACAAATTACCATTTTTTATTTTATAGTTATGCTGTCTGAAAAATTTGGGGTAAAAAAATGGCTTTTTGGTTCATTTCTCAAAATTTAGTTTATTTGGTATCACATTGATATCACCAACGGCTTCCTTATCAAATTTCCTTTCTAAAAATATATACTTTTATGTACTTTTATTCAATATTCTCAAACTTAGAAGCAAACGTTGATCATCAAAATAATAGGGTTGACACTTCCCTTAAAACCTCACATTTTGCAGAAAATTAGGGCGCTTCACTTCCTCCCATTACCAAATGACACACAGTGCGTCTTTAAAGTAATTTCAATTGGTGTTTTTGTGTTACTGACAATAGTCTGTTGCGTGTATTTTCAAAAATACCTCTATGTTGCTACTTTTGCATCGCCAAAATGCGTCCCGATGCCCGTTGAACCCGTGCTATCGTATGTTCATTATTGTATGTCATGAACATAGGCCTACATGTACACGCACGAGTGGACACGGTCTGGCCGTATATGATTTTTTTAAATCCATCACGTTTTTTAACTAAATTATTCCATTCAAAACCTACTTGAATTGTATCTGTCCTTTAATCAATTAAGGGCTTGACAAAATAGTGAACGAGACAATGTCCAGCATCGTCTGACCATGAATATTATGTGCAATACCGCCCTCTAATATTCAAAGTGACTTGATCCAGTTTTAGTTATAGGAAGGGCGCACTTCATCAATCCTGTTTATGACACACGATGCTGGACACGATTTACATTTGCAATTACTTGTATTGGTTTAACACGTAATCGCGAAATCGTGAATACCCATCGAAAATTCTTAATGTCACATTCCTACGTACAACTAAATTAAAGAATCCCAAAACCAATGGAGTTGGATAACCAACTCCAGTCTTAGTTTCCTTTCTTTTCATTTTTGCAAGTTAAATAACAGTTCTTGATTATGGCCGGTAATTTTAAATGAGGCACGTGATTAGCTTGAAATTTCATATTATACACCTAATGTTGATGCTAAATGATAGAAAAGGATAGTTCATAATCAATAATATATAATTCTTAACGATATAAAAGCATTTTTGTACACGTGTGTAAAGCATAAACCTGATCATTCTCTATAGGGGGATGATTGTCACTTATGAAACTGGACCTACGACCATTGAAATGACAATAACTCCGCTCATCGCATCTCAATAATCGAGGTGTCAAAATACGCAGAACAAAAGTATGCACTGGGTTATTTGCTTTGATTAATCCATACCTTTTCGGGCCGTTAATTATTGGCTCATTTTAAAGTGTCTCGATACTTTTTGTGAGGAGTTTAGTACCCCTTTAAGCTGTGCCTAAATGGGATGGAGACAGAACATTTGTAGATCGCATTGAAAAATAACTTATGTGCTACTAAACCGTCTAATCATTATAAAGGTAAGCATATTACGATGGTGCTAACAATTAACTTCAAAGGCTAATAATATAGGGTGCCAACAAAGTTGTTTTATTCTTGGGGGAATCATAAGGCCATGTATAGGGCTCGTAACTAAGCCTATCTATAATAGGGTGACAGATTTATACTGTTACCTTCGGAGGGGGAAGGCAGTGGCGTAGCCAGAGAGGGTGGGGTTGGGGGTCGATCGCCCCACCAACATTTGAGTCGTGTCGGTTGAGATTGGCTCTGTCGGTTGAAATGTATCTAAATCATCGGAAAATTTGTCGGTAAAGTATTGTCGGTTCACTTTTTTCGCCCCGCCAATATGAGCAACTTATAGCTACGCCACTGGAGAGGGTATAGCATTATTTTGAAGAGGTTGTGTCGCTGGAGCTTTGAAACCCTGAGCCATCTTTAGGGTTATTTTTAAACCGGCTGATTTCGTATACGCGGGCGGAGACCCTCGGCTCAAAGTTTACTTGCATTTTACACTGCAAGGTAAAAAGTCACAGCGGCCATGTGACTTTTGCACACTAACCCTACCATATACGACGACAGAGTTTGTTCGTATCACCCGGTGTGGAAGTTTTTCGCTGAAAAAATGGACCCAGCCCATATACTTGGCGCAGTATACTGCGCCAAGTAGCCTTGACACATGGTGGTGTACTGGAAAATCCCAAGTCCCAAGTTCAAATTCCGGTGGGGTGGGGGGCGGGCTCGCGGCGATATTTTGGGATACTTTTCGCCTTGCGGAAAAATTGTCTGAAAAAGTGGGGGGTGGGGGGTTAAGGGTTAAGAGTCACATGGTAATAAGACTTGTGACTGTCTATTATATTTGGGGAAAGTTTTTAACCACTAAAACTAAAACAAAACATATGCACTCACAATTTGGCTTTGAAACCGTTTCCATCCAAACATTTATTTCATAGAAAATAAATAAGACTGTCGTTGATGAATGAATCGGGAAAGTGTAGTCTGTACAGACAAAGTTAAACTCGATAAAGCTGATGACGTAATCATCATGACGTGTGTCTCTCCTCTGATCGCCGATTGGTTAACACTTACTGTTCGTATCACGAAGCATTAATTATCGTATGAGGAAAAAAGTCGCTTCGTCTGTATTGAACTCTCGAGAATAAATCGATCATGTAAAGGTATTACAAAGAGGTATAGGCAGGAATAACTGTACAAAATTATGAACCCAATCACAGTTTTTAGCACAACATTATGTACAAAGTCGATAGGTAGATCACACACACGTTTTGGTAAAATAAAAATATTGTACATCTATACAGTAATACTGCACACTGTCAATACTCACTAAATCTATCTCCTCAATATATTATTAACAACATAAATAACGTTTTTCATTTTCGATATCTTCATAATTATATAAATAAGAACAAGATCGGCACTATGAAATGTAAACTTTCTGTCTAAATATCTGCGAATATGGCTAGATTAACTACAACCTATTATTATAAAAATGAAATGCAAAATGCAATTGTGCGTGCGGACACTTTTTAAAACGTGGAATTGGCGGCTGTTTCTCAACATAAATATTTTGTGAAGAGATTTCCATTTAGTTGTCAGTTCATTGGCAAATATGTCACGTCTAGCAGCCCATTAAAATCAGAAGCAAAGAACCACATATAATATTATAATAATAATAAGTCACCTGTATAACGTTTGCGATGATCTGAATTATCACTAAAATTAACGACTGGGGAGTGTTCCAGATCCCGCTGATGAACAGAACGTTTTCTTTAAATAATTATAGAATTTGGATGTCGTTTGTAAACATGTATTATAAAACGTATATCATCAGTAATTATTGCATAAAATATGTCCCAATAAATAACAACACCCGTACGTATTAAGATTACAACGTAAAAAACCTGATAATGAGACAGTTCATGGTAATGTGTCCAATGAAAAGCTGCCGTACTTCTTTGTATGAGAAAATATCACAATAATGATGTTAAATCAGTCGCATTATTTCGCAACAACATACCCAACAAGTCCAGGTATAAAGCTAATCGATTTATTGTCTTCGTTTTCTTTATTTATCCTGTTTTGTGAACACCATTCACATGTTTCATGCTGATGTTTCTATAGCAACATAGATTTGATGAAGATCCAATACAAGAGAAGTTGCGATCCCGGCCAAGTGTAGATTATCCAGACTAGTCCAGTTGGAGAGAAAAAATCATGTCGTATGTAGCCGAGTCAGGTGAAGATTTCAAGATGAATTCGTAGATTGAAGATTGGCATATTGTATAATAAATAACTAATTAAAATATCGGTCAGGATATATATATATATATCAACATTATTACAAGTCTCTCAGTTTTGTTAATATTGGAATGTATAGTTTAACTGTAATCCATTATGTACTTGTCGACGAAACATGCAATGAAGCTGTATGATCAACAGTAACGTCTCTAACACTGCATGCTAGCGTTACAAGTACTGATAAACAAATAATCTGATGTATACACTGCTCTGCTACAGAGAGTATTGCAAAAAAGGTGTAATATCGGCAAAAAGACTATGTTATCATCTTTGAGGATGGTGGGGAATGGTTAGCAATCGTAGTCACAGTAAAACTCCGAGATGAAGGCATAGGCTACAAACATGAAGTACATGCACACAAAGGAGACGCCCACGACTTTGTTGAGTCGGAATCGAACGGCGCAGAAAATGATGAGAGCTAACGCCAGGATGAGCAGCAGAAGGAATCCGAATTTGGCGTGCGGCGTGATTATCATTTGTCCGCTGTGCAGTAACTCCTGCGATAGAAAATGGGAAATATTTATAATCAAAACAAATGTGATTTTAATTCGGAAAACGTGATCAATTTTGATTTAAGACATATTTGTATCATGCCTGGCCCTCTGAAATATGTTTCAAAAGCACTTCATCCACCGTAAGCCATGTAAGCCCGCCCTCCACTTGACTTGAGGACTAGGACTAGAATAATTTCTCTCTAAATTCAATAGAGGGCTATAATGTGCGCCATACTTTTGACAGACGATGGCGGACACGAAAGGCCATACATTTTGAATTTCCGTTGGTTTCAATGTAACTATGGATTTTGATTATATGACCCTATAAAATTCATCAAACAATAGAATTAAATTATTTTATCCTAAAACCGCTGGAGTTGGATAACCAACTCCAGTGTTAGTATCATTTTTAAAATGTAATCCGTTGTTAAGCGTTCGTCCCATTCACTTGATAAAGTAACCTCGTTCTTATAAATGAACCTTGAATATTCGTGAATAGCCACGTGTCTGACATCGTCTGACTGTTGAGGTCAGCGTGATTCAAGAATGGTTTAACTTTATTTTACAATTTATTATTTAAGATGTCAATATGTGCGAAGGTAATTTTATAACAAAGAGTATATATTTCAGCATTTATTTAAAAATCAGCTATAAATATCCATTTTGATCGCAGCTTGCAAAATAACTCTGCCAGAAATGTGTATGGTAAATTGGTAATGGTTCACTCTTAGAAAAAATGGTTCGTTTAAGAACCCTTTTTTGTCCCGCGGGGAGCACCTTTTGGCCTAAAAGGTTCTAAAAAGAACCTTAGAATGGTTCTTTGAAGAACTTTCAAATTTTAAATAAGACATAAAGGTATATTTCCTTTTTGTTTTTATGTAATATGCAAATTCAAGAGAAATGTAAACAAATTTAGTCCTTTTCAACTGTTAAAAATCATTTCTTCTTGGCTAAAAACATTTTTTACCGTTTTACCAAGAACCATTGAGGGTTCTCCATAATTTTTCCCCAAAAGGTTCTTGAAGCTTGAGGAACCATTTTCTTGGCTAAAGAACCCTTTTAGAACCTTTTTTGGTTCTAAAAGGAACCCAATGAAATTTCTATAGGGTTCCTTTTAGAACCAAAAAAGGTTCTAAAAGGGTTCTTTAGCCAAGAAAATGGTTCCTCAAGCTTCAAGAACCTTTTGGGAAAAAATTATGGAGAACCCTCAATGGTTCTTGGTAAAACGGTAAAAAATGTTTTTAGCCAAGAAGAAATGATTTTTAACAGTTGAAAAGGATTAAATTTGTTTACATTTCTCTTGAATTTGCATATTACATAAAAACAAAAAAGTAAATATACCTTTAGGTCTTATTTAAAATTTGAAAGTTCTTCAAAGAACCATTCTAAGGTTCTTTTTAGAACCTTTTAGGCCAAAAGGTGCTCCCCGCGGGACAAAAAAGGGTTCTTAAACGAACCATTTTTTCTAAGAGTGTTCTATGCATTATTTTGTTGAGTTGTGTCATATTCTCTGAACCACAGTGTGCTTTATACAATGAACACCGCCGTCTTTCTGTTAATCATCAGGAATGAGCCATGATTGAGTAGTGCCTTGGCATTGCCAATCCGATCAATATCAACAAATATTATGTTGCAGACTCTAATCATGTCATCGGATGGGACGAGGCTATAGGGTTATAGGCACGGAGCAAGACAGATATAAAAGATGGATCAGAGACTCAGAGAGGCTATCGAAATCAGAAAGAGGGGACCTCCCCGATGAAACCCGATGAGGGGCAGTACTACCTCACCCACGTTTTCGATGATCTTTGTAAAAAATCCCCAGATGATAAATCAACTGGCAACTCCAAGACTGCCAAAAGCGTCATGAGTCGTCAAGATCATCACAATCAAAAGTGTTGACAAAGGATACAGACGTATCTGAAACGTACACATGAGTACCTTTACACTGGATCAGTAAAATGAACATTCCATATAAAAAATAGTATGTTGTTTATAATGAGGGCCGATATGTCTTTTTGTTATATTCTTGTAACATAGTAAAAAAAACCTTAATCAATAAATAGCGGTGTGTTCTTACAAAAGCTTCGGCATTCAGGAGCGGGACGGCGGCACCGCCTTTGATGATGCTCTTGATGAGGAAGGGCAGACCAATGCCAAGGTTGATGTCGAAGACGTTAGAGCCGATGGCGTTTGATACAGCCATGTCACCGAAACCATCGCGAGCCACCAGGATGGAACTCAGAGCATCCTGTAATTGAAAAGGTACAACATTTTTAACCTCTGGGGTCTACCTGTCTATCTTACAGTGGTTCTGATTGGTTTATTACAAGATGTACTCATATGAATAGCCAATTCAAATGCAGCTTGTAAAATGTTCCACTCCCATTTTTATCAGGGATACAATTATTCTAACAATGTCTCTCATTGGTGCACTAATAAATGATGTATCCACCTTTTTAACAAATCAGCCGGTAGTTCTCAGGGGGTTAAGGGGCTGTCTGGCAACCTTAAAAACATGACATTTATCAAGCGCTGTAACATTTGAACTATTAATGTGATGCATATAAAAATAAACATTTTTAGAAAGGAAATCATGACATAAATTGCCCGCTTAGGAGCGCTATTAATTCGGTCTGGTAAACCTATTGTTATCAATTACTACGAGAGGATTGCCTGGTTGAATATTTAAATTCGGGGCGTGTACGAGCGGTACTTCTTGCTAACTGCATGGGTGAGTTTCCATTATGTTGCAAATTACATCCACGCTAATGCGTTTAAACTACTCAATGGGCGTTGCAATACAGCTGGTTGGTTGCACACGAGAATGTCATATAGCAACCAGCTTTGATGGAAGGCGAATATTTAAATTTGGTGCCGGTTTTTAGGGCAGCAATTTATAGCGCTGCTAAGCGGGCCTTGTAGCGTAATGTTAAACATGAAATTTATCAAGCGCTGTTACTTTTTAACTATTAATGTGATGCATATAAAATATACATTTTTGGAAAGGAAATGAGCCGGAGAATCCATTTTAGGTATCAAATGTCACTACAATTTTTTTTTTAATATTGATCTAAATAACATTTTTTGGCTCAAAATTTGCTGCAAACGTAGCAAATACAGTTGGCAATGATCAACATTGTCAAGTAATCGGGTTGAAAATATAAGAAAAAAAATTGAGATCGGGATTTAGTCATTCATCTTGTGTGATACTTAAATCTGAATTGACTAACACCAAAGCCTATGAAACCTCATATGATGTGGCTCTAACATCAAGTCATTTGTTCAGGTGACTGATTAGCCTGAACACATACAGTAATAAGAATTTTGTTCGAGGACAAAAACAAAGTGACAATCAATATGGCACAATACGAAATCAACCATTTCACTGAAGTTGAATAAAACCATGTATAGTTATGAGAATAATAACAAGCATCTGTGCCACAAATCCCACCTCACATATAAAATAAATGCTGTGTCAATCACTTATATCACGCTCTGATGCCACTGCATATAGAGAGATAGCTAAATGGGGTACAGATCCTTTGAGTAGTCTATTATAAGACAATCCTAAACTAATCACATATTGCCAATTCATATCAACTTACTGGAACACTGGTTCCCACAGCTACGATGACGAGTCCCATGGTGTAATGATCAACTTTGAGGATGCACCCGGCCCGGATGACCAAGGTGACCATACCAAAGCTTAAGGCAGCAATCCAGGTGACGGAGAGCACAAACGAGGCTATATACCACTTCCTGTAAGTCGGTGGTAAAAATAATGAACATACGGAATTGGTAAGTGTTACTCCATAAAAGATAAGATTCTTTTATGGGACTGTGGGTGATTTCTTTTAAATTTTTTATGTCTTCTTTATGATATTGTTGTTTAATGTTTTAGTATTTGTATTTTAATGTATTTTTAAATCTGTCAATAATGTACAATTTGGCCGTTTGGCCACGACACATTATCAATAAAAATGAAAATGAAAATGAAATGAAAAAATTCATGTTAAGTATAGAGTTATTCTACTTAAGTTTTCGACTCTTCTTGGGAAGTTTGTTTAAGAATTTGCGAGTTGATCTTCATGATATAGACCCTAGGTCGAACTTTAGAGCTTAGCCCTTTATCATGAAGCTCAATTTAGGAAGAATGTTTAAATATTCTTCTTAACCAAGCTTAAGAGGAGTTAAGAATAACTCTGCCTAAAGTTCACTTAAGATTTATCTCAATGCAAGGGCCCTGGACATCATCACACGGTAACATAATTGGATTACAAGTGTTGTATTACATTACGCAATAGACGAAATCATCATATGGTAATATTGCATTTGTAGATAACCTATATATATAATCTAATCAGTTACATGAACCAAGAATTTCGGGTAAGAGTTGTAACGGGTTCGACGTCGGACTGAACGTGGATTTATGATGAAGAAAATTTATTCTTTCATTCTTCTATAGAGTTTTAAGAATTCTTCATATGATGAGCTTTATGAAGGCAGGTCAACAGTTGGACCTGGGTACCATAGCTATTTTATGACGACTAACAACTCTTGATTTCTTAAAGCATTTCCCATAGATGTAACTGGCCTTCTCTAACTTATTTCCTGAAAATACCAAACAATTCATGAACGTTTTATATTTTAAATCCTTTTCATATGATAACCAAAGAGTACTAATTTCCTGAATATGCCCTGGAAATCAATCCATTTCCTGATTTCAGGAACTTTCCTGAAGAATTAAATATATGATTTCCCATAAGTGTTAATTCTCAAGAATCTGTCCCATAATCGAAGCAATCATAATCCATTTGCAATTGTGACCAACTCACCTGTACTTCTCATTGCCGCAGTTAGGAATTGTCCAGGTGAACATGCAAACAAACGGGAAGCTGATGATGAACAGCACCCACTTGAGGAGGAGCTTGAAACAGCCGCATGTTTCGCCCATGATGTCCGTCTCGGGATAGTATATGTTGATGGCCGGCAGGCATGGGATTGGTCGCAATGTTGGTTCCTTCTCCTGAAAAAAGAGTATAATGCTGATATGGTTTTTTTTGTATGATAAAGCTTGCATCCACAAGGAGTGTTCCTTAGTTACGAAGTCATGATATTGTTATATCCATTAAGCCAGCTATGGTACGACAGACCCAATAACTGTTGTCAATTATTAAATATCTGAAATTCATCATTATACAGGTTAAAGTGGTATTTTTTGATTGCCAATGATTGGAAATTAAATCCCGGAGTGTTTTATTGGCAAGACGGGATGATCAACCACAACATCTCTTCGGAAAAGGTGTCGTGGGTTACATTTGTAAATTGTTTAATATTCCTTGGTATCACGATCTGAACTCATTTGCAATAGATACACATATTGAAGACGGTGCAATATCCAATGTCGATCAATTAATTGTTTTGAAGCGGCAGCGGTAATAAACGATGTACACCATTATGTTAACCAAACGTCATGACCGAAGACGAGGGAGTTGAAATAAAAGACACGTGTATGATCCCCTTCTCTGTTCAGTCGACATCACGTCACGTCAACTCAACCTCACATTAAAAATATTTGGATCAACAATCACTTTGAGAAATTGTATCGGCCATGATTAAATGCAATCTGCTCGTCGTCAGTTAATGAGGTAGGTTACATTCTCTTTCAGATTATGTACAAATAAGACTAACAATTGTTCAAAAAAAAACAAAAACACGTACCTCTTCATCGCCCTCTCCGTCTTCTTTGATGGCATCCCCGTTGATGGTCTTGTCCTTCATCTGTTCGTTGTCTGAATGTTGTTTCTTAAGGTCATCAGAGGAATCACAAGAAGAAGGATCAAAGGTTTGGACAGGGGTAGGGCCCAGCGCGCTATGAATTCCCGAATCCAAATCGCTGTTACTGTTGGGCACCACAAGGCGCGTCTGACTACCGTAATTACTGTCCCCGCCCAAACTTTCTATATCACCGAGTTCCACATCAGTGGTGGTCTTAATGGAAGTATTGGCTGATCCACCATTTGGACTTTTCATCGTGCCCGATTTGTTACTCGAATTCGCCCGGTTGTTATTGGAATGTTCGATACTCACTACACTACCATTTATATTATTGGCGTGGCCATTAGCCTTAATATTATTATTGCCTTGTTTATTACTCGCCGCTGACATCGGCCTGCTTTTTCGACCCGCCGATCGAGGTCTGCTATGTAGGCTTTCGTTATCTAGATCTCTTCTGAGATCTACATGAGAATGGGTCTATATTGGCGGGAGGGTTTTGTCCAATTACACAACGGGCAGACGATACAAAGGTGGGTGTTACAGCAGGGACGGGTAAAGTGTTAAAGGGTGGCATGACAGTACGATGAAATGTATGGAAACGTTATATTTTAAACAATCAAGAAAACATCACAAAGTAACAATATAGTAGACATGATAACGAAAAGAGTAGGTAAAGGTAGGTAGGATGTGATAAAATAAAGAAAAAAATATATACGTTAATAAATTGATCATTTAACTTATTTTTACAGACTTGAACGCGTACTAAACCAGCCAAGTTTGCTATATAGGCTCTAAAGTTCCTCGATTACCAGCGAACCACGTGATATGTTATGAAATTTTAAAAACTTGGATGGTTTTAGTACAACGCATGACCGAAACTGTTGCCAAACCGAGTAAATGTATAGGTAAATACATCATTTTAGATTATTTATACCAATCTGGCAACAGAACCGTGATCTACTGGACTTACTGCTCCTGTTGTGGTCGGATGACCTTTGACCACGAACAGATACCATACTCCATGCTCGTTGTTGTGGTGATGATGGGGCACGTGGTGGTTTGTCACCGACTGGCGGCGATGTGGCCCCTCGGGATGATGTTGATGTTGCGAACCTGGTTGAATGTTCTAAGAAAATGGAGGATAATCACGTGATGATACCACGTTTCTTTAACATAACAGTCTCTCCAAGTCGTTATCCCTTGGAAGTGAAAATGACCATTGTCATGATTGTTGGGATATATTCCAAATTGAAACGTGATTTCAAATAGTTGACGTTAAGTTTCTCTGGCATATTGATGTTGTATTCATCACGTAATCATGTTCCAATTGTAATTCAGTCTCTTCGTTATTTTTTAAAATCCATTTTGAACGCTGACGTACGTTGCCAGTAATATAAATGTCTAGTTTGCCTAGAATATATCAGGGCCGATATAGTGCCCGAGTATAAACTCAATATGTAATAAATTGGAATAGTTGGAGCATCTGTGAATATATTTCCATATCAAAACTTACAAATTTGGATGAAAGCTCTCCGTGTTTAACATGCTGGAATACGTGTTTGCTGTCGTCGCCAGGAACCCCGAGTGTAGCATTGGACTCTTTACGCTGTTTTAGTTAAAGTAGAATTTAAAAATGAATAGAAGATGAGACTCGCATTACAGTTTTGACATCATTTTAATGCATTTTTAATTAGTAAAAATCATACAAGAATCTATTGCACGGGTTATAAAAATACTGCACGAGTCGGCGATCGAAGAGTGCAATAATTTTATAGCGAGTGCAATATATATAATGTTCTTGTATCACCCGATGTTTTGATAAAAACTGAATAATTTGTTAGCCCGAACTGACCTTCTCTGCGTATGTACTCACGCGAATATCTTCTGCGCCGCACAAACAATATTGGACGGCAATATTGGACGCACATCCGGGAACTTGGTGCACAAAATTCAATACGCACTTTTATTGTACCGTTTGAAAGGCACATATAAACAAGAATAACTTGTATTCTGATTATTTAGCTCCACGTAGGCCCGTGATATAGATTGAGATAACATCAACACACCCTCGAATTGTTTGAATATTGGACGCACATCCGGAAACTTGGTGCAAAATATTCAATACGCACTTTTGTACCATGTGGAAGGCACATAATAAGGCCAGTGATATGGATTGAGATAACATCAACAACACCCTCGAACAATGTTGTTCCAACACTATTGAAGAACATATGGGCTGTACAGTGTAAGCAATCCTAATAAACATTTACACATTTTCCCGGCCTTTGATTACTGAGAACTAAATCCTGCACGTGTCAACCCTGTGGCATTAATGCATTGATGTCGATATAAATGTTTGTGATACTCAAAAATGTCTTGATGAGTCTGATTTAAGATATGCATGCTTGTAACAAAACCCCAGTTATCTGCAAAACTTTTAATGACTTGCATATTATACATACCAAAATATAATGTTTTATAAGTAAAATTTGCGCTAAATATTCTTGTACAATATTGTGATAATATTGTGGCAAATGCTCACATTTGCATGGTCTCTTCCTCAATTTCTGAAGGGTAAGGCACTCTCAATCTTGAAACGGTTCCTGCAGCTTGATCAATATTGGTCTATCATTATCACAGTAAATCGCATTGCTATTAACATACTATATTTAGTGAACGCTCAATCAAGCGCCGTAGTTCAACGATCTCGCTTAACCTGGTGGAAAGTTGGCGTATAAATGAATAGTAAATGGGTATCGACTTAATCAAATAATATCATGAATGAGCGAGAGCATTATGCGATGACAGACTGTCGTGAGCTTGCATTTATCGGATAAGAAACAAATCGCTTATGTTGTCAGCATTGTGTCAATATAAGACCTCAGAAAAAAGTGCACCGTGGAAGTAAACTTGCTAAACAAAAAGGGAATGAAGCTCGGATGGGCGGTCTGGATGGAAGCTCGATAATAGGGAGCAGGAGAGGTACGAAGGGAAGGGGGTTAGGGGAGGGCGGGAGAGAGGGAGAGGAGGGCGGGAGAGAGGGCGGGAGAGAGGGAGAGGAGGGCGGGAGAGAGGGGAGAGGAGGTTGATAGGTAGGTAGGTAGGTAGGCGAGGGAGGAAGACGAGTGAAGAAAGGATGGGAGGGGTATAGGTAAGTTAGGGAGGGAGGAAATTGAATGAGGTAGGAGGGAGAGCCGGAGGGAAGGAAGGTGCGGAGGGAGAAAGGATGAGGAGGTTTGACAAGATATTGATGCCACTGATCAGTTTCTTTTTCGGCGTCAATACGTGCAATAATATAGATTTCTCACCGTTTTATCTATGGGTGGTAGGTGCCTGGGTGGCCCCATGTTTGAGAAAGATTGTAGTGTGCTGGTACTCTGCTGAACTTCTTGTTTTTCTTCGGTATCCGTTACACACATTTCTTCGTCAAGAGGAACAACGCCTACGCTGGATCGTTTCCAACTGAAAGAAATCATTGACATTATTCATCGCATTACTTTCATTGCATTTGGTAAAAAACAAACAAACAGCACTATGAACAAATTCGTCGCTGTTCTGACATAACGACACATCACTTTACTTAATTCTGTTGTGATGTGTCGTTATGTCAAAACAGCGACGAATTAATCATCAAGTGGTGAAGTCAAAGAGGGTGTGGGTCCGATTGAGCCATCCTCTTTTGTTTGTGCAGAATAAACATCAGGTCCATTAAAAAAAGCAGGAAAAAACCGATTATAGGTGCGTTCCGACAAGGAACGCTACCTCTTGGTTGTCAAATTCGCTTACCTAGAGGTTAAACTCTTGGTTAACGGCCGTGTGAATCGATCATGGTTAACTTACCCCGAGTATAAAGCTGGAATGTTAACCCTAAAAGATCTTACAGTTAACTAACCCCGAAGCACTAACCGAGAGCTAACCGAGAGTGTCTGCGCCGTGTGAATTCATGCTAACCGCGAGTGAGATTAATGACCTGTGACCCAGGTCTTACCGCAAAATGAAGAGTCGCATGACCTTGTTAACTTCGAAGCTACCGCAGTAGCGTCGCTATATTCTCGAGAGGTTAAGTTTGTTGTGTGGAGAGACACTCTGGGTTAGCAGTCACAAATATTTAAGCTCGAGAATGGCCATCTGAACAAGCCTATAGTTTGATTATTTTTCATCAAACATTGTGACATAGTTAATGAAGATTTCCCACTTCCTGTGCATCCTCGTATGACAAATACGTGGAAACGGATATACAGATATACACTATATAAATCCACCCTCTGTTGTTCGCATATTTACTACTACCGCCTCTCAGCCGTTTCTTTTTTGTAATTGTCACAATAATGAATATTCTTGGTTGCAAAATAACTGCGCCATGGCATTTATTAGATAATTAGTTTTGATCCTTTGGACTATAATATTATCCCTTTGGCACCACTTCATCAATCACTGACAATGCGTGCAACTAAAAAACCTCCTATAATCATAATTATATTAAGTTTTACTAAACATATATCAGATTAAAGGGACACTAAGAGATGTGTTGGAGGATGCGCCCTCAATTATGATAAAAACTGGGATTAGTATATTTTTATAATTGTATTACATGTATGAACCTACACCTATAAGGATTACTAGAAAAATCAGCCCTCTTTGTACAAGAAAACGTCGATTCAAAAATGCTCGTACAGCCGGGACGAGCATTTTACGTCCGACAGTAGACCCCCTGCAGTACGCGTGATACATAACGCGAACCATATTTGCATAGAGGGCGTTTTTCAATAAATAGTGATGATATTGTTTTCATCAAGTTTTGCTGTGTTTTTGTTAGTAGAAAAACAACAATAATGGCAATTTCTAATGTTCGTCTTGAATTCTGAAGTAAATTTGTAAACATTTAAAATGTTCGACACCACTTAATGTCCCTTTAAGTTGCAGTAAGACTCATTAACAACACATATCAACAATGTATTACGAATATGCATGTATAGTTTGAGTTGAGGCTTTTACGACACAGATCCAAAGCACATGTGATTTTTATATAAACTATTATAATAGTAATTACTGTTTACAAAAATCATTCTCAAAGCTGTAATTGATTCGTATATCCTGTAAATATACAAGATTCCCCGTGAATGATTTACAGTGATTAACTTATGTTTGGAAAAATATCGAGGGTTGCCAACCAGAAAAGCGGAACGCAAAAAGGGGTCATTCTGAGAACATAGTTGCGTTTTCCCACTGCAGCAAAGTCGACAGCGCACGGCAATGATCGTATTTTAGGCATGTCGAGTGGAAACATTTCCGTTCTCCAGAGAAATTCAATGTGTCTACTTTGTTTCTTTTGTTTAAAGGACTCAATTAAGTCATTATAATGATATATACGTTGTGGCTATTTGGCTATGGGCATAACATTTCAAGTGAATTCATGGATAAATATGTGTATTTTATAGATAATGGAAAATGGTAACAATTGAAATGAATCGTCCTTCCTTTTGCATGGGCGATTTCATGAAAGTGCGCCATGGACCAAACAATTCAAACTGCTGCAGCCGGACTTGTAATTTTACCTATAGCTCATATTATTCCAAGTACATGCAGCCAAAGGGAAGGGAAAAAATGTGTTACTATTGTTTACTATGAAAAATATCACCTTTTCCTATTTTCAAACGGTAACACGCGTTACACAGAACAACGCTTTTTGAGATGAACCTATACATAATTTGACTTCAATTGACTTCAATTCACTTGTAATTTTCCTCCTACTATAGTAAATCCTTTTTGCTAGAATACCAACAATTCCACAAATCTACTATACTTAACAATGAGCCATCAAAGATTGTAACGCGTGTAGCGGCGTGTTACCATAATGCGCTGTGCGAAAACGTGCTAAAACATGAATCATGTTGCAGGGTAATTATTTATCACTTTTATTGGTATATTTATTATATAGTTCAATTGACTAATTCAAGGTTTTTGTACTTTTTAACTTAAACGAAGAATATATTATTTAGTAATTTAGGGTCGCACGAAGTGTAACGCATGTTACCGTAACACGTGTTACCGACTATTGGCGCAGTTGTACATAAAATGTGTCACTTGATTTATTCTTATTTTTCTAGCATTTAAATCTTATAGTATATAGTTAGTACCGTCTTACCACATATCAAATAATTGTGGATTGATTTAGTTTTTGCGATGCGGAGCGTGACGCGCTGACGCGTGTTACCGAATCTTGCAGTGGTGTCACCGTATTTCTTAGAGTTGATCTTTAATTTTGGTGTTAGCATTGGGATCTACAATCAAGGAAAAAAAAGGTTGGCACACTTTGTCTTAATTACGGAAAAACCCGCCCCTCTCCCCGGAGGCAATGTTGATCCGAGTCATAGTATCAGAAGCCATGGTAGGTCCCCCAACATTGATTGATGGGGGATGGGGAAGGATATAAGAAAGGGGGAGACTTTTGCTTTCTATTAAACAGTGCTATGTCCCAAGTCTGATCTCAATTACGAGCACAGGGATATTTGTAATAAGTTGTGTCAAGTGTGCCAACTATTATTTTCCTTGATTGTAGCCTCGAGTCTTAGATATTCAATACAAATAATAAAAAGTTTATTCCAATTACTCTTTCAGCTAGAGAATGGAGAATAAAAAATGAAGCGTTAAAATGTAACGCGTGTTACCGTGGTTCACGATTTAGATGACGAATTAATGATATCTCATAATAAATCTAAAATCAAATTACTGTCAATGTCCCATGATATGAAGCGACATGTTCATACATTGCACGCAAAGAGTCCCAAACATTACAAACGTGCGCCTGCCTGCAATCAATACGGTTGCCATGAGCATTGTATTATTCAGTGGAATATTTCATGTTTGCAAATGTAAAGAATGTTTTTATAATGTAATCCGTTCTGAGCCAAAAATTACTTTTTGCGACTACCCTCACCCCATCGTTAGACCCTTTTCTGATAATATAGTGATATGGACGAGATATATATATGGAAATTTTGAATTTTGAAATTTAGTAAAAAGAATAATAAATAATATTTATGGTGTATAAAACATCTGGATCGCTTTAAGAATGGCACAGAAGTAGATAAAACGAATTTCTCTTATAGGGTCGATGCAATAACAGATGGGATTGGCATGCACTTATATAATAGCTTTCAACAACACGCATCTGAGAACTCGATACCGTTTGCGATTGGTTTTTACATAGAACTGTCTCCCAAACGACAGATATGTTTTGCCTGCAGAGTTGTTTCGAGTACATATAAGAATGTACAGTATAAGACGAGCGGATTATTTTTACCAGTTTATTACTTCCATCTTAAAAGGCGGCAGTTGATGTCAACTAGGGTAGATTAAAATTAGGGGAGACCGGGGAAAGCTGATACATTCAGCAATTATATATAACAGCACACGAGAATGTTTTCTTTTAACTCTCAACGTAAACAATCTGAATCATGTACAATTCATCAATTTTTCCTTTGAATTATGATCTTAAATACATTTGTTAGAATATGTACCGTTGCATATTATGTTGCAAGACCACTGTAACAACATACCTGTATAAGAGCCCCGGTCTCCCCCATTTACTTTTGCTCTTGGTTTATAGAAAAATAGCAAAACGCATGGTGGGATCCAAACTTAAGGCGAGAAGACCTAAAGTTATAATAGATTTATCAATCTGTGATCAGCCAACCCCTGTTTCAACTGACCCCGGTATCCCCTACTTACTACTATTGCTCTTGGCTTAATACAATAAAGTAAAAGAGCAAAACATAGAGGGATTCAAAACTGCTCGAAGCATTATATGTGACACATACTTCCCATGTAAATCGAAATTGATGGCATAATAATATAATGGTTTCAAAGCTGTCTCGCGTGTCAAATTATGAGTGTGTGCAAAGTTATAAAAAAGTGGCCTGGGACAGATAAAACCCGACTATAGCTATGATTATACCGCGCATATTTGCGCCAGCCGACGTGTTAACAAAGTGAGAAGAAACAAAATTAAAAAAATAATAATAAGAAATTTGTATAGCGCCGAATGCAAAAAAGCCTCTGGGCGCTTGACAACATTAAAAGACAAAAAAAGAAATATAATGAACGTATAAAAATGCCAATGGTGTACATATAGCGAATTAAAAATATTCAGCGTTAAAAATACGACCAAGCGTAGCAATAAAAATAACAGTCATATTAAATATGTGGCACAAGAGAATGATGATAATTAAATGCGTTCTTCAGGAGTTCAGAAACATGCCGATATGTGCACATTGGCTTTGAGTACCCGATTTTGTCTTCAGGGGGAAATATCCATCAACTGCAGAAAAAAGTAAAATGTAGATGTTACCCAATTTGAAATCCACAAGCTTTCATTTGCTTTCTATTTGGGTTCAATCTGATACTCACATCCAAAGTAATGGGCGACAAAAACCCGAAAGAATATGGGGAAAATATTTAAAATAGAGTTATTATATGTAATTTCTTTCTTTTTTATTTATTGTTTTTATTATTATTTTTCAAGCTGCGATATTTAATGAATTCTAAAAACAATCTATTCCCGGCTTAGTTTAAACTTATTTGTGTGAAAAAAGCAAGGATAATTTACTGGAAAAATATGTATTGCTCCAACAACAACAAATTATATCCTTGACTGATTTTCGGCAATTTATAAACTTGCAACAATCCTTAAGAATTGTTCTAGAGGCCAGAGGGGTTACAGTCTTGCAAATAGGCACATTTTTATGTTCTTTACTGCATGGTCTGTGATCCTATATGAGAGTCAGTGCCGTACCCAAGTTTTTCAGGCAACCCGTTGCCATGGCAACACCGAAAATATCTTCCTCTCATAGGATCACAGATTACTATGCCATATACATCTTTGTTTCATCTTGATATCATATTTGCAAATGTATATATTTTTTGTATGTAAAGTATGCATATTATCATTCATAGCCCGAAGTTCATTGCAGTGGCGCGCGTAACTACTATAATCAAAACAAAGAATTCTCGATCAAAACATTTATTCCAGTCACGCCAGCGTTCATCCGAATTCTGAACGCAGTGTGATGAGCCCTTGACAACCATGCCACAACGCGTTCGGGCGGGCGTAGGCCTACATACATAATTGTCCAATCACGCAGCGTGGGGTCTTGTTGATTAGGGCCGCGATTGGTCAATTACCTTTTGTTTACAAGAACGTCACACCTTCCGGTTTTACTGCGCCCTTGCCGTCGCGATTGACGCGCTCACGCACAGTATGCCCCAGACGCTGGGACACTGAGGAATCGTATACGATTTGATCGAGAATTCTTTGTTTTGATTATAGAGGGGAGGAGGGGGCGCGGGGGGGGGGGGGGGGGGGGGCGCGGAAGGCTTACCCCTTCCCCTGTTGCCCCCCCCCCCCCCCCCCCCATGAAATGACAAACTCTATGTATAAAAAACCACTGGTTCATTGCCCTTTAAACTCCTATCATTACTGTGAAGGGTGAACACCCACCGGACATCATCAAAAATAAATATTTTTGAAAACTTACACTTGGGTCGGACGGCGGAATAAAGCGTAATAACACTGACGCAATATGTGTATCTTTAGTCTAGAACGCAGGCCTATGATGCATAATTTACGCAGTTGCAGGTTGCGCCCATCAAATGGTCGATATTTAATAATGGTTGGAACAGGTTTTACTTTAATAATAACTCGCAATTTGACAGTCGCAGGTTCCCTTAAACAGATATAGTAAAAAGTAAGGTTGTCCACCTTCAAATCCCATTAAAAATAGCACCCGTAATGTAATGACTTGCGATCGATCATATCCGACGTGTGATGAGGTACAACTTCATTGATTTTAAGTTTGATTACATCCATATTATTTTATTCTCTTTCATTATTTTAGCGTTCCAAATTTTAGTTGCGGGTATTTCTGGGCATGCCGATGAGAGAGGGATGATGAGGGACCCTAAAATGCCAACGTCACTAGAAAGCCCAGGCCTAGATAGGCAGTGTTTTAATAAGATGACGAGGCTGATGACGAGGCTGCACTTGAATTTGAACGGGAAGTAAACCGGCAAAAGTAAAAGACATAAACAAAACAATCCTTCCTTACCACCTGAGATTCATTAAATTCGAATTGAATTTCATCAGCAGGATGTAGCAGAAGTACAGACACAACAGCAGGAACGATTCCCACCACTCGATTTGACCATCCCACGAGAAACCGATGAAGCACGCTATGGACATGGCGTAGAAGGTGCTATCACGAACGAGCGGACGAAAGTCAAGTTGCAACACCTGAAAATACATTACCGGTAAAATGGCAGTCGTTAATGGTTTTGAGACGACTACGCACACAATGATGAAAATTCAATTTAAATACGCACTTTAAAAATGTTTTCTTTGAAATAATGCGGACATATCAAAATTGGCCTAATGAATAAACAGCAGAAGTACGCTCGAACACGTGCACTCTAGTTTTTAAATGTCGTGGAACTGCGTTGCACTGGCAAAATTGTAAAGTCGGAGATTCAATAAAGTGTTTTGAATCAGTGCGGGTGTGGCTTAAATATGATATAAAGTATTTATATGATTTAGTTCAATTATTTGATTGGAGAATCGTCTTCCGAAATTGAAATTAAAGTGTCTTTGCAAGTGATACTCTCTAAATGTAGAAGAGTGGTTTTTCACTCTTTCAAGGAGTTAAACTCAGGACAACACGTTTTTGAGTGGAAAAACACTCTAAAAGGAGTGAAAGTGAATTTTATATGACAATGTTTCACTCCATTGAGAGTGAAACATTAACTGTCACACTCATTTTAGAGTGGAAATGATCCACTCTATAAAACGGTTTGTCCTGCGTTTCACCCCCTTCACTCCTTTTCGAGTGAATTGCCACTCTTTCCACTTGACTCGTTACATTTAGAGAGTATGCTGTGCCCAGTCGAGAGTACTCTATATCAAAAATTGTTCTGAGGTCCTAAAACTGGTGGAACATGGGCTATTCCATTTATGAAAACCTGGATTTTCTGAGAGCAAAAATTGTTTAAAAATCTGGATTTCCGGTCCATATTGATCGTGAAAAAATCTGGATTTCCGAACCCATCTGTACATGGTAGGTATAGGCTATAGGAAGAGTTTATACAGAATAGAAATTGTCTAGATTTCCGGTGATCATTATGATATACCGGTATGATATCCTTACCTGGCCAGCCAGTGCAGCAGTAAGTGCGATGATAATGAGGATGTTGAATAACGCCGACCCGACGATAGTCCCGACGCCGACATCGCTATCCCACGCTACGCCGACGACGGAGGTGAAAAGCTCCGGTGCGGAGGACCCGGCCGCCATGAAGGTGGCGCCCGCCACATCTTCGGACAGATCCAGCTTCTCCGAGATGACTTCCAGAGATGGCACGAAGAAGTCGTCGCATATTATTGCAAGTGCTGCACGGAGAGACGAAAAGAAATAACGAGGCATTGAGTTTGATCCAACAACCAACGCTTTCCACGCGGTTTGGTTTTACCAAGTTAAATTACAAAACAGATTTTCCAGAAACCTTTCCCAACTTTCAAGGTCTGTCAGTAATACTGATCCGATACTAGGCATGTTTGTACTTATGTTAACGCACTTCTTTTTTCTTTTTCTTTTTAACTTTTTTTTTTGTTGATATTTTTTTCTCATTTAAAGTTTTTTTATTATCATTTCCTTCCCCGAAAAGATCACATACATCATAAAAACAATTCAAATATACATGGTGATACAAATTATATTACCAAGGGGTACATTCATATATGAACAAATGTTATTTAGATTGAACGTATTTTGTATATAAACAGGTAAATGTATACAGAGACAGTGTATTACTCCTTGTTAACGCACTTCTCATGTTGATTCCAACTATGGTAATGAAATTCAATAAGTTTGACATTTTTGAAACATTTTGGGATGTCGTCTGTATAATAGACGCCTACCGCGTGGAAAATATTAATATTTAAAGCATTTGGACACTGTTATTGTAGTACAGGTTAAAGGATTCTTCACATACATTTATGTCTCATCATTCATGTGTGAGAGTGAAGATCTACTATTACTGCTTATAGCCTTAAGAAACATTTCAGAAAACACTCAAAAAGAGTAAAAAGTCACTCCAAAAGAATGAAATTAAATTTGTCATTACTTGAATTCATAAATGGTGAGGTTCATGAATTCATATTAATGTCAACGTATGCTGTTTCTTTGCATAAGTCCGTTGTAATTCTTCTTGAAAATGGCATTGTTAAAAAGCTCTTCTGTATCAACATTTATGATACGTTGAAGGACAATGCCGCGTCCCGCATTAGAGTTCATTAAGTAATGCAATTAAATCATTTTGTCCTTGGCGTTGGCGGTTGCATGCCAATTATACGCATTACGGTATACGAAGCAGTCCAAACGATATAGGTTATCGATGGTGCCCACTGCAGCTGCACATTACATAGTACCAATCAGCGCATAATCACCGTGTCTAAAACAATAATTCCCTATACCATGTATCCCTTTATTATGTGTCCATTCATTAAAGTGAGTGGTAATGCGTAAGAGACACAAACTAGGGCTGTTGTATTGTATCCAAAGGCTATATTGCATTTTAACACACACACAAATTGTGATTGGAAATTGGATCGATACTCTGAAATCAACAGTATCAACCCATAAGGATGCCAAGACGTCAGTAAAATCCTAGACAGAATAAAACTGTTCAGGACAATACGATTGATCTTAAGCGAACTTTGGAAGAGTTTTTCTCAACTAATCAGGGGTGGATTTAAGGGGGGCGCGGCGCGACCCGCCCCACCTTATTTTTGACACGGCGCCTTTTTGACAGGGCGCCCTTTTGACAAGGCGAACACGTTTAAAAAAACGTGTAAAAAAGTGTAAAACGTGTAACGTGCGAAAACGTGTATACCCCCTTCGGCTCGGGCGCGGCGGTTCTCGCTGGTGGCGCTCCTCCCCCCTAGGGCGAGATTGGACTTCTCCACGGACTATAGTCAGACATGGTTTTTTGATATGAACCATGATAGCTATAGCCATGTTTATAAATACAATAATGTTTCTTAACAAATGCATCGCTCATGAGTTTCAACATATTCCATGTTAATAGCGTTCATGCATCGCCGTAGATTTATTAAATTAAATTTCATTTCTATGGTTAGATTATGTATTTTGGCAAGACTGAGTTTAGATTATTTCCTAAACCAAGGACAAAATATAATTCTACATTACTGTATAGACATCGTTCGATGTACTTAATTTAGTCAAACCTATAGTCAACTACGTTATACACAGCTATATATGTAGTGTCACGTATAAAAACATGAGTGTGTTTTAAAGACGTTTGCTAATTATACAGTTGCTATCTACGCTATCTACCGTAGATAGCAATATTGTCAGTCACGTACGAGGGGCATTCAATAAATACCTGCAACCATATATAATCTCTGAACCGTGACATGTGTCAATAAAATAAACTTATGATACTTAGGAATTTATTGAATGCCCCTCGTAAGTTTGTGTTTGTATAGTGGCTAGGATCTGGGCACGGGTGCTGGAGGTCCGTGGTTCAAATCCGGGGGGGGGGGGGGGGGGGGTCGGGTGACCTTTCTGGTGAATTTTGGGTGTCGGAAAAGAAATCTGTTGTCGTGTGGTGATCTAGAGTTAGGGTTATAGTTGAGATCTTATAATACCAACGAAATAGAGCGTTTTTGATGGTTCAAAATGACACAATTATGGTTAAGATTGGATACTGCTTTCTGATTTTATGAAGACAAATCACAGATAGGCTGAGATAGCAGTGTCATATTTGATTAAGTGTATAAAATCAAACTTCATAAAGTGTAATAAAGTTGCTTTCTACCACAGATAGCAATTGTCACATTTGTTAAGTGTAATACAATTGCTATCTACGGTAGAAAGCAGTGTCGTATTTTACTAATACAATTGCTATCTACAGTACTGTAGATAGATAGCAGTGTCATATTTTATTAAGTGTAATACAATTGGTGTCTACTGTAGATAGCAATTGTCACATTTGTTAAGTGTAATACAATTGCTATCTACGGTAGAAAGCAGTGTCATATTTTACTAATACAATTGCTATCTACAGTACTGTAGATAGATAGATAGCAGTGTCATATGTTATTAAGTGTTATACAATTGGTGTCTACTGTAGATAGCAGTGTCATATTTTATTAAGTGTAATACAATTGCTATCTACTGTAGATAGCAGTGTCATATTTTATTAAGCGTATAAAATCAAACTTCATAAAGTGTTATAAAGTTGCTTTCTACCACAGATAGCAATTGTCACATTTGTTAAGTGTAATACAATTGCTATCTACGGTAGAAAGCAGTGTCATATTTTACTAATACAATTGCTATCTACAGTACTGTAGATAGATAGCAGTGTCATATTTTATTAAGTGTAATACAATTGGTGTCTACTGTAGATAGCAGTGTCATATTTTATTAAGCGTATAAAATCAAACTTCATGAAGTGTAATAAAGTTGCTTCTACCACAGATAGCAATTGTCACATTTGTTAAGTGTAATACAATTGCTATCTACGGTAGAAAGCAGTGTCATATTTTACTAATACAATTGCTATCTACAGTACTGTAGATAGATAGCAGTGTCATATTTTATTAAGTGTATTACAATTGCTATCTACTGTAGATAGCAATGTCATATTTTACTAAGTGTAATACATCTAAAAATTTAAATTGTTGGCACTTTTTGGTCAATAATTTCAAAACTAAATTGTTTTAAGCCAAAAAAAATCCCCAAAACGATCCTAGATAATTGACTTAAAGGGGCATAAAGGGATTTATAAAAAAAAGGAAATTCAACATTTTTACCTTGTTAAGATAGATGATAAACATAGAAACCCTCTCAAGTAACGTAACATTTCTAATGAAATAGTACAGTATAACCTAATCTCATCAATTTTGATGATGACAAAAATAATTGAACTTTGGGCATCGATGGGTACTAATCATTTTGGGACAGCCTGTATAATACAATTGCTATCTACAGTAGATAGCAATGTCATATTTTACTAAGTGTAATACATCTCAAAATTTAAATTGTTGGCACTTTTTGGTCAATAATTTAAAAACTAAATTGTTTTAAGCCAAACCCCCCCCCAAAAAAATTTTTTTTATTTTTTTATCTTGTTAAGATAGATGATAAACATAGAAACCCTCTCAAGTAACGTAACATTTCTAATGAAATAGTACAGTATGACAAAGATTATGTAAAAACAACGGACCTAATCTCATCAATATTGATGATGACAAAGATGATTGAACTTTGGGCATCGATGGGTACTAATCATTTTGGGACAGCCTGTATAATACAATTGCTACAGTAGTAGATAGCAATGTCATATTTTATTAAGTGTAATACAATTGTCATATTTTATTAAGTGTAATACAATTGCTGTCTACTGTAGATAGCAATGTCATATTCTACTAAGTGTAATACAATTGATATTACAGTAGATAGCAGTGTCATATTTTATTAAGTGTAATGAAATCACACTTCATTTAATAAAGTTGCTTTCTACCACAGATAGCAATTGTCACATTTATTAAGTGTAATACAATTGCTATCTACTGTAGATAGCAATGTCATATTTTATCAGGTGTAATAAAATCAAACTTCATTAAGTGTAATAAAGTTACTTTGTTCCACATATATAGCAATTGGCACATTTATTAAGCATTTAATGTGGGTGTGTGATTTGGCTTCTTCCTTTTGGAAAGAAGTAAGCAAATGGTTATTATGATTTGAAATTCAAAATTATTATTTCGTATATCAATGTGTGTCTTGGGTATTATGAGGTAAGCAATACCAATTTCATTAATATGATTATCATCTTGGCAAAAAAGTATATTTATAAGTGTCGAGTTCAAGAATCGAGGTTGGTTTTTCAAAAAGTTGAAAAACAAATTGCTATGAGTAAAGGAAAGCTAGGAAGCCACATTAAAAATGGGAGCCTTTATTGTGATATAATTCTTTATTTATTACTCATTTTATTTTAAACGTCATTACAATATACGATTGATGGTGTGTGTTTTTGTGTATGTACATTGTATAATTATATTATATTGTCTTTTTATGCTGAGGCTTGTAAATAAAGACCCTCACGGGCATGACATTGAAAAAAAAAGTGTAATAAAGTTCCTTTTTACCACAGATAGCAATTGTTACATTTATTAAAGGTAGATGTTCCGATTTTCAAGTTGAAGTTTTCTATTCTACATGAAAGGTCATCCTTAAAAAAGTCGTGTTCCAAAGTTTGAGTTGCATAGCTCTAATGGTTCTTATTTTAGACGCACAAGATGCTGTGAACTGTACCCATTAGAGTAGTACACACACTATATCGGTGGTTACCACCATTCGCGGTAATTCGACGTTATTTCATCGATTTCTCCGTAATTATACCGATTTAGGCCGTCAAATTTCAGTATGATGATGAGAAAAATACGAGCTTCATATGATATGAAAATCTCCGTATGTTTGAAATAATTCTGTGTTACGAAAATGTGATCGGGTCATCTACCTTTAAGTGTAATACAATTGCTATCTATATAGCAATGTCATATTTCTTTTTAAAAATGTGACCTTATTACACTTAAAAGTGTAATAAAATCACATTTAATTAAGTGTCATTAAGATAACAGTTGTTACATTGTATTTGGTGTTATACATGTACAATTGATATCTACCATAGATAGCAATTGTAATATTTGAGTGAAAATCACTTTCTATACTGTAGATAGCATAAAATATCACATTCTGTTTAAATTACATGTGTGAACCAGCAAATTATACCGTAGTTAAATAATGGTAGCGTGAAACAAATGACAAAAAAGAAGAAGTAATCTTACCGATGAAGAATATCAGAGTACAGATGGCGTATAGCACGACCCAGGCATACGGAAGGTGAGCCTCTTCAAAGTCGCAACTCTCGTAGGCTGGACCTGCGGATCCAGAGGAGTTATCGTCAGGTCCAGGTCCAGCTGAGAGGAGACTCCGACCCATACCATGATGTGATGCACCTGGATCAAGAGGAAACAAAATCAAATAATTATATTCTTCATTTTATTCCTTCCGGCCTATTTGAAATGTCAAGATAATATATCACAAAGTATTACCAATGTCACGATATCACTAACAATCGCATTCTTTCCTACGTGATATGTCACGATGTCAAACAGTCTTGCCCTTGTGATATGTCACGATAAAACAGTCTTATATCACACAGCTTTGCCTGCGTGACATGTTACAATATTACAAGTTCTTGCCTGTAATATGTCACGGTGTCATGTCACGATCACACAGTCTTGCCTCGGTGATGTCACGATGTCACACAGTCTGTGTTTGTGTGATATGTCACGCTATCACAACGTCTTTCCTGTGTGATATATCCCGATATCACAGTCTTGCCTCGTTATATGCCACGATGTCACACAGTCGTGTGTGTGTGACATTTCACCCTATCACACTGTCTTTCCTGTGTGATAGGTCCCGATATCGTACAGTCTTGCCTCTGTGGTATGTCACACATTCTTGTCTATGTGATATGCCACGCTATCGTAAAATATTTTCGGTCCCGATATCACAGTCTTGCCTCTGTGATATATCACGATGTCACACAGTTTTATCTCTGTGATATGTCACGCTATCACAACGTCTTTCCTGTGTGATATGTCACGATATCACACAATCTTGCCTCTGTAAAATATCACGTCCGCTATCACAATCTTTCCTGTGTGGTATGTCACGATGTCACAGTATTGTCTCTGTGATGTCACGACTATCACAGCGTATTTCATGTGTGATATGTCACGATATCACAGTCTTACGGCTCTTACCTCTGTGATGTCGCGATGTCACAGTCTTGTATGTGTGATATGTCACGATGCCATAGTCTTGTCTGTGATATGTCACGCTATCACAATGTATTTCCTGTGTAATATGTCACGATGTCACACAGTCTTGTCTCTGTGATATGTCACACTATCACAACGTCTTTTCTGTGTGATATGTCACGATAGTACACAGTCTTTCCTCTGTGATATGTCACGATTTCACGATTTCACTCAGACTTGCCTATTATATAACAGTAATTAACACAGCCATGACAGCTTTGATCTTGTGCCGGCAAGACCCCGGATTGTAGTTTTGTTTTGGTAAGATGCTCATGTATTATACCTAGAGAACAAGGGATATGCTTCATTGGTACGTCAATTACCAGGAAAGGTTTCCGGTGAAGCTACATATTTAACTGATAGCGTAATACAAAATCATCGATTAATACTTGGCTCTGGCTGATGACCTTGTGGTTGACGATAATGTCTTAATCTGACCATCTGACATGTCTAATTTAACGGGCGACGGAGCTTTACGGTTACGCAAGGCACGGGGTCATAAGAGGGAAAATAAGAACATCGACAAACCGCTTGGCAAAAGGTCTTATTAACTTTCGATCAATCAAAAAACATTTTCCATCACTAATTCAATAATATTTTGGTCTCTGTATTTTACAATATCACAAGGCATATCACTTCTGCAGGGCTCAAATACTTTTGGTAAATAATTATAGAATATATAAATAAACGGACTTTAGATTGGAATTATATTTTATACGGTTTGCTTGGTTTTATTTTTACTGTTCAATGCGAGAAATAACAAGGATGGGAGCGGACACACATTTTTCTATGCAAATTATATTTTTCACCCACACTATAATTGGAACCTATTTCTTTTTATCTAATGCATGCAGTATATTATGATGATGATTTTTAAGAGTATATAATACCTTCGTAACCATGACTTCACTTTTAGAATGCTATTTTGTTTTTGCATCCTCTATAATTTGAGCGGCATCAGTTAGGAACTGCGCACAATGCAAATTATATAAGCCTCATTTCCTATTGTAAAACTATAACATCCAGCATTTGTTTCCTTCAAAATCCATACTAATTGTCTACGTCATCGGCAGTTGTCTCCGCTGCTTATCATCAATGTGCCAAACTGCCGCAATAAAGGCCTCTCAGTCTAAATCAAAGTCATTTACACTCTTCCTTCGTATAGGTTCAATGATGGCTGTCAAATGTTCAAATAACATATAAAAGGTTTCCTTCTGTTCCTGCAAATGTGTCTGTCGGTCTGTAATTATAATTTACCCCTTTATAATAACTGATCTTTGTCTACCGTCTACGGTAGATAGCAAAATAACAAAAGTCCAAACGCGACGCGCGGCCTCAATCCATCACTTTTAAAAGTGCAAAGTCTTTGACAAAAAAAGCTATATATAATTGTTATTAAACATCTATGCACATTCATTTCCGTAGACAATTCATTCGCAAAACCAGTGTTTAGAATGGTTAATGTTGATCTCATACAATTTAACATATTTCGACCGTAAATATTTAAACACACACACACGAATGCAGTATATCATGACACTTTAAGTATAGCAACTCTTCTGTTTGGCTTGAATTTATTTACGCTCTGCTGCAGTATTGAGCACTCATTGCATTTTTATCTACAAGTAAAACACGCATTCATATGACAATTTAGGTAATATAGCTTTATAACAACGTTAATGATACAAAAAGTATAATACAATAATAGCCCTCACTTCTCATGTTTACTCTGCTTGGGAATTTTACCCATAAAAAGGGTGAAAGATTTCGCCTACACAAATATAAATTGTGCTGGGTTTTTTTAACACGTGGGCTGATTTTTGAGCCAGTATTTTTGGATTCATTCTAGAAAATGTTAATCGATGAAAAAAAAATCATTGTACATCAACAGTGTACACATTAACACATACTTATCTATCAGGTTTTTACTTTCTACACTATTTTCAGTGAAAGGACCAAACGGTGAGCTTCCATTGGCGAGCTTTCGGCACTCGCGGACTGTCGGCTAATAAACGAGTCTGGATCATTGCTTCTTAGGCTCCCTCGACTCATCCTTAATGACGGTCAAATTAGTACACAAATTGCATGTTTTCGCAGAAAAATAATTTTAGAAGCTCGTTTAAAGAATGATGGCCAAACTAACGTAAACTTACAAACGGTTCACGCTTCGCGCGCATTGTTCGGTTCCTTTGTTGACTTAGGGCCTACTGACTTCCGAATCCTATGTACGCGCGCCACGCATCCCACTGACTATTTTTGTAATGAAAATTGAATCAATTGATATTTTCCAATTAAAAAAAGTTCCTGGTCAAAATAAGATATACTTCATTAGTTCGGTATATAAATTACTGAAATTCATTAGTGGAAAACTAATTTTTGAAACTTTAATTTTACATTTTTTTAAATTTACTTGCTTTACAGTTTTACTCTTTTTTATATCAAATTTTGCATTTTAAGCTGTACGTCATAATGACGTACAATGTTTAAAAACATTAAAACGGTGAGTTAATTTAGTGTAACCTTTAATAATATTAATATTTGAACGAAGGGCGGTTTTAATCACTATCCCGTGCAAGAACATGTGTTTTATAGTATAGCAACAACGTCATTTGTCTCTTCCATGAAAACGATTTCAACAGATCTGGATGTGGATTTCAAAAATACTAGTACAATATTCTAAGTATTTGTCGTCTCGACGAATAACTTATTAGATTAAACCACCAGCCTGAACGAGATCTCAGAAAGGGCCTACCAAAAAATGTATAATAATGAAAATAGTTGTATGATTTGATTTAATTGTATGATTTGATTTGTTTGTTTAAAGGTATATTGTGTGATCTTTCCAGGGAACGCCCTCAACATCGAAAAACAAAATTAAAAGCAGATTTTCTTGCAGATTTATATTTCTGATCATAAATCGTACATACATTCCAAGTAACAGGGCGATACGATTCTTAATTACTTCAAAATCATGGTTTTAGAGTGAAAATAAACTGTCGGGATAACACGACAGTTTATATTTTCACTCTAAATTCACTCTAAAACCATGATTTGAGGTAATTAGGAATCGTATCGCTCTGTAACTTGGAATGTACGATTTATGATCAGAAATGTAAATCTGCAATAAAAAATCTACTTTCTTAAAAAAAATCATGAATAGAGGGCGCTCTCTGGAAAAAATGACATCGTGGGGTTGTTTGGAATAACGTTTACAGTTTAAGAATACAGGCATCCTTGCTCGACATGCTTCTAAAAACATGTTACAAAAATAAAACCCATGGAAGATCATTTTAATTAAACAATAAGATCATCACAAATAAGAAATGTTTTCAAATAGCCTTAAGAGTTAAGACCTAATTATACAAATGCACATGGGCCCAGCCTAGCCAAGTTGCACAACCACACGTGTACAACCGGGCGCGATATAACTGACCGTAAACAACATTTGATACCTTGACGGAATAAAGCGTATAGCATACATGTTGCTTACGGTTAATAAATTCGCCACCCGGGCACTGGGATGTTTGGGATGAACGCCGATCAACATGAAATATAAAATCAATATGCAGCCATGGTAACAACGAGGGCCTGCAAGGTGAGCTCCAAAAGAACTTCGGATTTTGCATAATACGGATAAATGATCAATCGAAGCTGTGGTGGTTTGGTAAAGCAGGGACAATCGGTAAAGAAAGAAAACTTCTTAGTCGATTGTGAATCAATTTGGTAAGGCCATTTCTTTTTCATTCAGCGTCAATGCATACTAACTCGATGTCTGTTGTAATTATCGATGGTATTGCTTAACTTTTGTGTAGCAGTCGCCTCTCAGAACGAATATCATCACATCATATTTTTATTATGATTATTATAATTATCTAAGATCAAATTGCATTCGCATTGTAAAACAAACTGCACGAAACTTGAGATTAAGATGAAATATGATAAACAGTGGTAAAGGGGGATCACCGTTGTTGGTACACTGAAGGTTGTCGGTACATCGGGGCCATCGGTGGAGAGAGAAGGGGGCGGGGGGGGGGGGGGGGGGCGGGGGAGAGAGAGGGAGGGGATCCTAAAAACGTAAAGGAACAAGTTTCGGAGCGTTGAAGCTCTTTAGCTCATGGATGTCTCTTCACTGTGCGAATCTTTCATTGGATTACAAAAAAAGGATGAGCTTTGGTCTTCAAAAAGCCGAATTCTGGTTATAAATTGATGATTGATGAATAGACCTATCATTATAAAATAATGAAGAAGACTATATCCTCGCGGGACTCCCGAGGAAAGCATAACTTACGTTTCAAAAATACCCGACTCTGGTACCTTAGGGACCGTTCATTATTTATGGTGGGGGGGGGGGGGGGGGGGGGTGGGACAATTTCGAGACTTGTATGTTAAAATTACCTAACCCCCCTACAGCTGAAACTGAAAATTACATGACCCCCCTGCTAACCAGTAGCTTTTTACACAACCCCCCCCCCCCCCCCCCCAATCCCCGAAAAAAATCAACTTGTCACATACTTACGGGGCTGTCTTTACCTTTGGAATTTTGTTCATGGATACGTTGGCAAATTTTGTTTGTGCCCTATCTGAACGGCCAATAATTTTATGATGCCCCTTCTTTTTATTGTGTGAAATTAGTAATGGCGAGCGTAGCGAGTTGGATTTTTTCTTCATATTTATACATTTTGGGTGTCTTTATAACCTGAACAAGTTGGAACATTATGAGCAGAAACGTATAATCCAGTGAAACGTTCTACTTTTGTGAGCATTGGTGCAAAGCAGAGATGAGGTGAAAAGCATGCAATAAATCACGTTTTTAAATCATGAAATTGGATTTTGTAACATTATACACCCTGTGGCTCTAATGTCTCGACCGTTGATGATTATATAGATGTTTGTCCACCATATCATCGATTTGCTGTCCAGAAGTCGTCTCATAGAGAGAAAAAAATTGAAGTCGATAGGTTTCAAGAAAATATGCGCGAAGCGCAGAAAAAAAATGGCATCTACACTCCAAAATAGCCTCTAAAATCACTCCAATCACCACCATCTTTAGTTTAAACAAATTTACACAACCCCCCCTGTTCAAGAATAAAAAGTTACATAACCCCCCCCCCCCCCCCCTATTTCAACATATGAAAGTTACATGACCCCCCCCCCCCTATATTTTACCCAACCCCCCCCCCCCCCCCCCTCCACCATAAATAATGAACGGTCCCTTAAGCATGAGATGAGTGAAAACTGTATTTATTAGATGAAGGTTTTTTAAAAAATATACATGTATATAATAAAAGCTTATTGTATGTATGTATGTATTATTTAAACATTTCGTCTAAAACAATTTGCAGTCAGATTTATTGAAGATATTCAGGAGACATGATCACCCGAATAATCTTGCCCGTTTTTGACTTTTGACACGTGGTTCCTCAAAAGATTGATTGAGCGTGGAGTATCCGTATTCTTACAATTTAAAGGGGCATTAAGAGATGTGGTGGGGGCAGCGCCCTCAATTACAAAAACTTATATGATAAAAACTGGGATTTGTATATTTTTACAATTGTATTACATGTTTGAACTTACACCTAAAGATTAAGAAAAATCAGCCCACTTACTACAACAAAACGTCGATTCAAAAATGCTGGTAGAGCCGCAACCAGCATTTTACATGGTTAAGGGTGATTTAAAACATTGTTTTAAACATTGTTTTTAAATCAAGTTTTGCTGGGTTTTTCTTTATAGTATAGAAACAACAATAATGGCAATTTTCAATGTTCATCTTGAATTATGAAGTAAAATAATTAAAATTAAAAAAAATCAACATGACATTGTGTCCCTTTAGGCTTTAACTAAACCTGTGCCTAAAAAGGCTAAACCTACCTTGTAAATCATCTTGAATTGCAGCTCGTCCCGTAATGGCAAAAATAGCGGTGGATATGAAGAAAAACCCTAGCAGGATGGAGAAACGAAGAAACCATTTTGCACTTGGTCGCCGGCCACTTGTATGGTTTTCGGCGGTCAGCCTGTTGCCCTGCGTTGACCGCCGAATCGCGCAGGTTGGCGAAAATTGCATACCTGAAACAAACGGAGAGAAAATAAAATTTAACAGTATGGTAACTGGGGCAATCAATAATCAATTCAATACCATGATGAAAAAATGTGCCTAACATTTTGGCGCAAATCTTCAATTTTACAATGGCATGCAGTTCGGAAGTTCAAATTATTGCCTTTTAAGTTTTGCCAAGTAGTAGGCTAAGTTTGTCGTTCCTAGGCCTACTTAGTACCTTTTTGGCCTTGTCATTTTAAACCCAATTACGCCTTATTACGTTTTTCTTATTAATGACAAACCTGCTTTTGCGACGTCAATCCAGGTGCAATTCGTCTCTTTTTCAGTCCATTTGATTAAAAAAAAGTCCCCACAGCAATCTGTGGTACCGGTAGCGGCAGTTCAAGTACGAATTGCGTGTTTTAGGTCCATAGCGACGCACCATGGAATCACAACATAAGCAAGCACGCGTCAGCACAATGACACACGCGTAAATCAAGCGTGACTCGCACTTCACGCATGGAACGCAGCGCAGACGCAGATTGTCTATGGTTTACGCAGCGCGGCGTGTGTAATAGCAATAATAGCTACGTACGATAAATGTACATTTTAAATGTTAAGGATTATAAAAGGAGGGAGCCGTGTGAAGGCCCGAACAAAGGACGCATTCGCGAAATATTTTCTCGTCATGATTTTAAGAAATAGATAAAATAATGAATAAATTGAAGTCTGTGATACGTGCTTTAAATAAGTCCATGGTACATGTAAAGTACAGAATGTAAAATCGGTTTTATGTTTAAAAGGTCGACGACTCTTGCTCCAACCATTGATAACCTTTATACGGGAAATTGATTTTTGAATTAATCCCCTTAAAAGAGATGAACCGGAACCACGCTTTGACTAAATGAAGTGAAACATGAAAATATAGAAATCGTTTTAAGAAGTCAAGTCATTTACGTTACGCTGAAAAATCCAACTAATAAGTCAAGTCATTTTTATTTTAAGGTCAATGAATGTATAAAATGTTCAATGGGGGGGACCAAGGCATTTATTTTAGGGCAATTCACTGGGTAAAATGGTAAGTCGATCGTTATGAGTTCTAAATTTTAATAATTCCATTCTGCATTTACTATATAGTAATTAAGGGGCATATCATATCATTTTTATTCACCGCAGCTTTATGCATACATAGGGGAGTCGAGTGAGGTGGGGTTATAGTTGTAGTTTTGGGGTGGGGTGCACTGCAAATCAAAAACACCGGTGTTAAAAATAACACCGTTCGGTGTTCTGAGAGGTCCACACCAATTAGTGTTATTTTAACACTATCTTGGTGTTACATTAACACTTACACAGTGTTATTTTTCACACTCGCAGTTGTTAAAATGACACTACATGGTGTTGATATAACACCAAAAATGTAACACCGGTACACCGGTGTTAATTTTTTTTGGTGTGGACCTCTCACAACACCAATGGTGTTATTTTTAACACCGGTGTTTTTGCAGTGTGGTTGGGGAGAGGGGTTGCTTGTGTTTTGTTGTTTTTGTTACTGTTGGTTAGTTTGTTGTTGCATTTTTAAGAGGGTTATTTTCTGTAAAGTTAGGAATAATTAAAAAAGGGACATAAATACATCTTTTAATATGTATTTATTTCCCAATTCAATTAAACGGTTATTATTCCATCTTGATGATGGCCATATCACTTATCAGGCTTTCCAACCTTTGTATAATAATCGTCCCTAGTGTTGGTCTTTTATTGTAGATTTATGTTATATATTTATATTACTTAGTTCTCTCACCTGTCTATACAGACCCGATCGACCCATTTTTGTTGTTGGTTTTTTTAAACAAATGTTTTGATTTTTTTTCGCAAATTAAAACCAATCTATTTGAGGTCCGTTTGCCCGTAAAAGTAGAACTGGGGTCGTCTAAAACACATGTATATTGTACACAAACCGGAATCGCATGCATTGCATTATTTATCAATTAAAAATAATGTATATTTATTATTTTGGAGATATTATACACTTATCATTCGCGTTCATATTATTATCAAAATCATATTTGTATTATTTAATATTCAATTGCTTACCTATTTTGTAACGCAGTTTATTGCACACGCCCATTGTTAACCGTAGGCCTATATTAATCTAGCAATTAGCTAGAATGGATGATATACAAAATAATCCTAATCCATATCATGATGAAGATGAAGATGCATAACTTAAATATCGGTAGAAATCCAACAAGTTTTCAAAATGATAAATTATAGAATCGTCGAATGCAAGACTCCTTGACACGCAGCTAAGTGCTTTCCTGAGGTGAAAGTATAGTTTGGCTTCATTGCATAGGCCCTCGTAAGACACATATTCCGTTGTAATAGTGGAAGTTTAACCTGCCCCCAATGGGGATTGAGAAATTAAGTAGATATAAAATTGGTGTGAAGTAGCTGAAGTTGTACAATACTCCGATGTAGAATAACACATGATGTTAGTTGTTTAGTTACTTTTATTCCGTCCGATATACATGTAGGTTGTTACTCCTTGACATCATACTTGTAGTAGAATTGTATGTAAATTCTCCTTAAAAACACAACGCAACATTACGGGTTTTTTGATGTATAAATGTCCCACTCTCGGGTCAGATGCTGCTGCTGTCGTTCTTATTATACCAATATACCTGTGTAACCTTTCAAACAAGGCCTTTATCAACAACACAGACTTTTAGTTATAACAGCTTCATTATTCAATCTTAGGCTGCACGCCCGGTATGTTGTCGTGTCGTCCGACGAAAAATATATAGAAATAATTTCTCCAGGGGGCGATATCTTAGCCTAGACTAGTCATTGTAGATTTACGGATAAAAGCAAAGACGATATAAACATCAGTCTGCAATTATAGTAAGACATCACTGTTTTCTTCATTGGCTGCATGGGAATACATGCAATGTGAGAGATATGTTGTAGTAGATTCTATTCTATAGCGTTGTGCGCAGCCATGGTAAATAATCACCCTGCATTTCAATACTTACAGCCTCCTACTCAGCGCTGCAGCGTAAGCTTAGTTATACTGACGGGTTAACAATTGTGCTTATTGTGGACGCGAGAACCTAAAGTGCTTAAGAGAGTATGAGTAGCACTCTACAGTACAGAGTGTTTATAGTCACGTGACACACGAAGTTTTGTTATTTAATCAAGTTGACCCTACTGAGAAAGTGGAGTGGACAACGAAAGGACAACACTATATCATGAACTCTTGAATTATAATTGAGGACCACAGATCTCAGCGCTTACATTGAAATCGTCAATATTTATGACACGCAATTTTACATGATATCATACATTTTATGTTAAATTTATAGAACACATTCAATTTTCAGCTGACTAAATCCTGTAATGATAATATAGATTTTGATGTTTTTCAAATATTTGTGGATATAGGATACTGTTTAAATAAGAGAAAACTGAAAATATGTGTGTAAATATTTCCAATATAAAAGTTTAAAATCATAACACCTTTGGTGTTAATAACCAGAACACCTTTTGAGGCGTCCAAATATTTTAGTGAGAACTGGAAAAGTACTCGTGCAATTTTGCATAATATTATAGTTTCGGTAAGTGGTCTTATAAAACGTGACAAAAACACATGTTGTTGCACGATAAGTCTCAAATTGCTTTTAAAAATAGATAAACCTAGTATGTGCTAAAAAATTCCAAGAAATTGACAAATATTTATCAAATACGGTATAATGACGAAACACCCACAGATAAATAGCTAAATAAATAAATAGCTAAATAAATAAATAAATAGTTTAATCAATAGATACATAAATAATTAAGAAATTAAGAAATAAATTAAGAAATAAATTAAGAAATGCATATAAAACCGTTAGGCCTATAATAAATAACACTATATACTCAATTTGGCTTCCTCTGGACAGTGACGCATCATTCCATACCCACTTCTGTATTGAAGTATTAATAGGAATAGGCGATGGGCAAACGGACCTCTCAGGATGGGTCGGTCGGACGGGTGTTTTTTTTTTTTTTTTATTATAAAAAAAACCACTTTCCCACTTGAAAATGACCGTAAAAGTCAAACAAATGTGTACAAATCTTGCCGTATTTTGACAAGCCAAAACAAATATTTGGGTTGGTACCCTTTGCATAATAGCACGCGCACGTCACGTGAACTTTTTTTAAACCGATTTCGGGCAGGTAGAACGTTTTAACTTTGCAAGAGAAATTAGCGACTTGTTTTCATGGGCAGAGGGCGGGGTTCTATAGGGAGCCATGATTATAATACATTTTTGTATATACCACATGATCCGTATGCATGCGAAACGACAGATTAGAAGGCATTAATACAAATACAACATCATTATCAATGCATTAAAGGTATATTATGTGATCTTTCCAGGGAACGCCCTCAACATCGAAAAAAAAATTGAAAGAAGATTTTCTTGCAGATTTACATTTCTGATCATAAATCGTACATACATTCCAAGTTACAGGGCGATACGATTCTTAATTACTTCAAAATCATGATTTTAGAGTGAAAATATTATTATTTTCACTCTAAATTCACTCTAAAACCATGATTTTGAGGTAATTAGGAATCGTATCGCTCTGTAACTTGGAATGTATGTATGATTTATGATCAGAAATGTAAATCTGCAAGAAAATCTACTTTCTAAAAAATATAATGAATAGAGGGCGCTCTCTGGAAAAGATCACATAATATGCCTTTAACAGAGACAAGGGGATAAAGAATAAGACATTAATACACTGTAAAAATGGTGTCTTACAGAACCATGTAAGACACGTCTTGGCAATAGACATCAACAATAGATATCAAAGAAAACAAAAACAAGTATCTTGACTAAAGACACATTGTGAGACATAAAGCCAGAAGACATGAAGACACAAGTCATGTCTCTATATGCAAGTCATGTCTTACCAGCAGACACCAGATCACAAGTGTCTCAAAATTGGCTTCAATAGACACGTATTGCAAATTGTAGGTGTGTTGCATGGAGACATGTCTGCTTGTGAGATGTCAAAATTGGCTTCAATAGACACGTATTGCAAATTGTAGGTGTGTTGCATGGAGACATGTCTGCTTGTGAGATGTCTTGTATAAAAACATGACTTGTGTCTTATTGAAGACATCTCACAACCGACATAATTGAGTCATGTCTTACAAAGTGTCTTCAGGCAAGATACTTGTTTTTGTTTTCTTTGTTATCTATTGTTGAAAACATGTCTATTGCCAAGAAATGTCTATGGATCTGTAAGATACCATTTTACAGTGTAGAGATCACGGACATGGCATATTGCCGGGTGAATAGACCAATCCAACCAAACACGTAAGAGAAAGTCGGCATGATTGACAACTGATATATAGATCAGGGGTGTGACAAGATAACACAAAACAAAATATATCGGGGGACAATAAACAAGAAATTATAACAAAGGAGATGGGCAAGGTCGCGGATGAATGAATGAATGAATAACGTAAGACGAACAAATAACAAAGGAATAGCCATGATTGACAACTCGTTAATACAAGCTGCAAATAATAACATTGACAGGGCTTTATTATATCGAGCCACCGAGCGCGCAAAGAAGATAGATAAAAGTGGTAACAATCATTATAGGCCTGTAAAATTGCAAATCAGATGTAAAAGCTAACGTTATTTTACGACATTAAAGGAATGGGTAGTTATGTCTTTATGTATTAGCTTTTTATTTAGAGTCTCACCAGTTTTTATTTTCATGTATTTATATTTTTAAAACAATTCAAAACAAAATACATTAATATTACTCATTGCAATAATTTAACTGGACTGGTAGAATCCAAATGTTTACCTACATTTAATATTTATAAATTTCTTAACATCTTTTCTGTAACAGTTTGGGAGCACCAATTATGTGTTCTAGAGCGCGTTAGGTGTTCACAGACGTGTTCTAGAACACATGGACGTGTTCCCAAAGTGTTACAAATAAGGTGTTAAGAATGATGTAAGAAAGGTGTTCCTTTGTTTAACACAGTGTTCAAAATAGAACACGTTCAATTTTCAGCTGACTAAATCCTGTAATGATAATATAGATGTTGATGTTTTTCAAATATTTGTGGATATAGGATACTGTTTAAATAAGAGAAAACGGAAAATATGTGTAAATATTTCCAATATAAAAGTTTAAAATCATAGAACACCTTTGGTGTTAAAATAACCAGAACACCTTTTGAGGCGTCCACATTTTTTACAGTGTATAGGCCGCCTATGAATGGCAAATTAGGGCGAATAAGGCCGATTTTACAATAGGCCAAATTATTACATCAAATCCACACACACAATTAACAATAACGTTCAATCAAATTATTTCTTTTTTATTTGTTTCAAATGCCAGTTGGGACCATTAGGCAAAACAAATGTTTGGTTGTCCTCGACCGACCGACACCCTGGTCCCGACCCATATATTTTTCTTCTTTCCATTTTTTATTTATATATTTTAAAATATAATCTCTATCCTGTAGGCCTATGGGACATTTCGATGGTAGTTTATATTTTACATAGTGGCGTATGGTCAGTGGTATAACATAGTGACGTATGGTTAACTTTGGTCGTATTTGTGATATGTATACCTATTGACTTTTATTGTTTTAAAATATCGTTTTCGTAATTATTTTACAAAGTCCCATGGCCAAAACTTAAAAGTAATTTGGTAATCAAGAAATTAATTTGGTATGTAAAAGCTATTACAAATCTTGTTTTAATTAAAGCACTGTGCAAATTCCACCAACGATTTAATTTAAAAGAAAACTTGTTGTAAATGCTGACAACCAACAATGGATTATCCTATTTTGGTACTTTTGATGTTTTAGATAGCTGCAAACAAAAATTAGACCTAATGTTATCACCCTTTGGCCTAACCTTTTAATAATACAAGGCCAAAGCGGTTCTTCGGAAGTCGGCCCATTGAACATTTGAAGATGTGCAAAGAGGTTGGGTACCCTCAACACGTTAAAAGTTTCAGACCTTTATCGTAAAGAGTCTAATTATAGGATCATCCCGGGTATAGTGTTACTGTGTTACCTGTACGAAAAAACCCTCACAGTCACAGTATTAATAGGTTTCAGAGGTCTTCCAGTTTCAAAGAGCTATTCCTAAAGCGAAACTCCTTATTCGGTTGCTCTAAACTTGAATTATGTTATTGTTCTCAGTTAAGGCAATTTAATTAAGGACTGCGGATGAAAATTAAGATGAAAATATCCGTCAGACATCTTCACAAACAAGTTCACATACGGCATGGATCTCTTTGGCGGCAGCAAAATGCTGTTACATAAATTTACCCATAGCTTCATATATTGAAATGCAGTGAATGTGAGGCCAGGATAAGATCGGAGTGGGCATTTATAACGTAAAGGCTTGGCCTTACCCATTAGCCCATCAACAGGTGATTACAGGTGATAAACAAAGACCAAAAGTCAAAGCAAAAACAATCACATTATTCTCAACTATGATTGTGATTGAAGTTGAACCCATCTGTAAAATGCAAATAACGCTTAAATATTCCCCCAAAAAGCTGCCTAAAAACAGACGAAATACAGGTTGCTAACACACGCAAAACAATTCCGTAATAAAAAGCAAATAATTATTCTAATAGTAATATAGTTACAAAATAATTCTCACCTTTTAATGTGTTAATTAAATATTTGTTTTTAATCCGTTCGTTTTTCGCGGTTGTTTTTGTGTGTGGATAATCAACTTAGCATATAGCTGTTGCGTCTGGGATTGATTATTGACAGTTGGTGATCTTCTCGATATCCATCGCAACGAGATGCTAACAAGCTGGTATAGTGATGGCGCTTAACAAAATATCATTGTTTTTCTTGCTTATCCGCCTCTACTATATGATGATATTCCTTGTATAATTTCCGCTATCCAATGTGAAGATAGATTTGGGTAAATTGCATGCGAAAATGGCGAAATTCGATGTCTTATTGCTGTGAGAAGAAGTTGTTCCTAACGCCTACATCGTTGTGTGTGTGAATAGTGTTATGAGCAGCCTATCGATTAGACCGGATTCACTTATCGATTGTTACGATTATTTACTTGGTTGTCTCAGAGATGTCAGTAGGTCAATAAATGATGGATCGATATAATCTCATTTATAACAAGGTATTGAGTTGAGAGCGGCGAGCAATCATCTTCAAGCTCTGTTAGCTTCAAGACACGTTAGATGATAGACAGGATCATGCTCGTGAGTGTATAACAAAAGACATTGAGGGGGTCGACGCAATTAAAAAAAAGAAATCCAGACGACGCTGGCCACGCGTCTCGGACGTCCCAATATGGCAACGGGAGTGCACCATTTTGAAATATTTTTAACAGTCATCGCCAGGTTAACAATGAAAATAATTTAAAAAATAGCATTTAATTAAAGGGACACTAAGAGATGTGTTGGAGGCAGCGCCCTCAATTATGATAAAAACTGAGATTAGTTTATTTTTATAATTGTATTACATGTATGAACTTACACCTATAAGGATTAAGAAAAATCAGCTCTCTTTGTACAAGAAAACGTCGATTCAAAAAATGCTTATCCCGCGGGACCAGCATTTTACGTCCGACAGTATCCCCGTGCAGTACGCTTGATACATAACGCGAACCATATATGCATAGAGGGCGTTTTTCAATAAATAGCGATGATATTGTTTTAATCTAGTTTTGCTGTGTTTTTTGTTAGTAGAAACAACAATAATGGCGATTTTTAATGTTCATCTTGAATTCTGAAGTAAATTTTTAAACATTTAAACTTTTCAACATCACTTAATGTCCCTTTAAGCCAACTCCAACGGTTTTGGATTGGAACAAAATTCTTCTAATGATGATGAATTTTTCAAAATGATAAGATTAAAATTCGCGATTACGTGTTATTCCAATACGAATTCAAAATTTAGGTTTCGCGGGGCCCCCGTCAAAAAATCAGAAAAAAAATCAAATTCCTAGATGGATGACGCGGCGGTCAGGTTTTTTCAGTCTGGAAACGGATGGGAGAAAACTACCCGGCGGGGGGAGGCCCTTATCTGAAACATGTCTGAAGTAAATAAGACTGCTTCTATATAAATAGGCTGGTCAGTGCTTTTTGAGCCTAGGGCCATGAATAGCCCTAACACACCCACGTCGCGGGCCTGAATGTTGATTTCTTTGATTCCGAGTGTAATGCTATACGATTATTTTGTTACACCTCGGACCAGTAAATTCACACTACTTTCCTCAATACCGTGTTTTAAACCCGGTTTTAAGTGATATCATCTTTGTCACACATCCATGAAGAGGGCGCTCCATCGTAGCCCTGTGTGGACCATCATCATGATCATACAGAATTCGATCATTTTATGCATTGGAAAATCGGAATTGACTTCTAATAATTATGTTCATATACTGTAGGCTATAACCAGGGAGGATAAACTATAGAAAGCTAGGCCTCCTCGGGGCCTATCCTTGCTGTTATAATAATAATTATTATTATTATAAAAAGGCTTTTAAATAGCGCCTTTTCCGTAGATCAAAGCGCTTTACAAATTTGTGTATTATAATAATATACATCAGCATGGACTTATACACAGGCATGAAAATATCATTATAATATATACAGGCATACAAATATAATTAATATATCAGACATGCTTCAGATAAGGGCCTCCTCGGGGTCTATCCTTGCTGTTATAATAGTCCTCTGTGTACAACCCTAAGGCTTTCTACATGATCTTGTTTAGTGTCCCACTTCAATCCTATAGGTTTGTATATGCCCGTTTATATGATACAGTGTTGCCAGTAAAATCACTAACGCGCGGAATTGGGCTTCTTTCGACCTGAGACGAATATTCGTCTCAGTTTCGACCCTTATTACGCCGAGGCCAAAAAATTGGGTGCTACGCCAGCGGGGTATTCAAAAAGTTTTTGACGGGGGTGTGCCGCGCTGGAGGTTTTAAATCTGGATCCACCTTTTGGGGTGTTTTTACCTTTAAAATGGGTGCATACCTGTAATATTATATATGTGAGTACTGCCCCCGCCCCCCCCCCCCCCCTCCGGTGCCATGGTTTACCAAAGGTTACAGGCTACTGTATTTTGTATGGGTTTGCCGACAATTTGGCTATTATACTTTTGGTTTACAAGGCACTTGGGCTGCGTTTTTGCGATTAGAGCGGTGCATACCTGTAATATCATATACGTGAGTACCACCCGGCCCCACACACCACCCGGTGCATGGTTTGCCAAACCAAAGGTTTAATCAATACGGGTTACTGGGTTTGCCGAAAATTGGGCTACTTTTGGTGTTCAGGGCACTTGGGTTTGTGTTTTTGCGAACTTTCAGGTGGGACCACTAAACTATTACCATGGGCTATTTGGAAAAAAAGTAGGTACCAAGTAAATAATAATAGTCTATAAATGACTTCTAAGACTGCGATAAGTTGCTACTCTTATTTGGATACACGACACTAAAGTGCTATAATGCAGACAGTCAATATATGGACAAAACTTGAGATGTTATAAATGCATTTTGCACTTATGTTCAATTAAATAGCAGTTAATAAGTGATAGAAGGCTACAATATGTTTTTGTTTTGTACACCTTTGTTCGACCTTGGGCAATGAAAATAAGGCTATTTCCGTTCCCATATTATATCCTTATTTTCATAATGTTAATAATTAATACTATAGTATGGGGAGATTTGTCCAAAGATTATATGAATCATGTTTAAAAATGCATCTTTAACATTGTGTGACAGTTTATTAAACAAGACTCATCATTTTATTTAACAATTTGAAACATGCTAACTTGCTAAGGGGTACAAAAGAAAATCTTTATTCATCATATCTAGGAGGTATGAAATCAGATCACTCCCAGTTTTGGAGTGTCTGCGCCCGTCGCAGAAACTCCCGTCAATAACAATGGTATTCATAGCTAAATAAATGGACCTTTCCTGGTATAAATCATTCTGGAACAGCCTGTATATGAAACGCTTTCTATAAATGTAGCAATCCTCGACTGTGTCAAGGAAGTGATGCCAAAGGAAGCAAATCTTGATTTATCATAATAAAGTGTCCCCGTTTCTAAAGTATATTACAATTCTGCATTTTCTTGCTGAATTTATCTGATGGTTTTGTATATTTATTCATGTAAATAGTTGTTATATTCCATGTATATTGTAAATAATTATGTATTTTTCTCTGTGAAATGAGGGCCTGCTTGGAAAGCAGTGCTTGACACTGAAGCTGTTTACCCTCAATAAAGAAAGATTCAATAATAATAATAAACTAAAAAACATCAGAAGAGTGCATGTGATCAATATTTTGATCTGATAGCTATTTACATTTTTCTAAGTTTTGAAAGGGGGGGGGGGGGGGGGGGGGTCCAAACATTATGACAGTTTTTGCTCAAATAAAGAAGGGGTCAGCTTTACAAATCCTGTCACGAAGTTTTGAACGGGGGGGGGGGGGTGGTCATTTTTTCCAAAAATTATGACAGTTTTTGCTTAAATAAAGAAGGGGTCAGCTTTACAAATCCGGTCAACATTTTTTTTAATTTTTCAGTCAATTGCTTTTATTTTTAATGAACTAGATTGAGGGGGACTCAAGGAAGTTTTTATTTTATTTTTTATTTTTGTGAGTGCTGCAATTATTGAACCATTTATCAAATGCATACAAAGGTATACATTTTTGGAAAGGATATGGATCAGAAAATCCAAATTTGGAGTCAATTTTGACCAAAAATGTTGAATTTTGAGAAAATCACAAAATTCACATTTTGAATGAATATTTTGACTCGCCCTACATAACAATTCTGCAATATGCTATAATTCTTATTTGTTATTGTATATTGGCATGACAATTTCACCACTAGAGAGGGTTTACAAATTTACATTCAATCTAAAAATTGAAACTTTTTAACCAAGAAGTATTTTTACTGATTTTTGGGGAAAAAAAGACCTAAATATTTTGACTCACTTACTCTGTAGATGAGGCCGTATTTTACGTACATCTCCACATTGTGGTAAAACTTAAAAAAGGATGAACAATTTGCTTTGGCTTACTGTAAAAGTGGAAATTTTTGCTCTACCTTTATTTTCACGTTTTGGCCCTAAAATCGGCAAGCGTGAAAATAAAAACCCATCAATATATTCATTTTGTATGTAGGTCTATGTAAGGAAGCTCAAACTTGCAAAAATAAAACCAAGCAAAACTGTTCAAAATGTGCGAAGCGTGAACAATGACATGCGTGAACATTCCCACTTTTACAGTATTTATTTCTAGATAGGCTAATTTAACCTTTCTTTAACCCTAACCCACCCGGTGGATTTTCCAACTAATTTTTTTTCAAGCGAACAAAGCACACACAACAAGAGGTGCCACGCCCCGGGGTTTGAACCCACGACCTCTCGGTTGGCGGGCGGACACTCTACCAACTGTGCCACGGGGGAAGCTGTGCTGGGCGAGTGTATTTGCCCAGCTATATAGCCCGGGGCCATTATTTCACACAAAAACCTCAGCGCCAGGTGGAACCAGGATGCTGGGAAATGGGATTTCATGGGATCTGGGGCTGTAAGGGTTAATATAGTATTGAAATAGTAAAGAAGTCCCATCTTCTTCCCCCCTTTTTTACAAGGATGGCGTGTATAAATAGAGCTTGTTCTTACCTCAAATCTAGGGGGTAAAAACGAACCCTAATACGGACGATTCTTTTTATAAAAACATATCACTTATCAAACACACTGAAAACAGTACACACACCAAAGTTGTATCTTTCCATCTTTCCTTTTCTGAAATACAGCAGTTCAACTAATGTTCATCACTGTTCATTACATACTAGCCAGTCACAAATTGTGGCAATGTGGAGTCGCTCGAGTGGAATATGAACGCAAAATCGCTCACAGCAACTCGACAGATCAAACGAGCAGTCGCGCATAAGTTGCATTGAAGTCAACTGCAGCGATTCAGGTCTATAGCTACCTGGTGCGACCTATTCCAACTGTTGGAAGGTTGTGCGAGGTCGCTGCGGTAGCTAACTCGGCTCCTACACCACTACAGAAAAACTGCTGTAATACTAAATCAATTATATCTATACTCTTTATACTGAGACCACAGTAAAGATAAGTCTTTCCACTACCTATTTCAGGACTTTCGGATTATTTGTGACATTTCTTATGTTTTTCTTTATTTTTTGAAAATTCCCTAAATTTTCACCTTCTGGAATTTCTGTAGACTAAACGAAAAGAGCTATGGCCATGAAACTTTGGGAATAAATGTATAAGCATATTACCTAAATTATCTCGTGAGTTTTTGCATATACAGTGTTTACTTTTTGGAAAAAAATATTTTTTTCAATTTTCATTTTAGGGAAATTTTCAAAAGGCTGTAAAAAGGTCTAGAAACACTTAATCAGTAAAAACTCACGAGATAACTTTCTAAACTTAATTACCTTTAATATGACACCTTGTTTGTGTAAATTGAACATGTAGTTTTTTCTGTAGAAATTCACAAAGTTTGGCAATATAGTGTTTCTAGAAAATAGTGAAAAAGTACTAACATTCCCAGTGAATAAACCATCCATCACCACTCAGTAGTGGAGGGGAAAAAATGTGTTATACCTTGGTGTTTTGGCATCAAAATAAAGTAAAAGTCTTTAGAATACATTGATTTTAAAGAAGAGAAACAAATATTAACAAAACTATGTGTTTTCTGAAATTTGGCAGTTTTGGGGAATTCGGCTACGCCTCCTGTATTAAGTCAATGGGTTTTCAAATAACGAAAAATTCCGTAAATCAAAAACGGCTTTTTGGAAAAAATTCAAACTTGGCATATCATCTTTTCTCATCAATATACACATCCTCTGTTATTTTGAAGCAAATCATTGCCGGCCACCGTAGCCGAGTTAGCCACCTTAATTGATTGCATTCGATTGAACAACAAATGATGCAAATCACGTCATCAGGAATGGCCAGGATCACAAAGCTACCTTAGTATGCTATCAGCATAAGTCTCTAAATAGGGCCATAAATGTTCAACTGGGTACTACTACTACTAGAGACAATACATTATTTATATACATATGCATATACACCTAGCACATAAAGTCCCTGACCAGGTGCTTTGAGGTTGGCTAATTCAAATATATAATCGGTACCAAAAATCTTAGATATACTTTGAATGAGGAAATTTCTTCTCCGCAGTTTGATACCTCATTCAACAAAATCGAATGGATACTTTTAAAGTTATGGCGATTTCAATGACCGTGCATAACAACAGCAAAGTTGCACTAGGTATAGGAAATCATTGATTTGTGTGTCAGTTATTACAGTAATCACACACAATTCAATGAATACCTAGTGCAACTTTGCTGTTGTTATGCGCGGTCATTGAAATCGCCATAACTTTAAAAGTATCCATTCGATTTTGTTGAATGAGGTATCAAACTGCGGAGAAGAAATTTGCTCATTCAATGTATATCTCAGATTTTTGGTACCGATTATATATTTTGAATTAGCCAACCTCAAAGCACCTGGTCAGGGACTTTATGTGCTAGGTGTATATATACTGTTAGGCTCTTGGTCATTAGAGAGCACCTACAATCTTGGAAAAAAAATCCTTGGAACGTGTTTCACATTTTGGACAACAGTATGTGCAGAATTTTTTTCCTGATCTTTAAATGATATATATTTTTTTTATTTATTTTATTTTATTTTTTTTATTCGGAAAACGCTTTCAAAACAGCGGCACCCACCAACAGATGGTGGTGCATCCAACAAATATAAAGTAAGATACATCAAAAGATAGGAAAAAACACTTATACAAACAACAGAGATAAATCATACACTCATGAAATCATGAGAATTATATACATTGAGATGGGCTCATCGAGTCCTGACACGTGGAGCTTGATATATTGATTAATGATCATTATTACTTAATAACACCGTCCTACATGACCATGCACGTTTTAAGTATGACTTACAAAAGACATCAAAATGTTTATCGATTAATGCATTGTATGAATAGTTATTGTGTTATTTTGTTAATAGCTGAATAGGACATCTTAATCAACAATTTTCCCTTCCCCACTCACCATCAATCAATGTTAGGACACCTTGAACAACAAGGGGGTGTTAGTTTTCCGTTGTTAAGACTTTTTTTCCAGGATTGTCGGTTCACTAAGTTCTTCCAACATCAATATCAATAATTATTACACCTCATAAATATTCATGAACTAATCATGCCAATTCATTGGCCAATTCCTATCACAAGTACTATTTCCCTAGGGAAATAGTTTTGTCTATTTCCCTACAACCTCATCCCCAGAGTCACAGTGAGGTGTAATAAAACAAATACTACATGGTATCGGGGCATTAGGGCACACTATTTTCCCACTGGCTACGAGCCTATCACCCTTGGATTCGGAGTGATAGGCCCGTAGCCAGTACTTCGGGAAAATAGTTTGCTCTATTTCCCCTCTACCATGTAGTATGTGTATACTAACTTGTTTACCCCATATATAGGGTTGCACACAAATTACATGAATAGAGGTTATCTATGCAGCTATGCGCAACGGACTACAAAAGGGAATCGCACCCTGGCAAATTCTACATTCAATTGAATCGGTAGGTTATCTATGCAGCCATGCGCAACGGACTACAAAAGGGAATCGCACCCTGGCAAATTCTACATTCAATTGAATAGAGGTTATCTATGCAGCCATGCGCAAAGGACTACAAAAGGGAATCGCACCCTGGCAAATTCTACATTCAATTGAATCGGTAGGTTATCTATGTAGCAATGCGCAACGGACTACAAAAGGGAATCGTACCCTGGCAAATTCTACATTCAATTGAATCGGTAGGTTATCTATGTAGCAATGCGCAACAGACTACCAAAAGGGAATTGCACCCTGGCAAATTATACATTCAATTGAATCGGTAGGTTATCTATGTAGCAATGCGCAACAGACTACCAAAAGGGAATTGCACCCTGGCAAATTATACATTCAATTGAATCGGTAGGTTATCTACGTAGCAATGCGCAACAGACTACCAAAAGGGAATTGCACCCTGGCAAATTATACATTCAATTGAATCGGTAGGTTATCTATGTAGCAATGCGCAACAGACTACCAAAAGGGAATTGCACCCTGGCAAATTATACATTCAATTGAATCGGTAGGTTATCTACGTAGCAATGCGCAACAGACTACCAAAAGGGAATTGCACCCTGGCAAATTATACATTCAATTGAATCGGTAGGTTATCTATGTAGCAATGCGCAACAGACTACCAAAAGGGAATTGCACCCTGGCAAATTATACATTCAATTGAATCGGTAGGTTATCTACGTAGCAATGCGCAACAGACTACCAAAAGGGAATTGCACCCTGGCAAATTATACATTCAATTGAATCGGTAGGTTATCTATGTAGCAATGCGCAACAGACTACCAAAAGGGAATTGCACCCTGGCAAATTATACATTCAATTGAATCGGTAGGTTATCTACGTAGCAATGCGCAACAGACTGCAAAAGGGGAATCACACCCTGGAGTATTCTACATGCATGACGTCCAATCATTGCATGAACCGTGTTACAAAAGTGGCCTACATAATGATCACGAAACAGGTGTCTTCCCGACAAGATGGCAGCTAATCCAAAACAATAGAAACCTCTCTATCCAATGATGCATGCATGGTGCTGGTCACTATAGTTCAATCAGTTCAAAATTGGTGAGAAATATTTGGTTTTTATCTCTCCGCGCGCAAAAGTAATCTATGCACGCTTATGGCCAAACGCACACGATTTTGGTCGCAAGCACGGGTCATGCATACGATACACAGTGCGTCTGTTGCCTTCATGCACGCCACATCCTTTTGTATTCGTTCGCTGCTGTGAGGAGGCTTCGCCAATTTGGAATTGATTCGGAACTATTCGGAATTGATTCGGAACTATTCGGAACTGATTTCGGAACGCAAACATAAACTCAAGAAAGGTGTTGCTTATCATTGAAAAGCTGATGTCTCCAATTTGTTATGATATCACATTTGAAGCAATCACTTGTTTCAGAGCTCAGCCACTTGATTGAGAATGTGGGTAGATCACCACTATTGTTGTTCAAAAAGAGCATGCATGCCAACGTCTCTCCTCTGTATTTATTCCCAAATGTAAGGCGGCTCACCGATTCGCCTTTTTTAAAGTATAATGTTCTATTCTCTCGAAGGTGAGTCAGCATTTATAGTCAAGAGTTTGTTGAAATAATCCGGATTGGCTTCCAGTTTTTGTCTCCTCATAGCCTGTAACTTCTCAAGCCATCTTTTTTCTTTTTCCTCGATGCTCTCCGATAACTGAATATAGAAAGAAATGAAAAGAAGAAGATTGATACAGGTTGTGTAAATGGATATAGATCCAGGGGGTAGTTTATTACCATGTTTGCACTCAACCTCTAAGGCTCTAATGTCATAATGCTATGAACGGAATTCAAGCTATTTCACACGAGTGTATTTTGTTGTTCTTTTTGGAGCTGTGTCTAGATGCATGAAATGCACGAACGACTAATGATGATTTCACGATTGACCAATCATGACACACTGTCATTTTTGGTAAGTGTTCAGTATGCACTTCCGGGTTTACGCACATACTCTTGTATGCATGTGCGCACGCATGCACGGTACGCACGCATTGCTGAAATTATATCCATAGCATCAGGCTAAATTTTAAAAAATCTTTTGTCTCAAAGCTCTTCAGTTTTTCAAAACCTAATGCGGAATGCGGTTTTTTTAAGGTTTTTTTTTTTTTTTTTTAAATATAAAATATTGAAATCCTTGTTTTTTTCTAATGCGCATCAATAAACTAACGCGCGCGGGAGCTTTGAGACAAATGATTTTTTTAATTTAGCCTTATGACACTGACTATTATAGCAGAGGACGTGGGTATGACAACAAGAATTGGATGATGAATAAATTAAAAGAAGATTTCATCCATTCATATGAAATCCTCAATAATTTTTCCTATAGTTCAGTCATTCCAAATTGGCGAAACCTGTTTACAGCAGCGAATAAATTCAGAAGAGCGGCGTGCGCAAAACGCTCGCATGGCGCACTATGGCGCGCAATGTCGCAGTGTCGTTGTATGCGTGACGCTTGCATTTGCCAAAATCTTTTGCACACGGATAGATACCATAACAAATATTTCTCGCCAATTTGTAACTGATTGAACTATGGTATACTCTAATTGCCAGAAATAATTCTGCAATCTTGGCTCCAAATTATTAACAACATTGCACCTAGCATATGCCTGTAACCCAAAATAATATGCATATTGTTTATTATCAACATTTTATAGAACAAGTCAGCATGTCACTAGTAAAGCCAATATAACGATGTACAACCGCTTCAATAACGAATGCTATAGTTCGAATAAGAATGCCTTACCCCTTTCAAAAACATACAATGCACGCCCGCCAAAATATAATGCTCGAGAATCACACGACGACGCAGCGCGCGTTGAATATCACGTGCCATTCATGTCCATGATGCTTTGGGATTCTGTATGTGACTACCAGGGCTAGAAATTTGGCGAGAATCCCATTCTCAATTTATTCTTGTGGTCAGGTTTGCGAGAGTCTAATTGGATTCTCGCAAATTTTAAAAATCACACACAAACTCAATTGCCGAGAATCTTGGATTCTTGTAAATGTGGTTGCGAGAATCCATCTCGCAAGGTGAACCGATATTCTAGCCCTGATTATAGTAATGCTGGGAGTTGCCGTTAAATGACCTATTCGTTTAAACGAACACGATATTCGGGCGTTTAACCGTGAAAACTTTGATCAAATTTTTAAGGCCTACCAGAGAAGTGGATTATCGTTTGACTTGATGAATTAACCTGTATATTTAATAAATGAGGAGTAACAGTCGAAAATAGTGATGTTTCTTGAGCGTTCTTGTAATTATTCTCCGCTGGGGTAATTACTTTGTGATTTTAACCACGTTCTATCATCACATGGTGGCTTGCGGTGGTCTGACGAATTATACACCCGTCAGTACGTCATCGAATTGTTTTTGAAACATTACACCAGTTAACGCCATCTTGACGAATAAAGTTTTTTCAACGGGACTGTCTACATGAATTACAAAAACATTCATCGGACATGACAACGAGGAATGCCATTCAGTCTACGCCGAGCAGCCATCGAGAGCTAGCAGCAGACTGTGCTTTGACCCCGGGAGATGTATTCTACATTGACCGTAGATTTCTTCCGACCTGATCCAAGGAGTATCATTTTATACACAGATTTTTAAAAGCCTTTGCTACGAGGACACACTCGAATGTATGAATCAGCATGATGCCGTTACAATGTTCAAAAGAGGCCGACAGAATGGGTAATAGGATATTCATCAGTGAGAGCGACGAATGGAATGTGTCGACAGCTTACAGTGAGAGTGAAGCTGAAGGCATCGTTACCGAGAAATCGCAGTGGGGAAATTCACCATAACAGAGATGACCAGCCTAGCATGCCACTCAGTCTACGCCGAGCAGCCATCGAGAGCTAGCAGCAGACTGTGCTTTGACCCCGGGAGATGTCTTCTACATTGACCATAGATTTCTTCCGACCTGATCCAAGGAGTATCATTCTATACACAGATTTTTAAACGCCTTTGCTACACCGGTGGTTTCAGTCAACATTGACTTTGGGTACGCATGATCGTTCCAAAAATCGCGGAAAAGGGGGGTTTTCTGTGCCATGTCCGCGGACATTTATGTCCGCGATTTCACCAAATTAGGGTGGTTTTTTTAAGCTATGTCCGCGATTTCCCCAAATAAGGGGTGTTTTTTGAAGATATGTCCTCGATTTCCAAAAATAAGGGGTCCTTTTGAAAGCTATGTCCACGATTTCAAAAAATTAGGGGTGTTTTGGAGAGGCTACGTCCGCGAAGAAGGAAAAAGGGGTATTTTGAACCAGATGTGTCCTCGATTTTGCGCAAATAGGGGACTATTTAGAAAGTGTCCTTGAAATGGTGAAAAAAGGGGGATTATTTTCAGTCAAAATGTCCTCGTTTTTGTGCGAAAAGGGGGTCAAATTAGCAAAATTGTCCGCGAAACACCGTCAAATAGGGGGGTATTTCAAGATCCTGGAACGATCATGTGTTACCCCTCTGAATACGAAGAGAGAACACCGGGCTTTGCTACGAGGACACACTCGAATGTATGAATCAGCATGATGCCGTTACAATGTTCAAAAGAGGCCGACAGAATGGGTATAGGATATTCATCAGTGAGAGCGACGAATGGAATGTGTCGACAGCTTACAGTGAGAGTGAAGCTGAAGGCATCGTTACCGAGAAATCGCCGTGGAGAAATTCACCATAACAGAGATGACCAGCCTAGCACCAGACTTCACAGTGCTTGTGAAATTGTGGATATCACTATGGGATTTCCTTATTCTCTTGGAGCGACCGCAAGTTTGTTAAGAAATATCGTGTCAAAAGGTTGTAGTTTCCATGATGTGAATGTAAGAAAAACATTGTACATTATGCTCATGTGTTCTAAAAAAAATTGAATAAATTGTGTGTACTTGTAAGTTGGGGTGTGTGTGAAGCATGTAAAACGCTTTCTGTGTATTACCTTGAAGGCTTGAGATCGAGCGCATAAAATTGTGATGTACCAATACCAACTAGTTGTGCACAATTCGAAAGTACGGCATTTAACGCTCCGTATTTTGACCATCCATTTGGCCTTCAAAACCAGCAGATAGCACATCCTGCTTGGGCTTTTGTTCATGTATGTTTTTTTGGGATTCAATTGTTTGTTGCTATTTCAGGTAGCAAATAATTTTCATCAAAAATTATGATTGACACTACTGACTCACCATCAGAAAGATACTACTTGCTGTGCAATTTTTTTTGGATGTATACCCCGCGACAATTTCAGACTACATGTTTTTAATTTGTGACATGAGAAGAAATGGCCAACAAATTGTTTTTGCATTGACGGAAAACAAGTACAATGCTATTCTATGCCTTATGGTTTGTGTGTACTAATGCATAATAATTGTGCAAATACTTGGTTTATGACATTTGGACTAAGGATGGGAATTTCGGGTAATTGTGTACCCGGGTACCCGAAATATTTTTGGACTAAGCCTACTTGTAAAAAATCTTAGCGTTAGTATTGACAGCATAAAAAATTAGTATTCTTGTTTAACTCTTGACTAGTAAATTGTGACATAACGTTAATATTGACAATTTTCGTTGATCTTTTGTAAAATCACTGCAATTAAAATGTGATTATGAGCTTGTACATTGTTCACCGGATAAGCCACACCTGTTTTTGGAAAACATGCTTTAAAGCAATTAACATTCCAACAAGTTATTGTATTCAGAGACCATAAAATTAATTATGCGTACCGGTTAGAGATGGATCCTTTATTTCATTAGGATATAAAATTAGTTTTACATTCGTGGTGATTTGTATGAATTTGGTATATTACAGATGACTAAGTCATGTTGAGGCGATTAAAAGGGCAATAATTCAGTACCGTAAACAAATTTGGCAGTAATGGTGGAGCTTAATATATATTTGGTATCCCCAACTCACCATTGGAATGAGCACTCACAATTTAGTGTAGTTTATATTTTGTGTTGTACATTTAGTAGCCTTTCCATTCGTTTAAACGCTGAAACATGTCAACGTCCCAGCACTAGACTATACCGGGTGGTTAAAAAAAAAGATGACCCAGGTTCAAGGCTATCTCTCAACCACATTTATAGTTTCAGAGAATTTGTGTTTGCTTAGTTTTGATCAGCAGTAAGTTTTGAAATTATCCTCAAAAAATGGTACATTTAGCTTGGTTAGTTCTTCAAATATGGTTCATAACAGAAAGCATGCACAAAACTGACTTGTCCATGGGAGGAGCAGTACATTGTGAACAATTGTGTGTATATATAAATAACAAAAAATAAATCGCACAGCACTTAGCTTTTTTGCCAAATGTTTCTGAGACAAACCTTCTTCTTTGTTTGGCCTTCTATAGGTAAATTAATAATTGAACGAACACAACTAAGCAGCGTATCGCGTACATTGCGTGAAGCGCGCACAACCATTCGCGTGATAATTTCATCTTTGTACTGCGTTCGTGATGTTCGTTCAATTATTAATTTACCGTAACTATCCATCCATACTGTCTAAGGATCGATGTTAACACTTTCCACACGGCTATTATTAGTTTTACCATATTCAAAACAGATTTTTCAGAACCTTTCCCAACATTCAAAGTATATCTCAAAAATTACTAAACTAATATCAGGCATGTTTGTACTTATTTCAATGCATTTCTCATAGTGATTCCAAATACGATGATGACAATCAATAATTCCCGACATTTTTGAAACATTTTGTCAAATTTTGGAACTGGCGTCTGCAGACGACTGCCGCATGGAAAGCAGGGGTCGCATTCTGACGCGTCTGCGCGTCCTAGACCTCTCACTTTCTATTAGTGACGCGTCAGGTTTCAAATTGGAAAGACTTGCGGGTCCCGATCAAAATTGAAGGGACCCCTTAAATTTGACGATGTATGTAAATGGAAACCTTAAGAAATTCTGTAAATTACATGTCCATTGTACAGCCTTTGCTCACAATATAAATTCATTAAACTGTGCGTAAAAAAGTAAAATTCTCAAATATACCCAAACTTCAGGACCCCTCAATTTCTTGGGGGACCCCTTAAATTTGATTTTTGAAGTCCTACGGGGTCCTGAAAAATTTCATGGGACCTCTCACATTTTTGATCCAGTGCTATCCCTGATGGAAAGGGTTAATACTTACATATTTGGATGCTAACTGCCCTCTCTTCTTGTATGTCATAGGTATACCGTAACTGTACATTTGCGTTCCACCGTTAAGGGCTGGATTCGTCACACCAACCCCACCAAATATAGCATTGTCATGAGTTTGTTCTTGGGTAAGGTAAGACATAGGCTGCGTCTGTAGAAAAAGGATAAAATGTCAAAGTCTTGTGTTAAGTCTAAAGACGATTGGAAATTGTGATTTTGCAATAAAAACTGTTTGCAAAGAGAATCAACAGTTTAGCCTTGGTGGGAAAAAATCTGTGAAAGAAAAAACTGGGGTTTTTTTTAATAGAAGGGATATGTTCAGTGGTGGAACTTCAGATTTTTTTAACTATCCAGTCGGGCAGGTAACTCACAGAATTTACGTGCCCGACAAAAATTCCACCAGCCCAAGGTTTTTTTCATAATATTTTGCAGCAACTAATTATTAGAGCAAGACTACTTTTAAACTACATTTACATGTTTTTGTCTTTATTGTACTATGTTCCACTGTAACCCTAGCCCGTAACGGCTCCTCAAATTCATCATGTTCATCAATCCAATACTCTGTTTAATCTCGTATCAACCTTTGATCTCCTCTATCATCATGACACATCTGAGGATGGAATTACCCCAAACTTACTGTTACTTACACATTGAGCTTCAAAAATGTTACCCGCCAGTGGGACGGGAACCTTTGCATCTTCACCCACCCGACACGAAAGTTACCTGCTATGGGCGGGCGGTTGGGTCTTATTTCCACCCCTGGAAAGACTGGATATGTTCACAAGCAATTGTTTTCATTTGTTTGGATGTTAGTTTTTGGTTGGGGTATGTGTGTTTATTTTGTATTTTTAATTTCTCAAAAAAATTGTAAAATTGACAATATTGACTTTAATGAAGTCAAAACAGCTTCACAGGCACCAGCAATAACGTCACTGTAGTGAAAATAGATTTACTGATGCAAACAATGACTTCATTGAATCCTTTTTATTATAATGGCAGCTATCAACTCTAACTCCCTGGGTGTGTTTTTCCAGGGGAGAAAAACGGGTCAAATTCGTTGGGGGTGGGGGGGGGGGGGGGGGGGTGAAAAATAAAAGTGAACCAACAAGGACTTCCAGGCTGTCAACTTACTGCCGAGTCGGACAATTGAGAGCAGGGGGGGGGGCATCAATTTCTCAAAAGTCACAATTGAGAATTGAGAGGGGGGTGCTGTCAGGTCATAAACTTGAGAGCAGGGGGATTGACGATGTGCAATCCACCAAACAGACGCGGAAAATCAAGCTCGATAACCGACAGTGCCAATCTCAACCGACGCAACTCAAATGTTGGGGTGTGGGGGCAATCGCCCCTTGCCCACCCTCTTGCTACGCCACTGTAAAAATGACTAAACCTTACCACTTGTCTATCCCTGCTAGGCACAAATGTAGATTGTGTAAAGGATTCGCTCTCTATATTCTGCAGCTTTTGATCTCGCTCAAGCTGTTCGGTAGGGGTCAGTAGCTCTGTATATGAAGATAGGTATTGATAGGAACATTAATAGCTGAAAACAATTACTATTTAGAGAATAACATTGAAGTTTGCAGCTGTTTGCTATACAGGGTGAATCAACAACAACAAAATAATGATAATATTTTGAAAAGCTGGGATTAATCCAATCAAAAATAAGACTGCTAGCATAATTTGCGTAAACCATATCATTTACTAGTTTGTACAATGGGATATATACAAACCAGAAAATGACATGGTTTACATTTCAATACTTTGCATTCATAAATAATGTAAATTATCTATCAATAACAATAGCAAAGATCAGTTTGGAATATGTACAAAGAATATCATAATTGTGTCTACAAAATTTAAGGAATTTCTCTCTGAAAAAGTATTCCCATTTTCGGACCACTCTATATAATCAGGCCCACAACCAGGATTTTTTTTTTTTTTTTTGGGGGGGGGACGTTTTAACCTAAAGTTTGACCTTTACAAAAATACGTTTAATAATCAAAAAATCCCTTTTGAGAGACTTTTGGGGACATTTTGTCTGCACCCCCCATCACCACCCTGGTTACGGGCATGTGTATAATATGGAACACAGACATACCTTGTCTTGCTGATGAAAGAAGTCCCTGTTCTCGTAACTTAGCATCTGCAGAAGCTGTAAGAACAAATTTTGAGAGAAAAAATATTTGTAACCAACCAATCATTAATTAGAGGTAGAGGTGACCGTGAACAATCAAACCATTTTCACTTTGGAACCAAGGAATTGCACGAGGGGACGTAGCCCTGAGGTCCCAAAGTAAAATGTTTTGTGGTATTACGCAAGCTTGATATTCGATTGAACTTGATACACATTATACGCGAGGTGACTATACAATGTGTACACATTTCCTTGGTTCTCCATTGGTGACCTTGTTTGTTTGTGTGTGTAACAGTCAAAGCCTGTATTTGATTGGAACTCATGTATCGCGTATATTCATGAGGTTTTGAATCATTAATAGTCAAATTGAAGTTTATCTGTGTTGGTTGAATAATAGACAGAGTTTCAGCTTTAACATCCGTTGACTGGTCACCTCTATTTGAGGTTCATAACCGTTCAGAAGAGCAACTCTAAAACTAGACATGTGACCGAGACCAAAAAGTATGTGTCATGAACGGTAGGGTTGTGTCCAATGTTGGATATCAACTTACACGAAAATGGGATGAATAAAAAAAGGATGGAAAAATATTTCAAAGACAACATTTTGGTATAAAATTGGAACGATTGAGCCCATATGTATTGGTAGAGCTATGAGTTTTAAAAATATCTTATCTTTTAAAACTCATAGTGAGAGCAATACATATTGCGTGTGGAGCATTCAATTTTATCATTATTATGTTTTGGATCCAAATATTTTCCCACAATTGGATTCATCAAATCATAATAATGGTTCCAACTGGACTTCCACTTTTCAAATGAGACCTAAATGGGCCATAGAAATGGTTAGTATAATGACTGCTGCAGCAAAATAGAACTACGGTTTCCTGCAAATTTGGCCCTCATGAGGCAAATCACCCTACTTTTCAAACAAAAAGAGTAATTGATAGTTGATACTGATCTTATTTCATTGTTTTCAGGGTATTTTAACCATTTAATACAATTTTTAAGCTCTAGTTTCTTAAATGCAAGCAGAAATGTATTGCTCTGCACAGGGTTGTCATTAACACTGGTCGGCAACAACCAGCACTCGCGCTGACCAACCAGCCAGCAAACAAGGTAATTTGAGGTCTTGCCGACCGGCACAAAAATGGAGAAGCTGTACATTTTGTATATAATTATGATTTTGCCTCTCATAATAACAGCTGAAAAATGACACGGGAGATAATTTACATGAAAAATTAGCCAGCACTAAAATCAGTCTAGTGAAAACCCTGGCACTGCAATATACTGAATGCAACCTATCTTTGATGACCAACTAATTTTCCCCTTACCTGCAGCTTCTAAAGCCTTCCTCATTTTATGCTGAATAGCTTCAGCTGGGTTCTGTATCCAATGAAAAATAAGATTAAAAGATGATAACATGACTGTTCTGTCAAAACCTTGTATGTTTTTCCGGCCCTTCAGCAGGTGTAAAGTACACATAACCAATGGTTATTCATAGGAAGTGGTCCTTTTACATGTTTACGGGCACGAGCACTTACAAGGTTTTTGTATGTGTTTTTGGGCCTTGAGCATAATTAGAGCAGACTGCCCAAAGGTTATTCATAGGATATATTACTTTATACATGCTGAAGGGCCAGATGGAGATGCATGAGGTTTTGACAGAACAGTGACGATAATTATAATCATACATTCATGAAACATGTCATTAAAACACAATAACACTAAGGCATAAAAATGAACAAAATCTGAATAGTGGAATTAACGTCTCAGGCATGTCTTAAAGGTGTATGTTCCGATCACTTTTTGGGGCTATGATTTTTTTTTCACATCAAGATATTTTGATATCAGAAGAATCCCCATATTGTTCTCGTTATGTAAAATCTTAGGGGCCAGAAATGATCCATTTAGAAAGTATAGGCTAAAATGTGGTGAATTACTGCCAAAGGTGGTTAACCACCAGCTAGTTTGTGTACTACTCTATGGGCAATTGTTTTGTGACCTTGTCTTTCTAAAATAAGAACCATTGGAGGGAGTTATGCAACTCAAACTTTGGAATGTGACTATTTTAAGGATGAATGACCGTCCATGTAAAATAGAAAACATCAAGTTGAAAATCTGGCCAACAATCGGAACATCTACCTTTAAGACGTTGATAAAATCAAATGTGTCATATAGTCAAAACAAGACATTTTAATAAACCTTGTAAATAATGATAATTACATGTTGCTAGTATTTATAACATGTGACATATATCTACTCAATCGTGATCATGGCGCTGTATGGCTGCCACCTTGGCACAAGGAAAATCAGAGAAACCATATTCCAGAACAGATTTACGACAAGAAGCTCCATTTTGGATGCAGGAGGAAACCAGAGAACCAGGAGAAAACCTGCAGGAATGTGTATGGTTTCAAGAAAGCAAATTCACATCACATCAAGCCATGGACAACGGGGATCAACTCAGGAGTCCAGGACTCATTGGTGAAAGGCAGGCTTTGCCGTTTGAGGCGATCGCGCTCCTTAATTGTCCGCGCTCCTTAAAATTGTCCATCCTCAAGGGTGCACACAACTATTAGAGTCAACGTCAGAGCTTCCGGCCATCGCCATCACCCAGCTAGTCCCTAAATAACGGAAAGAATGATTCATATTGACATTATTTGGCATCAAAGATGATTGAATTTGGTCTCTATTTGTTCACTAAATTGTACCCGATATATTTTGAATGAAAAGAGTATACATCTAACGTTTTAGTTTAAAATATTGGCGGAAGGATACACATTGAACACAACGCGCTACAAGGTGTGATTTCTTGTTCAAAATGACTACGCTGTATAATGAGGGAAATATTGAAAAATCTAAGAGGGCAACCCGACCTGAATTTTTGACCCAAGTTAGATCTATGTGTGTTAATTAATATTCCAAAATTTTATAAACGTAGTTGCAAGGTAACTCAAGATATCGCCGTTTACCTAAGGCACATTTCCCATAGAAACACACTATAGCGCGTAATAGTTGTGAGCACCTTCAATATTATTACTATACCTTACACACAGTCGAAAAACGTAAATAAATAAAATATTGTCAGTGTTGCTATAAAAAAATCTCCCCCTGGAAATCGCGTAAATTCAACCACACCCTGTACTAGTGTAGAATCTCATTCTGGCAAGGATAGGAGCACAATTGGGCGCGGTTGTCACTGTATTAGCAGCGGCTCTCATTAATTCCAAAACCATGTGCAAGCAGCATAAATTGACCGTACAGTTCGTGATGAAAATGCATAACATTTCTTTTTATTTTTGACGTATCAAAGCAGCATCAGTTGACCTGTCGATAAGGGCAAGCAGCATAAATTGACCGTACAGTTCGTGATGAAAATGCGTAAAACTTCTTTTTATTTTTGACGTATCAAAGCAGCATCGATAAATAAATGCGGCACTGTTTTCAGTGGGGGATAACCAAAATAAAAATGGAGGCTACCGCGACCGCTATAAACAGGGAAAGCCGATCAGCGACATAATCCGACGTTTCACATTGGTCATAAATTGCTCTCCTCGATTATTCCGGGGGAGCTTTTAAAATGCTCTCCTAGTGCTCTCCAAGAGCACTTCAGGAGAGCGATTTTAATCGAAGCTCTCCTGCCAATTTCAAACGGCAAAGCCTGGAAAGGCAAGGTCAGATTAGGCTAACATACACTATTTCCAGAAGCAATGCAGAACTTGTGAATTGGAGATTTCTTTATTAATTTGAACATTTCAACAATTACATGTACCCAAGGTCAACAGATGTTTTGACAGAACAGCAACAATTATTTCGAAAATAAACTGAATCCCTGAACCTTACCAAATGCGTATCCGTGCTATCTTCGACATCCTTGTCTTTCTCATTTTTGACCTTCTTACTATCCTGACTGCCCCCTCTAGATGACCTTGCCGATGACCTCTCTGGTGACCTCGGTGATTTCTGTCTCTCCCTTGACCTGGATCTTTTGCTTCTGCTTCTCTCAGTGGATCTTGATCTCCTGCGTTTTCTTTCCGCAGACCGTGATCTGGATCTGGAGAATGGAATATCAATAAGGCAACTTATGAAATGTCCCAATTCAACAAGGGCTGCGAACCTTGAATATGCCATAATAGTAGATTTATAAGCATAGGCCGATCTTTTATTGATTTAGACCTATTCCATTTAAGTTGGAGGAACCACAATCACGCCGATATCAGCAGCATTTGGATGCTATTGGTTTCGCTGCGATATAATGGACATAAAGCATTGAAGCAACACATCTCTAAATATAACAGAGTCCGTGCAAGGATTTATTATAATAACTCCTTGGTCCATGCATGAATTAAGAGTACCCAAGCAAATACATGTTGCGCGCTATTTAAATGAGCCATCTTTACAAGTGACAACATATTGATCATCATTTATAATCCTTCTTGAATAGGTGTGGCTTGGATAAGAAAGAAAATCAATTTGGACAACGGCATGTGAGAAAAATGTGTCATTATTCTGGGTATGAACTACCTACGATGTGATTCAAGACACAGTGAAGCATAGAACCATGTGTGCTAACACTGCAAATTATGAGCGTTTACTTTTGGACAAACTAAAAGTAAACTCAAAGGTAAACGCAATACTAAACACTTATGTGAGCCCAACATCTAAGCTGTTTTCCACCCAGCCTCTAATCAATAACTGTCCCATTATATCACAGATGGTTGAAACATCAGTGATTATATAGTCACTCACTTTGCGTGCTTTGAGGTCAATTGGGTGCAAAATGCAAGAAACGTTTATGTTTGCGTTTACTTTTATATTTACTTTTGTGTTTAGAATTGCATTTACTTTTTAATTTACTTTTAGTTTGTCCAAAAGTAAACGCTCATAATTTGCAGTGTAATGATCAGATTAACATTTCAAATTCTTAAACAGCTAAGAAAGTTTAAGCGATATCATTGGTTCTCAGAGAAATCGGCGATATTTAGATGAGACAATTTGTGGGGCTAACGTTTTAACAGTGCGTCCGACCTCCACAATGCTTTGCTCTATAACACGCACTTCTGCAGTGCGTCTTTGGCGCTTTTCCTGCGTTTATGCCGGCGCTGCGACGCTTACGCATGGTTTACTCATCGCATGTGATTGGATGGAATGTTTGTGGGTTATTCGATCCTAGCAGGGGTAAAAGTTGTCAAATGTGGACAATAAAATGTACTTATTTCTTTGATAAATGTCTGAAGTATGATTGTTTAAGAATGAGAATAAAGGTATTGTTTTTAGACCGTACCCATGTTATATTGTCTGACATAAATGCTATAATAATGTTTTATATCATATATATAATATAATATAAAGCAGTTTACCAACCCACGGTGTTTACAATAGACAATATAACAAACAAATAATAACAACCACCGGCGAATGTCCCAACGAAAAATAAGCAAGGACATTCACCGGCGGGGATTTGAACCCCGGTCTCCCGATCTCTAGACGGGCGCCTTAACCACTAGGCCACCGATAACTTGCTGATAAACGGCAATTTGAATCAGTGCTAAGTGAATAAGCGACGGGGTTATACAATACACACAGCACGATAACATGAGACATTTGGCCAAACACAGTAGGGATCACAAACGTGATGACAAGAGGAAACTGAATAAATAAATCATATAATAATGTTTTATATCATATATATAATATAATATAAAGCAGTTTACCAACCCACGGTGTTTACAATAGACAATATAACAAACAAATAATAACAACCACCGGCGAATGTCCCAACGAAAAATAAGCAAGGACATTCACCGGCGGGGATTTGAACCCCGGTCTCCCGATCTCTAGACGGGCGCCTTAACCACTAGGCCACCGATAACTTGCTGATAAACGGCAATTTAAATCAGTGCTAAGTGAATAAGCGACGGGGTTATACAATACACACAGCACGATAACATGAGACATTTGGCCAAACACAGTAGGGATCACAAACGTGATGACAAGAGGAAACTGAATAAATAAATCATATAATAATGTTTTATATCATATATATAATATAATATAAAGCAGTTTACCAACCCACGGTGTTTACAATAGACAATATAACAAACAAATAATAACAACCACCGGCGAATGTCCCAACGAAAAATAAGCAAGGACATTCACCGGCGGGGATTTGAACCCCGGTCTCCCGATCTCTAGACGGGCGCCTTAACCACTAGGCCACCGATAACTTGCTGATAAACGGCAATTTGAATCAGTGCTAAGTGAATAAGCGACGGGGTTATACAATACACACAGCACGATAACATGAGACATTTGGCCAAACACAGTAGGGATCACAAACGTGATGACAAGAGGAAACTGAATAAATAAATCATATAATAATGTTTTATATCATATATATAATATAATATAAAGCAGTTTACCAACCCACGGTGTTTACAATAGACAATATAACAAACAAATAATAACGACCACCGGCGAATGTCCCAACGAAAAATAAGCAAGGACATTCACCGGCGGGGATTTGAACCCCGGTCTCCCGATCTCTAGACGGGCGCCTTAACCACTAGGCCACCGATAACTTGCTGATAAACGGCAATTTGAATCAGTGCTAAGTGAATAAGCGACGGGGTTATACAATACACACAGCACGATAACATGAGACATTTGGCCAAACACAGTAGGGATCACAAACGTGATGACAAGAGGAAACTGAATAAATAAATCATATAATAATGTTTTATATCATATATATAATATAATATAAAGCAGTTTACCAACCCACGGTGTTTACAATAGACAATATAACAAACAAATAATAACAACCACCGGCGAATGTCCCAACGAAAAATAAGCAAGGACATTCACCGGCGGGGATTTGAACCCCGGTCTCCCGATCTCTAGACGGGCGCCTTAACCACTAGGCCACCGATAACTTGCTGATAAACGGCAATTTGAATCAGTGCTAAGTGAATAAGCGACGGGGTTATACAATACACACAGCACGATAACATGAGACATTTGGCCAAACACAGTAGGGATCACAAACGTGATGACAAGAGGAAACTGAATAAATAAATCATATAATAATGTTTTATATCATATATATAATATAATATAAAGCAGTTTACCAACCCACGGTGTTTACAATAGACAATATAACAAACAAATAATAACAACCACCGGCGAATGTCCCAACGAAAAATAAGCAAGGACATTCACCGGCGGGGATTTGAACCCCGGTCTCCCGATCTCTAGACGGGCGCCTTAACCACTAGGCCACCGATAACTTGCTGATAAACGGCAATTTGAATCAGTGCTAAGTGAATAAGCGACGGGGTTATACAATACACACAGCACGATAACATGAGACATTTGGCCAAACACAGTAGGGATCACAAACGTGATGACAAGAGGAAACTGAATAAATAAATCATATAATAATGTTTTATATCATATATATAATATAATATAAAGCAGTTTACCAACCCACGGTGTTTACAATAGACAATATAACAAACAAATAATAACAACCACCGGCGAATGTCCCAACGAAAAATAAGCAAGGACATTCACCGGCGGGGATTTGAACCCCGGTCTCCCGATCTCTAGACGGGCGCCTTAACCACTAGGCCACCGATAACTTGCTGATAAACGGCAATTTGAATCAGTGCTAAGTGAATAAGCGACGGGGTTATACAATACACACAGCACGATAACATGAGACATTTGGCCAAACACAGTAGGGATCACAAACGTGATGACAAGAGGAAACTGAATAAATAAATCATATAATAATGTTTTATATCATATATATAATCTATATACTAATTTTCGGAACATGGCTTTATTAGATAGTTCAATATAATTTTACACTCGCGTCCCTCCTCAACTGAAAAAGCGTGGTAATTGCGCCTCTAATACACGAGCTAATTAGATAGTTCAATGCCCGTTTTTTACCGTTTTCAGACATGCGCAGAAAGGATCACATGTGAAAATCCGAAATGTTGAATTTCTTTTACTCGGGTAGCTACTTTCGGACACAAATTGTGGTTTTCGGAATGAGTGATGACATATGGTCTTCACCCAAAATATTTTCTTCAGGGATATAGCTACATTTCTGTATATGCGGCTGTTTGTTATTCTTAAAGATCGCATAGTAACAAGCATTTATACGTCCGACAAATAAAAATATTTCACGACATTTTCTAAATGTAAACAAAAACTCTTACACAGATCTTAAAGTGACACTTTCACATTAGTAACATAGATGAATGCGACGTTTGCTAACGATAAAGAAACTGGCAGTACCATGTCAACCGTTTCTATGTTGTGCTGCGCAACGGCGTTTAACATGGCGCACGCGGTTCGGCGCACACGTAATAACGCAGACAAAAAGTGTACGCGTTTGTGGCGCAAACCGTGCACATTGTAACGGGGCAGAGTGAAAGCAGACAGTCCGTACACTCTTAGAAAAAGGATGCTTCAGGGGTTCTTGGCTGTCCCGTATATGAAACCCTTTATAGCACCTTAAAAGGTTCTAAAAAGAACCATTTTCAAAGTTCAAAGTGGGCAAAATATGGGCAAACATTGGTCTTTAGAACCGCTAAAGGTTCTCTACAGAACCTTTTGGGGGCCTTTAAAATCAAAGAACCTTTAAACCATATACGGGACAGCCAAGAACCCCTCTGAAGCACCCTTTTTTCTAATAGTGTACCCTAAAGCCACCTCCTCCTCTCCGCACTTGGATATAAGGGCACATGGGGCATCTGGATAAACGGAACGTTTTTTTGTGTGGTACATTATCATGATTATTATAGAGTGTCTGGATTATTAAGGGCATCCGTGGTATCTGGATTACGGGGTTCACTATAAAACGAGTCTCAAATTACCTGGATACTAATACTATTACTATGCACAGGTGGGCCACCTGTGATAACTGCATTTTAAGGGTGTACACTCAGATAGTATCTCGGGAGGCTTTATAGAACACAGCAAACATGACAAAGGGACTACATACTATACGTTAAGGCCCCACATGCCTATTGGAGGAATAATGTATTTAATGTAAATAGGCCAAACAAAACCCGGATGGCACACATTGTGTAAAGTACAAGCGTGGAATGGTACAAGTGATCTTGATGATAGAATCGGCCGACCATAAAACTAAACGACCGACTATAAAACTATAACGCTCAGAACGTAGGCCTACTGAATTACCGTGGATACAGTATGTGCATGCATATGGGCAGTGGCGACACCAGCACCAAAATGTTAAAGGAGGAAAACGGTGTGGTGGGGCAATAAAAGAATCGGGGGAGACATTTAAAATCTAAATTTTAAGTAACTTTCAATTTTGACATTAAAATTCAACTTTTTATTATTTGGGGTACAAAATAGGTAGAGACATGCGCTGACAAGAGGTACTGGGTATTAAGAACACGTTGATGGAGTAGGCCTACTTGGATTAGGAACATGGGTATCTGTATTATTTAAGAGCACGTTGGGCCTAGGCTCATGGTGTATTAAGGGCACCATGTCACTTACATGATATCAAGGGCACTTTAGTACCTGAATTATTTAAGGACATACTCTTGATATTTATATAAACATTTATAACGCTATGATATACTCACCTCTGCCTATGTGATAGGCCTATGACTTTTACTGCCCGCTATCTTCGGCACCCGCGTTTAATTTACTTGACTATGATAAAGTAAGGGCACCTGGGTATCTCGAGATAACGGCACACTGCAGTAGGCCTACCTTGATTATGTGGTATTCGGTGCATTATTAAGGACACCAGGGGTAACTGGATTAGGGGGTAGGGCTTAGGCCTATGGGGTCCCTGGATATAATGGGACAACGGGTAGGCCTACCTGCATTTCAGGTCTCATGGGAGGCCTATACATAGGTATCTGGAAACACAAACGTAGGCCTACCTAGATTAACATGAGTAAGGCACATGTATACCTGGATTATCAAAAGCACCTGCGCTATTCGGATTATTTATAGGGCCCTGTCTGCATTATGTATACATATGTAGGACATGTTCTTGATATTATTGTATCAAATTTTCTTACGCTTTGTTTACTTATTCCCCGTGAAATCTTCTAGCGGGTCCAGCGCGAAGCGCTGGTGCCCGCTAGTATAATATAAAGCAGTTTACCAACCCACGGTGTTTACAATAGACAATATAACAAACAAATAATAACAACCACCGGCGAATGTCCCAACGAAAAATAAGCAAGGACATTCACCGGCGGGGATTTGAACCCCGGTCTCTAGACGGGCGCCTTAACCACTAGGCCACCGATAACTTGCTGATAAACGGCAATTTGAATCAGTGCTAAGTGAATAAGCGACGGGGTTATACAATACACACAGCACGATAACATGAGACATTTGGCCAAACACAGTAGGGATCACAAACGTGATGACAAGAGGAAACTGAATAAATAAATCATATAATAATGTTTTATATCATATATATAATATAATATAAAGCAGTTTACCAACCCACGGTGTTTACAATAGACAATATAACAAACAAATAATAACAACCACCGGCGAATGTCCCAACGAAAAATAAGCAAGGACATTCACCGGCGGGGATTTGAACCCCGGTCTCCCGATCTCTAGACGGGCGCCTTAACCACTAGGCCACCGATAACTTGCTGATAAACGGCAATTTGAATCAGTGCTAAGTGAATAAGCGACGGGGTTATACAATACACACAGCACGATAACATGAGACATTTGGCCAAACACAGTAGGGATCACAAACGTGATGACAAGAGGAAACTGAATAAATAAATCATATAATAATGTTTTATATCATATATATAATATAATATAAAGCAGTTTACCAACCCACGGTGTTTACAATAGACAATATAACAAACAAATAATAACAACCACCGGCGAATGTCCCAACGAAAAATAAGCAAGGACATTCACCGGCGGGGATTTGAACCCCGGTCTCCCGATCTCTAGACGGGCGCCTTAACCACTAGGCCACCGATAACTTGCTGATAAACGGCAATTTGAATCAGTGCTAAGTGAATAAGCGACGGGGTTATACAATACACACAGCACGATAACATGAGACATTTGGCCAAACACAGTAGGGATCACAAACGTGATGACAAGAGGAAACTGAATAAATAAATCATATAATAATGTTTTATATCATATATATAATATAATATAAAGCAGTTTACCAACCCACGGTGTTTACAATAGACAATATAACAAACAAATAATAACAACCATATATAAATGCGTTCGGTAGTATTATTTTTTGCGTAGAACAACTCCACCTGCGGCATAGTAGTTCTACTTTAAATAATACTATCCTCCGCATTTATGTCAGACAATATAACACAGGTACGGTCTAAAAACAATACCTTTATTCTCTAATTAGTGCCACCCCCTCGATTGGAAGATATTACCTACATATACTGAAATGGCAAACAAGCCTAAGTCTATATGAATCTACTACAGGGTATTTCTTTTTTAAACCTTTTATTTTATTTTATTCTTGACAGCCAAAATTTGACAGCTCGCTGCAGACTTGATATTTCAATTTTTGTTGTTGTTGTTGTAATACACAAGTGAATAAATTAACATGGAATAAGAATGAATTAATTGATGTTTGATCAACATAATTACCCCCCAACCCCCGAAAGAAAAAACCCACCAAAACAAACAAAATACCCATTCAAACCAATTAATCTCAAAATTGGCAAAACATAATTCAATGAGGAAAATATGGGTTTTACTCTGATATCAAAATCTCAATTTTTTGTTGGAGAAAGTATGGGTGATCAGGCTGAGAGCCATCCCTCTCCTCAAGTCATTTTAACAAAACACTTTAGGGTCATAAGTTTGTCAAAGGTTGCGAGAATCTATTTGGATTCTTGTAAAGCATTTTGCGTGAATCTGTGTGGATTCTCCTCATTTCAAATAGTGTGTTTATAAATACATATTTTATCTTTCAAGAATCTATTTTGATTTTTGAAAAGCAATTTGCGAGAATCTACACAGTTTTATCTTCCAAGAATCATATTGGATTCTTGTAACTCTAAGGTTAAGAATCTTTGCAAGAATGGATTTTGAATTCAAGATATTTCACAAATTTCTAAACCTGCACTTCAAATAGTAATGGTACCTTTTTGACAAACTACTTGAGCGTGATCTTCTACGTCTACTCAATTTTTCTCTTGACCTTTCTCTTGACCTCGATCTGCTTCTAGATGACTTCCTGCTGTGTGAGTGGCGTTCACGAGATCTGCTTCGAGAACGAGACCGGGATCTTCTATGGTGTTTCTTATGTTTACTAGATCGATAAGTGGGGCTTTTGCTTTTGCTTCGTGAACGTGATCTGTGTCTGTGCCGTTCGCTACTGTGAGATCTGGAACGACGACGGTCCTTTTTACGCTTTTTGCTGTGACTTCCCATCCTGTTTAAAATGATTGAGAGAGATACAAAATTGATATCGAGCCAATTAAATAAAACAAACCAATAATATTAAGGTCAGTTTTCACACCATTCCTACCATGGATCTATTCTCAACCAGAAAGTTATATCCCCAATTCCATCCATCCCAGTATGTAATAGAACAAACTCTCACCCCTCCCCTGGAGGGGAAAATGGGAGGGAGGGGGGAAAATGGGAGGGAGGGGGCAACACAACAATGGTGGAGGGAAGTGCACCAATGTTT
>CM069454.1:30073388-30219418 GCA_035610835.1 Ophiura sarsii | reverse complement strand
CAAGTATATTGCACATCATGTACCCATGTCATCTACACTGCTAAATGAAAACATTGGCCCTAAAAAAACAAGTCGGGTACTCAAGAAAAGTGATCACTCACTCATCCGCTAAATAAATTTGAGCACCACAAACCGTGATAAATTCGTGGATAAGCTCCGACTTCCGTCCGGGGGAGGGGGGGGGGGGCAGTCCCATTTGATTGGGTACTCATGCAAAGCTGTATACCCCCCATATATCTCCATTTTTTCTGAAAAATTGACCACTCCCTACCAATAACCCCATTCATTTTTGAAATGACAACCACTGTTTCATGACCCAAAGACCTATTTTCTGTAAAATGTTAACTTTACACTCCCGGCACCCAACTATCCCTTTTTTCAAAAAAATTGCATTGTTTTAAACAATAGAGCCCCTTTTGGGGCATTTTGGCACCCTCTCATCCAATTACCCCTATTGTCATTCGCTCTCTCCTGCCCAAGGCATTGTAAAGTCTTTGCTCCTGCCCTAGCGCTCAAAAAGTGGCAGGCAGCTGGCAGCCTTTAAAGGCCTACAACCATTACTTGAGTGTCTTCCCCTCCCCCGCCCACGGGCCTTAAACGGAGGGCGTAGTAACAGTTACGAGTGAGTGTTTATTAGTTATTGAAAACAAACACCTACAATTGAATGGGTTTCGTGACGTGTTTCAGCTCATTCACAGGAGAACTATTTATTGTTCTTCAACATGTTCAACAGTGCAATAAAGAACAAATATAGACTGTTTAACCAGGTACCATGAAGTAATACGCTATACAATACAACAACATAGTCACTGATAGTTCGTCGCTGTTCTGACATACCGACACATCACAACAGAAATAAGTAAAGAGATGTGCCGGTATGTCAGAACAGCGACGATTGATTCATAAAATAAACTTTGACCGCAATACCATTTCACCATTAAAAGGCGACAGACAAAATCCTGTTATACGGGCCCGACCCGGGGGGGGGGTAATTTTGCCAAAATCGTACGTGGATGTCCATGCCGGACTCCGAAAATTTGACTTTCTCTATACCTATTTTCCTGCCCAATTTCCCACCCATCAATATAGGCCTCCCAATTTTGTTAGAAAGCACCCAATTTTGCACAAATTTGTGCTTTTTACAAAAAAATCCTCAAAATACACCTATTTTATGCAAATCTGGCGCTTTGGTCTGTGATAAAAACACCCCACATCGCTTACCAATTTTTGCGAAAAAGCACCCCAAAAGGCAGGCACATATACGTATACCATATCGATGTGAGAACCACCCCCCCCCCCCCCTCCCCCGGGCCCGACCGACGGGTTTTGGGTTGTTTTTCTCGAATGTGTTAAATAAAATTAAAAGAAAATAGAAATATTTTTGTTTGTTTTTGTTGCTGAAAAGGTCCATATTTTCAAATTTAGAAGTATGATTTGAATCTAAAATCAGATACGGCTCTATGATAAAACTGTGTCATATGCCACATGGTCACAGTGATCTCTTGTCAAGCCACATGGTCACAGTGATCTCTTGTCATATGCCACATGGTCACAGTGATCTCTTGTCATATGCCAAATGGTCACAGTGATCTCTTGTCATATGCCACATGGTCATAGTGATCTCTTGTCATATGCCACATGGTCACAGTGATCTCTTGTCATATGCCACATGGTCACAGTGATCTCTTGTCATATGCCACATGGTCACAGTGATCTCTTGTCATATGCCACATGGTCACAGTGATCTCTTGTCATATGCCACATGGTCACAGTGATCTCTTGTCATATGCCACATGGTCACAGTGATCTCTTGTCATATGCCACATGGTCATAGTGATCTCTTGTCATATGCCACATGGTCACAGTGATCTCTTGTCATATGCCACATGGTCACAGTGATCGCTTGTCATATGCCACATGGTCACAGTGATCTCTTGTCATATGCCACATGGTCATAGTGATCTCTTGTCATATGCCACATGGTCACAGTGATCGCTTGTCATATGCCACATGGTCACAGTGATCGCTTGTCATATGCCACATGGTCACAGTGATCTCTTGTCATATGCCACATGGTCACCGTATTCTCTTGTCATATGCCACATGGTCATAGTGATCTCTTGTCATATGCCATATGGTCACAGTGATCTCTTGTCATATGCCACATGGTCACAGTGATCTCTTGTCATATGCCACATGGTCACAGTGATCTCTTGTCATATGCGACATGGTCACAGTGATCGCTTGTCATATGCCACATGGTCACAGTGATCTCTTGTCATATGCCACATGGTCACAGTGATCTCTTGTCATATGCCACATGGTCACCGTATTCTCTTGTCATATGCCACATGGTCATAGTGATCTCTTGTCATATGCCACATGGTCACAGTGATCTCTTGTCATATGCCACATGGTCACAGTGATCTCTTGTCATATGCCACATGGTCAGAGTGATCTCTTGTCATATGCCACATGGTCATAGTGATCTCTTGTCATATGCCACATGGTCACAGTGTCTCTTGTCATATGCCACATGGTCACAGTGATCTCTTGCCATATGCCACATGGTCACAGTGATCTCTTGTCATATGCCACATGGTCACAGTGATCTCTTGTCATATGCCACATGGTCACAGTGATCTCTTGTCATATGCCACATGGTCACAGTGATCGCTTGTCATATGCCACATGGTCACAGTGATCTCTTGTCATATGCCACATGGTCACAGTGATCTCTTGTCATATGCCACATGTTCACCGTATTCTCTTGTCATATGCCACATGGTCATAGTGATCTCTTGTCATATGCCACATGGTCACAGTGATCTCTTGTCATATGCCACATGGTCACAGTGATCTCTTGTCATATGCCACATGGTCAGAGTGATCTCTTGTCATATGCCACATGGTCATAGTGATCTCTTGTCATATGCCACATGGTCACAGTGATCTCTTGTCATATGCCACATGGTCACAGTGATCTCTTGCCATATGCCACATGGTCACAGTGATCTCTTGTCATATGCCACATGGTCACAGTGATCTCTTGTCATATGCCACATGGTCACAGTGATCTCTTGTCATATGCCACATGGTCACAGTGATCTCTTGTCATATGCCACATGGCCACAGTGATCTCTTGTCATATGCCACATGGTCACAGTGATCTCTTGTCATATGCCACATGGTCATAGTGATCTCTTGTCATATGCCACATGGTCACAGTGATCTCTTGTCATATGCCACATGGTCACAGTGATCTCTTGTCATATGCCACATGGTCACAGTGATCTCTTGTCATATGCCACATGGTCACAGTGATCTCTTGTCATATGCCACATGGTCACAGTGATCTCTTGTCATATGCCACATGGTCACAGTGATCTCTTGTCATATGCTACATGGTCACAGTGATCTCTTGTCATATGCCACATGGTCACAGTGATCTCTTGTCATATGCCACATGGTCACCGTATTCTCTTGTCATATGCCACATGGTCATAGTGATCTCTTGTCATATGCCACATGGTCACAGTGATCTCTTGTCATATGCTACATGGTCACAGTGATCTCTTGTCATATGCTACATGGTCACAGTGATCTCTTGTCATATGCCACATGGTCACAGTGATCTCTTGTCATATGCCACATAGTCACAGTGATCTCTTGTCATATGCCACATGGTCACAGTGATCTCTTGTCATATGCCACAGGGTCACAGTGATCTCTTGTCATATGCCACATGGTCACAGTGATCTCTTGTCATATGCCACATGGTCACAGTGATCTCTTGTCATATGCCACATGGTCACAGTGATCTCTTGTCATATGCCACATGGTCACAGTGATCTCTTGTCATATGCCACATGGTCATAGTGATCTCTTGTCATATGCCACATGGTCATAGTGATCTCTTGTCATATGCCACATGGTCACAGTGATCTCTTGTCATATGCCACATAGTCACAGTGATCTCTTGTCATATGCCACATGGTCACAGTGATCTCTTGTCATATGCCACATGGTCATAGTGATCTCTTGTCATATGCCACATGGTCACAGTGATCTCTTGTCATATGCCACATGGTCACAGTGCACGCTTGTCATACGCCACATGGTCACAGCGATCTCTTGTCATATGGTTGCACACCACCAAATACATCTCCCATAGGGTTACACGTGAAATGCACAATTTTAAAATGGATATTTCTCGACGTTATAAGAAACTGGTAACTTGAAATTTGGTTTCAACTTAAAGATGAAAGCCATGACTACTAACTCAACAACTCATATATGGGGGGTAACCGGCATAATTTTGAGCTAGAGCCTTTTCAAAAAGTACGAGTTGAGTTTTCCTGGTCACACGCAATTGTTGATTAAGATTATTGCGTCAGATACCGGAAATGACCTGAACACAAATGTCTCTGTTAAAATATTAAAAAATCATCATTGCATCAATTTTTTTTGACCTGAAGAACGCTGATGTGTCTGTCAAAATTCACACTATATTAATTTCGCCATAACATGTAGTAAATACCCTAATTTTAAACTGTAATTTACAATAGGTCTCCCGTTTCGGCATAGAAACGGGCCGGTTTTGGACTTTTGCCTCAAAGGGGGTAGGGCCAGACGTTATTTAGTGGTGTGAAACCATATGCCACATGGTCGCAGTGATCTCTTGTCATATGCCACATGGTCACAGTGATCTCTTGTTATATGCCACATGGTCACAGTGATCTCTTGTCATTATTGCAATCGTCCAAATTAATTTTCTTTCTAACTCGTTCCGCATTTTTTAGGCCTACACAAGAAGGATTTAAAAAATAAATAGAAATGGTGATCAGTATGTCACAGTTTGAAATGCACGATATAACCGGGAAATTCAAACTTCATGCATACAATAAAATACCCCAAAAGTCAAATAGTGTCTTTAAAGGGGCACTAAGAGATCCTAAACTACCACCTAAAATTATAGAGATTAATTTGCAGTATTTCATGCGAAATTCATGGATTTGTTAGCGTTTTGAGATTCGATGAAATACATCGAAACTACCCAAATTCATCTAAAAGACCATAGATGGCTTCTTACTTATTTGTTTCATGTCTATTCAAAATAACCTTGAAGACCACCATGGCTTGTTGCGTGATACATATATAGTCATGACCTCCCTGATTCAATAGGTGGTATGGTGGTTTTTAACCAAAATACAAAAAAGTGAAAAGCACTAATATTATATTCATTTTTACTGATTTTTTTTGAAGAAATCTTGCATGAGAGGGTTTCTATGTACGAGTATCATCTATAAACAAGGTAAAAATGTTGAAATTCAATTTTTGAGAAATCTCTCTGTGCCCCTTTAAGATCCTAGGGGTCACCTTCTCACCGAGTATTTCCATTGATAATCTCATTTTTGGTATTCAATATCAATATAAACATGCTGATAATTTAAATTTTGACAAAAGAATCACTATTCTGGCTTAAAATGTTATCATGGTTATGGACAGCGTATAGCAAAATCAATTATTGGAGGAGAAAAAATCCGAAATTGCAACAAAATCATCTGAAGATACTTTTTACCTCAAAAATACATTTTTAATTAATTAAGAAGAGGCCTCGTCTTTCCTTTTTTTTGTTGCTAAACATTTGCTTTTAAGGCTTTGCATATCAACCGCGACCTCCTTATACCGACGATGATCATGTTGATGAAAAAAACCCGACCTCGCACTCTTGGAAAAAAGTGTGCTTCATGGGTTCTTCCTTGGCTGTCCCGAATATGGAACCCTTCGGTTTAAAGGTTCTTTTAATTTAAAGAAGCCCAAAAAACTTCTGTGGAGAACCTTTAAAGATTCTAAAGACGCAATTTTCGTTCTTTTTGAACCTTCAAAGGTTCTTTTTGGAACCTTTAAAGGTTCTATAAAGGGTTCCATATATACGGGACAGCCAAGAACCACTGAAGCACCCTTTTGTCTTAGAGTGCGATAGCTTCATGGTCAAGTGTCATCTTTCCAAATCAACTGACGGAGCGTGACGCATGAGTCAAAAACAGTTACTGTATCTTAAATTAATTATACTCACGATATTCTGTATTTTTTATGTTAACGATTTAAAGGGGCATTGAGAGATTGCCGAGAAAAATGAAGGAATTGTTTCAATAGAGGTATGTAGGAACCCTCAAGAGTAATGATTTATGGGAAAACGGTTGAATAATCGCGCTAGATTGAAATGTGGTTGAAGCAAGAATCGTGAAATGTTACAGTTAATAGTCAGATGGTATAGTTATAGTATATGCCTAGGTGCAAAAAGCTGATTTCCAGAAAAATTGGGGGCGCACTCCCATACGTATCTCTCGGTGCCCCTTTAACTTTCGTATTTGTGATTAAATGTTAGATTAAATCATTAAATCAAGTCTGTTGTTTGGAAAAATGTCGCGTTAATTTTTCACTCTTACCTTCCCGTCATTCCCTGCTGCTGCCTCAGCGGAAGTCGGCTCACCAGACGATGACATTTATATCCAATCAACACAAAGTGCCTAAATGACCATAATATAAAGGATACGACTATTTTGCGCCTTTTCACCGCCTTTTCACCGTCAAATTATGAATATCGTCTGCCTGCATAGACCCTGTTGCTGCCTGCTAGCAGACAATATAACTAACTGTCTTATGAAACACAAAATTGTATGCATTCCTCATACATACGCATTGTACACCAGTACACCTGCATATTCATATTCATTATGCATTCCCATAAAATAATATTGAATTCATGATCGTAAAACTTGGCGAGGATATTAATCATTGTACAGATTATATAGACACATGTATCATAAAATAAAAATGATGCGATGCAATTATAGTGTCATTGTTACCGAGTCAGTCATAATGCTATTTGTGATTTATGCGGGGTTGGAATATCGCTTTGAGCTGAAATATTTCTATATTTTAGCTCAAAGCATAATTACTAAATTTGACTTATAGATACATTTTGAATTCAAATTTATTCCCTGCCTTGGCCTGCTGGAGCAATATCGTGAAAGTAGTAATCAGATCGTATAGGCCTATACATGGTCCGATATCGATAGGCCTATGTGATCTTTAACATACTTAGGTTTTGCAGATGAAATGTTGCGCTGTGTGAACATCTTGTATGGAATAAATCTATAGGGTATAAATAAAAACGACAGCATTACATGTATGTTTTCATATGAAAATAAAGTTTGTGCTGTCAATTACGCCTAGCAATCTACTAAATTATATATGATTATACAACATCCTGCTGTCTACTGAAGATAGCAAATAGCAACATCATGCTGTCTATTGAAGATAGCAAATAGCAACATCATGCTGTCTACTGAACATAGCAAATAGCAACATCATGCTGTCTATTGAAGATAGCAAATAGCAACATCATGCTGTCTATTGAAGATAGCAAATAGCAACATCATGCTGTCTATTGAAGATAGCAAATAGCAACATCATGCTGTCTACTGAAGATAGCAAATAGTAACATCATGCTGTCTATTGAAGATAGCAAATAGCAACATCATGCTGTCTACTGAAAATAGCAAATAGCAACATCATGCTGTCTACTGAAGATAGCAAATAGCAACATCATGCTGTCTACTGAAGATAGCAAATAGTAACATCATGCTGTCTACTGAAGATAGCAAATAGTAACATCATGCTGTCTACTGGAGATAGCAAATAATAACATCATGCTGTCTATTGAAGATAGCAAATAGCAACATCATGCTGTCTACTGAAGATAGCAAATAGCAACATCATGCTGTCTACTGAAGATAGCAAATAGCAACATCATGCTGTCTACTGAAGATAGCAAATAGCAACATCATGCTGTCTACTGAAGATAGCAAATAGCAACATCATGCTGTCTACTGGAGATAGCAAATAATAACATCATGCTGTCTATTGAAGATAGCAAATAGCAACATCATGCTGTCTACTGAAGATAGCAAATAGCAACATCATGCTGTCTACTGAAGATAGCAAATAGCAACATCATGCTGTCTACTGGAGATAGCAAATAATAACATCATGCTGTCTATTGAAGATAGCAAATAGCAACATCATGCTGTCTACTGAAGATAGCAAATAGCAACATCATGCTGTCAACTAAAGATAGCAAATAGCAACACCATGCTGTCTAATGGAGATAGCAAATAGCAACATCATGCTGTCTACTGGAGATAGCAAATAGCAACATCATGCTGTCAACTGAAGATAGCACATAGCAACATCATGATGTCTACTGAAGATAGCAAATAGCAACACCATGCTGTCTAATGGAGATAGCAAATAGCAACATCATGCTGTCTACTGGAGATAGCAAATAGCAACATCATGCTGTCAACTGAAGATAGCACATAGCAACATCATGATGTCTACTGAAGATAGCAAATAGCAACACCATGCTGTCTACTGAAGATAGCAAATAGCAAGATCATTCTGTCTACTGAAGATAGCAAATAGTAACATAATGCTGTCTACTGAAGATAGCAAATAGCAACATCATGCTGTCTACTGAAGATAGCAAATAGCAAGATCATGCTGTCTACTGAAGATAGCAAATAGCAAGATCATGCTGTCTACTGAAGATAGCAAATAGCAACATAATGCTGTCTACTGAAGATAGCAAATAGCAACATCATGCTGTCTACTGAAGATAGCAAATGCTTTTAAAGCATAGATTTTCAAATCGAAACATATCACTCTATCGACACAAATTGAAATGCCGTGAAGAACAATGAACAGATACTCTGTGTACACAACATAAAAGGCCCTATCTGTAGTAGCTACCAGTTGGTGTGTATGTGGTTGTATATAATGCTCAGTGAGCAATTGGTATAAACCAAATGTAACTCGGAGCAGCTATTGCAGACATGGTCTTTTTGCATTTTGCTGGTCTTTATGTTGAGATACCTATTAATAGTGATGTGAAAAGTCACTATCAGTAAGCTGCCATATTATGTTATTATACACTTTTATGGCCATGGGGTGCACTTGTGAAAATGTAATCTTACACATGGCAGCCATTGTAGATAGGTCCTTTTAGCTCCAAACCATATACATCAATCTCTTGCACCCATGTATATGATTACGTGATCTAATAAAAGGATCAACAATAATTCGAGTGATTGGAGCGCAGATGTCGTAAGTGCATTTTGTTCATTTTGAGAAACTTCTTTTTTTCTTTTTTTCTTTTTTTTTTCCAGCCCGTTTATAGGGACTTTTTTATTTTATGACATACAACAATAGATTAACAAAATACAAAAATAACACTACACAAAATACATCAAATACAGACAAGGCATCAACATTCAGACGCCACAAGTGCCAGACAAAGTTTTACTATTATATAGGCACTTAAGGGCCTAATGCTTTTTTTTTATTATAAAGAATTTTTTTGAGAAACTTGTTTGAAAACTAGAAACTCTATGTCGGACAATGTGGAATTTGAAGTTGCCATCCAATTTTCGCCATCAAAAGATACATTTGCAGGCTAGCTTATGTGTGCACTAACTCGATAATGTCAAAGTGTTTTCATATTATGCAAAATCTCAAATTCATCAAAAGTGCACTTAAAAAGGCATATTATGTGATCTTTTCCAAGTAGCGCCCTCTATCATTGATTTTTACTATTAAGCAGATTGTCTTGCAGATTTGCATTTTTGATCATAAATCTGAAAGATCTCCTAAGTTACAGATCGATACGATTCCTAATTACTTCAAAATCATGGTTTGAAAATAGATTGTACCGAGCGGTACAATCTATTTTTTCATATTTTACTCTAAATTCACTCTAAAATATATTTATGATTTATGATCAGAAAAGTAAATTTGCAAGAAAATCTGCTTCCAATTTTTTTCTCTCGAGGATTGAGGGCGTCCCCTGGAAAAGATCACATAATATACCTTTAAGACATCTGCGCGCTCCAAGCACTCGATACATTCAAATATGTATTGGTAGCCTGGTGGTGCAATAAAAGCCATATCTTTTAAGTCATGCATGGTTGCAACGCGGGTTGCAATAGATTAATTACTTACGCGTTACGAGAATTTGCATTTTCAAAATACTGATATCATAGAATCATCACCTCATAATATCATGAGTATTGCTCTTTGCATGCACAACAATCTATTCAATTTGAAATCCATACACCCCCTATGGAAGACATGTCCTTAATGTTCCATGCAGGGGGTGTATATAGATTTCAAATGCAGTCACCCCGCCATGCAGGTAACACAGATTTGAAAGTCACACTCCCTGTCATGCCTGTGACGGGGAAAATTGTAGTCTGCTTTATAGGCCTACGTTTTTCCTTTTCTTTCTCACTCTATGAACATGTATCGGTAGAGGGCTCACTCCCATGGACCGCTCTCCATCCTCTGATCTCACCCCGTATTTGGTCGGTTCTCGGATGGGAAGTATCAGAGGGTGTTGTTCGTTTGTGTGACAGTGAAATTATACAAGGTTTACACAGTAGACTAGGAAGATTGGGGTCATGTCGTCCATATAGGGGGTGTATCATATCAAATGGAAATGCTCGGATTATCAGTAGATTAACATCCACTCCCATGCGCTGTTTTCAAATAACAAACAATTCCGTAAAATTGAAAACGCCTTTATGGAAAAAAATCAAACTTGGCATATCTTCTTTTCCTATCATATTGTACACATATTCTTCTTTGAAGCAAATCAATGCCTGTCATCGTAGCCGATTTATTCCTTAAACCACACTAATTTGAAAAGATATCGGAATTTTAGGGTGATTTATGACTTTTATAAATTGTAAATTGACTTTTGGTTAATATTTTGATCAATTTATCATTGAAGAATCACTTGTGTGGATCTTGAGGGCAGCCTTTTCGCCACCAACGATTTTACACAAAACGGGACTAAATCAATCAGTTCTTTAAATAAGTTCATCTGGATTGTTGTAAGACATCTGTGATTTGATTTCGTTGTGGATAAATGGTAAGAAGTTTAATCACATTTTAGTTTAGTTTCACTGCTGTCAGCTAAAAGCTAATCGATTTGTCAGAATTCAACTTCCAGTAGCGTATCTGGGGTCACTCATTATCAGAGAGTGCAAAGGGTATCTTTTCCGGTGAACACTAGTTGGACCCTAAAGTTACGAATGGCTGGGGTTTCTATATCACGGAATGACTTTGCATATAAACATGATGCGCGCATAGCGCGAGAATTTTTAAATACGAATCCGGCCATCATCAAGGTACTTTTTAAAATTTAAACAGGCTTCGATAATTAATTGGAGCACTCTCAAAATCCTGAACCACAGATAGAGGGTCATAGTCGAGATATTATAGGGGATTTACAGGGTATTTGCGGCTTTCCGTAAGGTGAATTTCGGAGAAGCATTACTTATAATGTTTGGCTGGGACTAAAAATACCTACTTAGGTATGTTTGTCTCAGGTTCCGGTAAGGGTGATGAGTGAAAAGTCAGTTCAAACTGGGTTGGGTTGGTTGCTCGGGCCCGTAGATCACTACCGCCCCCACACACACCCTTTGATGATGTTAGTTTGGGAATACGCCTATAATAGCATATAGTACTAAACTTACAATGTTTTACAAGTTTGAGTCCCGGGTTTGAGTCGGCGGGGGGTCAATATATGCTTAAACAAACTAGAACAACGCATCACACCCACCCGGATTGACGCTTATTAATGGGTGTCTAGAAAACGGGGACAGAAAACGGGGTCGCGTCCCTGTTTTCCAGATTACCCGGGGGTATCTGTAAAACGGGGACAGAAAACGGGGACGCTCACTTCCAATCCATTGCACACTGTAAACTCGGACCAAAGATATGGTGGCCCCGTTTTCCAGAAACCCCGTAATCTGGAATATCCCGGATATTAAATTTGGACTGGAACAAATATGTTGCTGAATCTTCTCATTAATAAATTCATGTTTCTTGACACATCTGCTCATTCCATTCCATGAAATTGAAGAAAATATGTGCCTTCGTTGAATCTCCATACTAATTTCCCATTGAAAATAGCTCACGAATAATTAATCAAGCTCATTATATAGCCAATGCAATCCACTGGTATAGGTAGTATCAGTGTGTCAATTTGTGACCTCCTACTTTCAAAATAAACTTCGTAATTGTTCGTCAATGGATTCACTCAAGTGAAACTAATCCCAAAACTGTCCCTTATAATATTCTTTATTCTTTCGAAATAGGATAGAACTCGTTATTCATCTTTCTTATATTATTATTGCACCCCATTTGGGCATATACACCTAGCACATAAAGTCCCTGACCAGGTGCTTTGAGGTTAGCTAATTCAAAATAGATAATCGGTACCAAAAATCTGAGATATACATTGAATGAGCAAATTTCTTCTCCGCAGTTTGATACCTCATTCAACAAAATCGAATGGATACTTTTAAAGTTATGGCGATTTCAATGACCGCGCATGCAACAGAAAAGTTGCACTAGGTATAGGAAATCATTGATTTGTGTGTGATTACGCACTGAAAAAACTCACAGCTAATCAGCTAAGACTTGTATTCTTCACAGCCAGATACACCCTTTGTCCCGCACATTGCGGTTATCACTCCAGACCCATTCATCTGTCTCGTTCAGATAGCACACAGTTATGACAGTAATCACACACAAATCAATGATTCCTATACCTATAGTGCAACTTTTCTGTTGCATGCGCGGTCATTGAAATCGCCATAACTTTAAAAGTATCCATTCGATTTTGTTGAATGAGGTATCAAACTCCGGAAAAGAAATTTGCTCATTCAATGTATATCTCAGATTTTTGGTACCGATTATCTATTTTTGAATTAGCTAACCTCAAAGCACCTGGTCAGGGACTTTATGTGCTAGGTGTATACTACAAATTTACAAACATTTACTTTGCTTAGTATTATTGTCAAGCTTTTACACTTAAATTAACTAAACATAATTATCAAAGAGAACATTTTAAATCACTGAATATTGTTATAAATGTTTTCCCTGTAAACTAAAAACGTCTCAAAAATATTTCAAATTTGTTTAAACAAACTTATAAGAACTTTTCATCAATTTGTATGGATTTCCAGTGTTTGCTCTCAATTTGTAGCATGCATATGGGCGGCCATTTAGGTCAAAAGGTGTCAAATACAAATAAAGGTCTCAAACGTTCATAAAGGGGTGGTCAAACAGATAAAGGTGTCAAATGTTAATATAGGTGTCAAATACAAATAAAGGTCTCAAATGATGATTAAGGGCTCAAATACACGTTAAGGTGTCAAATGTTGACAAGGAGTCAACATCTGACACCTTAACGTGTATTTGACCCCTTTATTAACATTTGAGACCTTAACGTGTATTTGAGCCCTTAATCATCATTTGAGACCTTTATTTGTATTTGACACCTATATCAACATTCGACACCTTTGTCTGTTTGACCTATTCATTAACATTTGACACTTTTATCTGTATTTGACCACCCCTTTATGAACGTTTAAGACCCAAATGGCCGCCCATACATGCAAGGTGTCTTAACACTTTCCACGCGATTATAAGTTTAACCATATCAAAACGGAAATCTTTCCCAACTTTCAGGGTTTGTCTCAAGGATTACTGGACCAATACTAGACATGTTTGTACTTATTTCAATGCATTTCCCATGGTGATTCCAAATATGGTATAGGGCCTACTGAAATTCAACAAGTTTTACATTTTTGAAACATTTTGTGAAATTTTGGAATGTCGTCTGCAGTTGCGGTTAACACTTTCCACGCGGCTATTGGCTTTATCATTATACAAAACAGATTTTTCAGAAACCTTTCCCAATTTTAAGGTCTATCTCAAGGATTACTGAACAAATACTAGGCATGTTTGTACTTATTTCAATGCATTTCTCATGGTGATTCCAAATGTGGTAATGAAATTCAATAATTTTGAAATTTTTGAAACATTTTTTGAAATTTTGGAATGTCGTCTGCCGCGTGGAAAGTGTTAAGAATAAGACTGTTGGTTTTTCGTGTACTACACTTCTCGGTACTGGTATAATTTATATAGTGTGCGCTGTAACACGCCTTGAGAGCATGTTTAAGCAAAAGAATGAACCTTGTCCCACAGACGTAAACCTACATGTTCTTCTGCCCTTTTAATGAGGGCACAAATGTCATTTGGTTTGAAAATAGTCTTTTGTGTTTGTGTAAACTTGTCATTTTGTGTCTGTGGAAAAATCATAAATTTAGAGTTTTTGATCATGCGGTTTATTGGGGGGTTCTCTCACATACCAAAGCTCTGAACGGGCAACCACCACATTACTTTATGACGCACAAACACTAAATATAACAGAATCCGTCTGTATAAGCGTTTGAATCAATTTGAAATCATAACAATGTTGAATCATATTCCATCTGGTTCAAATATGCCTTCCCAACACATCGTCATGATATTGTGATGGTGCTTAACTCAAGGCGACAAGATATGTAAGAGTTCAATTAAAGTTAAACCAATCAACTCGCGTTTTAGAGATGGGCCTACTGTCAGACTGTATACGTTCTCTTACCATTGCTTACTGAATAACTGATAGCTACTAATCCCCTTTAGTGATCGAACTATCTGTATATTAAGACCTCGGGTAAACCCCCTCTCACCCCCTTTATTTGTTTCCTTCTCCCTTTCCCTCCCCTCTCCTTCTCTTCTCTTCTCTTTCCTTTGTCATCTTTATTTTCTTTCCCGTTTCAGCTCTTTTCGGTCTCTGTTTTGAGTCGTCGGGGTAGCGGGGTGCTTTCCGGAGCCCCTACCGGCCACTCTCTAGAACCCCCTCCTCTCCCCTCTCAGTAAGGGGCAGTGGCGTAGCCAGAGGGGGGCGAGGGGCGATCGCAGAAATTTGCCTCTATCATGGCAAAATAAATAGTGTAAAACAGCACATTTTCGCGCGCTAAGCGCATTTCTTTGATCAGAAAAATATATAGTTTGATTTATATTTCTCTCCCCCCCCCCCCCTTATGAAAAAACGAGCTACGCCACTGGTAAGACTAGGGGTGCTAGCACTGCTAGAGGGTTTCAACGGGTGGAATACTAGTATATGAATATGACGCATTGCGGATATGCCAAAACTCTCTTCGCTCCTTAAAGACAAGCCTATAATTCAAGTGAGAAAAATAGAGTTATAAGTTGTTGAACCACAAACACGATTCAAATAGTGCAAGGTCGACTTCGCTGTCATATACTCGCAATATCGAAAGATATATGTTATTATTTATGTTATGTAAACCCAATATCGAACCAAATTGTGTCATATATAAAATAAGAATTGTATTTGTCAGTTTGCCAATATTTATTAATCATTTTCTTTGGAAATTCGTCTAATGATTTCAACATCATGATCAAAGTTTAGTGCAGGGAAATCACGGGTGTTGTGTTGTATTACGACATAATTAGTCATGATGTTTTCTTCAAGATACAAGGGTGTTTTAAAATCACTGATACATTTTATGACAAATTCATATCTCTTGGGGAAAACAACTCGCAATTTGAACTTAAATTGAAAACTTATTCGAAAAGAAAGCCCTTATAAAGAATTATACTAAGCTTAATCATTAAAATAGTGTTTTATAAATAAGCAAAACAATCCGGTCGCTATGTAATAGTATAGTAATACCACACACAATGCTTTAAACCCGGTTCGGTTGTATTGCTTGTTAGTATATGCCTATACTCAGTAGCAGTGAACCAATTGATTGGTTCATCAACGCTCTTTGTAGAGACACCAATTGGATTTCTAATCATTTATCAGTTTCATTAACCTTTTATTGTCTTGGGTTATAACGTACGTTATTGTTTACATTTACTCTTTATTTACACAATCTTTTGTTTTTGTTTTGATCTAAAATAAAATCATGTACCGCAAACTAAAAATGCAATTATTATACGAAGGTCAGTTCTACCTCCCTCATGATAACATCGCTAATATGAATGTCAGCCTCATGACATTTGCCACGAATGAATCATAACTACACATTGATAGTAAATGATAATGGATATCTGTTTCACTTTTGCTCCGATGCGGTCAAGCCAGAGAGAGATTTTGGACAACGGAAAACGGAAAATTACCCTCAAAATAAATATGTGCTTTTTGTTTTTTCTCCGTATTGTATGGGTAGATAAATTATAAGGGCACGATTTTATTATTGAAAATGGAAAACAATGGATGATATCGAAATATAATACGGTATTACACGGTATAAATAAGATTGAAAGCTTTGCTTACTATAAGCAATACTAACTATTTTAGGCTTGCAAATAGTCTAGGCTACACTAGTCAAATCCGTTGCTACAATTCATGCCACAGTCATGCCTCGTCATGTTAAATATTTAACATGATAGCCATGAGTTTAATGAAACTAATAATTATTTTTTCATCAAATCAGTCGCTTGTTATAGTTTATGGTCTGTTAACGAGATATATGGAATTAGTACCGGTAATGCTTGACCGATAGGTACGTTTCGTCTCTTAGAATTGGCAAAATGATAGCACTTTTGAGATATTTTGCTGTTTGTCATCCGTTTCCGTCACATTAAATGGACATTCGGTTTTCACTTACATCTCCAGAAAATGACCACCAATACTCAGACCAATTTACTATGAATTTGTAGCTGACATTCAAAGCATACAATTGTGTGATATTTCATGAGACTGGCCTATTTACTAGCAAAGTTGTGAGGTAGGAGGTAGAACTTATTGAATGACCCTCGTGTTATACCTGTCGTGTGTTGACGATACTTTGCACAGTGTAATTTTCTGGACAATTACATTTTATGAACTATCATCTGCGGTCAACGCATGGCTGTATCAGTAAATGTTGTTTAATCTATTATATCAAAATGGTTTAGACTTAGGTCAATTTTGGGACACCCTGAATCTAGTCGTCATTTAAAGGAAGGGTCCTGCAAGCACAACATTGAGCATTATTTGTTAGAAAAATCATTATCGAGCCGAAATCACGTAATTGTATAGAACAAAACACCATACTAGTCACAAAAATGAATAAAAACTGCCATCACTCAACATGCAATTTTTAAAATTCGCGGCGATCGAAAGTCCCGGTGTCGATGACGTCATAGGTATCGGTGCTCAAATTTGCGCAGGTGCATTGTATAACTATGACATCATCGACACTGGGACTTTAGATCGGCGCGAATTTTAAAAAGTGCATGTTGAGAGATTGCGGTTTTTATTTGTTTTGTCATTAGTGTGCTGTTTTGTTCTATATAATTACAAAAGTTGGGCTCGATAGTTATTTTTCTAACATATAATGCACACTTTTATGCTTGCGGGACACCTCCTTTAATGAAAAGTGACGTAATCCAGCTGCGAGTATCTTTAGTGATGACGCGTCAGTTTCTGTTCATCTTCGCCTATTACGTAAACAATTAGGCCGTCTAGTATGATGACGTAACAAAGGATACCGCCTAATTGGATGAAAGTTTTCACACATCCGGTCGTTTCAGGTCACGAGGTTTTCTGATCCCTCATACAATAGCCTGTTCTTTGACAAGTAACTTTATTTGATAGCCTCTTCTTTATAACTTGATTAGGCCGATTGTCGTTTCGTGGAAAACGTGTCTAATACTTAGAAATCAACTCTATTATGAAGGATTCTGTAATGTAGCGTTTTGTTAATTGTTTAATTGATTTTCGGATAATCCATATAAGTAAGTCTTGAAGCGGATACGTCATAATATGTTATCAATCATGTAATATAATTGTTATTTTTATTTATTAGGAAAACACCAAGTGTCGATCCGGGGTGTCGATATTTGTTTTCCATAAAGGCTATGTGGGGTTCAGGTGTGTAAATGTGTATTAATTTGTCACTGAACGCCCGCCCGTATGTTGCGTTTTAACGTATGCAAGGGCGCAGATCCCGGGGGGACGGGGGACACACGTCCGTCCCCCCGGGCACCCCCCCCCCCCCCCCCCCACTTCCTGACACAATATCAAATGTCCCCCCCCCCCCACACTTTTTGTGGTGATACATCAATCAAGGTTGGCGATCTAGTGAAAAAATGGCAATGTCCCCCCCACTTTCAAGATTGGATCTGCGCCCTTGACTGTATGTATGTCTGTCAACTTAAACTAAAGTAGATTTTTTAAGAAATCCTTCGAGATTAACTTACATTTTTCAAACCATCTATAAACTAACCATGTAGTAAGAACGTTAACTTTTATATCACCATGCGGATCACACCATGAGACATAGCCTAGGCCTACACGTATTATGAGATATACGCTTTCATTCTATTCATTCAAATGTTTCATGGTAAATGTAATTTGAAACACTCAAGCCAATACCTACAAATACAAATGTAATCCCCCATTGTCAGGGATAGCACTGGATCCAAAATGTGAGAGGTCCCATGACATTTTTCAGGACCCCGTAGGACTTCAAAAAACAAATTTAAGGGGTCCCCCAAGAAAATGAGGGGTCCTGAAGTTTGGGTATTTAAAAAAAATACTTGTTTACGGGCAGTTTTAATGGATTTATATTGTGAGCAAAGGATGGATATGTAATTTACAGAATTTCTTAAGGTTTCCATTTCCGCACATCGTCAAATTTAAGGGGTCCCTTCAATTTTGATCGGGACCCGCAAGTCTTTCCAATTTGAAACCTGACGCGTCACTATTAGAAAGTGAGAGGTCTAGGACGCGCAGACGCGTCAGAATGCGACCCCTGCCCATTGTCAAAAACCTCCTATGGGCAATACAATTATCAAATATCCCAATCGCAACACATGTTACATCAGCAATAAGTTTGCACGTAGGAGGCGGAACTATCGGGGCGCGATATTGACACAGGGAGGCATGTGCTTTGATCTTTCAATCAGCATGAATACAATTTTACAACCAATGAATACATGACGTTCGTAACTTCGTATAATAATTAAACGGTTGCCGTCCTATGTCCTATGTTCTTTTCCTTACGGACGGAAGACTAAATATACTCAATTTAATTTGAACAATTTATTCAACAATGTGAAGACTTACATACACAACAGAAAACATCTAGAAGGGGCCCCACAGAACCTTCACGCTGACAATAGGTCGTATAAAATGTAGACAACTAACAATGTCACACTGTTAGAACACTGGGTAAAATAGTACGGGGTAAAGTCAGGTTGGGTAAACTTTACCCAGTATTGGTCAAACAAATGCGGGTTGGGCAAAAATCATTTTACCCAACGGTTGAGTTATATTTTTTTCATCAGTTTTACCTATTAGTTGTGTAATCAGGGGTGTTACGGGGTTGGGTAAAAAAGGATTTTGCCCAACGTTGGTCTACTAAGGTCACGTGGTATCTTGGACGAGCTGTTATTGGTCACCGCGATCAACCGCATGATTTACAAAAACAAAATGGCCGGTTTGGTGACTGGTAAACCGGCGCTGGCTGGGGAGGAACTACTGAAGGTTTTTCATGGTAAAATAGCATATTTATATTCTAATATTGTGTTGTCTACAAGATTTTCAGGTAGAGCAGTAAATACGCTAGAGGACAGTCGTAGCTTTTAGCGAAAATTAGATAAGCTTATTCATTGAATTCCGTCCGACCGTTAAGTTGCAAGCACGCAGTGTTGGCCTACGCTATGCCAACTATTGTGTATTACCATGCAGTAATACTATATACTGCAACCAATATGGATGTAGGGCTATCACTGTTCTCTAAGTCTAACAAATGTAACGCTTTAACCTGATAATGGTGCAGGCAACGCAGTCTTTTGAAAATAAACATGTAGTAAAATAATTGTCCAATAGCATTGGGTAAAATTATATTACCCAACAAAATGGTAAAAAAATGGCCCATGTAGTAAAATCATTGCCCAATATTATGGGTAAAATCAAATATACTACCCAACAAATGGCTAAAATCAAATATACTACCCAACAAATGGCTATGGCTTACCCAATAATGTAGTAAAATAATTGCCCAATAGGCATGGGTAAAATTCTATTACCCAACAAAATGCTAAAATAATTACCCAATATTACTGGGTAAAATTATATTACCCAAATTTACCCAACAAAATGTTAAAATAATTACCCAATATTACTGGGTAAAATGTTATTACCCAACAAAATGGTAAAATAATTACCCAATATCATTGGGTAAAATGTAATTACCCAGAATTAGGGTAAAAAAATTACCATTATGTTGGGTAACTGTTACCCAACCGGGGTTGGGTAACACGTTTACCCAGAAAAAGGGTTGTTGATATAGCACCCAGCGGTTGGGTAAAACTTTACCCAACTTGGGTAAAGTTTTACCCAACCGTTCTAACAGTGCAGAGATTAAAAACAATTAATAAGAACAATACAAATATGAAAATATACACTATTGAAAGAATTCCGTTATTTGAACATTTGAAAGTAGGAATCACTCATTTCCAGTTATAGAGGGGTTACATTCTTCAAGACAATTGACCAGTCCATATTTAGAAATATTTTACCACAACCATCGGACAAATATAGATTATTTATTATGAAATGTTAGTTGCTACCCGTTGTCAAACAAACAAGTCCAAAACCCTTTGCAACCTATGTTTTCTTGCTAACACGTTATGACATCACGTAGGTCGTCACAGGTTCCAACTTTTGATGAGTCTTCAAGCTGGGGTTGATTCGACTCGGCCATTCATTCAATAGGGATGTGAAGAAAGAATCTTCACAAAATGTGCCACGTAAAGCAAACGTTTTCATGAATATCTTTCGTTAAAAACACAAAACACACCTTTGTCTTTTAAAACTTTAAATGACAGCGCCCCTTTTCATTGAATCACTCTCACTACTTTAACCTCATAAATGATTACATCCTGGTTACCGTAATAATCCGGTTACCTAATTCACACAATGGATCTGACCAATCAGCGCTCCTCGTTCGTTCCACAGAGTTCACCTGTTCACGCCGTCAAAGTTTTTATAAAAATCCGCAGCACACGACATTTGCTTCATAGCGCGGGAATTTGTTGCCAAGAACACAGCTAGCAAGTAATAGACGACATACAGTGGAATTATCTCTTGGATGATATATCGCTGTTTTGATTTTGTTATAATTATAAAGACAGGACCTACTGAAGAAAGTTTCGAAGATTCAATTTCGAGGATCTTCATCATTAATACAGGTAAGAACTATGTTTTTGTTAACAGCATACTTCTGGATTTGTTTACGCTTTAATGACTTCTTTCAATCATTACCTCTTATATTTATATATGGATATATTAATGTTTCTAAACTGTAAACATGATAAATTCATTTTAAAATGTTTAAAGATAATGAAAGCAACATCGCTAGTTGTGAACTAGGATAACTAAACTCAATTTTGTTAATAAGAGAGAATATACCATTTAAAAATATCAACCTAGAGCTATATAACTATAGGAACATGATACATGTTTTTAGTGAGTTTGGCCGAAATCTAAAAACGTTAAGCTATCCGATCCCATGTTCATACAATCACATGTATTTGATAGAATTGATTGAAACATTTCGGGAGGGTCAGGATGAGTTCTTCGGAGTTAAACATGTTAAATGTTAAAGGGCCTTCTTGTTGCCAACCTTCCCCTATTGTTTGCATACTATTTTAGGATCTACGCTTATACGTATGTTAATACTAATAATAGTAGTTCATGATTTCAGTGTGACAAAATGACTCGTGTTTTAATCATATTGATATTATTATTAGTTCCAAAACCCAACACATGAATGTCTTTTATATTAATATCATAATAATAATCTAAGAGATTCATTGAGCGCCTTACCAAAATGATCAAAGCACTTTACAATAATAAATACACATAAAACACTTACATTATATACATGTCACACTGACAATAGATAAAAGATTGGAATATTAAAAGTGTTTTAACTACCTAAAATGTCAAATATTAAATTTAAAATTTGGATTTAATTCGTGTTCATGTACGGTATTGTCATTGTATGTGTGTGGATTTGATCTCAATTTTTTATTAACAATATCATGTTTGAAGCTACAACTTTTTGTGTTTTTACTTCAAAGAACTTCAATTAAACGTAGTACCAATTTTTTAAAGTCATTAAAGTATAACATTCTTCAGGCTTGTCAACCATAACCGGGGCTTAATAAACCGGACGTGCCTACGTCATATTAAATGACACTGTCGAGATTTTGTTTTGCAATTAGCGACGTTTAATTAATTAATTATCAAGTATATGGAAAGCCAATACCCTGGGAAGGCTAGCCGGGTTTTATTGAGTTTTGTGGTTGATTTCATTTCAGTCTCTATGTCCTGTTTAACACTTTCCACGCGGATTAGTTTCACCATGGTTTACCATATACAAAACAGATTTTTCAGAAACCTTTCCCAAATTTCAAAGTCTTATCTCAAGAATAACTGAACCAACACTAGGCATGTTTGTACTTATTTTAATGCATTTCTCATGGTGATTCCAAATATGGAGATGAAATTCAATAATTCTGACAGTTTGAAACATTGTGTGAAAATTTGGAAGGCTGTCGTCTGCAAAGTTTTAACAGTTATTTGAATTAGACTCTTACACCTTTCCACCTCCCACATCACCGATACCAAAAATAGCAAATTAGAATTTGACGTTTTTCAATTAGGTCTGGTGTCTCTATGTTTTGTTTAACTTAATAACGATTTTCGTAATATTCAGCTCTGAGGGCTTCAACCTTTCAAAGTGCTCACAAATTGTCACCAAAATATTTATTTGAACAAACCCAGAAATGTATACATGTTAGACTTGCACTTGACAACCATCATATCAATATTGTAAACATGACAACAAATAAATGTCACAATGTCAAGACACTTAATGTATAAGATATATTTGTCTAATCCCACAAGGCTCATGGAGACCCCATAAACATATAGAAAAGTTCAAGTTCAAAAATAACAAATATTGTCATTATTACGTTCACTGGCGGGTATCCAGGCCATTTCCCTGGGCGATATTTTTTCTCCGTAGTCAACATTTGAATAGAGAGTCTTAATAATTATGTTGCTATATTAACACTTTCCACGCGGCAGTCGTCTGCAGACGACAGTTCCAAAATTTCACAAAATGTTTCAAAAATGTCAAAATTATTGGATGTCTTCACCATATTTGGAATCACCATGCGAAATGCATTAAAATAAATACAAACATGCATTGTTCAGGAATTCTTGAAATAGGACTTTGAAAGTGGAGAAAGGTTTCTGAAAAATCAGTTTTGAATGTGGTAAAACTATTATAGCCGCGCGAGTGTTTAAATATGCCAAGGATCGGTGGGGGTGGCAAAACAAGGCAAAACTACAGAATAAAGCGTAATATGTTTTTAAAAAATGTATTTCCTTACCCCTATTCAAATGTTACTACGGGGGAAAACATTGCTTCAGGGGCTAATCCAATTTTCCCAGGTCGAGTGTCGAGTTTGACTTTTCAGCATAACCAAGCATGTTTTTATGAATCAACTTATATCAAAATTGAAAACATACTGCTTCCACATCATGCACATGTAGCTTAGGGAGCAGTTCCATTTGTACGCGATAAAAATTGCGAGAATGTTCCGGGCCCCGATGAGTTTTTTATCAGGCCCCGATGAGATTTTTATCGCGTACAGTTGCGAGAAGCAAAGGATTATTTATCGAGTAGCGTATTACCGCTTGTTTAAATATAACGAAAGATAAGTGGTCGGTATATGTAAATAGAGCTTCGGGTTATTTATTCTAGTTGTAAGGTACAAATTCAGCATTTCATGTTTTTAGAGATAATGTTATTGATTATGGATGTTTAACGTAAATTGTATTATCCTCGTGTATTTGCTAAACAATGTCCCGCTCTATTTGCTAAACATACCCCAGGGTATGGCAGAGGCCTCGTATCGGGCCCCGATGTCTATTTTATCGCGTATAAATGGAACTTGTTCCCTTAGTCTGTTCATGGTCTGTTTAGTTACACTGCTTGTAAATTAATGTAATTTGTCATGTACATGATACCAAGAGGGGATAATCTTTGCAGTATATAGCAATAGTGCAAGTTCATGCCGATGCCAAGTTGCGTGCGACACTACAGCAAATGTTCACGGGAGGTCGAAGAAAGAGCATCAAAAATGAAATGGCTAGTTTTTATTTCATTTAATTTATCGTGTTTACAAATCAAATTAAAGTTGCCGTGCCATCTAACGAAACCGTATTTTTTCCCGGTGAGTGTAGTACAAGTGATACCACCATTTTCAAAGGCAATCCTTTTATAATATAAATCATTAAAGTTCTTCTTTTCTCTCTTTCAAACACCAGATAACAAACTATAGTGTGACACCGACGATATAAAAATCGTACACAAAATGGCTACTTTGCGCAGTTTAGTTGTCTGCGTCGCTCTGATGACGTTGATGGTGGTTTCATCGGTAGGAGCTGCTGCATCACGGTCGAGAGGTCCTTACATCAAGAAGAAACCTACGGTAGTGGAGCCTGCTGTACCAGCAATTGAACCACAAGGTGAGGATTGGGTTGGGTCCCTGGGAGGGGAGAGGGACATGGAAGGGGCCGCTAAGGAGAGGGGGGGACGAAAGGTAGCGAGAGAGAGGTGGACCTTGCGTAGTGTTAGAAACCCCAGAAGTGCAACCCCAGAAGTGCAACCCCAGAAGTGCAACCCCAGAAGTGCAACCCCAGAAGTGCAACCCCAGAAGTGCAACCTGCAGTAAAACCTGTACATGTAGTGCCAGCGGTTGAACCAGATGTGCAAGGCCGAGGATGGCTGGGGACCCGGGTAGAGGGGGAGGGGCTTAGGGAGGGTGGGACGAAAGGTAGAGAGAGAGGGGGCTGTGCATTAGAAACCCCAGTGTACTGCAACCTATACTGCAGTGAAACCTGTAGTGCCAACGATTGAACCAGATATGCAAGGCCGAGGGTATGGCTGGGGACCCGGGGAGAGGGGGGGGGGCTTAGGGAGGGAGGTACGAAAGGTAGCGAGAGAGAGGTGGACCTTGCGCAAGTATCAGAAACCCAGTAGTGTAACCTGCAGTGAAACCTGTAGTGCCAACGGTTGAACCAGATTTACAAGGCCGAGGGTATGGCTGGGGACCCGAGGAGAGGGGGAGGGGCTTAGGGAGGGTGGAACGAAAGGTAGAGAGAGAGGGGGGCATTGCATATTAGAAACCCCAGTGTACTGCAACCTCCTGCAGTGAAACCTGAAGTGCCAACGGTTTAACCAGATGTGCAAGGTGACTGGTTGGGACCCAGGGGAGAGGGGTTGTGAAGGGAGATCTAGAAAGATATCTAGAGCAAGATGACCGTCTTAACGTAAAGATGGACCCCCTGTTTTTCAACGAGTTATGCCAGCAGTGGAACCAGATGTACAAAGGTGAGGGTATAGGGGAAGAGGTTGGTGATGATGGAGTCAAGAGGACCAACGTTAAGAAGAATCACAGACCGAACTTTCGATCATCTGATCATGAGTGTGGGTTGGGAACTTGGGATAGGGGACACCCGAATAAAGGAAAGTTGCTGGATTTGACGTTGGGAGGGTACATTGGTGATGTTGATGGATATACAAAGGACCTGACACTAAACAAGAAACACTATTTGAGATCAATGCTTGTATCTTCATTCATGCGCTTAATTCATTAAATGCCATTATTTGAAACTCACCACCAGGTAATTCCCAGCCTCTATCTCCGCTAACTGGCTCCATTCAAGTGAAGAGCTCTCAAGACGACGAAGCGTTACGTCATATTGAAGAATTGGAAAACACCGTGACAACCATGAAGCAAGATAAGGTGCGTGAAACGTCAGTATTTCTAGATTTTAACAGGAGTGTTTGTTTTTTAATTTTATTTATTGTAGTGTATAGAGTTTTGAATATGGGTAAACAAGAAATCATGACTAGACATGTTGGGGATTTAGAGAATGCAGTTAATCTATTAGGAGGTGACCAGGTATGTTAACATTTTGAGATTTTCTTCCAAGATTTATGATTTCATCGTTACTAGTAATGCATGTTCACGGATCTATAGGCTGTCCCAGACATTTGCCCAAGTAGTTTAGTAAATTCGGCATTGTATTGCAATTTTTTTAATTCCAGTGATAGCGTTTCTAGATGTAGTCCATTGTTTTATGGATGCATTCAAGGTAAATACGTCAAAATGTATTCAAATGTTAGTGCTTTTAGATATTGTATGGTTCTGAGAAATAAACTATACAATATTATATTACAGGTCTGGACTAATTGCTCGAAGTTGGGGTTTTCTAAGTCCACTTCATCAACGACCTTTTCCTTTACCCCCCCCCCCCCCTCCCCACCCCAGTCAATTCAAACCCCATCCCATTTTGACCCCAAAACATTCGAAAATAAAATGTTGAGTTTACTTAAAATTAAATTAAATTGGTCTGAAATGTCTAATGCAGAACAAATTAAGCTAATTTCAGGCATTTTTTACAATAACCTCACCCATACAGGCACAATAAACGCAGTTTTCCTCTTACATCCCCAGGTTCAACTGGAGCAGTCACTTCATTCCCTACGGTTGATAACCATTAATCTGCAGAACGAGCTGCAAATAGTCGCCAATAAAGTCGTGGAACTGGACCGTATCTCCACCAACAACAGGGAATTGACGCGTCTGCTGACGTACTTCGAGACTTTCTTTGGTGTCCTGTACAGAGAGGTAATGTTTTGGGGTATTTTTTTACTGTGAATGTTGACTCCACTTACCTGCTTACTGGCAACGCTTTCTAGTTTCATCCCTTCCTCCTCAAGTCCATTGGTAATCTTCATGTTGAAAAGGCAGTGACCAGTTGGCACTTTTCAGCAGTTACCCTATTGCTTATAACTTTTTACATACATTCTTCAGGAATCTTAGACCTTCATATGTCTCTGTGTATGGCACGTCTATACCATGTATACCGTCTTAATACTCATGTTGATAATCGTGATGCCTAATGAAGAAATGACTTCAATACACACATTCAGCAGTAAACTCTCACTGATGTCGTCATGTTTTAATTTGTTGACTCTTCCCTACAGGAATCCGAGACCTTCAATCCTAGTGTCCCCGTAGAAACCCGCCTTTCCCGTCTTAATATATACATTGGTAATCGCGATGCCGAGATGGTCGGACTGCGCTCCAAACCTGCTATAGAAACCCTGCCAGATACCAATGGAGTAACTGAAGAAGTCACCAATGCTGTACTACAAATCGCGGAAGAGAATTCAAGACTGGCTGCAAAGGTACGATATTAATCAAATTATATGAAGTGTTTTATTAAGAATTTTTGTGAAATTGTGAAAATTGTGAATTTCCATTTCACCACATCTCCTTCTCCTACTTTGATTATCCCAAGGATACAAAACGATTAATATCCAGATGTTTTGTTGTCAAATATGGTCATGCAGATCACTATTCGATTTTGAAAATCTTACTTGCAAACTATCATCCTTCAATGCAAATTACTGCAACATGTACATCAAGATTGCTCGTCAAAAACTTACCAATAGTGCAAAAGTGAAATGAAATTTCGGAACTTAAAGGGGAGATTTCTCAAAAAAAGAAATTCATCATTTTTACCTTGTTTCAGTAAAAATGAAAAATAAAGACATTTTCTCAGCATTTACGAAGGTATTAGTGATTTTCACTTTTTGTGTGTTTTGATTAAAAATCACCCCCAATTGAGTCAGGGAGGTAATGACTATGCATCACGCAACAAGCTATGGGTGGTATTCAATGTTATTTTAGATAAACAACAGTGGCGGATCCAGGATTAAAATTTACGGGGGGCGTGAAACCAAAAAATCGTAAAAGGTCCCCATTTTTTTTGCCGTCAGCTCCTGAAATTCTGCTAAGTGTTGGGGGGGGGGGGGGGGGGGTTAGCGATGTGGTTGTCCCAAAACCGGCAAAAAAAAAAATCGCAGGATACAAGTGGCAAACCACCGGAACCTACCTATGTCTCTGAAAATGGTACACAAAAAAGGTATATTGTAAAATTTTACGGGGGGCGCGTACACAAAAAAGGTATATTGTAAAATTTTACGGGGGGCGCGCGCCCCCAAAGCCCCCCCCCCCCCCCCCCCCTGTATCCGCCACTGGACAAGTATAAGTAAGAAGCCATCTGTGGCCTTTTAGATGAATTTGGGTAGTTTCTAGATGTATTCCAGTGCCGTTTTTGTTGTTGATTTTTCAATTCAAATTTCTTGGTATAGATGTTTCTCAGTGTTAGTTTTCTAGGTGTATTTCCAGTGGGTAACTAGGATGGTGCAGAAGTCCCAAGTATGCAATTTTCTAAATGTAGTCCGGTGACAGTGTTTCTAGATGAATTCTAGTACTTGTTAGTGTTTCTAATGCATATAGATTTATTCAAGTGTTAGTTTTAATATGATAGTGAAACTGTAGTTGTATTTCACTGTTGGTGTTTCTAGATGTATTTCTATGATTTTCTTATTCTAATCCGCCCAGGTCACGACCCTTGAGCAGGACGTAGCAACCACAACCGCAGAGGTCAAGAGTGCAAAGAGTAAATCAGGATCCGGTGGATTCGGCGGCGCATGCACATGCAACAATGAGGATATGGAGGAGAGGTTAAGTCTTGTAGAGAGAAGCACTGGCATTCTCATTTCCCCAATATTGAACGGAGCCAATGATGGATCAGCGTCTTCAAGGAAAGCCGGAACAACCGTTGGCCTTCTGACCGATGAGGAACTCGAAGCCTTGAGGGATTTTCAATTTACTTCTAGAGGTGTTTCAGGTATGTGCACAATGAGGACCAGTCTTATCCCAAATGTGATAAAGATAATGTTGTCATTATCACATACTTCTAACAGTATTTCAGAAAGAAGACCTCCTGTGTTCAAAATCCAGACTACAGCACATAATTACCTTGATATTTTATGTGTGGCACACCCCACGTCAGATTTAAGATCAGGCTCAGTGATGATATGGAAGATTTTGCACTTATCTTCAAAGTTCAATTACGCTGATTCAAAACAGTTTTCTCTGGATTTCTTTTAGTTTAAATGGACTAGTGATTATGTACCAAATTATTGTACTACCAAAACTGTAGTTTTCACGAAATAAGGTTTATATATTCAAATCAATTGAAACAAACATCAACGTTCTGTTCTTCCACCTTTGCAGATAGCCGCAAGAGTGTTTTCTCAGCCATTCGACACACCCACATGCTCGGCGACGATATCAGACAGACTCTGACGTTTGACAACGTCCACGTGAACAAGGGCAACCATTTTACGAATAATAGCATCTTAGTCTGTGGCACCGAAGGATTCTACTTCTTCCAGTACACGTAAGTGTTGATACGTATTTATTTGTTCCCTTGAAAACTATCTGAGTTTTTTAAAACCTTTCCCAACTTTCAAAGTGTATCTCAAGAATTACTGAACCCATACTAGACATGTTTGTACTTATTTGTAATGTATTTTTCATGGTGATTCCGATAATGGTGATGAAATTCAATAACTTTGAAATTTTGTGAAATTTTGGAATGACGTCTGCAGACGCTTACCACGTGGAAAGTGTTAAGATTATGGAAGCATTTGATTGGATAATAGCTGCACTTTATGTTGTTAGTGGTTGTGGTGGTGGTACTGACGACGATGGTGATTATTGGAAACGAAACGATCCATTTAGGTTTCATTAACTTGGAGCAAGGCATTACTTGGAGCATGAAATTATCTGTTACTTTCATGCTTGGAGATAGCCTACCCGTAAAGGTAGTTAGTACTTCTTCCACATTAGTCATGTAAGTGTTGAATGGCCTATGTGTGATGGTTCAAAGGATATCTGTTCATTGAAACATGTTACCTACCGCCCTAGAGTGCATGGGTAAGTCTTTGGTCTAAAGAGGATGGTGATGATGCTTGAAATTTAACATTAGAGACCCAGATAACGAACGTCAAAGGTCGAAACCCTCAAAGCAGTACTGCTTCCACGTAAAGTGTTGATGGGATACTTAAAAGGGTTTCCTTTTCAATCTTTCTGCAGCCCTAGAGTTGCGATAACTGACTAAACAGATACACTATAACGATAGCAAGGTCGTCGAAAGTACACCTTTAAGCATTAGAAGGACTACTTGTCTTTTCGGTGTTGATACACAATTGGTTATTAAGCATTATTATGGTATCGAGAAGTTGTAGTTAGACCGTATGTATTATCAGGTTCAAGGTCATGGAAGGAACCCTTAAGCTGTGTGTTAGGAAATGTAAAGTGGTTTTAAAGCCTGGGGCTTACCGCAGCTTTTAAAGTAAAGTTAATAGAAACTGTGTTCGGAAGATATTGATACAATCTGGACCTGTTTTTCTGATCTATATATAGGTCTTTATACTGGATGTTTCAGCATTAATATTAAAAACCATAAATCATGTACCAACTTTTTAAGTTGATAAATAAACAGATTATAGATAAACGAAGTTACCTGAAAATGAACTTTGACGATAGTTCGACGAAAAGTAAACCGACAGCGTACTAATTTATATACTTATCATGCTTATAGACGATATTCATCCGCCAACGGCATTCGGAAAGTTAAAGGGACACAAAGTACTGTTGAAGATTTTTTTTTGAATTAATTTACTTCAGAATTCAAGATGAACATTGAAAATTACCATTGTTGTTGTTTCTTTTCACAAAAAAACAGCAAAACTTGATTAAAACAATACCATCGCTATTTATTGAACCTTTTCTCAAAAACGCCCTCTATGTAAAAATGGTTCGCGTTATTTATCACGCGTGCTGCAAGGGGACACTGTCTTTCGTCAGCAATTTTGAATCGACGTATAAGTGTTGTACAAAGAGGGCTGATTAGTCTTAATAGGTATAAGTTCATACATGTAATACAATTGTAAAAATGTACCAATACCAGTTTATATCATAATTGAGGGCAGCCTCCAACACATCTTTTAGTGTCCCTTTAACTAAAATCACGACACAAATCTTGCGATATTTTAACATCGACGGGAGATTTTGTTTAACGAAATAGCCTACCCATGTACCCAGAAGATTTAGTGTCAACGAGTATCATGTAGTACGTATAGTCCATTCAATAATGTTGTACCTTAATTTGTCATTGAATCACTCTCGTTTACAGTGTGCGGTCTTACGATGGTCACTACATGGGTGTTGCTCTGGTCAAGAATGGAGAGATGATGACCTCTGTCTACACGGACGCGTCAGAACGCAGCATCATGCAATCGCAAAGCATAATCCTCCACTTGACGAAAGGAGACATGGTTTCGTTAGAACTCGGGTCCTCGGAAAGATTCGCCGTGCACAGTGATGTCCACAAGTATATCACGTTCAACGGATTTCTTGTTTATAAAGGACGCTAAAACTATGACAAATTATAGATATTATGTTATATAAAACACTTTATTATTGTGTTTGTGTCATCTGAGGTTTTCAAATCGTACGAAGTGTCCGCCCGAGTGGGGCCCAGCAAAGGAGAGACGATTTAATGATTGCGATAGCCCATAGCCACGATGTAGTCCAGACAAATCGTTTTAAGAGTACTAAGGTAGTAGACTGTTGTCAGTACAATTTTCATCTTGAAAAAAATCAGAGGCACAATTCAAAATCAATGGAAACACCCATTTTTGAATATCACGGCAGGATTCGAACCTACACTTTATTAGTGTGACTTTCGTTAAACCCGCAATGGACTGCACGCTGAATCTTAACCTTATTAAACAATCCGTGTTACATTCCTGGCCAACTATATATTGTCGACTCAAACTAATTTGATACGGTTTAGCCTTTGATCGACAGTTGATACCTAATAAACACGGTACATACATACACTTAATTAATAAGATTTAATTACCTAATTACGTCAGGCAATTACCGTTGCATGACGTGTCCGCTACACGGGTTTCCGTAGTTTAATTATTTCCGAACGTAACATGCATGGTACTTTCTAAAACTGCAGACGTCTGGTTGGCACCAATGGAGTGATCTAAGCCAGGTGTCATTGATACTAAATGAAGGGGAGGGAATATTGTTACCTCGGACACGTCGGAAAGATACGTCTTTAAATGTGACAGGTCAATAAATTGATCAAGATCATTATAATTAAAAGCCCGGATCATCTCTCCTTGATGAAAAGATCTCAATTATGTTCTGAGGCCATTGTATTCAATTTAATTAATGTATTACTTTAAATTATTATGTAGTGTCACAAATGTACAAATACTTGTCAAATTTCTATTTTAACATATTGTAATGTAATGTAACTTATTATCTGTTGTGTAATTAGTCTTATATGTATATAATAATAATTCGAAATACGGTACACGAGAACGCCAAATAGGTCATGTTTGCATGCAATGAACTTGTACAATGATATCAATTAGCCACGTTCTTGGTCACTTAATTAATTGTCCCTCTTTTTCGTAAGAATTACAAATGTATAGATGGGGTGACAGCAATGTTTTTCAACAAACGCAACGGTCGAAGTGACTCGACTGTCGACTATACATGCTGAGGGAACAACATATGAACACAACACTGTCCACTATGCCATATTGCCCTTTATATGCTTTGGCGCGAGTTTTAAAAGCACGGGTCCTAAACAAAACAGTATGCGCGCGCATACCATCGGGGAAAGAACAATGGCAACTGCCGACCAAATGCCCGGTGTGACGTCACCTGTCACCCCATCTATAGATTTCGTAATTGTAGCCTTTACTTTTGTTGTTCGCTCATGAAGTTAAAATGTATACCCAAATCCTTGAAACATTAAATGACTTCCTATTATGTCTACTTCAAGTTCTCAAGAACGTGGCTAATTATCATTAATTATTGATCTTAACACTACTTACCACGCGGCTATCAGCTTTACCATATACAAAACCTTTCCCAACTGTTAGAGTATGTCTCAAGGATTACTGAACCATAGGCATGTCTGTACTTAATTTCATCAAGTTAATGCATTTTTCGTAGTAATTTCAAATATGGTGATGAAATTCAATATACATTTGACCATTTTGGAACATTTTGTGTAATTTTGGAACTGTCGTCTGCAGACGCCTGCCGCGTGGACATACATAACATTAAACTCATCAGCTGACATCTTAACGCGGTGTTCTTTGTATAGAGCGCTAATTGATAAAAGTATATTATTCAATTGTATTTCGTCATTGTCAGTGTTCAAGTATAAATTGTTGGTATTCAATAAAATTGAATCGTACGCAAAATAAATCTTATTACAATGTTTGATTTGTGTTTCATTACTACTATAGTTACTATACTATAGGTATGTCTTGGCACCACATATGACATCGGGTACAAACAAGTACACTTTAAGAAAAAACGTGCTTCAGGGTTTCTTGGCTGTCCCGTATATGGAACCCTTTATAGAACCTTTAAAGGTTCCAAAAAGAACAAAAATGCGTCTTTAAAACCTTTAAAGGTTCTCTACAGAAGTGTTTTGGGTTATTCAAATTAAAAGAACCTTTAAACCGGAGGGTTCCATATACGAGACAGCCAAGAACCCATGAAACACCCTTTTTTCAAAAGACGCAAAGCATTAGCATGATATTGATGGTGCGCATTCATTCTGGAAGTTAGAGCGCCTTTGGAGGAGCCCTTAGATAGCTATCACAACAAAAGTGAAATTATTCAACACCACCTGTGTGACGATCTTACATGTATGGCTGTGAATCCTGGGTGATACCTCAATATATGGAATGCAAAAGTAATGCCTTGCTACCTCTTGCTATACATCAGGATAATGGATCATGTCCCAAACGCCACCATTTATGATGACATGACCGAGAGACAGAGCCTCTTAATAATCCACCGTGTAACGAGCCGCCATATGAGATTTCTTGGACATATTCTCCAAAAAGTATTCCACCTACGAACCAACACATGGCCGAACTGGTCGTCCATGCACATCATATTTGACCTATATACAGAACGATCTATACCGGGTTTCAAAATATATATAAAAAATATAAAACAAATCGCAAGTGTTTTAATATATGATGGTGGAAATGTTTCCTACTTATACCATTGTATACTGTTAATTTCAACGTCATGTGCCTAAAGATCGAAATTCGCCTTAGTGACAATATGTACGAGGTCCGGTCAGTAAATAATGAAAGTGATCATGGTATGGGATGCATGAGTGATTCTATTGTAGTGGGATCAATAAAAAGTATGAACCTTATCGAAGTATGAACTATGACGTCATAGCATAGCGTAAAGTAAGTATACACTTCGGACACTGCCTGAAATCGGTAAATATTTGGGTGGATATATAATAGGTTCAAATATGGGTTAATTGAAACATTTGCGAGTATCTCGGCAATGCAAGCATAGAAACAGATAACATTTGGGCATAGTTAGAACACACAATAATCTCTGTTTGACACTCTTTTTAGATCTGAATTCCTTAATACAAACAAGAAGGGACCATCTCAAATACGCTTTTATTTAGCAATATCCGCAATAATATACCTTAGAAAGCAACAAAAGATACAGAACAATGGAAGGATTATAATTGTGTAAATTGTTGTGGGATGTAAAGTAATAATAGTGGGAATTTCAAAAGGAGCTAATCATAAAATGTCCTTAAACCATTGAAATTATGTGACGATTTCTTTAACAATACATATCTAGTAGCTCTAAAGATAACAGTAATAAGAGAGGTTGTGGCAGCCATCTTTGATTGATACATTCATGTATATCTTCAACTTGACTATCACAATCATTATATACACATTGATTTAAGCATTTTTCAATATTTCTGAATAAAATTTGAAGTCACAGTAAGCTTTTATCTGGTAAATTTCATGATTTTAGCAATTTTTTGCCCAGTTCAAAATGATCTGCCGTCTGCGCATGCGCCTATTTTCTGCGGGTTTCATGCGAATAAGGTCAGATAATTAGTTACCTATCCTATAGAATCTCCCAAACTGGTTTATTGTTTAGATTTTTTCCTAAATTGTTTGATTTTCGCAATATTAGTGATTCACTGACTGGGCATTTTTCAACGAAAATGGGCTATTTGAAATACTGATATTTCGTATGCTTTTTATTCAATTGCCTCTCCTTACTTTTTCCTACATATCAAATTACACAGGGATTAAAGTAATTGTCTTTTGTATCATAATTACGCGAAAATAAATCGGAAATTACCTGCTTCTGGAGTCATGTTACGCAATCTTCTTACCAAGTGTTATTCAAACAATTCAAATTTCCCGCCAAATAACTGATTTAGCAGTGTTCCAAGTGTACTTACTTTGAGATAATGCTATGACGTCATAGTTCATACTTAGAAATCCAAAAGTGTATTGTTTGAAAGACAAAGGTTCATATACTTTGTATTGATCACACTATCTCGTCAATAGAATCACTCATGCATCACATCCAATCCCATACCATGATCACTTTCATAACTTACTGACTGACCCTCGTAGTATAAATCCCCCCGTATTGAGTTATTTCATTTGAAATCCATACCCCCCCCCCCCCCCCCCCCCCCCCCTCACAGGGAGTGTCAATTTTAAATGGGTTAAGTGCATTTAGGATCTTAAGTTATAAATTACCATTAGCTATGGTGTGGTGGGATATGGGGTATTATGTGAATTATTTGGGGACAAATAAGGGTCATCTATAAGGTCATGTTTCATACTTTGAGACCACAAAAACACATTTTTATTTATTTTTTGAATGAAAAAATATATATATCTATGCGGCTTCTGAGGATATTTAACCCCATTGATATACCCATTCCTCCCACTCCAATATTGACAATTGACTAAACATCAAAAATTCGGGGGTTTAACTCCGTAGAAAGTCAAGTTTCCATACATGTGTTGTCATAAAAAAAAACATACACGTTTTCAACACAAAAAAATCACTTTTTTGACCCAAAAAAGTTCAACAAAGCTAACAAAAATAATATTGAATACAACATTCCCAAATTGCTAGATTATGATGTAAAGACACTAACTTAGGGACGATTTTTTTTTTTTTAAACGTGGTAATAATTAAAAATAAATATTTTTTGAAATTTTGACCAAAAAGTGCCAAAAAAGTGAAAAAAAATTAAATTAATGTTAAAATTAATTTGTAATTTCAAGTCAAAAAATTATAACTTTATTTCTTATGCATGTGATCTGGTAAAAAAGATGTTTCATGTGTGTATGATGGAAATAATAACACATGGGTTTTGAATGCTTTAAATTCTTTAATCACAGATTTACCTAATGCATTACCACATCACAGGCATATGAATCACAACAATAATTGTTCAGACATGAATTTGAGACCACTAAACACATTTTTATTTATTTTTTGAATGAAAAAATATATATATCTATGCGGCTTCAAAAAAGGAAGCGGACGGGGACGCGAAACATGTATATTTTTTTACTTGGCCTTAGAGGTTCCATATACAGGACAGTTTTAGAACCCCTTTAGAACCCCGGTTTTTTCTGAGTGAGTGTATAGGGAGTGAGCGGTAGAGTTATTTTAGTTTCAACACCTCTGAAAATATACTGGTACTCAGGGATAGCACTGGATCCAAAATGTGAGAGGTCCCATGACATTTTTCAGGACCCCGTAGAAATTCAAAAAAATAAATTAAGGGGTCCCCCAAAAAAATGAGGGGTCCTGAAGTTTGGGTATTTAAAAAAAATACTTTTTTTACGGGCAGTTTTAATTTTAAATTTAAGGGGTCCCTTCAATTTTGATTGGGACCCGCAAGTCTTTCCAATTTGAAACCTGACGCGTCACTATTAGAAAGTGAGAGGTCTAGGACGCGCAGACGCGTCAGAATGCGACCCCTGCTGGTACTCATTCATAAACCATTGGTGATTTCAAGAACTTTTACCATAAACCAATTAACGAACGTTATTTAAGGGTAAAGGGGAGGGGCGGTTCTAAACCCAAAATATTAAATATATCAAGCGCTGTAACTTTTGAACTATTATAATGTGAGGAATATAAAGTATATACATGGAAAGGAAATGACTAATGAGAGTCTGATAATCCATTTTTGGTATCAAATTTCACTAACAATTCTGATTTTTTAGAATTTTGACAAAAGAAAATCACATTTTGACGAAAGGAAATCACATTTTGACGAAAGGAAATCACTTTTTTTGGCTCAAACATTTTCGAACAACGTAACAAAATCAGGGGTTTTTTTAGGACTATTATGGAAAATACACCATTTACCTGGTATTTCGGATGAAACAGATTATTTAAAATATTCAAGGAAATGGTTACTTACAATACATGCCTCTTTCTCTATAGACCGCCTCCATTCCATTTTAATGGAATTTTTATTATATTATAAACACTTTCTAAGCCTATACGCCAGGGGCGTTAGCAGTTAGGAAGTCATTCGGTCTCATATCGTCCGCAGGTTTTTCGTAGAATCAAGGATGTGAATCCATGATGATCTACTTTAATGCAAAGGGATTCAAGTTATCATTGAACCGAGAAGAAAGGTCAATGGGTTTAAACTACATCAAATCTGTCAGACGAACTTCGATTTTGATATATATATAAACCGCCGCCGTCTAAAATTACATGTAACACGTTCACTGTTTTATCGTATAGAGCTGACATTGTATTAATTTAATGATTCTAAGAAGAAGAAGAAAGTACTTAGAACTGAGACAAGTAGTACTTGTCTCAGTTCTAAGTAGCAGGCGCGTAGCCAGGATTTAATTTTACGGGGGGCGCAGTGACCGATAATAATCATACTATCAAAGCGGTGCGCAGCACCGCCCGACGCGGTAACGCGGAGAGGGGGGAGTCAGAGGGGGGATGTGCCCCCCTGTGATGTTAGCGATTTTTGAAAAATCATGGTCCAAATGAAGCCATTTGGTGCAACATTTTACCATAATATCGGCAGTAAAGAAGCTTACACATTTGCCGCAAATTGTTTGTTTAGAGGCCATTAAATCACCGAGATCGATATGTTTTTTGTAACTTTAAACGTAATTAAATTCAATCAACAATTGTACAACACCGTGATAGCTTACCCTGTGCGACGAGGTCGGATTCGGCAATGGACGTTTCAATTACTAGTATGAGTATGTGTAGTATCCTCTATCTTTGCTTCTATATAATAATGCTGTCCCCTGCATGTATACTCTGTGCTTCGATGGTCAGGGATTCGGACGACCTTGGTCATATTGATGAACTTAACGCGTACTGTACATACTGTATGTAATATGATACTAACTAGCCAAGCCGTTTCATGGAGAGGTTTATGCCAAGCGGTGCTAGCCATGACTGTCGGGTTTTCTCGATTTCGAGTATTTCGAGTAAACGCACCTCCCCTTCCCTCCTCCTCTTCCCCTTCTTCTCCTCTCTCCTTTTTCTTTTTTTTTCTTTTCTTTTTTTACGATTTTTTTTACGGGGGGCGGGCGCCCCCATAGCCCCCCCCCCCCCTGGCTACGCGCCTGAGTAGGCCTATTATACCTAAATATGTATATTTGTCTCATATCAGTAGTATGAGTAGTATCTTTTAGAACCCAGCCCGGTATAGCGTCCAGAACCCGGGGTGCGAAAAACCCGGGATTTGAGTAGACACTAACTGGACAAAACCCGGGTTCCCGCCCGGGTTTTGGGCAACACTTGAACACTCAGGGCAGTGCCACTCAACTTGCCGATCTGAAGCTGGTGTCCCATTGTTGGTGGCGCTGTTTGTATCGTCTGCCATAGAAATCCTACAGCTTACGGGTAGGGTTATCATGTCGTCTGCTTTAGGTATTCGAATTAATAGAAGTTTACAGGGAATTGTTCGGAAAATTCCCCATGGGGCCGGTTTTGAGTTTATGGATACCGCGTGCTGGAGGATATACACCATGGACTCTGAGGATATTTAACCCCATTGATATACCCATTCCTCCCACTCCAATATTGACAATTGACTAAACATCAAAAATTCGGGGGTTTAACTCCGTAGAAAGTCAAGTTTCCATACATGTGTTGTCATAAAAAAAAACATACACGTTTTCATCAAAAAAAAAATCACTTTTTTGACCCAAAAAAGTTCAACAAAGCTAACAAAAATAATATTGAATACAACATTCCCAAATTGCTAGATTATGATGTAAAGACACTAACTTAGGGACGATTTTTTTTTTTTTAAACGTGGTAATAATTAAAAATAAATATTTTTTGAAATTTTGACCAAAAAGTGCCAAAAAAGTGAAAAAAAATTAAATTAATGTTAAAATTAATTTGTAATTTCAAGTCAAAAAATTATAACTTTATTTCTTATGCATGTGATCTGGTAAAAAAGATGTTTCATGTGTGTATGATGGAAATAATAACACATGGGTTTTGAATGCATTTTAAATTCTTTAATCACAGATTTACCTAATGCATTACCACATCACAGGCATATGAATCACAACAATAATTGTTCAGACATGAATTTGCAAATATATTTTTATTATTATTTTATTGATCATGTATTCTCTTCCCATATGATGATTTACTGAATTTAGATATTTTTCAAATGTTAAATAATTTGCTATATTATGTAGACTTAACCTCTACCGATAGCCCCTACCTTGGGGCTATTGGACGTCGGAACTATGTCCATTTTTTCTAGGAAAGCTGTATTTTAAAGAGTACCACCACATGAACCATGTCGTTTCTTCGTACGATGCCTCATTAAGAAGTAACAATCAACACTTCTCTTGCCATATTTAATATTGATTTACTGAATTTAAATATTTTAGAATGTGCCATGTGGTTAAAATTAAAATTGCAGAACATTAGCTTTTTCATTTGTTTGAAATCTTGACTTTGGCGGATAACCAAATATGTTGGCGGAAAACCTGATTTCATATCATGGTTATCCGCCGGATAACCTGAATTTTGTCCTTAATTTGAACACTGGTGCTAACACTATTAAAACAATGTAAATATGTTCAGTTCTTGTTTGTCTAACAATTGTCTCTTTTTTAAATTATCATTTCATTTAATAGGGAAAACACCATGGATTACCAGAAATCTCAAATGGCGGCCATTTTGAAAAATAAAAAATGAAAAGCCCCTCGTCTTCCTTATTTTGAAAAACCCGGACGTGAAACATTGATTTTTTGTTTTTCTTGGCCTAATGGTTCTTCATCAAGCCGGAAAGGGTTCCAAAAAGGTTATTAATAGCCATGTTTGGTTCATAAATAACCATATTTGGTTCTTCTAAGAACCTTTTAGGGTTCCTCCATTTTTAAGAACCATTTTTGTAGGTCTCAAGGGTTCCATATAGAGGACAAAAAGGTTCTAAGTTGAACCATTTTTTTCGAAGAGTGGATAAACTTTCTCTACACACACACAGGCGCGGCGGAGCGTATTTGAAAATGGGGGGGCACGAAAATTACGATCATGCAAGCGGAACGAGCGAAGCGAGTGGAGCGCCTTGCGGCGTGGGAAATTTTGGGTTTTGATATGCGCTCAGGGGCCATTTCATGGCGTATTTTGTTATAATTAACACATTCATGACATTGTAAAGGCCCACGAAGTTGTACTTTATATAGCAATAATTAAAAAAAAAATTAAATCCGCAACAAGATGAAAATGCGACTCTCATACTTTTGGACGGAAAAAACTACTATAGACTGAGACGAATTCGTCCTGGTCTCAGTTATAACATAAGAAGGACATTGATAATAAAAAGAATGGGGCCAAAGGGTGTGCGTGAAATTGTTTTTGGCAAGGAAAAACGCTTGTTTAAAAATGCGCGCGAAGCGCGCGACATTTTTTGGGTTTTAATGCAAAATTGCCTTCAGTTTAAGAGAATTTCATGTATTTTTGACACTAAAAGTCAATCTTTTCAATTATTTTGGGGTCAAAAATGTTGTGGAGCTCGATTAAAGGAGTTCAGCCACAAATTTCTAGGGGGGCACAGTGCACCTGGTGTCCCACCACTTTCACGGATGGGGGGGCACATGCCCCCCTGCCCCCCCCCCCCCCCCCCCCCCCGGTTCCGCCGCCCTTGCACACACACCCAATTTCTCGCTGTATTTACTCAATCCATAACTCGCCAAAAGAAAACCCATAACTCACCAATTCACCAACTCAACCATCCATAACTCTCCACCTATGCAACCCCGTATGCAACCCATCAACAAGTGTCTAGTCAAACAAGATTCATTATTTGATATCTCTCTGTAGGCCTACGTTGGGAGTTCGAGACATCAACACACTAAACAAGCACCGTTTTGACTCTCTCGCGTACTGTTAATATATGCAGCATGCTGCATTATACATGTATTTTTCGAATGTGACATAGACTACAATGTACTACTATTAAAACCTGGCTGCCTCCATGATCTATTACCTAGAAATACCCTAATTTCGTCATATTCACAAACCCGTGGAAGTAGGAGTCGACTCACTTTGCGAACCGCCTCCCAAAGAGCACATTACAATGTCTACTCAAATAGAAATCGAACTATCTCTATTAATACCGGCATCCCACCGGCATCTAAACTGCTCACACAAAGTTAGGAAACTTTTTTAATCAAGTATATTTTTATTATTTATTACCCTCTTGTATTATGTTGCATATCAATGGAAAGCTGAAGTGTTCTTCTTTAAAATGATACCAAATGTGCAATGATAACATGTTGCTGGACTTGGCCACATGAATGAGAATGAGGCAAAGTCACAAATCAAATGTGCCAAAATTATCGTTATCTGTGCTAAACAGTCAATAGGTAATGGCACGGGCTCTCTCAAAATCTGGTTAAACGCGGCATATTGAAACTGCAAAACGTTTACCGTGTCTCAGAAAAATGTACAAGTTGTAGGCCCAAACCTTTCATCACTTACCTTCATGACCTGACCTGGAGCATCGTTAACCCAGTCTTGCAAATACCCAAATAATGGTTTTCTAAAGAGATGAGGGTTAACTTGTATGTGTTGTGCTCACTGGTGCAAATCTTTGTGTAAACCATTCATGGCTCTCAAGCATGACCGGTTTGATTATTGATAATTTATACCTATTGACTGTTTAGCACAGATAACGGTAATTTTGGCACATTTGATTTGTGACTTTGCCTCATTCTCATTCATGTGACCAAGTTCAGCAACATGTAATCATTGTAAATGTGGTATAATTTTAAAGAGGAACACTTCGAGACAAATATACATACTTAAGTATAATGGGCCTACTTGTCTCAGTTCGAAGTACTTCCTTCTTCTTCTTAGAATCAGTAATACAATGTCAGCTCTATACGATAAAACAGTGAACGTGTTACTGTTACGTGTCATTTTAGACGGCAGCGGTTTATATATCAAAACTTTATTCCTAAACAAGATAGTGGCCGAGGACAAAATGTTTTGTTCCGTTACCGTATACTTCCCTGAAAATTCCTTTAAGAAAGGCAAGGGCAATTACCAGTCATGTTAGCAAGCAACGGGATGCTGCTGGTAGTACTTGCATGACTTGGCTGCCATGCAGCGGCGGCTGATTATCATGATTATAGTTAATAATGACAATTTCTGAGCAAAAGTCATGATTTTGTACCAAAAATAGATTTTAAAGCATTCGTGATCGTGATGTTTGCTGATACCTAGACTTGCTTCAAGTCTCTCTTGTTAGTCATTTCCATCTTCCATCTTATTTTTGCTAATTACCTTTTAGTATGCCAGTCATGACACTTTACAATAATGTCCATATAAGGTCACACCATTGACCCTAGCCACTGTTGAGCCATAGGCCTATTACTAATCTACTACCCCAGTCCCCAGTCACCAATCTACCCAGGTTACTGATCTGCTCGCCCACCGATCGGGCTAGGGATGTGTAGGTATGTAGGCTGGGACACAGTCTGCTTATTGTACCTGTATCCAGTTAGCAAAATTGTTCTGTGGCAGGAAATAATAAGTACAGCAGTTTCAACTGTAGTAGTATAGTGTAAAAGGGGGGGGGGGTGATCAGCCTGGAACCAAGGCTAGCTGATACCTACCTGGTGTCCGAAGTTACCTTACACAATAGTAACAGGTGTCCAAAAGTGCATCGTGTCATCCCTTTCTATACCGTCTTTCTGAAGCCGAATCTTTGTAGTGTACAGATTTGTATAAGACCAAATAAAAAATAAACATGTTTAGCGTCCGCGGCCGCGCCAGCTTCCTCTTTTGGGTCTCTGCTTCTAATTTTATTGTTGCTATATTTCAGTCAGCTTTATTGTTCGAATTCCGGTGTGGCAGAGTTTGAGATGTGGGAATGGACCCACATGTATTTACTCCATAATTTTCCTACAGATTTGACAGATTTTGCGAAAATGTCTGTGAAAAACAGCACATTTAAGGATTCTAGGCCAATACATTTACCAACAATTGCTTTAGTCCCCCATCCCCGGGGGTATAGCGATCACTTCGATCAGGACTCTCGATCAGGATTCAGAACCCATGTGCGCGTGATCCAGATGACAGGTGATAAATTGGGACTTGTAATTCAGGGCTGTCAACTCTCCCGCATTAGGCGGGAGTCTCCCGCATAGACACTCTTTCTCCCGCACTCCCGCATAGCATATATAAACTCCCGCCTCAAAAATAAGTCAAATAAAAAAGGGAAAGAAAAGAAAAGGGAAAGAAAAGAAAAGGGAAAGAAAAGAAAAAGGAAAGAAAAGAAAAGGGAAAGAAGAGAGGAAAGGAAAACAGATGTCTATCGGTATATTGAAAAGGCCTAGTTGCACCCACTTGGGATATCAGTGGCGTGTCCAAATGGGGGGTAGGGGGGGGGGGGGGGTGGCTGATATAATCCAGCTTGGAGGGGCATGCACCCCTTAGAAATTGACAGATAGACATTGCATGGGTTTATATATTTAATTCTATCAAATTTCAAGGCTTCAGTCGAAGGAATCGAAACCATATTCTTTACAAATATTATGAATGAGTACGTATGCAAGAACATTTATATTCGTGTGCTATGCGTGCATATGTCCAGAAATATCATTCTAAAAGCCCATTTCAAACCAAAATACACATTAATTATAGCCAGAACTGAGTATATAGGAACAAAATTCGCGCGCTTCGCGCTCATGTTTTCCGGAAACAGGTAACCCGGAACTAAATTCATTCGGGTGGGGTTGGGATTATACTTATTCGGAGGAAATTAAGAGGTTTTTAGTAAAATTCTTTCGTCAAGCGGGGAAATCAAAAACCCAATTCGTCGAAAATAGTATGGAAAATCATGGTCGGAAAATAAATAAATAACGAACCTAATGGGGCCCTCACATGTATCCGTGTGAGCTGGGCGGCCCCTTATTGTCTTATAGAAAAACAACAGAGTCCAACACGGTGAACAATCAGCAAAAAATGTCAACGGCCGCATTTTTATTTTTTTTTGTCACCGGGTTCATGCTGTTCTATACCGGGTCCTTATCGGCCTGGAACCGGGCTCATACCACCTCCTCACCAGGTCCTCACCGGCCGAAACGCTTGGGTACCGACCGAACCGCCTTGATAACGTCATCAAACTGCCCTGTATAAGCTGAGCGCTCAAGCTCGCCGCTTCTCTCACATTCCGTGAATCTCTGTAAAATACATTTGCCCTGACATGTATCCGTGTGAGCTGGCCGGCTCATTACCGTGTGACAAATTGGTGCAGACGGCGGTACACGGTGATGTCACACGGTGGGCCGTTTCCCGTCCGTTGAACACGTTGCCGGGGACATTGACGGCCATCCGCGCCCGGCAGGACCCGGCAGGAATTTTGAACATGCTCAAAACTCTTGCCGGGTGAGCAAAAGCGGCGGCAAACGGTGAGAGCCCGGTTTGAGGACGGTATAAAGACGGCACACCCGTTTCGCGCCCGTTCGCAGGGCGGTAATGGTAGGCGGCCACCTTACCGTCTAATAGAAAAACAACAGAGTCCAAACAATCACTAACAAATGTCAACGGGCGCATTAATTTTTTGTTGTGGCCACCGGGTCCATAACGTTATATACAGGGTCTTTACCGGGTCCTCACCGGCCGTGTACCGGGCACACCGTCCTCATACATTTCTAGCTTACCGTTCTCACCGGGTGCATAACACCTCCTCACCGGGTCCTCGGTCCATACCGTTCTACACCGGGTCTGTCCCGGGTTCTCACCGGCCTTGTCCCGGGATCACCGGCCTCATACAGTTCTAGCTTACCGTTCTCACCGTGTCCTCACCGTGTGCATACCACCTCCATACCGGTTCCTAACCGGTCGAAACGCCTGGGTACCGGCCGAAACGTCTTGATTACATCAAACCGCCCTTTTCAAGCTGAGCGCTCAAGTCGCCGCTTCATTTGCATTCCGGAATTCGTACGACCAACATCTATAATACTCTCTAAATGTAAAAGAGCTAAACCTCACTCTTTCGAGGGACGGCTCTTTTAAGAAGGGAAGTTCACTCTTTTCAGAGAGATGTGTCACTCTTTTAAGAGTGATTTGTCATTCTTTTAAGAGTGATTTCCACTTTTTCAGAGTAATTTTAACTCTTTTTAGAGTGAACTTCACTCCAAAAAAAAAGAGCTGTTCCTCCTAGAGCTCTCGAAAGAGTGAGTTTTAGCTCTTTTACATTTAGAGAGTTGCAACATGCCTGCTGAGAGTCCGTTCCGCGAACGGTTACTAGGCTGCATGCCGCCATTCGCAGTCCGTCGCTAAGATGGTCGACGTCCACCACCGCCCTGCGAATGGGCGCGAAACGGGTGCGAAACGGGTGCGAAACGGGTGCGAACGGGTGCGCCGTCCTTATACCGTCTTCATACCGGGCTCTCATCGTTCGCCGCCGCTTTTACTCACCCGCCTGGAGTTTTGCGCATGTTCAAAACTCCGGTGGCCGGAAAAGTCCCCTGAACGTGTTCAACGGACGTGAAACGGCCCACCGTGTGTGCCGCCGTCCGCACCCATTTTTCACACGGTAAGGGGCCGCTCAGCTCACACGGATACATGTGAGGGCCCCATAAAGAGAGGGGTCATATAGCTTTTTGGGGAACCATTTTCATATTTCGTTCTAAAAACGCTTAGAAAAACCCAAAAGAACCGTTCAAATACGCAAAAATTTCTGCTCGCTACGCTCGCATCATATGGCTTAACAGTTTCAGTTTTAATCAATCGGGATAATTTTTTCGCAATTCATTTTGGGGGTCAGGGTTCTGACCAAATATGTCTGATTGAGTCGTGGGCCAAAGAGGTTAGGAACCAATGATCTATACTACTTAAATCAAGAAAAAAATCATCTTTTTGCACAACTTCCTTTTTCTCGCATAGCCTATAATGAAATAGCTGTCTAACTTAGATAAAAAGCCAATATTGATTGGAAATGATGGCATTTCAATAGAAAATCGGTCAAAAGTACACACCAAATTGCCCAAATGGGTTCGAGAATTGATTTTTATCTTCAAAATTATGAGGGCGGCACGTCCCCCCTCAGACTCCCTCCTGTCCGCGTTAGTTACCGCGGAGGGCGGTGCTTTGCACCTCTTAGGTTACTCACAATAGTCACTCACTATTTCAGTTTTTTAACCTTGATTTTTCCCCCACCCCCTATACAAATAACCTGGCACCGCCCCTGGCTGTAGGCCTACCTTTTGGACTGTGCGATTTTTTTTTGGACTGTGCGATTTCTTTTGACCGTGCGATTTTTTTTGACTCTCCCTCCCAGCGAATCCCAAAAGTTGACAGCCCTGAATACTTCACTCGATCGATAGGCCTAGTACCGTCGTGATACGAGGGTCCGATCAATAAGTTCTGCTTCCTACCAGAGACTATGGGACAAGTATCTCGAAGGCAAAGTCCCCCGTTTACTATGCTTAAATTGACGGGGACGGTTTTAGAGGGGGCGCACTATCATGGTCGTAGCAAACCAGACGACCTAAGACGTGGTGGATTTTATCGGCTCAAAACATGATTTGTGGCACAGAAATAGTACATCAATGGTAAAAAAAAGCTGATTGTGATTTAAAGTAAAACTTATTTGCTTTGATGATAGCAGAATTTAGTTCTTATATGACACGAAACATTCAGAATTTGTTATTTGAAATTAATTTGTACGTGGAACAAAATACGAATTTTAAATTGTGGATGGCTTCGTCTGACAGTGACAGAGGAGGGGCGTGGCGTTATTTGCATTTTATGAATATTGTAATTAGATTAGTTGGGAAAGACGCTGGATCGCGAAGATCACATCGTGTGAGTTCATGAATAGTCATGGCTGAATATTCATTCACAACGAATGATTGACAGTTTACGCTTAACTTCCGGGGGACGGTTTTATAGAGTGCGCTATATTGAACCAAATCTCAACAATGGGCAGATAGGGTGTTAGTTACATAGGCCTGTTCCTACTTAGGCTTTGCTATTGTATACGCCAGTCATATGAAATATTGAACAATTTTAGCTTTGAAACTCAACTACAAAATTGATGATAAATTGGTCTGAGTAATAGTCGTTGTTCATTCAGCGTGACGGAAATGGTCGAAAACAGCAAAAAAAGTGCTGATCATTTTGGCCATAGACAAAACGTAGGGGAGAGCGGGGCTAGTCCGCCATCTCGGGGCGAGTCCGCCCACCACGTGTGTCTCATCACGTGACTGTTGAAAAAGTATCAGACTGGTGTAATTTGGTTGCACCACCGGTCATAGCAAAGTAACTATTAAAACAGACCCGGATACATCTCCCATAAGGATTTATATTGAATAATTGTTTTTGAATAATCGAAGTAAAATTATTTGTCATTAAAAATGTTGCATTAATCTAGAGACATCACAGCGATGGTTCTAACTTTTATAGTCATTCAAAAGGTAAGGGCTTTGCCTAACATATTATGCAGTTAAAAACTTCCCAGTCCGGGCCACATGGCCTAATTTGTCATAGTTAAAGTTGTGTATAGTTGACTTTTAATCAATCTTTACATAGAATAACTGAAAGTTTCTGCAATATTAAATTCGCCTATGAAGCCGGACGAGCTTACCCGTCATGAGGGCGAACCTGCCCCGGCGTGAGTAGTGTGGGGTAAGTCCGCCCTGTTGGTTATTTTCCTTACTCCTGCTCTTACTAAAAGTTCTAGAGTGCTGAAACTATGGGGGTATGTAGCTAAGAAGCGTAGCTTTCATTTGGAAGTAGGATAGCTTTCTAACTAAAAATGAGTCTGCTAGGCAATTAGAGGGCGGACTAGGCCCAGTCTCCCTTACCTATTGGTCAAGTATAGGCTAACTGTTTTCAATTTCAAAAAAAGTCATATTTGCTATTCATAAGAACTGAGATATCTTCAATATACACGATTGCATGGAGAGATTCCAATTCTCTCCAAGAGATGATTTTCTACTCTTGACTCATGATCTGATTGACTATTCTGAAGGTTGAACAACATAAACAAAACTCAAAAACGACGACCATCATGCTAAAGATTTACAGGGGCATTGAGAGATACGTATGGGAGTGCGCCCTAAATGTTCCTGGAAATTGTTGTTGTTGTTTTTGCAACAAAGTAATATGCCTACTTAGGCATATACTATATTAACCATCTCAAACCGTTTACCTTAATTCGCACTATATCATGTAATATTTCACAAGTTGTAAATCACATCGAAATTATCAGCAGAATTCGGCACATATGATATACCAGAATGTCTATCTAGCGCCATCACTTTAACCATAAAATATTACGAAGGGTTCAATAATTTATACCTTATCTATTGAAACCATTTATTTTTCCAAATTTTCATTTTTATCGCCAATCTCATTTATTATGCATTTGTAGCTGAGATTCAAAGCTAAAAGACTGGCTCATAAAATAGTAAAGTTATGAGGTAGGAGGTAGAACTTATTGAATGACCTCGTACTTAAAATACTTTCCACGCTGCTTTTACCCTACTTTTAGTTTTACTATGCAAAACAGATTTTTCAGAAGCCTTTCCCAACTTCCGAAGTCTTATCTCACATGTCTCATGAATTACTGAACCAATACTAGGCATGTTTGTACTATATTAATGCATTTCTCACGGTGATTCCAAATATGGTTACGAAATTCAATAATTTTGACATTTTTAAAACACTTTGTGTAATGTTGGAACTGTCATGTCGTCTGCAGATGACTGCCGCGTGGAAAGTTTTAAGTATTTAAAAACAATAGTTTACAACAACATACAGCTCATTATAATTGAGAAACCCTGGAAAGATGACCCAACATTCATAACATATCTAATTTCCTGTTTACATAATTGATTTACGGTAAAAGCGACATGGTACGCGATCAAGTTTACAGTGCGAGTCAAAAAGAAGTTGACCAGGAATGAAACGACCGAACAAATTTAACAAACCAATGAAGCAGTGGCGTAACCAGCCCCCCCCCCCCTGCCAGAAGGCTTTCCCCCTTGATGCCCCCCCCCCCCCATGAAATGACAAACTCTATGTATACCAAAACAAATAGTCAGATATGCCCCATAATGAAAACTAGCCCGCATCTGCTCCAACAAAACTTTGCACGCAGCATTTCCCATTGAAACCGCTCGAAAATGTTACCTCTTTTTTCTTAAAATCTACCCTAAAATACACAACGCAATATTTCCTGAATTTGGGGCGAACGGATTAATGAAACTAGACACTTAAAGCTTTACTCTCGACTAAATACTGTTACGATTGATGCTAGCATAACGAAGCACTGATTTTATTAAACCCGAAAACCCTCCGATTTTTCCTGTTATAAAGTGAAAAATCACCATTTTTTAGCTATAAATTGACTACCCCGTTCTACTCCGGTTGGCGTAACTCGATAGCTGAAGGTCCAAGAATTTTTTGGCGAACTTTTGGTAAACATAAGCCACACACTATGAAAACTCTCTCATTGCTTGCGTGGTAGATTTCGATCGCGACAGGAGCATGCGCAGATGCGATTTTTGTGTAAGTGGTCTGTGATTTTGTCAATATTATATTTTTACTGTGATTTGTCGATCTGCATTAAATGCAAAAAGTAACAACGCCCCCGGCTGGACTCGAACCACCAACCTTTCGGTTAACAGCCGAACGCGCTAACCAATTGCGCCACGGAGGTGATTATTACTAGGCTGTTTTGGTTTGTCATGTTCACCCGTACACTTCCCCGTACACTTTCTTGCAAAGTCGGACATCGTTTTTTCTCAAATGTTGCTTGCATATTGCCTTTGCTGTCGCCTTTAATACATGTGCTGTTACTTGAACTTGGAACCAACGTTTAATTTGAACTGTCTATTTTCAATAAAAAAATACTCCAATACGGGAAAAAAATCAGAAAAGCTCACAGACAACAAATAAGAACATCATTTTACTCGACCTAGAATTTCAATCAACGGATTTCAATCATCGGCAAAACCCGATGATGTGAGTGACGTCATTTAATGAGCTCATTAGCATAATTTATGTCCGTGAAATATACAATAGGGTTTTGGTAGTGCCACAGGTATTAAATTATTTCGCAAAAGGAGTGACAAAAAACTTCGATGACTAAATTTTTATAAGTTTAGTTGAATCATTAACAAACCGACATTAATAGAAGTATTTAGGATAATTTGAGGGTCCATTGGCTTATAGCAACGGGCGATACCATGATTTCATGTGGCTGATATGCCTACAATCATCAGGCGCCGACCATTTGGTCAGTTCGGGGCAAAGAACATTAGTGTAGGTTTAATCAAAGGCGTTGTTTGAAAGATCAAGCAAGCGGATATTAAAATAAAAATCATCATTTAAGTTGGTCTATTATTGATATTAGACAGCTAACGAGCTTTTCGGACGCATTTGGGGAGTGAGGGCTCAACATACACTAAATGATGCTCTAGTGTTCTATACCATACCATACATGTTATATGGATCTGTACAGTGCCGGTGCACGTTATGTGCATGTGACTTGCGATTTGCTAGTCTAAAAAAGAGCATTGAATGATTGAATGAGCACACATTGAATGGAGGAATACCTCAATTCAAAAGTTGCCAAATGATGTTTTGAAGGATGGTTAAGCAACTTGATCCAGGGTCACCGCAGTGTTTGTGCTGCTTGAATGAACACACATTGACTGGAGGAATACCTCATTTGAAAAGGTGAAAATGCGGTGTGCAAGCAAATACCATGGTTCAAGCTGCTTAACCACCCTCCTTCAATGCATCATTTAGCAACTTTTCAGGTATTCCTCCATTCAATGTGTGCTCATTCAAGCATTACAACACCTGTGTAGTTGTAGCCCCGTTCTAGTGTTGCTGTGCACACATACATTATGTGTGCCGGAACTCGTTTCGATGGAGTAACTAATTTGAAAAATATCAGGCATAATCTAAAGGGGAACTTATTTTTGTTGAACTGTGTATTTTTCCTGGTCAACTTTTTTTTTACTTGCACTATATCAACTGTATTTTGACTCACACTGTATCAACTGTATCAATCTTTTTATTATTATTAGATTTTCCCAGAAATCCACAGACACTTAAGCAATTCAACAGGTGTGTAAATTCCCCAATGTCATGGTCAAATTTCCAAAAATAGATAGTGAGCCAACTATCGAAATTCAGGATGAGTGTGGCCTTATTTGTATTTCCCTCCCACTGCATGTTTGCAATGGGGACTTTTATGATTCATTTTCAAACAATTGTTTTAGTCGTTTCGCAATAATGTAGCCCAAGCACAACCTTTGGTCTTTGATGACAGGATTGTCAACACTGCCCAATATTTCCCACTGTCATTGCTTATAATTTAATGCACCCACGGATGTATGGCTCAATTTACTTTTCGAAGAATTTCACACTGGCTTAGTTCCACTTGAATCTCACCCTCATTAGGGTAGGGATCCTGGTATCAGGAATAAAACCACCAGGAGAAAACAAATAAACAACAAAACAAACAAAAATTAACAATGCTATAGTTTGATCAGTTCCAAATTGGCAAAGCCTCCTTATACCAGCAAATATATACAGAAGGATGAGGGCACGAAGGCAACAAGCGCACTGTGCATCAATTGGTGACGCTTGCGTGAGGCCAAAACCGTGTTTGTGGCCTTAGATCAACTACTAGTACTTAAACATGTTAAAGGTATATTATGTGATCTTTCCAGGGAACGCCCTCAACATAAAAAAAAAAATTGAAAGCAGATTTTCTTGCAGATTTACATTTCTGATCATAAATTGTACATACATTCCAAGTTACAGGGCGATACGATTCTTAGTTAACTTCAAAATCATGGTTTTAGAGTGAAAATAAACTGTCGGAAATCCGACAACTTATTTTATTCTAGTCTAAATTCACTCTAAAACCATGATTTTGAGGTAATTAGGAATCGTATCGCTCTGTAACTTGGAATGTATGTACGATTTATGATCAGAAATGTAAATCTGCAAGAAAATCTACTTTAAAAAAAAATCATGAATAGAGGGCGCTCTCTGGAAAAGATCACATTCGAGGGCTGAGAACAACAAAGACGTAACTCCATTTTTGGTCAAAATGAGATGTTGGTATCAAATTGTTCAGAAAAAAATTGTCTTTCTAGTAACAGCAATGGCGTAACTCCATACTGCACCCCATTAAAGTCAATGGCCAGTAAAGCAAAGACTTAACTCCATAAGGCCCTAGTGCTCAGCGCAACAAAGACTGAAGTGGGAGATAAGTCAAAATATTCAAAATGGAGTTACGTCTTTGTTGTTCTCAGCCCTTTAATCGCGCACGTTCGATTGGATTACTTTTGAGCTGGAGAGATAAAAAACAAATATTTCGCACCAATTTGGAAATGATCTAACTATAGAGAAAGGCCTCGACCAGAAACAGGAATTGAACCAAAAGCTCTTGTGCGAAGAGTTCAAACCAATCACTGCAATACCATGCGAGTTAGGTCTCTCCAAAATGTTTTTTTGTCACATTATAATTTTAGCTTCTAGCACATCACTGATGTGGGTTTTTGTGGTGTGAAGTAGAGTTAGGGTAAATGTAGGCCTCCATGTTGGGGTCAATATTCCCAGAATTCCACACGGACTAATTTCATTTACATGACTCAAGGTATTGGAAAACATATTGCACAAACAATTGAAAAGCAAAACTCAAAGAGTCAAAATTGATACAAATTATGAGGTCATTCAATTGACTGCCTTATTTCTCAATAGGTTTTAATCAGCAGTGAGTTGATCTGAGTACTAGAAATACATACAAATAAAAATAAAATAAAATCATAATCATAATATATTTGAATGGTAAAATTAACTACTCTATACCATCAAACCACATCATAATATTTAGTAATGCATCATATTGAAGGCACATCTTGTCTACTACGACTATACAATAGACGTTTCAAAGATATCGGTCGTTTTTGAAAATCATTACAGTGAGCTGTGAATAAACCAGCCATCATTGAGGTATCTATTGCCAACAAAAATTATGACGGTGTTTCTATTTTCTTTGCAGCGGCGATCGTGATAATTTGCGATCTCCCGACTTGAATCGTGAACATGTGACACACAATACATAAATGTGTCAAATGCAGAAAATAAAATACATGGATAAAACTAAATCCACAATTTGTATACTATTACAAAAATGTACCTTTGACATGTTACATCACTCAAACCTAGAGAAAATACTTCAACTACATCTAATATATCATTGGGTTTATTTTAATGCAGCAAGCTCTGGAACAGCAAATGCATAAAAACAGGGCAAGTATTTTTTGTAAATAAGTTGGCTATAAAATGGATACACTTGCCTCAATGTTAATTACACCTAAGCTGCTCACTGAGAAAGCTCAAAATCACTTCATGTTCCTCCATCAGACTTAAAGGTCCGCCAAAATGGTGATTCAAGTTTGTTTTATTCGATGGAGGATATTGTACCCTTTAATATTGCACCTTATACAAAATATAGAGTTTCTAAGCATGCATAATTTGTATCATTATATATTGATGATGGCAGGTTACTGTATATGTCATAGGTGTTACCCAGGCTCACACACAGAACCTCAATCTGTCATCAAAAAAAGTAACTATACAGGTAATAAATGGGCTTCCAACTCTTAAAGTATATATCCTACCTAAAAATATTAAATTATAAAGTTGTTGAGAAATTTGTCTTCTTTAATATGAGATATTTCATGCTAGGATCGGGTGATTATTGAAGAAGTGGCACTCAAAAATATAAGGAGAAGTCCGATTTTCATTTTCACATTTTATTTTCTACACGCGGGCCTATCTACGGGTACCTTATCGATAACCGGTTGTGCAATTGGGGGATGCATGCGCAGGTTGGACAGTCGGCCGCATTGTTCCGATGGATCAATACGCCACACACACGCTACCTGTCATTCTCTCCCCCGTGTTGAAATGCAAAATGTGAATTTGAAATTGTGACTTTACCTTACATTTTGGATTGTCGCTTCCTAAATATTCAACCGATCCTAGCGTGCAATATCTCATATTAAAGAAGATAAATTTCTCAATAACTTTATGATTTGATATTTCAAGATATATTTTTAAAGTTGAAAGTACATTTATTTAAGGTATAATACCTGTATTGTTACTTTTTTTGATGACTGTAGGTCGGTAGCGTTAGCATCAACTCATGACACTTGTATGTGCAGACCTATCTACCGAGACCCGGAATGATATCGAGTTGGGAGTGCCCCCTATTACATAGTAAAGCATCATCTGTATACATTTCATCCCACACTAAAAAGAAGCACTAACAATTATGATTGATTTTATATATATCTTTTTTCCTGGGCAATATTTAAAGAAATTCTTGTTGCATTATATCCTTCTAACCATACCCCATCGAATAACATATACTTGAATCATTTAACAATGTGTTATGTGGATATCATAACACTACATGAAGTACCATGTGACCGAAGCAGTGTTTCTGCTACCATGCTTCAGAGGGTCACTGGTTTGGGCTATTGGGGAGTGCTGCGGTATTAATTGTTTCATAACAATCATTCTATGATCTTATTACTAACTGCAAATAAAATCTCAATGCTGCATTTGCTTTTTCCAAGTGCTTTTTATGGTGACATTTTTAATCAAATTTTGGCAAATCCTTACAAATTGTCTGGAAAAAATCGGAAGAACACTATAATAGCATACACAATTCCAGCAATTTGGATCACACTGGTTCAGGTTTTTTATACATGCAAGGTATGTTTTTAAACAAGTACATAGCTTTATGCTTTCCACGCGGCCGACGACTGCAGACGACAGTTCCAAAATTAACTCTATGCAGATATATTTAGAGATGTTACGATCTAACATCCTTCAAAAATTGACACATTTTAAGACATGACATGTCTAGTGAGACGCAATATACAGATAATTGTTTACATTACAAAGCAGACTACATGTATAATATTTTTGAACCCACTGGACACTACCGCCTTCTAACATAGCCTATAATTGGTCAATTATATGATAGAAACAACTCAACAACCAATCAAATCAAAATAAACGTCCTGGATATATTAGCATTTTCAAGCTGAATACCCTTCAGATATCACAGAACTTCTTAACCTGCCTCTGATTGGTTTGATCAACGCTATATCCCTGATTGCAACCAATCAGAACAAGCTTAAGATAGACCAGCAGTTAGTGTCAGAGGAAAGACTTTTACATCCATAGGATAATACATACTATATACCTTTGAGACGCCTCAAGTTTGGAGGTGACATCAGCACATTACACAGTCATTTTCTTATGCATGGCATCATGGTTACCTACTGCTGGTACCTGTGCAGGCACTGGATGGCAAGTTCCTGTATGGGTATATGCCAGCACCTGTATGGGTATATGCCCAGTACTTATGTAGGAACTGCATGACCAGTACCTGTATGGGTACTCTTAAAGTACAACATAAGTAGCTGCACAGTACAGTACCAGTAACACTGCTACTATACACCTACTTGTAACACACAGGTACTGTACAGTTCCCACGCAGGCGCAGGTCTACGCAGGCAGCATGAGCAACCATGATACCGCGCATAAGAAAATTGCTGTGTATCTTGTTATAGACACAGCGTTTCAGATACAAGACCGATCTACTCTACACAGGTAATGTACAGTTCCCACGCAGGTCTACGCAGGCAGCATGAGCAACCATGATACAGTGCATAAGAAAATTGCTGTGTATCTTGTCATAGACACAGCGTTTCAGATACAAGACCGATCTACTCTACACAGGTACTGTACAGTTCCCACGCAGGTCTACTCAGGCAGCATGAGCAACCATGATACAGCGCATAGAAAATTGTTGTGTATCTTGTCATAGACACAGCGTTTCAGATACAAGACCGATCTACTCTACACAGGTACTGTACAGTTCCCACGCAGGTCTACGCAGGCAGCATGAGCAACCATGATACAGCGCATAAGAAAATTGTTGTGTATCTTGTCATAGACACAGCGTTTCAGATACAAGACCGATCTACTCTACACAGGTACTGTACAGTTCCCACGCAGGCAGCATGAGCAACCATGATACAGCGCATAAGAAAATTGCTGTGTATCTTGTCATAGACGCAGCGTTTCAGAGACACAACCAATCTACTCTTACCATCATGCAGGTTAAAACGCCATCACATTGATGGTAATACCCACGATGATGCAATCGTGCTAACATCAACTCCTAACTAGAAGTGACCAGGTGATATCTCCTTCTGCACGGTTCCAACATTAGCGTAGGGACAATACTCTATTTGTCTTCCTCTGGACAGTGATGTAACTTTACAGGCGTAGCATTTACGCACATGTATGTATCTTCCCTCTTTTAACGCTTGTGTGTATACGCCAGCGCCTCGAGTAGGCGTGGGCAATATGTGCTGCAACTAGTAGAATACGCAGTTACGTCACTGTCTAGTGATGGATAAATAGACTATAGCCTCGAACTGGTACCACAATGAATGGGATGGAACTATCCCATAGAATATTTAAAAGACACCAACACAATGCATTGCGATTTTTGCAAAATGCCCTTATTCTGGTCTCTAATTTGTCTCGGTTCCCATAGCCATATGCACAGAATCATAGTGCATTCATCATTGGAGCTCTTAGATTCTAGTTTACATCAATTAATGAATTAGTTTTCAGTGTTCCTTTTTCTTATTTCTAAAACTTAAGCTCCACAAATGCATCATGTGAAGCCTTTAGTTGGCTGGCATTTGCGCAATGCATTGTGGGATATCCTTAAAATCTTCTTTGGGACTATCCCATGACTTCCACTCTCACCATCCAATATGACTGGTCATGCAGTGAGACATTGTAATATTATGCAATACTCTCATTCAATCTGATTCCAGTTCGAGGCTGCACCCGGTAATGATGATCCGTGCAAAAAACCTATACAAATAACAATCAGCATTTTAAACAAACTTTTTGTTTTTGAGAATTATGTAGACGTACATCGTTCTGTAGAGTTGCAAAATTCAACAAAGTAGGAAGACACGGCTGTTTGACTGTCCGATTTATAATTAAAATTATGGAATAAAAAAAGATTACATAGTGGCCCAGTTATGGTTTGACCTGATTTAGGTAGCGCTAATGAATACGAGTATACGGTGAAAATTTCACGATGATTGTTAGAGCCCTTTTTAAATTATCGGCATTTTCTACTTTACACACATTTTACATGTAACTCTATGGGAAATGTGGCCGATGAGGGCGCTATTATAGTAAATAATAATATTCAAAGCTCTATTTCTCAGAAATGGCACCAACAAATGCTCTGAAATTTCTACAAAAGATGGTCAGTATATTCAGGTACTTGAATCAGCTAAAATCAGAACCGGGCCAGCAAATTACGGTGTTCTCAGAATAAAACGGACAAATTATGTGGGATCAAACAGCCGTGAAGAAGCTATAAGCAAGCTGGTAATCAACAATTCTGTATGGACTCTTGCAACAATTCAAAAATATCTGTACACAAAAACATGGATAAAGTTTTCAACGCATAATTGAGCAAGTTGTGTGTGTTTTTAATAACATGACTCAATTCTCTATCAAATATATAGTAATTTTGTTTCTTTTTATATCTTTATTGCATTATTCAATCTCAAAACAAGGTTGGTAAAATATATAATTATTAATTCTGTTCATCTAGATTCTAAACTGACAATTATTTGACGATGTAATACCGTATCGAAAACCATATTGTCCAGAAAAAAAATCTTAACATTTATATCATGTTCTACTGTTCATATTGTACTGTTTAATGTTTAATTATCAATCATTATGAAAAGTAAATATTTGTTATCAAGATTACTTGATTGACTCATTTGGCAGTTTTCAATTAAATTCCCCAACTTAGATTTAACTCTTTTTGACTGAATTTGTTAAGATTATATGACATGTTAGTTGCTCAGAAAATGTCTACTTTGTTTCATGTTTCCTCTTCATAATCTTTTAATTATGAAAAACAATAAAAATCATCACTTTTGAGGGTCATTCATCAATTAGATGAGCTGATTGAACCTTTGGCTGACGACAAAAATGTAGGACATTACAAATGATTAATCCAGCCACAAGATTCAATGGATAAAGCTTATATTATTAGTCGGGTCATCTCAAGTGAATGTATAGACTGTGAGAGCAAGGTTCGTTTCAAACTATACATTTTTGGAATCCTTGTGCTCAGATGAAACAATTTGGTATGCTTTTCAGCCAAATTGAAGCTATTTGAATTTTTGACCCCCAGTATGGTGGCCATTTTGGATTTTATGCCCGTGCAGATTCCACCATCACTTTGGGAGTAACACCCCTACTCTATGTATGTGTTAATTAACCTTCATAGAGGACAAATACATTGAGAAACAAACCTACACTCACTCACTCAAGACGACCCAGCTATTAGATTCATGATTTGCCACAATAAGGTGTCTCCAACCATATGATAGATACCCTTTGTTCTATGCTTGGACCTAATGCACACTATTTATAGTACAATTAATGGACGTGGGGACCAACGCCCTTTTAGTCTATGATTAAGTCTTCACTTCGTGTCATTAAGGAGTGTTATACCTTAGGATCAGTCTAATAAACATACATATATATACATATAATACTATACTCTATTTGTCTTTCTCTGGACAGTGATGTAACTTTACAGGCGCAGCATTTACACACGCGGATGTATCTTTCAACTTTCTACATTCGTGTAGCCCCTCAGGTAGGCGTGCACTTTTATGTGCTGCAATTAGTAGAATACGCAGTTATGTCACTGTCTCGTGATAGATAAATAAGACTACAGGGATTGCATTATCTGTCATTTTCTCAAGATCACAGCATTCAGGTTACAATGTAATTATACAAGCTGATTTAAATCTAAGAGCATTACAAACTTTCATTTACTGATCATGGTGCGCTTTGGTAGTTTAAGTGAGGTATGAAACGTCACTACCTGCCACTATTCAAAATATATAAACAAAAATTTGCTTGAATTAAGGTCAACTGCAGCAACATGCTAAACAACTTGTCCAACTATTAAAAAGCCACTGTCAACCGAAATGAAACTGTTTTGAAAGACAGATGACATAATGTTCATCAATCGGGACCTATTAAAGGCACAAAACGATGCTAGAATGTGTTAATGAAATGCCCTTCGTCATTAGAGTTACATCCTAAAGGGGCTAACAGTGATCTCTGTGAGAGGGTGAACAAAAAAATTGCAGAAGTAGCTTAGAAGTGAAGGTAATTATATAGAATCACCACCACGTAATGTTTTTACTTTATTAAACAATCTATAAAAAGAAAGAAAACACCAGTGTTGAGGAAACGGGCATCCCTATTCATTTATATTCATCTGTATATAAATTCATACAATTCCAAATTGTCATCTTATTTGTAGGGTATACCAAGCACACCTTAACCAGTGGTAGCATTAAGGCCCAAGGGGTTAATGCTACCCCTGACCTTATAACTACATACAAAAATTGCAAACAATCAGATTTATTATGATTTTTTTTACATTTTATGATTGAACAAATCACCGCTAGTCCCTTTAATGTCAGTTTTAAGGAGGTAAACAAATTGTTGTTTGGTTGCTATGGAAATATGATCACTGTTGTTCACAGAATGTTTGTTTGTTCACTGCAGCGCACAAACTAAACACAAACTACAAATTCTTCCAGTTCTGTAAGAACTTATTTTTACCTCTCCCTAACATCTTTCTTATGGAAACAGTTCCAAGATCATTCCAGTTGTAACCAAACCTAAATAATACAATTATATAAATAAACATACAAGAAAGATGATTTGTTCCATGCAGCATATAATCATATTTAGGCTTTTTTTGTTCGTTTTTGTCAGATACCTTTGATAATAGTCAGGCAAACTTCATGTTCAATATCTCAAATTAACTCGAAGAAATGTCTTTATTTATGATTGAATAGGTTTTTTTTCCTCAAACACAATCAACTGAAATATTATATATCCAGATTTTGATTTAATTTAATTTTTAATTGATTGCAACAGTATAAAAATAAATCTGAGTTGATTAGTCCCGATAAAAAATAGCTGCCTTATTCATGGTAACCTATGCAAAGCACCATCTCATAATGCACAAAATATAAGGCAGCCACCTTGTACTTAGGCCAAGTAACAAAAATAATGTGTTTCTCGTCCGGACTTTTTAAAAATCAGTGAGGGCGGCCCTTACTATTGTTATTTTTGGATTTTTTGTTATTTTTCAGAAGCCAAATTACAAGCTTTTTGCAAGAAGTGTTTTGATATTCATATCATTATCTATGCCAACGAGTGTTTCTCGCGTCTTATTCATTGGAATTATAGTTAAATTGATGGACACACTCACACAATACAAAATCAGGAATGATTTTGGATTGAAGGAATTGAAGGAATTTTTGAAAATAACAAAAAACAAAAATATTGGAAGTGGCGTCAAAAATCGGTGCGGGCGGGGACGTGAAACACGTAAGTTTTGCTACTTGGCTTAGAGTCTTGATTTGTACTGTGTAAAGTATACGTCACAGAATAATTCTGTAATATCGTCCACAGGTAGCGTTAGTAAATGCTCTTATACGGAATCAAGTGTGACAGTGTAAAATGGGTGCGACAGGTGTAACAGAATTATGCCTTCAACACTTCCTGAGACAGCGTTGCCATCTTACAGGCCCAGCTATGTCTACTGTTACAATGCAGGATCAGAATTTCGAGGAGAATCCGAGAATCCATTCTTGCAAATATTCCCGCTGGTAACGTTGCGAGAATCCAAGTTGATTCTCGTAAAGATTTTCTGTCTACACATAATTTGAAAGGAGGAGAATTCATACATTCTTGCAAATCTAAATGGATTCGCGCAATCTTTGACGAAACTCTGACCCTGCAATGTAGCCTTATGCTGATTGCATACCAAGGTCTCCTAAATCAATGTTCATATTTTTGAAAAAATAAGAACAGGATGTCAACCGTTCTTCGTAACAAAACCACTAATAATAGTGGCCATGGACGTTCCCTTTTAATATGATTTTTTTGATTTCTAGTTATGTGTTAAGACACTTGTTTGTTTTTCAGTATTTTAAGATACATGCATACAACACAGACAAACATCTTTGGCAGTTGATATTTAACGAGGTCTTTAGATGAGCTCTCCGCTCCACTGTGGTTTGCAGATAAGACAAGACATTTGTTTAGACATCTCTACTTCATACAGTGACATCACCTTTGACATCACCTTTGCTCAAAGATATCACCTTCTTCTGTGACATAACACCTAACTTTTTTATCACCCTGAAGGTAAACAGACCTCTCAGGTAGGGTTGGTTGACCGGGCATTTTTTGTTTGTTTAATTTCATGAACATATTGATATGTTCACACAAATGTCTGTGTAAAAAAGATTCACATTTTTTTTCAAAATTTTTTCAAAAAATTTGTGAAATTTGTTGAAATTTCGAAAACATGGGCCGGTCAAGCCCGTAGAACAGTGTTTTTGAGTTGTCTAAAATTCATCTCACAACCGTCTCAGAGCAAGGTCAAGTCACATTTGCACAAACCAATCACAGCAGAACACAAAAGAGAGTTCAAATAAATGCTCATCCATAGAGGGAGGGGGTGCTCACTTATCTTTTTATATATATGCTGCTCATTTTGCTATCATTTTAATAATCCAAAAATGTCCATATCTTTTTTGACAAATTTGATATCAAAAAATGGTACATTTTAAAAAAAATTTTGAACCACTGACATAACATTCGTCATCGTTTATAACAAGATCATATGTTTGCTTGAAGTTTGAAAAGAGACACCTTATTTCCCAGTGAAACCACACCACCTCTTTTCAGTGAGTAACCCCCACCCCCTTACCTGGACCTCAACTGCAAATAGGGTTAATGTTTTATATAATATGGAACACCAACACATGGTTCAATTTGGTAAATAATCTCTACATATCTCCTATTTGATGACATCATCATGACATCACCATGACATCATCACTCGGTACTGGTACTATTGATCTTGTCGGTGATATGTTTCTGTATGTTTTCGAACGTATCTTGTCCCAAGTAATCCACTTCTCCTTGTTCCCACGCGTGTTGGCGGGATCTTGGTGAGCCAGGCGGTTTTGGACCAGCAGAGGGGCTGGTGTAATGCAGTGAAAGGTTGCCCACATCAGATGCTAGATCGACTCCCTGTAGATGAAGAGGAACAATATATAAAGAAATATATTATCTCGGAAAATTTACAAATTAAGGAAAAGGTTCAGATTTGATTACTGTATAAGCAGATTTGTTCGTGAATTGTACACATATCTTCATAAATCCATCCAAAAGGACAGCACAAAGTTTTCTGTAAAGACATTGTAAACTAGGCAAGGAAAAAACACACCTTTATTTCATTTGTTTAGAATTTTTTTCAATTCATGTAAAATTAGCTGTTTTTTAGCCAAAATTTTGTTTCTCCACAAATTCCGGATTTTAGCTGATTTTTGTGACATTTAAGGTAAAAATATAAATAAAACAAACCCCGACCGGTTTAAATAAGATTTATATTTCTAAACTTGCCAGGTCCGTCCGCCCGTCAAACAGGGGTAGTTTTTTCGTCAACTTATATGACATTTTGCAAGTTGTTAATTTCAGTGAAATTTCCAATTTGCGAAATCTGCACATAAAATTCAACCCTCACAAAAATTGCAACTTACAGTATTCAAATCTGATTGTTTGGTAAGAAAGGTGAAATCGATAAAGTGCTGCTTGCATCAAAAGACTACAGTGATTTATAGTAATTACCAAAAGTACACATATTAAATCCTTCATATTAATAACATTTCAATTCAATTAAAAACAATTATTTTAGATCTTTTTTTCTTAAATCATGTACAATCAGCCGTTTTTGGCGGAAAATCTGTCGAATTATTTTTAAATTATTAACAATTCCCAATTTTTGCAGATTTTGGTGACATTTTAGGTAAAAAATTAGAACAAATGCCAGACCGACCGACCCTACTTGACAGGTCCGTCCCCCCGTAAAAAAAGTTGTGTGGGTTTTTACGTCACCGAAGTCACATTTTTGTAAATGCGCCTAATATTTGGAACTGCAAATGTCCATGTTGAAGAGTCAACTCTTCAAATAAGTTTGTTGTATATATGTGGCGTTTGTGCAGAGTACGTTTGAGCTATTATCACATTATCGAGTAGTGTTTGATTTTGAAGGAGGGGTCAACTAGTTATGAGTCAATCTTAGGGTTTATATTTCTGAAGTGCCGTTATTCTGATTGGGCAAGGTTTACAGCTAGCATTTGGCATAACCCCCTGGGGTGGGGGGCAGCTTGGATCAATTACAGTGAGATGTATGTAGTGCTCACAACGAGTAGGCATTTGATTGATTTAAAATCTAGGAGATAGCTCCAGCCCCAAAGACACAATGTTCTGTATTCATACACTCTTAGAAGTGTTGAACCAATCAGAAAGCGAGAAACTAAAATATACCTGGAGTGCATTGAACATGTCTAATGCACTTAACATTGCAGGTCTCTGGCTTACACGTGGTAAACACAAACCCACCACAGCTTGAAGTTAGAGTGAGATTTTCTAAGAGTGTGCGCCGTTCAATGCGCGAACCACACGCTTTGCTTTTATTCATTGTTCAGGCATCGTAGGTTCGCCAATTTTTACTGCGGGTGTTAGCAAACTTGTTAAAATGATTTTATTTGTTATTACATAGGTCAAAATTATGAATTTTGATTTGTATAGTGTCGTGTATGAATTAGGTCTCAAAAAATTAGAAAATCACTGCACTTGCGCAAATGTTGATATGCTCACAATAGCACTCCCCTTGCGGGACTTGCCATTATTCTTCATCAACATCAGCGCGTGTGCATTGATTTGTCTAATTTTCCCCAAAACAACACATGCATTTAATGATCGATAAGTGTTCAATGCTATGCTACAAACCTATTATGTGAAAAACATGAACTATGTTATCACTAGAATTGACTTAAATCACCATTGTCTTGTTTCATCATATTTTACACCAAACGTAAGGTTTGAAATCTAATTTTAAGGTGTAATAAGTTAGTAAGAAATTCAAATCAAAGTGTTATAGGAAAGAAAAGGTTGTTAAGAATCGGGTTGGTGTTAGGGTAAAGATGTGGCAAAGATTGTGTGTTTGTAAGGATGAAAGGTAGAGTTAAGGTTATTAATAATTACGTTGAGTTAACTTTTACTGACCCATAATCACAGCAAAATCACTGCACACAAGGTCGTGTCTAACACAACAATCAAATACAGGGCGAGTCAAAATATTGAGGTCCAGATTTTACCGATTTTTTAAACCAATTAATGTGCAAAAAATAATATAATTATTGATATGCACAGTAAGACCGCATTGTTAGCTATAACTTAAATTTTTATTTCATTCAGATTGGTTATTCCAAACAGGAGATATGTGCATTTCCCAAATTCTGTGAAATTTAATCTGTTCCAACTTCCATGGTACATCTATAAATGCAAAAGTTTAACGCGCGCATTTTGAATATGCCAATCAATGGCGTGGTTGGTATTCACAATGCCTACAATAAAAAATGGGGTATATTTGTAATATTTTTACATTAATATGTTGTTATTATGGCCTGGAATAAGGTATCGTCTTGGGAATTTCACCTCAGTATGAAGAAGTATTTCTACTCCTATAAACAATGAAGAAATTGGCCAATTTTTAACAAGAAATATTTTTCCTGATTTTCAAAAAAATGGGACCTGAATATTTGGACTCACCCTGTATTATTTAAACACTGTCAATATCAGGTTGATGTGTAGAGTTACATTTAACATGATAGGAATTGTGACCCGTCACATCAAAATGGGGATGTTGGAGGCCCGAGTCAAATCCGAGTTATTGGTATGACTTGAAAGAGCACATTTTAAGCTTTGAAATGATACCATGTTGAAGGTAATCATATCAACCCTATCTCAAATCTGTGTTTGCCGACAACATGTTTTGACGTGACTGGTTACAATAATACAATTTTCCTCCATAATCAAGGAAAATGTTTAAATGTTTAATTTTCAAAATGCATAAACATTGGTTTAATTTCAGGTAAATTTCTTCAGAATCAGTTGATAGTTCTACCAGGGAAAGTATACTGATCCCTTCAATAGCGCTCGGGAGACCTGGGTTCAACTCCCCTTGCTTATTTTTCGAGTTGGGACATTCACTGGTGACTGTTATTATTAGTTGTTGTATTGTCTATTCATTCTATTGTAAACACTGTGGGTTGTTGGTAAACTGCTTGATATTATATATAGTCAGTTTCCATTAGTATCGCATATGCGATCCCTACCATGTTTGGCAAAATGTCTTGTGTGTTATGTAAAATGTCTTGTGTGTTATGTGTATCGTAACACCCCATCGCCTATTACACTTAGCTTGGGTTAAAATTGCGTTTAACAACGTTTAAATATAGGTGGTCATGTGGTTAAGGCATCTAGCGTTTGGTGAATGCCCTTGCCTTTTTTTTCCTGGTTGGGACATTCGCCTGTGATTTTTAATATTTGTTGTTATAATTGTCTATTGGAAACACTGTGGGTTAGTAAACTGTTTAAAATGATATGGGTAATATAATTCTTAACAGGATTTTGCAATTTCTTGTCTGATCCTACACAGAAATGATTGCTGAAGAATTTCATGTGCTGCACAGGATCCACTCTTGCATCAAATTGGTACAAGAAAGATGTCTGATAAACAATCCTTACAATGACATCCCCATTTGTTACAAAAAACTGTAAAGCATACACAATTTGCCGCATTTAATGAGAAATCATGTAGTATCAAACAAATGTGACATTTTAACACTTTTCACACGGCTATTGAGTTTCCCTTACAAACCAATTTTTTTCAGAAACCTTTCCCAACTTTCAAGGTCTATCCTCAAGGATTACTAAAGCAATACTAGGCATGTTTGTACTTATTTTAATGCATTTCTCATGGTGATTCCATATTATGCAGGTATGAGATTACACCTTTCGTTAAAAAGTTTGGAAATTGTAAAAACCTGAAAAAGTAAGCAAAATTGGACAAAAATACGAGCAAACTGGGCTGAAAATAAATAAAATTGCGGTAATGTTGACATCACAAAAAACTGGTTCAAGTAAAATTCTCATGCCTTATATATATGGTAATAAAATTCAACAATTTTGACATTTTTGAAACATTTTGTTAAATTGTTTAATGTTGTCTGCAGAGATGCCTGCTGCGTGGCAGATGTTAAGATTACGCATGTGGCTTACCGTTTGACACTAAGCACATCACACAGCGATCTCACAGTGCCTCTGTGTGTTGAAGCACATGGGTAATGAAATGTGGACATGCTTGTACTATTGGTTTGCATTTGATATGCATAGCCACATACTCGCTCGTATCACATTTTAAACGGCATGATTTCTTATCAAATGCAGCAAATCTTGAATGTTTTACAGTACCTAACAACAGTATTATAGGATGATTATAAGTAGATTCATAAATATTGATTAGTTCCCGATTTGGACGTATTCCATTTAGCGTTAGAGGAACCACAATGGACCAATCCTACGATATCAGCATCAATTTCCCTGCAGTATAAAGGACTTCCAAAGTGTTGAAGTAACACATCCCAATATATCATGCATCTTTGAAATAACACATCCCAAGATATCATGCATCTATACGCTTCAAGCAAGGTGCAATTCACTTCAATATTGCGAGAGAAGAAAATAACTAAAGACATGACAGTGTACAAAAACAGACATAACAAAACTCCTGTTTTGAGAAGTGATTCCAAAGTTCTGATAGGCATTACGCAACAACTTCATTTGGCCAAAGCTCAAGATTAAGATGCTAAACCTATCTATCCTTCAACATAAACACAACTTTTTGAATAATATTGAATACATTCAACTGCCTACAGCATAGACCAGTGCTTCATGAAACACACGATATGAAGCGGTGTTTGATCTCAATGTATTTAACATGCATTGTTGCAATCAATCAAAATTACATCACACGATTCAATTCTCAGTATTGACAATACGATGCGCTGCCAGCGGTTGCTTAGGAGAGGAAAAAATATGCAGTGCATCATGGTAAAAAGTTGACATCCAAAGCCAGCATAATACAATACAACACAGTAAAACAGGTTATTGTGTGTTTAAATGGCAATATATTTGTTATACACCCGAATGCATAAACCAACAGTACACCAATTTACAATCATAGTAGATTTATTTCCTTTGTAATACTCATAAGGGATCCTTTGTGAAACTGTGTTCAACATTATTATTATCACACTGGTGGCTAGAAATATGATGGCGGCGCATCGTATTGCGAATCGTGAGAATTGCCGCATATTTGTATTGATTTATTCCGTCTTTGGCCACATGTTGCTTATAATGTGGTTGCTGTTGCGTGTTGGACCATACTGTGACCTGTGTTGACCTATCATAAGCTACCTCTTATTGCCATACTTTGTGGTACAATTTTGCTCTTTGCCCGGATTGGCCATTTGCGAGGAGAGCATCAAACCGGTACCGGATTGAATGGGGCTATTCCGTAACTAGTTCGACTCTCTCTGCACAACATAACTGGTTATGCAGTGAGACATTGTGAAATGATGCAACACTTTAATTCAATCTGAATCCAATTTGAGGCTCTCCTCGCAAATGGTGGATCCGTGCAAAGAGCAAAAGGCGCTTATTGCAAGGCCATCAACACTTATCGTATGAAATTGTTAGCCATCAAGAAAATTGGAAGAATATCAGAACTCGGAAAACAAATCAAAGAAGAAGTTTGATAAAATACTAAATCATAGAAGTGCAACTCAAACACAATAATTAGCTATCCCATGCGTACCGTTGTTAACAGAGGACTAGTAGTATGCGGTGGGGGTTCAGCGCCCTCGGTGGTAAACTTTGATGTATGCGTATTGGGTAGAAATGAAGACTGTTTAGAATCCTTGCTCCCTGACCCGGGGGAGTTGAAAGTAGAAGAGGACATAAAGGACCAAGTGTTTGATACGGGTGGAGGCACATTAGTCGTAGAAGACTGAATAAGTGAAGCAGGGAATGCTGAGGCATAATCTTGTTTGGCCTATAAAAGAAAACATCAACAAATTTGAGATGAAATTTAGATTGATAGCTTACTTTTGTGAACAATCACCGAGCCATGTCAAATGTGTGAACATAAAGGTTCGTGCAAAGAATTTGGAAGAGCTATGTTATAAGATGTTTAAAAAAAAGATGTTTCTTTTTATATGGTTGATATATTTTTATTCTCATAAGTTCCATGTTTGTGTATGCATATTGTTTTAATCGTTTGGAAATGAGCTCCTGTTCAGAGTCTCTGATCTAGTAGACCTTATTTATAATTGACGCCTTCCTGCTGTTGCATGATTGGATAAATATTAACACTTTCCACGCGGCTATTAGTTTTACCATTTCAAAACAGATTTTGTAGAAAACTGTCCCAACTTTCAAGGCATATTTATAGGATTACTGAATCAATATTAGGCATGTTTGTACTTATCTCAATGCATTTCACATGGCGATTCCAAATATGGTTATGAAATTTAACAATTTTGAAAAATTTGTGACATTTTGGAATGTTCTCTGCAGACGCCTGCTGCATGAAAATTGTTAATATCGTGTAGCGAAAGTGAGGCCTTTCGTTACACGATATCATCCAATGGCAGGAAAGGTGTCACATATAAATAAGGTCTATACACTAACTATAGATTAATTATAACAAAAAACTGAAGACTAGAACAAAAATGTTCACTAACTACTTTTTTAACAATAAATACACATAGACAAACAAGTCTCCAATAATGAGATAGACAACTGGGACCAACTACTTGAGGAAAATGCTCCTTGTCTTCCGATTTAGTAAAGATCTTGCAAGGTTTTTTTTAGCAATTCAAGGGAACCCGCGAGGCTGGCAGATATGGTAAAAATAAAATGTCTATTCATGTTCATAATAAGATTAATTATTACCATTTAAACAGAAAAAAGAGAAAGAAAACAACAAATCCTGTGGCTCTGGGAGATTGCTTACAAAAATCGCTACCAATAGTTTATCATAATTAATATCACTATAATAAGAGTCATTAGACAAATGTGTGCAAGATGGTGAATAGGGTCAAAAGGTTATTTGGTGATAGCGAGCCTGATCCAGTGAATGTTGTTATGTTGCCCTTGTTATGAAGGGAGGATAGGGTGACTGAAAATGATTGCTCTAATATAAACCTCTCAAAAAAAGTTCTGATTTTTTTTCTTCTTCTTCAATCGCTTATATATTACATATATTTTGTTAGATGTTCATAGTGTTTTGCACATCAATGAAAAGCTGATGTGTTGGTCTTTCCAAAGATACCTAAGGCAAAAAAAAAAGAAAGTTGACTTGCCCTTTCCGATCGACCCGAATTTTCGGAAATCTAGGATCGCTATTTTTTTTTTTTTTTTTCAAAGTAAAAAAGAAAAAGTAAAAAAAAAAAAAGAAGTAAATTTAAAGAAGCACATAACAATAAAGAAAGATGAACACTTGTTTTTGAGTAGTATCTGCTTGTTCAAAAATTTAAATTAAAAAATAATAAAAAATAAAAAAATCTTTAAAACGTGTTTTTATGAAGTATCTATCTCCCTGTTTAAATTAAAAATTAAAAATCCAACCATCCGACCCAGACTCTGGCCAAGTCAACTTTTTTGGGGGGGAGCCTAATTTGTAGCAATCAATTGTTCCAGTGCTCAATAACTTACTTGAGAATACGCAGAGGTCTCTATCTGAATGTGCCAAAAATCATCACTATCTTGTGCTCAGAAGTCAATAGAGCATCACTCTACACTTGTAATTGCCAATGTAACACTTCAGTGAACACAATTATTCTTTTGACCGCATCATATGGTGAATTTGGCCCATTTTGACTGACACCTTACCACATTCTCAAGCAAGTGGCTGAGCACTGGAACAAGCCATTGTTATAAATGTGATATCATTTGAAAGAAGAACACATTAGTGAAAAGAAGAGCACATCAGCTTTCCGTTGATATGTAAAACAATATCAAGCATCATGAAATATCTTAAACAAAATTCCAAACTTTTTTTGAGGAGTTTATACTGGATACATCATGGAGGATTATGAGTATAACAAAACAATGAGAACAACAAATTAAATCATAAATAAACATGAAATCAAAGTTATGGAAATGATGATAATAATAATTAATCTTTCCCTCGCGGTGATTGAGAAATGAACAATTATTATCCTCAAGCAGAATTTGACCACATCTATCAATACTGATTGTTCTCAATAGCTCAGTTGGTAGAGCGTCCATCTGGAGTTCAGGCAGTCCCGGGTTCAAATCCCAGTCGAGGAAATGAATTGTTAATTTCTCTATCACCACAAGGAAAAGATGAATTACTATCATTAAATTAAATCATATTAAAATGACAATCAAACAATTACCATGCAAAGTTTGTTGAAATACATAAATGCATTCACAAATAAACTCTACAAATCAACATAGCATTTTATCATAAGTAAATTTGAAGCAAACATGAAATATAGCGCTAAACCCTGGATATCCCCATACTAGGTGCCTTAGTGTGTTTACTAAGCGCTGCCTAGTTTGATCTCATACTGCACCACGCAGACCAGCGCCTTGCTTCGCGCACAGATCTAAGGCGCATCAAGGCACATGATTTTGAAGTAATTAGGAATTGTATCACCCTGTCTGTAACTCAGAATATATTTATGATTTATGATCAGAAATGTAAATCTAAAAGAAAATCTGTTTTCAAAACAATATCAAGGATAGATGGCTTCTACCGTGAAAAGATAAGATCGCATTATATGCCTTCTGATCATTGGCACATCATCTTCTATGCTTCCCTGTGTCTTAAATCACACCGTGCCGTCCAAATTGATTTTCTTTATAATTTAATCCTCATCTATACAAGGATTTAATTGATTAGAAATGATGATCAATATGTGTCACTTGTTAAGATGGCACGTTTGAATAGCGCGCTATTTTCGTGGTAAGTTTAAATTTATACAAGGGACGCATGATATTTGGGGACATGTTTCTTCCACGATTTGAAGTCCATTATATCGCAGCGAAACCAATAGCATCTAATAAACTATGCTGATATCGTTGTGACTAGTCCATTGTGGTTCCTATATCGTTAAATGGAATAGTTCCAAATAAATAACTGATCACCCAATGTTTATCAATCTACTATTGTTACGTTTGATTTTAACATTTTGTTAAATTTTAGAATTCCGTAAATTTCTGTACTTTGTTTTTCGAAAGGGATTTAAGTGAACTAATTTGATAAAATCTCAGAGTCATCAGAAGTAATGCCGCTTTGTATCTACTTGAGTGGGTACGATGGGATTTGCAAATCTAAAATATATAACAAATATGTAGTTTATCTGGTTAAAAATTTGACAAACCTTCTGTTGCAACGTGACGATTCAGCAGCCATTTAACAATATTAAATCTACCATCTTTTCGATAAACCAAGCTATAGTAAATGCCAACATTTTCGCATACTGTTATTTCTCGCACTTTTTGCACACTCAAGACGCATCTTGAAATTTAAAGAACTCAAAACATTTGTAAATAATTACTCGCGAAAATGTCTTTGATGTCAACAATGCGCGGAAATATTGGGTTTTACCATACGAAATGTACCTATTTCCTCTGCTAATATAAGAGTCGAACTGTTGCCTTCAAGAAAAAATAGCTACATGGTACCACCAGTTTCTTTCAAGTGGAATTTTTTTAAATAATCAAATTTAGTACAATTAGTTTAGGGAGATTAATTAATGGCATGGCCCTAAAGGCAGGCAAATTATGAAGACGGGGCAAATAGCATATTTGCAAAATAATTAACCATGCTTTCAAAATTAACTCGATTTATAGTAGTAGGTCCATGGCCTGTTTATTGATGAGTGGCATTTTGCGGCAATACGTCATGCTGGCCAATGTATTATCTATCAATCAATTATTAATCAAACAATAAATCCATTGTGTTAACAGTTGAACATTGAAAATCAGAATTGTCATTGGGTTCATATACATAATGTGTTCCTCTCTATGAAAGGCTGATGTGTTCCTCTTTCAATCATACCCCATTTGTAGCAATCACTTTGAGAACATGGGGAGGTCACAATCTGAATGTGCCAAAATTGCCACTACTTTGTGCTCAAAAGAACAACTGTGTCGTCTGATCATTGAAGTGTTACATTGACAACTACAGTGTAGAGTGATTGACTTTGACTGTGACCTTCCCATGTTTTCAAGCAAGTTGCTGGGCACTGAAGCAAGTGATTGCTTCATAGAGAGGAAACACAATATGAAATACATTACAAAATATCCGGACAATTGGTGAATGAAAAGAGCTTCCGAACCTTTTTTGAGGAGTTTACATCACAGGATGACAAAATGCATATCAAATTAGTGGCTCACAGTAAAAAAGTTGTACGGTCAGTCAGGCGTTTTTGGATTTTTTTCTTGAAAATTTACGTGAATATATTCAGAACAATTTTGTAAAAAAAATGTAAACAAATATATTAGAGTTATTCTAATGACTTGAAATGTATGATACGCATGATATGAGTCAATATAATTGCTTGAAAATCAATACCAATTCTAAAAGGTAAAGTGGAAATGGTTCAAATAATAAGAGTTCCAAATAATATGAGTACCATCTACATTCAATCTAAAGATTGGAGTGTATATTATACTAAAAAGGACACCACTCTAAAGCCAGATAGTCCACGACATGACAGATACTTGCACCTCGCTCTATAAAGCGCCCTCAACCTACTCTTCACCCATCTCACCTGAGCTTCCTCGATTCTTGGTTTGATAGACGTAAAGAAGACGTTCCACCACGCTTGTACAAATGACAAGACATGTCCAGCGCCTATGTCCATACCTTGAGGCGGTGAGACGGTACCGGATTGCGTGTTGAAGGTGTAACGCCACGGTTTGGCGTTGCCGATGAAATGTACTATCTTGATGTCCTGTCCAAACCTGAATGGTGCATTGTGGGAATAATGATCGGATAGATAATGATTACTGCACACTGGAGAATGCATTTGTGTAGTGGACTGTCACAGCAAAAGGGTGCAGTTGTCGGTAAAAATACATTGAGATATTGATGGAAGTAGGCATAGATTATAAACAAAGAATATAAGACAATCTTACAGTAATTATTCTTCATAAAATTAGAAAATAGCATCCAATCTTAACCACAAATTTGTCATTTTGAAGCATTCAAAAAGCTCCTTTTGTTGGCATTAAGATTTCAAACTTATTCAATGAGAGACAACTACACCCTTTAGCTGCGCTGTACACATGTTAGTAATTTATAGGAATGGCCTACACTGGGTCACATCAATGGGGCGAAATTTGGTGCTGGGCAGATAAAAGTGCAAAAGTACCTGCCCAACTGGCAGGTAGCTTTTTTCATCAAACTTCAAGATTCCTTAATGTACTTGTGAGTTGGGAAACAAATTTGGGCATGTAATTATCTTATTGGGCTGGTAACTTTTAAAAGCTACTTGCCCGACTGACTGGTACCATAAAATATGAAGTTCCAGGCCTGGTCACATCTGGGTCATATCATCAATAAAATCCAGTGTGCCCCTGCTGAAGTTTAAACAACTATCACTTTCAGGTGTGACAGTCCACAAGTAAACTAACTAAAGTACTAATTACTGTGCTTGATTGTATAATAAATGTGTATGGCCATAGTTAAGGTTTGCCAATTCTACAGGGCATGTAAATCAGTGTCCTATGAGGGACAAGAATTCTTTAGTTAGCGGCAAAGAAGCTCAGCGATCTAAGCGTAAACACGGGAGTGTCGTTGCCATTTGTGGAATAGAACTTTGAGCTCACCAACGCACGCATCCACAGGGTTGAATTTCGGCGCGAATTGATTCGCGTAAAATCACTACCACGTGAATCCAGGTGGATTCGCGCAAAAAATACATGCCAAACATGCCGAATTTGGAAGTTGTGCAAGCTTATAGCCTAATTCTTGATATTATTTTCATTAATTTCGCAATAATCCATGGATTCTCAAAATTGGCGAGAATCCAGGATTCTCGCGAAATTATTCCGCGAGAATCTAAATGGACTCTCGCACTGCAGCGCAATTTTCTAGGACTGATCCAATTGGCCTGATTGTATCTATGGCGTCAAGAATGTTACCGCCCACACGCTCATTATTTCGCACACGTAGGGCAAATGCTGAACTTCACTGACGGCAACTATAATACACCCCATGTTTTTAGTCATGAAAAAATAAATACACTAATGGTTAATTAGCCCTATTATTTCTCCATCAAATATACTTTTCCTAAGGCATGATGTCATAACTGAGTGAAACGATATAAACGAAGCAAATCTAGATATATCGGGTTATAATCGCGATTGGGTTTCAGCGGGTTATTATCGTGGAAAATCGTTTCAGCAACGTTCGTTGGACTTCATTGTTATTCTAATAGAACTTAATCGCACTTTAATGAGTTGTAAATTTCAATAGTCGATTTAATCTCGTTACTAACGCGATGTTTTGAAAGTGCCAATGGCTTTTCATCTATTGTTATATGGTACAATCTACGTCAACACTCGATGTCTTATCGATTTTAATAAAAGGTCAATTATCTTCAATTGAGTTGAGTTGAGCAATCCACAAGCTATTCTGTTTACTACTTTAGTGCACGCCCGCCGCCTGTCTTAATATTATGACGAGTCACTGACCATCCCATTTCAGGTGTGTGGGCACTATGAACACTGCTAAATTTATTTTAGCACCGACATTATTGAACAAAATAGTTTGTTTTGTATAGGGAAATAATAAAAGGACTATCTTTACTCGGGAGCTTTACTGATCTTTTCTACTGATTTTACCTAGACCGTCAAATTTACACGGCCGCCCTGTTGCTTAGCTTTTCACGGCGGCTAGCCACCGTAGAGAGAGAGCTGTTATAAGTTGACAGTGATGACCCGTTCCGCCGGCTATCCTCAACCCCCGTGCCGGCATTCCCCAACGCGACCATTTTGACAGCATAATTTGGTCTTTTCAAGCTCGGATATATATAATTTTTATTGACTTATAAAATAATTAAATTTGTGTTCAATTAAAATAAGTACATATTCAGTGTTATTCATGTGAAGTAAAGAATATATGATGTATATTCAGCGAGCAATCACGAGTTGAATGCCGCCGGGTGATTTAAAATTGTGCGTAAACTTGATGATTTCGGTTAGACCAGAGAGATGTTTAACTCGGGATGGTTTAATTACTATAAAACCACCTCCCTGGTTAGACCCTCCAGTATTTATGGTTAGTCATTGAGTTAGACATGGCATCTTATTAAGAATAGGAGTCGATGCGTAGCGATTTAAAATGACAACGTCAAGTTCGAGGCTAAATCGCTTCTGGCCGATTGGTCTGGTGTCAGTCACCGACCAGAGCGCGCCAATCGTTGACATTCACAGCTCTCTAGAAATTTTCCCGGGATCGATTTGAGAAAATATAAAGCCGATCTTTGGAAATCTTTGTATTTTATTTTGGATGTGTAAATATTGTTCATTTTACATCGGGTAAATTGTACAGCTAGGGTATATTTATGTTGTTTATTTACTGAAGTGTCATGTCCTGTATGACTGTATATAATGCAGCAAAATTGATTACTGTATTTTGTTTCTACCCGTGAGCAAATCGAACGTACCTGACCTTAATAATAGCTTCGAAGATTTTACCGCGCTCTACGGCCCACACACTGACCGCGCCCTTTCGCGAGAAATTCAGGCTAAAGTTTTCCCGGGGGTTTCAATTGAGTTTTTAATTTGGAAAGTAACCGCGCTGTTAATAATTTATTGTGGAAATCTGGTCAAAGAAGATAACCAGGTGAGAAGGTGCTATTGACATTTAGGCCGATTTAATAGTTGCAAATATTAATTTTGTTTAAAAAAACTACAATATTTTAGTGGCCAAAAATATCAAGAGTTTTAAAAATCGGTTTGGATTTATAACAATTGTTCCGCTAAACAAGGGGGTTCTTTAGTCTGTCGGAACAAACAATAGAAGGAATTGTTTATGGTCGGAACATGGACTTGTCCGATTGATAAGTCCATGGTCGATACAGGACGTGTTTTATTGGACCGACCTACCTTTTTAAGTTTTCACAAGTTCACAACGCACGTTGTTGTAGTACGTTGCAAATTGTAGGCCTACATGTAGGCTACAATATTCCGATGTATTTTACACAAATCAAACATGCGAAGTATTTTGCATTTTGTATATGCCATCGTTGATTATAATTCCATAAATGATATTCCATAATGATATCCTAATGAGTTCAACGTCGTAGCCCTCGTGTGTAGATCGAAGGACTCGTGGGAAAACCCCCGTGTCGGGTCGCTGATTTTAAAGACCTGACGCAGACAATTAAAATTATAGGGGTTAAGCAAACAAAAGGCTAGGCCTATATTAAAACATCGTAAGGGAGCGTTCATAAATACTTTGGTGGGGGTGGGTGGGCAAATTGGCATCCCGGGCATTAAAAAAAAAAAGATCCCCCCTTCGAGAAAGTCTTATTTTTATTGATCCCCCTTTCAGGGTCTGAAATTTATTTTATCCCCCCCCCCCCCATATGCCAAACCACACTTCTGTTACATTTGGTGGGGTAATAACGGATTATGACTGAGTTGTTTTGAATATCTTAATTACTTCCATCAGCCTTTTTAAACATAGGCGTAGCCAGAAGGCTTGTTGCCCGGGGGGGGGGGGGGGGGGGGGGGGCACTGACCAAATCGGCGTAGGGTCCAGGGGCCTGCTTAAGGGCCCTGTTGGCATCCAGGGGCCAAGGCCCGACGGGGTTAAGGGAGCAGCGGCCCCTTAGAGCTGTAGGTTTTCTGACCTGATATCTTAACTGACGCGCGCAGCGCAAGAAAAATTTGCTACTTTTAGACTTACTTTGTTATGATTAAGGCTTGCCTTCATAACATTTTTATAAAGCTAAAGTAAATGTATGGAGGCCCATGCAAAATTTGCTATTTTATACTTATTTTTTCATAGAGCTAAAGAGTTAATGTTTGAAGGCACATGTTTTATGTTTGATAATTTACATGTGACTATATTTTTATAAATTTAATGGTGCAAAATTGTTTCTTTACACTAATTCTGTCATGATTGGGATACATTTTGGCTTTAAACTAATTCCCGAAAGGTAATTGCAGTTTGTGAAATTTTTTGCCGCTTTTTTACATTAGAAATTTGTTTGATCCCCCCCTTATCGGCAACTTATTTTGTTTGATCCCCCTTTTTGAGGCTTATACTTTTTTGATCCCCCCTGAATTGCCCAACCCCTCCTACCAGAGTATTTATGAACGCTCCATAAAATAAATCTGTTATTGACTGGTGACAAGCTGTCACTTTCTACACATCAATTAAAGAAAGAGAAAAGACCTGCTATTAAATTTGCACGTCAATCATTACACTTTCCTTCTCACATCATCAATCTCCCAACTAAAATTAAGCCCATTTAATATTTTGTTGACTTATACCCAAATCTCTTTAAATCTCTAAACACAATTGTATTTTATTTGGGCCCTTACCACAAGAATGTTGTTATTGAATGCAAAAGGCCAGATATCTATTATTATAGTGTTCGTCCACATTTGGTGCCAATGTGTCTTCCCAGACAGTTTCCCAGAAGAAAACCAATTTGGCCAAAACCATCCCAAAACGTACATGCCAATACACTTGGTCTAAGTACCAGAGTCTTTTTTCGCGGTAAATTATTTTTGCATATATTATATCATAACAATTAAGCGAAATAAAAGAGGCAAATATTTCATGCCACGCATTTATTAAATGGTGGATTTAGATTTTAATTAGAAACTTGCTCAGAAATTTCAAAGGATGACAAATGATTGAAAAGTGAAAATAAATACCTTAGAAAAAAGGATTGAATATTTCGAGCATGCCTAAACCCAACACCCCCTCTATAATTTTCTGAGCTGACTGCAAAACAAATGGGGCAACATTTTACAAACATGTTGGAAATCTCCCCCCCCCTCAACCCCCAAAAACAAAGTTACGCGAAATAAAAAATAAAAGAGGCAAATATTTCATGCCACGAATTATTAAATGGTGGATTTAAATTTTAATTAGAAACTTGCTCAGAAACGTCAAAGGATGCCCAAATAACAGATTTATTTTACGATGTTTTAATATAGGCCTAGCCTTTTGTTTGCTTAACCCCTATAATTTTTGAATTGTCTGATGAATGGGGGGGGGGGGGCTTTTGCCCAAAATAAAAACTTTTAAGGGTGTTATTTTTGCAATTTTCACGACTTATTTCATTTCTTCATGTTCATCTATATATTATTAGTAGGCGCAGGCTACGCGAAAGAAATCACAAAAACCTATAAATCAAAAGAAGATCATCATGATCATGCTGAATCGAATGTGGTGTTGTGTTGCTATCTATCTACTGAAGATAGTCATCTGGTGATGGACGGAACATTTCGTACTTTAGATCTGCTATATATAGGCCTATTTATATTTAATGTTCATCTTGAATTATGAATTGAAGTAAATTAATTAAAATTAAAAAATAGTCAACATGATACTCTGTCCCTTTCAATGTTAAAAACGCAAATCCGTTTTGCCCGTAGCCAGCATGCAGGACTTGTGCAACGTGTACCTCAGTTTTCTAACACGTGAAATGGTTTCCATTATTAGCAGATTAGCGCGGTGATATTACAAGAATTCGCGGCGATGTTGCAAGAATTCGCGGCGATGTTGCAAGAATTCGCGGCGATGTTGCAAGAATTCGCGGCGATGTTGCAAGAATTCGCGACGATGTTGCAAGAATTCGCGACGATGTTACAAAAATTCGCGGTGATGTTACAAGATTTCGCGGCGATGTTACACAATTACTGCTACAAAGTTACCCGCCGTGATGAGACAGACGATTCATATGCAGTCAGTTTCATCAAAAAACCGGACACGATTCACTGCACTTGCCCATGCTTTTGCTACTTGATCGTGAGTTTGTTCACTGTTAGTGTTTCGTTCATCTACCACCAAGCAGCGGGTACCGGAAAGGAAATGCCTATAATGTAACTGTATATTTTGATGTAAAATTTTGAGGAATATAATAATATCATATGACACTTTTAACCGTCCTGGCCAGCATTTATCCTTTCATAATCAGCTTAATAACCAGATCCCCATTAAAAACACGGCGGAATATAAACAACGGGTTTATTTTGGTAAACAAAATTTGATAAGGCCAAGTAAAATAATAAACACTTTCTCATCCCCGCCCTCACCAATTTTTTGAGATTATCAAATATTTTCATGATTTTTAATAAACACAGTCCACACAAGATTTACAGGCTATGGATAGAGCAATGAGGTAAATAAATAAACAGTGAGTGACTCCCCGTTACTATGATTCGGACAAATGCTTCTACTATGGGAACTTAGCTAAGAAACTAACAACACGGTTGTGACAAATAACAAATAATAAGGGTCTCCCTCACCGAATTTTAAAAAGTCCGGACGAGAAACACATTATTTTGTATAGGCCTATACTTGGAATTAACGGGAATCGAAACTATTTCAGTGAAATTGGTTAACAATTGGCTTTTTGCATCAAAGTAATGCACTTATCAATTGCAGTCCCGGCCCCAGGGGACCCGGGGCATGGCGGGGACTATGCGGGGACCGTACGCCAACGTACAAAAAACATGGCCCGGCTATGCGGGGACGTATACCCGGGGCGTACAAAACGTGCCCCCGCTAGCCGGGGCGTGTAGCCGAGGCATAGCGGGGACGTACATTACTGAAAAAATAGGCCGGGCATTGTAGCGGGGGCGTACGCTAGGGTACACAAATGTACACCCCGGGGCATAGCCGGGGCGTACACATACATAGCGGGGACGTACGCTAAGGTACAAAAAATGTACACCCCGGGGTATAGCCGGGGTGTAAAAACCGTGTACGCACACATAGCGGGGATGTACGCTAAGGTACATATCATCCACACCGGTGCATAGAGATATAAAATACAGACATGCACTATATTAAACTTTAAAATTAGTCACCTCGATTGATCAATGCCTGGATTTTCACTACCATGACTACGGTAAACTTAGTTCAATTTGACCATATAGTGCTTTTGCCTGGAATAATGTACATGGTAGGGCCCGGACAGATAGACAACACCTACCTACTTGCAGGCCCGTAAGTCAGGAAAGGGGAGCCCCCACCCTCAATTCCCCCTCCCAAGTCCCCAAGAAGGTCCAAAATACCCCTCCCAAGTCAATTAGCTAGATCAATCATCATGTTTTCGGTTCATTTTTAAAACTTAAATAGGCCTACTGTTTGTTCATAATAAATAAATTGGATCAAAACTTTCCAATGTTGCCATTGGGCATGTTGGGTACGCATGATATATCAAAAATAAAGCTACACAATATGACATCCATAAAGTGATTTTTTGACTCGATTCATTTCTGGTTGACAACAAACTGACATAGATCATGCCAACATTATTGTATTTTTAGTTTTAGGCCTCTGGTAAGTTTTGTTCTGGAGCACTGTATAATTTAAAACTATTCACAAAACCATAGAAGTCAACGGTAAATCATGAAACCGTGTAACATAATAACGATTCGCTAATATTGTTGGCCCGGCTGTCTGAGGCCGGGCGTAGCCGGGGCGTACACTATGCCCCGGCTATAGGGGCCGGGACCGTACGCCGTCGTACACTTTGTCCCGGCTATGGGGGGCCGGGACCGTACGCCGGCGTACACTTTGTCCCGGCCATGGGGGGCCGGGACTGTAGCGGGGGCGTACAAAAAGTGGTGCCCCGCCCTGCGGGGACCGTACACGACTGTAGCCGGTACGTCACATCGGCAATTTGTACGTCCCGGCCCTAATCCCCGGGTCCCCCGGGGCCGGGGCTGCAATTGATAAGTGCATAATACTTAGGCATATACTAACTACCATCTGAAACAAGTTTACCAACATTCGCCGTTTATCATATAAAATTTCATGATTTTCTTAGTTTCGATATGATCATATCGAAACTCAGGGGCTGAATTCGGAAGTTATGCATCGTTTTACTCACTGCCTTTCGTGGCAAACAGGAAGTGCCGTTATTTGCTTAGTTTGGTATGAAGGCGATATCGGAATTGTATGACATTTTGGATTTGGGCTGCTATGTTGATGATGATTATCTTTACGTTATTTGCTCATTTAGTAGGCCCATATAATCTCTCAATGCCCCTTTTCATTGCCATTGAATAAATAGTTTTCGAGTCATGCCAATTTTCCTAACCCTAACCCTAGGCCTAATCTAACCTTAACCCTAATCTAACCCTAACCCTAATCAAACCCTAACCCTAACTTAACCTTAAATCTAAGCTTGATTTTTAAACACTAAACGATGTAGCCTTTTTAAGCCTTTACTATCGTCTGAAGATAGCAAATGTTAGATGCTATCTTCAGAAGATAGCAACCAATAAACACCTCCTTCGGGAGAAAGCAATGGATTCAGAAGACAGCATGCGCCGTAACTATAATACACAACGTACTCTGACGCCTACGGACGCGCGTTTGAAAGTCGCGTATTTGTACGTTTACGCCGTCAGCTGCTATCTTCTGAAGATAGTGATTGTATACCAAACGTCCCTAAATGTTGGTGAAACTTTCAGGATATCGTCAGCAGAGACAATGCAATGTAATGGAATGAAAAAAGAAATTATTAATATTTAATGAAATGGCAACATTGATTGACATTGTTAAATCATACACCCTTTAAGACGACAACATCGAAAATTGAAGGTTTTCGGGCGTCGTCGGATCAATGTTGGGGTCAACCGGGTTTGTAGAAAACAAGTAAACTCAAAAACTGTTTAACCAATATCGAAGACAATTTGTGTATGATTTTGAAATAATATTTGGTTTATGAATAACTCAAAATATTGAAACAAAATGATCATATAAAAAATCAAAGTTACTGAGGTAGCACACCTATAAATAGTTCCAGACGAAAACTCTTATTGCGCAATACTTCTTATCAATACGCGTGATTAAAATAGTGATTTCTCGGGAACTACAGTGATTTAGCAGACGAGGTTGGTATCAAATTAAAGTTAACAATATGAATTTTAATGATAGATCATTCACAAATAATATAACTATTTGTTGTTAATAAATAGTAGTCCTACTTTCACGGTGCACGGCCGTAAGTCTTGCGAAAAATCAACTTGAAAAATGACCGTAGAGGGCTTAGATGCTCGATTGCTTAAAATCTAACCGTTATCGATACATATTTTACAATTTTAATCATAAGCTTGCTAAAATAGCTAGAGTTTAATACCAAATTGAATGACTTTCTATGTGAACATTTAAAAATAACCTTGCCAGAACATGGTTTAAATCTTCTAAAAATCTAAAAGTACGGTGGCCTGCGTGTATAATGCGTCATAGTTTGGGGGCATAAATAGAAATTTATACATAGAAATTCTTTCAATTTGGTATTAAACTCTAGCTATTTTAGCAAGCTTTCGATTAAAATTGTAAATTATATATCGATAACAGTTAGATTTTACACAGTCGGGAATCTAAGCGCATCGGCCGTAATTCAAAAACTTGTCTTTGGCTAATGTCGGGTTTCTAACATTTTCCTAACTTTAAAGTTTAAATCGTTAAAATCGATCTATCGTTATAATCATATTATATATGCATTGTCTTGGGCTTAAATTTGATACCAATATCAATTCCTAAATCACAATGGTCATTGAGATTTTGTTTTGTGGGGAGCCCGATTTTTTTTGGGATGGGTGTTTTGTTGAGGAGTCCGAGCCCGATTTCTTTTTCTTCTTTCCCTTTAGGGGGGGGGGGGGGGGGTTGTGAGAGAGTTCGATTTTTTATTGGGGGGATGGGCGTTTTGTTTGGGAGTCCGAATTTTTTTTGGGAGGGGGAATGGTCGTTTTGTGGTGGGGGGGGGGAGTCCGAATTTATTTTGGGGTGGGGGGATGGGCGTTTTGTGGGGAGTCCGATTTTTTTTTTTTTGGGGGGGGTTGGTGTTTTGTGGGGGAGTCCGAGTTCCATTTTTTTGGATGGGGGGGGGGGGTGGTGGGCGTTTTGTGGGGAGTCCGATTTTTTTTGGAGGGTGGGGTGGGGAATGGGCGATTTGTGGGGAGAGTCCGTTTTTTTAGGGGGGGTGGGGAGAATGGGCGTTTTGTTTGGGAGTCCGATTTTTTTTGGAGGGGGGGGGAACTTGGGCGTTTTGTGGTGGGGAAATATTTGATAATATAAAACCTAATGAATCCATGTGGTCTTCCACTGACATGACCATAATCTTCATCACAGGGAGTATTGGTTTTAAACGGGGTTACCTGCGTGGGTAACTCCATTTGACATTAATCTTCAACACAGGGAGTATTGATTTCAAATGGGGTTACCTGCGATTTTTTCTTTCTTCTTGGGGAGGGGGGGGGGGAGTACAATTTTTTTGTGGGGGAATGAGCATTTTGTGGTGGGGGGGGGGGTAGTCCGAAATTATTTTTTGGGGAATGGGCGATTTTTGGGGAGTCCGATTTTTTTTGGGGGGGGGGGGTATGGGTGTTTTGTGGGGGTGGAGGAGTCCGAGTTCGATTTTTTTTTTTTTTGGGGGGGGGAGAATGGGCGTTTTGTTTGGGAGTCCGAGATTTTTTTTTTGTGGGGGGGGGGGGGGAACTTGGGCGTTTTGTGGTGGGGAAATATCTGATAATATAAAACCTAATGAATCCATGTGGTCTTCCACTGATATGACCTTAGTATTGGTTTTAAACGGGGTTACCTGCGTGGGCAACTCCATTTGACATTAATCTTCAACACAGGGTGTATTGGTTTTAAACGGGGTTACCTGCGTGGGTAACTCCATTTGACATTAATCTTCAACACAGAGAGTATTGGTTTTAAACGGGGTTACCTGCGTGGGTAACTCCATTTGACATTAATCTTCAACACAGGGAGTATTGGTTTCAAATGGGGTTACCTGCGATTTTTTTCTTCTTGGGGAGGCGGGGGGATGGGCGATTTGTGGGAGAGTCCGATTTTTTTGTGGGGGAATGGGCGTTTTGTGGTAGGGTCCAAATTAATTTGTTGGGGAATGGGCGTTTTGTTGGGGAGTCCGATTTTTTTTTGGAGGGGGAATGGTCGTTTTGTGGTTGGGGGGGGGGGGGGGGGCGGGAATCCGAAATTATTTTTGGGGGAATGGGCGATTTTTGGGGAGTTGTTTTTTTTGGGGGGGGGGTGGAACTTGTGCGTTTTGTGGTGGGGAAATATCTGATAATATAAAACCTAATGAATCCATGTGGTCTTCCACTGATATGACCTTAGTATTGGTTTTATAGTTGGGTGGGTCTTTGTTTTATAGTTGAGGGGGTCTTTGTTTTATAGTTGAGGGGGTCTTTGTTTTATAGTTGAGGGGGTCTTTGTTTTATAGTTGAGGGGGTCTTTGTTTTATAGTTGAGGGGGTCTTTGTTTTATAGTTGGGGGTCTTTGTTTTATAGTTGGGTGGTCTTGGGTCTTTGTTTTTGGGTCTTGGGTCTTTGTTTTATAGTCACCCGTGGTGGGGAGTCTGATCTTACAAATTTCAGCTCACGCGCTGTTGAAATTTCTGGTTTAATGTACATTTCCCCGGGTTATTTTTAATAATATTGTGAGCTCATTAGCAGAGAAAGCATTATAGGGGCGATTGATCATAGATATTGAGTTACAATGATTTATGCGTGACCGTATCAATTTCAGGAGTCAATTTGATACTTCCTATGATATTGAGTTTTAGAGAACATTCGATTTACAAATAAATTGTTGTTTTCTCATTATATTATTTCACACGATTGTCTACTGGTGATTTATTTTCCCCGGTCTCCCCTCTCCAATAGAAAACCGCAAACTCTCAAAGGACACCGCAAGAATTTCAAGGGCGCGGCTATTTGTTAATTATCACACCATCATGTATTGCATGAAGGCTCGAAACACGCTCGCACAATTCTGGGGGGATAGGTGATCGAAGTTTGGGGCATGCGCATACGTAATCGTAAAGTTCTTTGAACGGGCTTAGGCGTGTGGTTGATAAATGGTCGGTGTATGGGGTCATATCCAGGCACGCATTTCAGGAATGGGGGAGCCTTTCACATGCTAGTAAAATGAACACACAAGTTACGTGGCCGGCCGGGCGTGGTCTACGTGATATGACTGACCGATTCCTAGCTTTCCTATGAATTCGAATAAATATATTTTAAACAAAATGTAATCGGGTTTTTTTATAGAAAAATGTATATCGGCGGTGAAACATGTGAACACAAACAAAATCGGACGGGTTAATTGGAATATTACAGTATTGATTGCCAAATACGATGTCAATGATGAACGGTAGGTCAATCATAAAATAAAATCATGCTCATCTTGCTCATCCGAAGGTTTATTTGAAGACTACAATCATATTTATAATTACAACTCATTCCATATTTATTGATTTATCTCGGGCAGAAAAAAATCGTAGATTTTTATTTGACCAGGTTTTCTCGTCTCTCAATACCTGATCCGTCAAACCATGGAAAATAACCTTCCATGAAACACAAAAATACAACATGACCCCCCGGGTCATTGACTCATTTCCAACCATTGAACATAAATAATAACTCCTTGGTTCGAAGTATAACGGTTTACTGTTATAGTGTTAATATTGAATTATAAAGGATAACTGTTTTGCATTGTTGGATAAATCATGGAAGAATACTTCCATGGATAAATGTGTTATTTTGAAGACTTATTTACGGCAATCCCATCACATCACTGTCAAGTGAAACCGGGGCAATAATTACCCATTCAATACTGCAGCGATCGAACAATATTATCAGATACGGGATCTTTTTGGACAAGGCAAACTGCAGTTGTTTACAAAATATACAATGCAGAAAATAAGTGATCGGGATCGGGTGTAACGTTTTATGATAATGGTCTGTCATCTATAATCAAATCCATGGCCTCAACACTTGACGTTAATGAGATCGATTGAGTCATGGTTCACCACGAACTAGGTTGTTTTATAACACGACCCTATCGACGCACTTGTGAAGATGTTTTACGATCGGTTTGTATTTATTTATACCACTTGACAAACAATGGGCTAGTAGCCGAGGAAGAAAAGAGATTTTTGTTATTGTGGATTCAACAAATTATCGGATTAAGGGTTTGAACGTTGCAAAGGCGATATTATCGGGTGAAAAACGATGGCCCGTTATATTCAGTAACTTGCCAACAGGACTCCCAAGGATTATGTTTGGAAAAAGTCAACACGATTTAAACGCGTTGCTGCTTCGATTTTTTCAATTTTCGCGATTTAATCACAACGCGATTTGCTTCGTTTAAATCGCCTCACTCAGTTATGACATCATGCCTAATTACAATTGACCAACTCCTGAGATAATGAATTCAGTAGTAACTAGAGTGCAAATTCCACTTTGGTCACTTTCAAACAAGAATTGGACTTGTCACTGAAAGCATGGTAATTGATATTCCATTGATGATAAAAAATGCATTAATCAATATGGCAAATTTAAGGGCTAAGTCATATATTTAAATCAATGGAAGCTAATGTTGCCCATCAACATGACCCTAAGCCAACTCAACTCTTGACACTTTCCATGCGGCTATTGGTGTTACCATATACCAACAGATTGTTCAGAAACCTTTCCCAATTTTTAAAGTCTATCTCAAGGATTACTGGACCAATACTAGGCATGTTTTTACTTATTTCAATGCATTTCTCATGGTGATTCCAAATATGGTAATGAAATTCAATAATGGTGATATTTTTGAAACATTTTGTGAAATTTTGGAATGTTGTCTGCAAATGCCTGCGTGGAAAGTGTTAACAGCCTCGCCCCCCTTACCTCAGGAGAGCTGGTTTATAGGTGTAGCTAATATTTGATGTCATATTGTAAGTAAATGGAAGATGTTTTGAGATGTCTTGCGTTGCCCAACCACTGAAGTATGTATTCAGCAAACCCTGGTCACCACCTGCAAACATAAAACAAACATGATATGAGATATAATTATGAACCATTACACTACAAGCTAAGTGGCTCACTTACTGTAGTTGGATCAGCTCTAAAGTGAGCCTCCTTCCAGCAGCAAATTAATACTAGTCCGTCAAGAAGTCTCACTCGCGCCAGGGGGAGGGAGCGCCACCAGCGAGTACCGCCTCGCCTGAGCCAAAGGTGAGGGTCCTTTTGGTAAACCTGCTTTGGAATGTCGAAGCAAGTTTGACATTACGGTTAGCCAATCAGCGTTGACTTTGTGTTCACTCTCAATGATTGCATTAAAAGCTATTGAAGCTCTCGGGGCTGCTGTGACTCATTACCACCCACAGCAACGCGCGAGTATATGTATGCGGCGCGCTTGTATTTTAAATTGTTTAAAACGCTGAGCATGCGCGTTAGTGCAAGAGACATGCGCACACATGGCGCTCTCTAGGGGAAACACAATCCGACTGGACGTGGACATACCATATTTGGTTAACTACATCATTCGTTAAATTTGAATTTGGCAGGTCACCGTTTATTATGAGCGCGCTGCGGGGAGTATGGACGTAAGTGGAAGGACCCTCGCCTTCGGCTCAGGCGCAGCAGTTCTCGCTCCCTCCCCCTTGGGCGAGTGAGACTTTTCAACGGCCTAATTAATATAGAAGGGTGTAGACATAGATGGAAGCAACAAGCGCATTGTGCATCAAATGTGTGACACGTGTCTTCAACCAAAATCTGCCAATCTCAGACTTCTTCCTTTCGTTATTAGTGCAGGATAAGTCAGAGCCACACCTGAGAAAGTCTCTTGCAAATAAGATACCCAGTGGTGTACTTGTTTTAACTCTTTCACATGAGACATATCTCATTACATTATCAAGCATGAGAATGAACTTACATAAAAACAACTGAAGAGTTTGTAAAACTTGAATAGGCCCATAACAGGCTAATATATGGAAAACAAAAAAAACAGTTCTTGGGAACGGCTTTCTTCTTGGGAGCAGCAGTCTTCTTTGCCGCATCAGCCTTCTTAGGTTTCTTGGTTGTGGACTTCTTCTTAGCGGGTTTCTTGGCTTTCCTCCTTTGCTGCTTGCTTTTGGGCTCCAAGCGTCAATTTCTTTGCTTTAAGAAATTTGGACCAAAAAAACCACTGAAAACAAACTCATGCCATTATTATACTTACCATCAAAACTGCCCTGCGTTACTGCACACTGGAGAAGACTATTATAGGTATCTTCCGAAGGTTTGAAGACAAAGACACCAGAGTTGAAACAATCAGGCCATCCTATGTCAGGAGCTGCTGAGAATTCTTCTCTGTCGAACAAGTCATCAACATTATGTAGCACCTGTAGGTGAAGGAAACAAAAAGCGATTGTTTCATTAACCCCCTGAGAACTACGGGCCGATTGGTCAGAAAGATGGATACATCATTTATTGCACCAATGAGAGACATTGTTAGAATAATTGTATCCCTGATAAAGATGGGAGTGAAACATTTTACAAGCTGCATTTGAATTGGCTATTCATATGAGTACATCTTGTAATAAACAATTCAGAACCACTGTCAGATAGACAGGTAGACCCCAGGGTATTAAAGACATGTGACCCGATTGTTTTACTATGAAAGTAGGTCATACATTTACCGCCTAAAATTAATTTCCAGTTATCAACGCTCAGGGTCAGGCCTGGAAATCGGGCGGGTGAAGATGCAAAAGTACCCTACCAGCTCGCAGGAAAAACTGTTCAAACTCACAGTGTAATTGAGTTACACTGGCTGGTGAAAAGTATTTTTGTGAGTAACCGCCAGACTAGCTGGTTGGAAAAATATGACTTCATCGACACCAGGACTTCCAATCACAGCGAATTAAAAAAAGTTGTGCTTGCTGGACATGTCCTTTAAACACACACAGATCATAGCGAAATAATCATCACTTTTTGCGGTTAAGCTTGTGTATTGCACACCATGGATGCGCACACAGGGTAAGCTTGACCTCGTGTGACCTTGCATGACATGCATCCATTTTAAGAAAACCTACATAGGTACAGATTTGGGAGGCGACAAGAGGAAACACCAAAGATGGCCGATTCAAAAAGTATCAAACAAAACTACACCCAAGTTTTCTTCAATTCAAATTTTTGAATGAAAATCCAATTTATCAGAAATTCAAAAAAAAAATTGTTCACAGTTGTTCAACACAATGTATAATACAGATCACATTTCTTCATAATATTACTTGTACATTACAGACTATACTGAGCATTAAATAAATGTTATTACAGGATCCTTCGATATCCCACACATCCCATAATGGAAAGAGGGAATTCCATTTCTAACTTACCAATGTATCTGCATCTAAGAAGACGCATTTGTTAAACTGTGTAAGCCTCCAGCAGTGAATTTTAGAAAAAGTGATGCCCAGTTCTGGTCTAGTGAGCAATGCTAAGTGTGCTTCATCTTGGCTGTCTAGTGGATTGACTTGTCTGATGACATCGTATACTAACGACAACTGCTGCCTATATTAGGAAAAAACGACAAAAACATGCGATTAGAAACATGAGGCACAAATGATTTCCTCTTGTTTCGTTTGGAATGAAATAAATAATAATGATATATACGTAAGAATGCGCCGACATCGTATACTAATGACAACTGCTGCCTATATTAGGAAAAGCAACAAAAACATGCAATTAGAAACATTAGGCACAAATGATTTCCTCTTGTATCATTTGGAATGAAATAAATAAATGATACATATGCATTGGTTTATTTTAGTATGTATTAGTTATATTGATTGTATATATTTCAGCATATGTCATATTGTGGACATCCACTACTCTAAGAATGGACCTGCTCTTCCATTATAACTATGAATGTCAGTTTCTTCGTCACAAACAAACATACATTGAAAATGCATACTGTGGTGGGTTGACCAAATCAGAGTAGAGCCCAACAGATTATTTGGCCACCTTAGAAAAATCATTGACTGAATGGTTGGTCAGGTAAATGTTGGCAAAAGCATATATCAAGCATTACAATAACAGATCAATAACAATATTATCTGGGTGTCATATTAATAATGATTGTGAAGCAACAGGGTTATATGGTACAGGTACATGTAGTACAATTTATATGGCAATAAAATTGTACATTATACATACAAAATGATGATACAGGTTTTTGTATCTATTGCCAAAACATTTGACAGAATTACAGTTACGATATCTGATACATTGTAGGCTTCATATCTTAATGTTGCATAGTCATGTAGTAGGGTGAAGGTTCCTGGTATGATTAGACATACCTCATTGGTTGAGAGACTGAAAGTTTTTACTATAATATTTATTTTATTTATTTATGCTTCCTTTATTGAGGGTAATATGCTTCAGTGACTTGCACTGCTTTCCAAGCAGGCCCTCATTTCGATACATAAATAAATACATGCAAATAACAAATTTATGTTACAGTGTTTAAATACAATACAAATTATGATATTCTTCAATGATACTTTACAGTGAAGATAGAGGATTTGAATTGACCGAGTGACATATTTTCTAAATCAATACGAATAGATGGTGATAAATTGTTCCACAGATGGCCAGATCTGAAAAGAAAAGTGCGCATACCAGAATTTGAGTTGGTTTTAGGAATGATTAAAGTATTACGTGAATGATTCCTGGTAGTATGATTGTGATAGTTATGTACAAATTCAAAATTGGATGATATATATGTTGGACTTATATCTTTTAAACATTTGAATAAAATAATAAGCATTTGAATTTTCCACCTATCACGAATGCTTTGTCCAATGAAGTTAGTTCATCATATCATTTATTGGTGTTCGTATATCAGCAGATAAAATTGTTCAGGCTAAACGGTTGTGTAAGACTTGAAGTCTTGACTGATATGAATTTGAACAGTTGGACCATACTGGGCTGGCATAATCAAAATGAGGAATCACAAGAGCATTGGATAACATTACAAGAGTTGGATGTGGAAGAAAATGCTTTACACGATGAATAACACATGTAATCAGTTAAATTTCTCGATCTGAGCATAAAAGCTCGCATTTATCCAAATGATGAATACATGCGCAGAACAATGATGCACTGCATTCAATAATATCAGGCACAGAGCTGTACTTGGGCCAAACAAAGAAGGTCTGTCTCAGAAACATTTGGCAAAAAAAGTAAGTGCTGTGCGATTTTTTTTCTTTTTTCTTTTTTAGAAAAAAAGCTATGAGGTATGCAATTTTTTTTGTTGCTAATCCAAGCTTACAGAGGACCTTTTTTTTAAATATTTTGTAAAAAATGCAAACAAAAATAAATCAAAAAATCAACAACAAAAATGCAACAAAAAAAAAGTACCAATGCGGGAGGACTTCTGAAACAGACAATCTCCTTTGTTTGGCCTTAGTATCCGTCCACATGCCAGAAGCAGGTCAATTTTGAATTGGGCTGGTAACTTTTAAAACATACCCGCCCGCCTGGCAGGCAGGTAGTGACTGACTAACGCCATAAAATACATAGACCAGGCTTTCTCAACTAGATTTACTGATCGCCACATTTTAGTAACCAACTTGTTGAAGCTCCACTTGGTCATATTTTTTTAGAATTTACAATAACAAAATTCCCTTTATAACATTAATTTCAAAATCTTTTAACATATGTGGGCAGCATAAATAACTAATATTAATCTTTTGAGGGCACATGCGCGCATAGCATGAGAAAAATTGCTGTATTTATACATCTGACTGTCATAGGCCTATGAAATCTGGCTCTATCATGATATGATATTTTTTAAATTTTCAATGTTAACCACTCTCGCGCCACTTAGGATGCCTTGATGCGCCACAAGTGGTGTCATGCGCCACCAGTTGAGAATGCCTGACATAGACCTACCTCATTGGTTGAGAGACTGAAGGTGTTACTAGTATTGCAAGCTGCCTCGTCGTTCCATTATCTCGTAGTGACTGACCTAAAACGAGGGCGCCATAACAGTACTGGTCGTTTGTTGCCAAGGTGACAAAGGCCTGATCTTCAACTGCAAATAAAATCACATAAAATAGCCATAATTTAAAATTTACATTTTCAAAAAACAAATGACAATTGATTTAGCCATATTAGCAGACTATAATAGTTGATGTGAAGCAGGGGTTCATTTGAACATTGAGATTTCTTTAACCCTTTCCACATGGCTATTAGTTTTACCATGTACAAAACAGATTTTTCAGAAACCTTTCCCAATTTTCAAAGTCTATCTCAAGGATTACTGAACCAATAACAGACATGTGTGTACTTATTTCAATGCATTTCTCATGGTGATTCCAAATATGGTAATTAAATTCAATAATTAAAAAAAAAAATTGCAACATTTTGAGAAATTTTTGAATGTTTTCTGTAGACGCCTACCACGTGGTAAGTGTTAAGACATATTATTTCAAGAAGGAAAGTTACCGTATTATCCCTATTAAGCACCCAGGGCGGTTAGCAAAGTCATTATAGGTGGTGTTACCTTTTTTAACTCATTTATCATATTAAAATAAAATGTACAAGTGGTCATTTGAAGATGCTGACCATTTGATGGTCATTTGAAGATGCTGACCATTTGATGGTCATTTGAGGAGGCTGACCATTTCATGTACTAAATGAAATATATGTACAAGTGATTATTTGAGGATACTGACCATTTGAAAAGGTGGGCGCTTATAAGGGATTGTTTGTTGGTAGTCATTGAGAAAAACAGGGGCGCTTAATAGAGATAATACGGTAGGTCTATTCTGGATATTAAATACATGGCATATTCTAATGGAAACATTCAAATTTCGGTACACCGTGCAATCAGGCCACCAGCGTGTGCCACACATAAATACCAACCCATTTTTAAAATAATTATCCTGTAGAATTACACGAAGATAAATATCCTCCTCCTCCTACATTCAATGGACAATCTGGTCAGTCTGCATAATTTGGCAACAGATACAGAATGTCTGAAACACCATCACGTGTAGACAAACAGACCAGATTAGATCATGGATCATGCCTCATCACACATATGGTGTCATCATAGCTTAGGCCCAGAAAAAAATTGTAATGTTGTCCTCGACCGCCCGCACATCAGATTTAGGGCCGCTCCAATTTGTTTCTTCTTTTTTTTCCAGATTTTTTTCCAGATTTTTTCCAATTTTTTTTTCTTTTCTTCAGATTTTGTTTTTAACAGTTTTAATGGCATTGAATATTAAATTAGGTGTTTATTACATAATATGTGGGACCTTTAGAGTGATTACAACTTCTTGTTGAACTTTGAGCTTCCACTGGTATAAGAAGAAAACAATTAAATTAAAATTAAAAAAAATCTGCCTGCCCGCCCCTCCTCTCTGAAAGCTGTGGAGGACAACATTACTTTTATTTTATTTTTTTGCCTTACGTTTACTTCGACAGCTTGCCCATAGTAACATAATACTATGTTCCTATCTAAGGGAACGGACACATTTTACTGCAGTCTAGGGACCTCTAAACTTCAAAAGCGTTCTAGTGTAAAACACTTAAATTTCACTGCATTAAAATTTAGCTAATTTGTTAAGCACCTCCTTAAGTGGTATTTTAATTTCACTAATTTGAATCATCTTACTATGTTAACCTATGTATAAAATCATAATTAGCAGCATTATAATTTAGCGAATAGAGGTCCTAGCGAAATTAAAATGCTAGTGAAATTTTGTTGCTTTACAGCATTAACAGTAGTTTTGTTTTTTTGAAAATAATGAAGAAACACACTATAGGTACAGATACCGCGATGATAATCAGTCAGAAGTTTAAAGCCAAGGTTAAGGCTTATTTCAGAAACTCTGAGGATAATTAGTCTGAAGTTTTAAGCCAAGGTGGGGCTTATTTGGCAAAGTAGAATGTCATTTTGGTTTTCACGGCATCCTAAATAAAGTCTTAGCATAAACTGAGCAGGCAAATATGCCACAAAAAGTAGCTTGAAAGACAATTTTTTTAGTCTGATTTTAAGTCGTAACAATGATAAGGTAATAAACAAAACCCTATTTACAGGCCCCACCGATCCATTTTTTCCCTTTTTAATACTGTGTATAAATGTGTAATTTTGTGCGCATGTTATTTTTCGCACTTTACACATTTAAATTTATTTTTATGCAATTTTGAGCTTCCTTAAATGACCTACATACATAATGAATATATTCATCCGTCTTTATTTTTGCGCTTGCTGATTTTAGCAGGATATGCGTGAAACTAACATAGGGCGAACATGTTCACTTTTTGAAGTTTGAAAACTGTTGCAAAATTCACAAAAAATTCACACAAGATGTTTGTGTGCCTGCAGAACAGGGTGTTTTAATCATTTACTTGTGGCAGGTTTTTTAAGTTGCCGAGTTGTGCTAATCACAAATCATTATGATGAAATGAATCTTCAATAATATGTATCCAGCTTCAGATTAATCTCTTGGCTGAAAATGGAAAATAGTCCCTAAATGAAACATTAAACATACTAATTCAAGAAAGACCATGATCTCAGCTATAAATAAATGCACTAAGGTATTCCCTGTCGCAATTATTCCGAAGATTCAAATTATGATAAAGCATATTAGTTTCGCGACACAAACTGTTCACACTTTGCCAGCAACTATGAAGAAAATCTGACCATTTTGACTCGGGCAAATTTACACAATCAGTCCACTGAGAAATGTTGATGTAGAAAATATTATATCTTTGTAAAAGGGTGCTTTAAATATCTATCTTTCGCCGAATAACACAATTTTGATACTGACACAAACATTTCTCCCATGCCAATATTTTTCTAAGAAAATTCCATCATAGGATAATTGCAGTCAGTATTGCTGGAAAACAAGTTTGACATGTCGCACAATTCAAGGTTGGAAAATAGCCAGATTTATTTCTCAACTAGAAGTTTCTGGAACGTGAGTATGTGACCGATTACAATGTAGCCTAAAGTGCAAACAGGGCTGTCATTGGCAATGATTGTTATTTGAAAGTAGCCCAATTAGGCTACAAAGTCACAAATTTGGAAACACTGCTTGGCTGCTACCCGAGATGGCAACCACGCCTGAGGTGGTAATGTTCGTCTTTCAAAGCACTTAGGCCAAGGAAAAAAATACTGTTCTAAGAACCCGACCATCCCCTATTTTTTCAAACCTATATATAATATTTGATATTTTTTTGCAAATTTTGAAATTTAAAGACATTTTTGAAAAATGGTTTAATGTTTTAAAAATTGTTTAAAATAATCAAATAAATACCAGCCAACTCTACCTGAGATGTCCGAAGCCCGGTGGGGGGGGGGGGGGGCACTGACATTGGAAAAGGGTATAGGTATGTGCCGCGCTGAAGACCCCCTTTTTCACCCTCTGCTGCTAGCTCTTATGACCCCCCTCTTTTGAGCCTGAATCAGTTCTTACGACCCCCAAATTTATTGAAAATTCAAAAATCGCGAAATTTTGCGTTCCAAAGCCCCAATTCTCGAAAATCTTGCGTTCTAACACCAAAATGTGCGTTATTGTATATCAAAATTGAAATTTAGGCCAGTTCTCAAGACCTACTTATTGGAAAAAATCAGTTTCGAAGACCTTATTTTTCGTCATAAAATTAACTCAGTTCAGTTCTGTAGCCCCCCTTTTTGAGACCCTGGGCGGCACACCCCTACCCAAAAAAAAGTTGAGTGCCCCCCCCCCCCTCGGGTCCGAAGGTTTGTAGAACAGTGTGTTTTTGTCGCCTTATCATGACAAAGAATCTTTGCTAAATTTTAATACCGTATCATTTTTCATCAGCTCTTTAATAGACTAGATCATCTCATTGACCTTGGAGGCCAAGGAGGGGGTCCTGTTCACGCCATTTTTCAGTGTCAAGTTTACAGACCTTTTTTAATAGTTTAATACTTGAACATAATTTTAAGAAAGCAGCTCAATTTTACTCCTGGTATCCAAATAGTACCCTTGTCCCATGGAATAGCTCCCTTTCCCCCAACCAAAACCCCACCCCTAATATAGAAATACCAATTCTCTAACATCCACCATCAAGTTTTACATTTCACACATTTCCGCTTCTGCCGCTTCATGAAATTTTTAAAAAATCAATTTTTCAATAGCGGCCACATGTGGCCTGCATATCGGTCATACACATATTTCTAATCACGGCAGGAATAATAATGTCGGCATGAGTACTATTATCGCAAAAAGGTCACCTATTCAACTACTATAATCAGATTAATTACTGAATGTACAACTCCCAACAGATACTGCCTGTGCTGTGTCAAGCTTATCGGTCAGATAATAAATGCGGACATCAAATTGAGATGCAAAGAAGAGTTTACATCCAAATAAATATTAAATAAATAAAGCTGTCATTTTTACTAAGTAATACACATTTTGGTTTGTTGTTAATAATTTATTTTTTCAGATCATATCTCTGTTCCTTTAGATTTTACCATAATTTTACTGAATTTGCCAGCACTTACATGTACATTTAGACACTTTTTGCAACAATGAAATCGATACTGGTACCATACTGGGTTTTTCTGCGGGGATGGGAGGGGCTTGAAATTTACAATATAAAAATGACATTGTGCTATAATTACAGTGGTGGACTTGTCTAGTTCATTTAATTATCTTATTTATAATTCTTTAACACTTTTGTTTTTATATTTTGTCCCTGATGAAGGGTGGTATCTCCACTTGAAACTTTGGTCTTTATTATTACCATAATATCTTTGTTTCATTGCTTGTCCCAGTGCATTTCCGTGTGTTATTGTTTTTTGTTATTTATCTGTTTTATCGCGTTATTCTCCCTTGTTATTACCTGTTTCCCCACACCCTGTTGGTACATCTTGCTTTTACACTTAGCATATAAAAATAGGTTTTTCTCGTGCCCTAAACTTGTTTCCCGGTGACACTTTTCATTGTCTATGTAGGCTATGCTGATCCATCTTTCATGAAGTGTGAACATGATACGAGATCGTATTATAGTGAATGCAGCTCATTTTCTGTCCTGGTGTGCACACTTGGGCAATAAAATGAAAACCAATTCCCGGGGACCAATTCCCTGTTTTGAAGCGCCAAACATTTGTGTATCACTAGATTACTAGAACACAACTTCAAATTGTACTTTATCTTGAATAGAAGTGAATGGAGTCTGAAGGTTACCTTTTCAAATCAGGTTTGAAATTGCAAACAGTTTAAAATTGTAAGTCATCCGAGGCACAATAATTAAATGTTATTAAAGTACATGTAGACATTTTTTCGAGTTGGATTAAAATGACAAAAAATATGCAATGGCAAACTTTGTGGAACTTTTAATTCTAAAATCATATAAACTTACAATTAGGGGTTAGTAGAACAAACATATTTATTTGTGAAAATTTCATGCTGCAAAAATAGATGAGATTTTGCAATCATGAAAATTTGATGGTACAAAAAGATTGTTCTTTGCCTTGGTATAAGCAGTGATTGATGCAGCCGGTAAACTGAAGTGTAAAGGCTGTACTTATATGATTATAAATGAGCATCTTCCCCTGAAGGCTTGATAACCAGATTGCAACCAATACTCTCATACATGCATACTTACGTGATGTATAGCAGGGGAAGGGGGGGGGGGCATTTCCAGTGGTAGCAGTAGCATCAAAAATTATTTTTCGTCGCCAGACGTATATTTCGGAACCGTGCACACCCGATAATACAGGCCCGTAACCCTCCCTTCATACATAAACCCTATACGAAGTGTCCGTGTCAAAATTGTGAGGAGTTTGTTCTTTTGACGTCATTATCTCGTCGTACGACCGTGCATTGAAATCATGTTTACACAATGTCTACACGTAGCGATGATGTTGTGCCCATCGAAACACATACATTCAAGGGCGTCCGCGATTGGTTGTATGTTTGGTGTTACATTTAAGCTAACAGCTGAAAATTAGAATTATAAATGCACTCAAGACTAAGCATATAACTTTAAATAAAATATTCATATGTATATCAATCGCAAGCATTGTGAATATACTGATATATTTCATTATTTTATGTGGACTGCTTCTCATCGTGTATGAATTGAGCACGGGTAAACAGGTCGTTTTATGTAGACACCTTCCGCGCATGTTCGTAGAAAAATGAATTTCCTCCGATTTTATTTATAACTTGGTAAAAAGAATGTTACAAATATTACCTGAATATGGTAGACATAAAGAAAGCATTAATAATAATATATCGTCCATAATTTAATATTATGAATTGACAAACTAATTAACATACTATGCATCGCGTATTGATAGATGTTTATCTGAAAATGGGCGTGTTGTTTCAGTCTATGCTGGTTCCCTGCACCCTGGATCCCCGGCTGTGTGCAGTAACATACCTCTCTACTAGCATGATACTGATAGGACTGGCATGGTACACGTTGTGGAGGCTATCGCTTACTGGCACCATAGGACCGTCTGTAACATGACTCCTCTGCTGCATGTACTGCAGGTGTATGCGGACGGCCAGTCCGAATATTCGTTCAGGCCTTTACGCTTTTTAAATACGTTTAGGGAAACGAACGTAGACACTTTAGAGGGTGTTGCCCGGGGGTGTTGGGCCCGGGGACACAATATACCATTGTACAAGTGAACTATAATAAATATCATCCGGGAGATATTAATATTGAACTAGAGTTGAGGTCGGCTCGGTCGGTCGATTTGAAGAAAAAACCTGACAGACCGTGGCACATAATATTATGGTAGTGAAGTTGAGACCGTGAAATTGGTATTGTAAATTTCAGTATACTAGTTACATAATATTATAGTAGTGAAGTTGAGACCGTGAAATTGGTATTGTAAATTTCATCAGTATACTAGTTAAAAAGCTATTTATTCAAGCAAACGTATTTATTTCAAGCAGACCTGCTGTGTGGAGCCCATTGATGCAGGGAACCAGCATAGGCTCTGTCTTGACAAAGATATTCTGTTGCAACATCCCAATACACATGTTCAATAGAATCCGATAGCGTAACGGTTAGTATTGCAGTAAATTGCTACCTGTCACGTGGGCAATCAAGGTTCGATTCTGATACAGAGCTATTATATATGTTTTATTGTAATTACTTTTCTACTTTTTGATGTTTCATTATATTTTTACTTATATATCATTATTTTGTTTATTAACTCGAGTCTTTTTTTTTTAAATCTAAAAGGCATTATTATGTGATATTTTCCAGGGGCGCCCTCTATTCATCGATTTTTTTAGAAACAAGATTTTCTTGCAGATTTACATTTCTGGTCATAAATCATAAAGATATTCTGATTCACAGCAGGGCGATGTGATTCCTAATTAGGTCAAATAAAATAAAAACTAGTTTCTCGTCCTTTGAATATTTGTTTATATTCCAATTATGTTATGCAACTGTTGCTTCATATCACTCAATCTCAAACACGTATGTATAATCTGCATGACAGGTCTAAGTCCCAACGAATAGCTGCAGATCAATTGTTTATTTATTCATTAATAAATCAAAATGTTCTACTATTATTTTTGTCCGTAGACCCCTAGTACTTTTAATTACGCGTTGTTAAGTACATTTCTTTATTTCCATTACAACCGTCTAAACGACGATTGTCTTTTTGAAGACTCTTCTTGTTTGGGGAGGGATGTGTTTTTGTTGTTGTTGGGGGGTGGGGGTTGGGTTGGGGGTGGGCACTCGGCTCTTCTACCACCTATGGGCACTCCTAAACAAATGGGTGATCTATGGCTAGAACCAAACTTTCACAGCAAAGAGAATTACGTGAGAACTAAATGCAAAAAAACACTATTTTTAGAGGTAGAGAACTGGATTAGATAAGAGTGTATTTATTTGAATTCAGTAAAGACAAATGCTGAAAAATATGGGATTATTTTGGTAAAAGTGCTCACAAAAAAGCTCAAAATATCTCCAAAAATTGAGGTTTATTGGGTGAAAGCATGTTATATAGCGTTCAGCAAGAGTGATTGTTGTGCAATTGTTCATTGTACAAAAATACCTACATGATGAAAGTAACGACAATTCACTGGGTGAAAAGGTTATGTGCAATTGTACCAACAGAATGGTTCTTTGGATATGTACACGTTGCATCGAGGCCATTTCTTGTCTATTTTGTAAGAAACAAGGCGGTTCTCGAACGGCGCGTCTCGCCTGTTCATCAAAAGTGACTTGAAAGAAATGATGATGAAACATATGATACAATGTAGCACTGTCACAGAGGTATGCATTGTAGTTAATGCAAGGGATGTAATACCTTGAAAAATTTAATCAACAAAAAGAACACACCAACCCCCTTCCCTACACCAAATCACATCAAGATAGGCCTTACAGATCTTATTTGACCCCAGATGACCTCTGATGACCTTGAAAATTTAATCAGCAAAAAGAACACACCAACCCCTTCCCTCCACCAAATCACATCAAGATAGGCCTTACGGATCTTATTTGACCCCAGATGACCTCTGATGACCTCGAAAAATTAATCAACAAAAAGAACACACCATCCCTCTTCCATCCACCAAATCCCATCAAGATACGCCTTACGGATCTTATTTGACCCCAGATGACCTTGAATGACCTCCGATGACCTTGAAAATTTAATCAGCAAAAAGAATACACCACCCCCTTCCCTCCACCAAATCCAATCAAGATAGGCCTTACTGATCTATTTGACCCCATATTTGACCCCCGATGACCCCGAAAAATTAATCAACAAAAAGAACACACCACCCCCCTTCCCTCCACCAAATCCCATCAAGATAGGCCTTACTGATCTATTTGACCCCATATTTGACCCCCGATCACCCCGAAAAATTAATCAACCAAAAGAACACACCACCCCCCTTCCCTCCACCAAATCCCATCAAGATAGGCCTTACTGATCTATTTGACCCCCGATGACCCCGAAAAATTAATCAACAAAAAGAACACACCATCCCCTCTTCCGTCCACCAAATCCCATCAAGATAGGCCTTACTGATCTATTTGACCCCAGATGACCCCGAAAAATTAATCAACAAAAAGAACACACCACCCCCCTTCCCTCCACCAAATCCCATCAAGATAGGCCTTACTGGTCTATTTGACCCCATATTTGACCCCCGATGACCCCGAAAAATTAATCAACAAAAAAAACACACCATCCCTCTTCCGTCCACCAAATCCCATCAAGATAGGCCTTACTGATCTATTTGACCCCATATTTGACCCCCGATGACCCCAAAAAAATAATCAACAAAAAGAACACCCATCTCTCTTCCGTCCACCAAATCCCATCAAGATAGGCCTTACAGATCTATTTGACCCCATATTTGACCTCGATGACCCCGAAAAATTAATCAACAAAAAGAACACACCATCCCTCTTCCGTCCACCAAATCCCATCAAGATAGGCCTTACTGATCTATTTGACCCCATATTTGACCCCCGATGACCCCGAAAAATTAATCAACAAAAAGAACACACCATCCCTCTTCCGTCCACCAAATCCCATCAAGATAGGCCTTACTGATCTATTTGACCCCCGATGACCCCGAAAAAATAATCAACAAAAAGAACACCCCATCCCTCTTCCGTCCACCAAATCCCATCAAGATAGGCCTTACTGATCTATTTGACCCCATATTTGACCCCCGATGACCCCGAAAAATTAATCAACAAAAAGAACACACCATCCCTCTTCCGTCCACCAAATCCCATCAAGATAGGCCTTACTGATCTATTTGACCCCATAGTTGACCCCCGATGACCCCGAAAAATTAATCAACAAAAACACACCACCCCCCCTTCCCTCCACCAAATCCCATCAAGATAGGCCTTACTGATCTATTTGACCCCATATTTGACCCCCGATGACCCCGAAAAATTAATCAACAAAAAGAACACACCACCCCCCTTCCCTCCACCAAATCCCATCAAGATAGGCCTTACTGATCTATTTGACCCCATATTTGACCACCAATGACCCCGAAAAATTAATCAACAAAAAGAACACACCATCCCTCTTCCGTCCACCAAATCCCATCAAGATAGGCCTTACTGATCTATTTGACCCCATATTTGACCCCCGATGACCCCGAAAAATTAATCAACAAAAAGAACACACCACCCCCCTTCCCTCCACCAAATCCCATCAAGATAGGCTTTACTGATCTATTTGACCCCATATTTGACCCCTGATGACCCCGAAAAATTAAGAACAAAAAGAACACACCATCCCCCTTCCCTCCACCAAATCCAATCAAGATAGGCCTTATGGATCTTATTTGACCCCAGATGACCTTGAATGACCTCTGATGACCTTGAAAATGTATTCAGCAAAAAGAACACACCACTCCCCTTCCCTCCACCAAATCTCATCAATATAGGCCTTACTGATCTATTTGACCCCATATTTGACCCCGATGACCTCTGGTGACCTTGAAAATTTAATCAGCAAAAAGAACACACCACCCCCCTTCCCTCCACCAAATCCCATCAAGATAGGCCTTACTGATCTATTTGACCCCATATTTGACCCCCGATGACCTTGAATGACCTCCGATGACCTTGAAAATTTAATCAGCAAAAAGAACACACCACCCCCTTCCCTCCACCAAATCCCATCAAGATCGGCCTTACGGATCTTATTTGACCCCATATTTGACCCCGATGACCTTGAATGACCTCCAATGACCTTGGAAATCTAATCAGCAAAAGAACACCTCACCCCCTTCCCTGACATCAAGTCCCATCAAGATAGGCCTTACGGATCTCTAGATATCGCGTCACAACGCGTCTCAAAAGTTTTAAGCATATTTGACCCCGATGACCTTGTATGACCCCCGATGACCTTGAAAAATCAATCAGCAACAGAACGCACCACCCCCCTTCCCTCCACCAAGTCCCATCACGATAGGCCTTACGGATCTCCAGATATCGCGTCACAAAGGTATTTCTTAGCACACGGCGGACGGCATACGGCGGACGGCATACGGCGGACGGCATACGGCGGACGGCGGACGCCGGACAGAAATAGTGATAACATAGTCTCTTTCTGATTACATCAGGCGAGACAAAAATGACTTTTTTCAATAATGAAAAAAATAATTGAACATTTGTATAATGATTATGATCCTGGAAAGTGGAGCCTCAATGCAACATGTACATATCAAAATGCAATGCTAAATGGGATTAGACAACCTAACCTTATGCATGACCCTCTCAAATGGCAGACGCCCTCTTAAATTGCAATCCCCCTCCCTCCCCCTCCCCCTCCCCCCGGACTCTAATGCGTTGACCTATATGGTTTCTATTCTTAGTAGTTATATTTCAGTCTGAATGTTTTTATAATGACTAGAACATCTCAACAGACATCTTCCCTCAAGCAATTCAGGTTTTGATTCTGGAGCTCACGTAGAGAATAAAAGGCCAAGTAAAACCAGTATATTGGGGGTTTTTTTGCCGCAGTACCAATTTTGCAATCATTTTGTTTCTAATATTTGTTAAAAAACCATAGAAAAAACAGAAAAAAAGACATTTCATACCCATTTTCAATTTGAAACTGCTAAACATCCATCTAAATCAGTTGTATGCTGGACACAGCACCTCAAAAATGTCACAGTCACCAATGTTAGACATGGCGGCCATCTTGGGAATACACAATTAATTAGGGACTCCCTCACGGATTTTTTAAAAAGTCTGGACAATAAACTGGTAATTTTTTTTTCTTGGCCTATGTTTTTATGAACCAGATCTAGAATTCTGACCCAGGGTGCAAGAATCTGTCTTGATTCTCACAAAGGATTTTGCTCCTGGTTTTTTTCTCCACAGTTTGTATGTATGTTTCACAATAATATTCACAGGTTTTATGATTATTAAAATAGGGACTCCCTCACAGATTTTTGAAAAAGTCTGGACAATAAACTGGTTATTTTTTTTACTTGGCCTATGTTTTTATGAACCAGATATAGAATTCTGACCCAGGGTGCAAGAATCTGTCTCGATTCTCACAAAGGATTTCGCTCCTGGTTTTTTTCTCCACCGTTTGTACCCATCTTCAACATACAGGTTTTCTGATTAATAGTAATAATACAATATTACCCTTTTCATGAATTTTGCTATGGCACCCTATAAACAAAGTGTGTGCGTACACTGCTCGTTAATGAAAATTAAGAGCTGAACCTATGGGTTTTTTCCTTGCCGATACGATAGCCCCGATGTTATATTTCTGGCATTTGCCAGATACAATGGCCAATACAATGTATTAGAGTGTTCTGATGAAACCTTTCAAAAGGAGTAATTTGCGCTGACGAAAGTTCACGATGGACAATTATGCAGAAAGTAATATGACGGCTAAGTACCGCAAAGAATTGTGGGTAAATGTTGATCATGTGATCATATGATCAACTTGCAGGGTTGCAGAATTTTGCTTGCATGAGTCATGCGAAAGTTCGTGTCGGACATAACAGTTTTTTACACTTTTAGAAGTTGATATTGATATGATTTAATGATATTTGAAGTTTAATTATATCAAACACAAGTTAGTAAAAACTGGTCGATTAAATTCAGAATTTTTGCCTGATTTTTGTTGTTAAGCTCGGTACAGTGTTTAAGCCACCTGAAGAACCCTATAAAAACATCCGTAACTAACATCGACGAAGACATGTGCTTATGGTGTATTATCGGGCCGATACGATTGCCGATACAAAGCATCAGTTCAGCTCTAATAAAAATATCTACCTCTTATCAACTCAACTAAAGTGCCCCTGATATTTGCTCGCCATAACCCTCCCTCCCCTCTTCACTCCCGCATCCTTTGTTCTCATCTCAAGTTTCTATTGATCTTTTTGGGGGGGGCGAAGCCACCCTTAGTATAGCATGAGATTGCAAAAACTTACACATTTTGGTCTTTCTAGACATAAGTGGGGGCCGCCATGTTTGTAGTCTTTGTAAATTACATGTACCTATGCAGTTTATTTCAACAGTACCCGCAGTCTGTGCTGGAGTCAAAGCTATATTTGTTTAGTTGATTAGAGATGTGCTACTCCCAACAGAGAGACATAATAGCTTATCTTGTTTGACTAGCTTATCTTGTTTGACCAAGGTCATATATACCTAGATTGTTCTTCAGACTGTACCCCCCCCCCCCCCCCCCCCCCCCCCCCCCCCCCCCCCCCATCCATGCACACTAATCAACTTTATTGGTTTCCTGTACTATTTTTAGACTGCGGTGTTTTGATTCTTTTTTTGGTTTGAATTATAGAAAATACATACACACTTTTCCCTGGTATTTTGGTATGAAACAGATGTTTGGTTACAAAACATGCTTCTTTCTCTTGGATCGCCCCCATTCCATTTCAATGGAATTTTTATTCCCTCTTCAATCTAGTTTTCATAATGAAGCTGTTTTTCCTCTGAAAGGGGTTCAAAGCAAAGATGTAGAAGATGTGCGCGTGAGTATGCGCAGAGAAGGTCAGTTCGGGCTAATTAACTTTATTTTTTAATTTAGTTGATCAAAACAGTCTTTATATAAATAATAATAATGAATATCTTATTTTTGGGTGATACAAGAATATATTGCACTCGCTATAAAAATATTGCACTCGCTATACAAATATTGCACTCGCTATATTGCACTCGCTATATTGCACTCGCTATCAAAATATTGCACTAGTCTCCGACTCGTGCAATATTTTTATAGCTCATCTCATGCATTGTATTCTTGTATCTCCCTCAAAGCCATTCAATATTATATAATAATTGATGCCCATATTGAAATTAAAATATGGATGGCCAGGCTATATTTTTGTATAGGTCAATAAGAAAGTTTATATGCCAGCAAGCCCAATGACCCTCCTATAGTGTCTCACTTGATCTGACGCTAAACAACTCCGACAGCTCATTAAAGAAATGGAGCATTAAATATGGTTAATGAAAAAAGGAAAATATATTGGTCAATTTTCACAGTGATTTAAAGTTTAAAACTTTCAGATTTCAATGTGCACATTTTAACAAATTAACTAATTTAAATTCTCACAATCATGAATGTCAATAATCTAAAACTGTTACAATCTTCAAAAAACTGTTGAAAACACATCTGATGTCTGAGACTTTTTGTAATAATTAGGTAGTTTTATTGTTGTTGATTATCGTTTTTATTTATGTTGTATTTTTTATGTTTGTGCCTTGAGCGCTCTTATTTAGAGTGGATATGTGCCTTGTCACTATTATTATTATTATTATCATTATTATTATATAAGATTAGACTTCAATCCGGAAATATCCCCTTCCTTCCCCTTGCAAAAAAAGAGTTGAATTAGATGAGACACGTATCCTTGTACAGCTTATACACTAGGCCTGTTCAGACGGTCACTTAGTCTTGAGACTTCTACCGCTATATACAGAGTGCCTGTCCAGACGACAATTTTAGCCTCGAGTCTAGCGATACCACTGCGGTAGCTTCTAGACTAACTCAAGGTTGCACGATTCTCAGATTGCCGGAAGTAATAAATTCATAGGCAATGAATGGCCTGACAATAATCTCACTCGTGGTTAACATGGTTGAACGGATACACACGGCAGACACGCTTTCGGGTAACTCTCGGTTAGTGCTTCGGGACTAGTTAACCGATATATTTCTTAAGGTTAAAATTCCAGCTTTAGACTCGCGGTTAGTCAACCATGACATGCTGTTAACCGAAAGTTTAGTCTCGAGACTAGCTAATCTCTACTAGCTTACGCCTATCGTCTGGGTGCTCCTACTACCTATTTCTCCTCTGTAGTGAAATCAATCTTTTTATTAAGTAGGAAAAATACAGGGTTCTAGCCAGGACCATTTTAGTGCCGGGTAAATTTACTGATTGCGAATGGAGAAAGTGTAGCGAACGAAGTGCAGTGGATCATGGCATGGGATCCAGAGGCCTTTTTATTTTTAATGTCTTTTTAGGGTTTTTTTAATGCACTTTGAGGGTTCCTGCCACATAATTTCTTGTTTTACCCGTAGACATCGGAAATTATATATGCAGGAGAGACAAAATAGAATAAGAGCAATTCGGCTCCGTACCAAGACGATTTAATTTCGCAATTTTACACGACATGCATTACGCATAATCAAGGGTACTATGATACCATATATATAATACATTGATAAATATTCATATTTTGGTCGTCCTATTAGACGAGTACAGTCAAGGTTAATTTTTTGTAAAGACTACAATTATCCAAATAAAATTGGAAAGGTCCGAGAGAATATACCTTTTTAAAAGATGGTCCTAACCTTGAATTATCAATGCTTTCTCTCAAAATCAATTTTATTAAATTTGTAAATGCGCCAATTGAAATACGACAATCCAATCTACCACCGATAATAAATCCTCAAGTGATAATTTACAAATTAATTGATTTCCTGAATGGTAATTTTGTCAATTTTTAAAAGATGGTCCTAACCTTGAATTATCAATGCTTTCTCTCAAAATCAATTTTATTAAATTTGTAAATGCGCCAATTGAAATAGGACAATCCAATCTACCACCGATAATAAATCCTCAAGTGATAATTTACAAAATAATTGATTTCCTGAATGGTAAATAGATTAAATAACTACTTGATGAGTAGAAACCAGTGGGCCTTATTGATAGATTACCAATTATACAATGAGGTAATAATTTACATTTGGCCTTATAATAAACTTTCATTTACCATTTATAAATATTTCTTATATTAAGATTCAATAATTGGGATTTAAATCCCTGTTTCTTCAAATTTTACTCCCTCAAATCACAGCTTATATAAATAAGTACAATTTAACTGCTACTCGCGTTCAAATACGGCCTAGAATCTTCAAGAATCAAAGGCTTAGAGGGGAAGGATTTTTTCTTTTTCTATTTTCTTAAGTGGAGACCAAAAAATCCATAAACATGGTCTCACACACACACGATGCCACGAAGGGCAAACCGCATGAAGGATTTTTTGTGGAGGCCAAGAAAAATCAAGGAACATGGACTCGCACGACTGATGCCACGAAGGGCAAACCACAGGCCAAAGAAAAATCAAGGAACAGAGGCCTGGGGGGGTTTTCCTTAGTGGAGACCTAAAATCCAAAAACCCGGTCTCACACACACACACGATGCCACGAAGGGCAAACCACAGGCCAAAGAAAAATCAAGGAACAGAGGCCTGGAGGGGTACGAAGAAACCATGATCAACCCCGAACATGGTCTCTAAGGGGAATAGTGTTGCGGCCAAGATGATCAAGGAACAAGGCCGCCCACAAATGCCAGGATCATCCAGAAGCATGGCGTGTCAAAGAGCAACAACTGGGAGGGTGGGAGAGGTTTTTATTTTAAAATCAACCTACTTGGTACGGAACTAAAGAGCGAATGATAAAATTAGTTAGGGGATGGACGAGCAGAAACATATAACAAAGGAGTGAGTTCGCGGGCTCCCGGAAGTGGAACGAGAGTGGTCATAAGGTTGCTACGGGAGACCAGCAAACTATAGCAAACACAATTTCCGCTTCATCGGCTAAAGGAGTTTAAGCTTTATGGCTTAAACTTTATTACCCGTAGACATCGGAAATTATATATGCAGGAGAGACAAAATAGAATAAGAGCAATTCGGCTCCGTACCAAGACGATTTAATTTCGCAATTTTACACGACATGCATTACGCATAATCAAGGGTACTATGATACCATATATATAATACATTGATAAATATTCATATTTTGGTCGTCCTATTAGACGAGTACAGTCAAGGTTAATTTTTTGTAAAGACTACAATTATCCAAATAAAATTGGAAAGGTCCGAGAGAATATACCTTTTTAAAAGATGGTCCTAACCTTGAATTATCAATGCTTTCTCTCAAAATCAATTTTATTAAATTTGTAAATGCGCCAATTGAAATACGACAATCCAATCTACCACCGATAATAAATCCTCAAGTGATAATTTACAAATTAATTGATTTCCTGAATGGTAATTTTGTCAATTTTTAAAAGATGGTCCTAACCTTGAATTATCAATGCTTTCTCTCAAAATCAATTTTATTAAATTTGTAAATGCGCCAATTGAAATAGGACAATCCAATCTACCACCGATAATAAATCCTCAAGTGATAATTTACAAAATAATTGATTTCCTGAATGGTAAATAGATTAAATAACTACTTGATGAGTAGAAACCAGTGGGCCTTATTGATAGATTACCAATTATACAATGAGGTAATAATTTACATTTGGCCTTATAATAAACTTTCATTTACCATTTATAAATATTTCTTATATTAAGATTCAATAATTGGGATTTAAATCCCTGTTTCTTCAAATTTTACTCCAAACAAGATGACAATGGGGAAACTTGTCTTATCCCCCCCCCCCCCCCCCCCCCCCCCCCCCCCCCCCCCCCCCCGGGTTCAGTAGATGACTCAAAAACAAATATCACTTTGGCCGACTTACACATACTTACAATGCAAATAAGAGAAAAAGAGCAGAGCGGATTCAAGATGTGACCTGAACACTAATCCAGCATTGGTTAAATGTATGCCATCATATTAACAATAGAGATGTTTGGTGAGACTATAAAAAATCTCTAAGTGTCTGATTTCATGAGTGTTCGGCATGAATGAATAAATCCGGGAGGCATGCTTGTTGATGTTACAAACACAACCGCTCTGACCAGCCCAATTAATGATGTTATCACTGGCTATCCAAGTTCTCATTACACCTGTATAATAAAAACAAGAAGGAAAGCGACAGAGCAGCAAAACAACAAAGCAAGCACTACAAAAGATGAAGCAATGGATAAATATATGATGGGTGGAAAAAACAAGCCATTATAAAGGGCAAAAATGATGACGGGGGGGGGGGCGGAGTGAGATTATTTGTTCATAATTGACGGCCACGTTGACATATAATGCGTAATCCATGTAGGATATTAGGAAACCATCACTAGCAATAGTGCTCAACTATAACATGGGAGCGAATTATAAATTCCAAAATTAGTGGTGGACTAGCACATCATTGCAATACAACTTTTTTTTCTTCTTCTCGTATGGATGGAGGAACCCATCCACACTCCTCAGTTGCTATATGTGTAGAGTAACATACTTTAAACAGCACATAATAGTTTTAACACAGAAGATTACATAAGGTGTATATTACATAAGGTATATATACCATATTTAAAGACCATATATTTAAAGACAATCTATATGATAGCCACTTGTGGATCAATAATTTTAATAACTTAAGTATAGATAATTCTAACAACACGAGGCACATTCTGCTATGACAAAACCATCATTAAAGGACTATGTATTATTCAAAAACAAACTTTGTTTGGAAGATTACATATTATTGTAAATAAGATTTTGCAATACCGTACCCCTCAATGGCCGTGCTCATTCACGGAAACCGGATATAAATATTTACTGCCCATTATGTGACAAAGATATTGAGAATCTTAGACATTTCTTATTTATTTGTAGTGCGTTATATCATATCAGAGTTGATGAATTCCTTAAACTTGAAAATCAACTAGCACTCCATAATTTAGAAGAATATTTATAACTGGTAATTTAACTATTAAAATGTGTCATATGCTATATAGGATTTTCAAATGATGTTCTTACTGTATGTGATGATACCCGACTCCAAATATTTGATGTGTTCTGCAAATCCTGTTTAAAACGTGCATGTAGCATTCAACTTGTATGATTTTATGTATTCATGTAAATATTTGTATATATGATACTGTGTGGTATCAATATAGCCAGCTTTTGTGTTACAAGACTCTACCTCTTCTTTCATTCTAAGGATATGTTGCTCCATCAAAATTGGTCCTCACTCAAGATTGGACAGAGATAAATTATGATGTCTAGACAATGTTATGACATGCCACAATGACCAAAACAAAACATTAGGCCCCATTTTAGGATGACATGACCAAACCTTTCAAAACAAAGCACGGGTGAACCCATAAAACCCATGTGACAGCTATGGTTGCCTCTGCATTTTTAACCAGTCTTTCAAAACAAATGTAATTGTGACCGGTCAAGCCCATAAAACACAAGTGAAAGTGTTTACTAAAGTCTCAGTTCCTCATATAACACAAGTGACAGCAATGGTACAAAAGTCTCACATCCTCACAAGTTTAATTTGCAATTATCTCACAGCCCAATGGAGTCCTTCTCTATACCGTAATATATTACGAGATATAGACCTCTTTTTATTTATACATGTGATAATATTGAGTAATATGTTTTAAGGACGCATCCGTCGAGAAAACTCAAGCCACTGTTTCAAAAGTGTATGTCCAAATAAATAATTAATAATCACACTTTACAGGTCTGGGGTCAATAATCAATAAGTCAAGCACTTAAAAATTCTTGGATTGGCTTAAAGCTGGATACTGAGATGTTTTCTCCTATGTCTACACCCACTCACCGGTTCATTGCTATTATTTAGGGCTGCAACGATGCCAGTCTTAGGCGCGTGTATATATACAGCTTATCCCGGAAAGGATTGGAACGAGAAGCCAACGCAAAATCACCACCACGGCACGGCAGCCATGTGTACTATAGACTCCACTCCTGAAAGAGAAATAGAAAGAAGAAAAAGCAGAAGCAGAGAGTACATACTTTTCTTAAAAATAAAATCCCTCATTCATCTTACCGTTTTTCTAATATCTCAACAACGTAACATTTATTGTGCAAAACTCGACCCCACGCCTCTCGCAAAATCATGAAAGGAATCTCATGATTGACGACATCAGATCTGCGCAGATTTAACACAAGTTATACCGACTTGGCACAGATAATATACTGTACCGTAAGGATAAGAAATGAAAGAACAACTAGTAGTAGTATGATAACATATATGATATCATACCGGCCCAGATGTGTATATTATGACATGTAGTACGCAAAATAAGACCGTGAGTGAACTGTTAATCTGTCCGGAGCGTGATACCCGACGAGATGAGACCATTATACGGAAAGCATAAAGCAATGATTATAACCAGCATTTATAACAAGAAGGAAACAAAAACCCAACCGACAAGGACAATATTAAAACGCAGGCCTTAAACAACACCAAGCTAATCATGATCATCAACAACCTTATTGAGCATTTCATACTAATCTTCCTCCATGCGTATTAAGAAAAGAATTAAAACGAACAGCCCGAGTACGTAAAACATACATAAAACATACAAAAAACCAACAGTGTGGCTGGGCCTATCAGGGAGGACTAGTCTCTCTGCCTATACACTTTACTACCTAGAATTGGTGTAAACAGTGGTGAATATACATAAATAATACAGGCATGTACTATCATGTAGTACCCATGATATTTGTCAAGACGTAGACAAGGACCCAGATGGTTTAATCTGAAACAAATATTATTAGTCTCAGGTTTAATGGACAAATTATAGTCAATAGCCATTGATATGAACGCCTACACTATTCTGATTATAATGGATTTACCATAATTATAATTGAACACAACCCTGATATGTTTAATCATGTAAATAGATAATTATATGGCCTATACAAGGCATAACGCTAGTCTTAAAGATCGATTATGAATGCCTGCTACATAACGCATAAATCAATATAACCATGATAATGAAGCCATTCACCCTTTTCAAGGGGTATATTCTGTCTGTGTTAATCCATAATTACCCCCACATTTCAATCCGGGATTTCAATACTAAACACTTGAACTAAGATGGCGTAACCAATGTCCCCATTAGTCAATTGAGGCAGTTCCTCGCCTAACGGAAAGCAAATTGATGCGAGGAGGGGTTGACTACCCGTGAATGTATCGGAAAAGACACAATCGCGGGGAACATAATTTGCCTATTTATATAATTATTAATATTATTATTGCGGGGAGAATTATTAAAATTACTAGTACTAGCACTAGTCACACGATTAGAAGAATACAATTCGTTCTCACCCGACTGGTTTTGTGTAATCTGTGGTGCTGCTCCCGATGATGTACTCGTCGATGGTCCTAGAAATAAGCTTGAGACATTCCTTCTTTCCACCGTCGGCGTCGTATCCTCGCTTGAATCCACCAAATCCTCGATTTCCTCGTTTGATACTTGTATGCGAAGAGCATCGTCGTCCGCACCGCCAATTTATTGAATAATGTTCGATCTATCTTATACGGGAAGCAATCGGAAACGGCCGGTTGTTGTTGTTGACTTGGCAACCGGCGGACTGACTGATCAACTGCTGAGAGGCCCGTGTGTTAATAATATATCGACTTCTGCCTCTCGCTATCGCGGAATTCTCGCGGACATTTATTGAGCCATATCGTAAAGGCACCAAATAAATGATTCTTAAATACCAAATAATTAAATTTCTAAATAAGTACTTTACCGTAACAAATGAATGTTAATAGCAAGGAAATCAAAGAAGGAGGAGCCCCGTAATGTGAAGCAAAAAAGCTAAACCGCTGACAACACTCCGACTTGAAAACCAAACGGGTACGGAAAGAATTTATTTAAAAATCAACCTACTTGGTACGGAACTAAAGAGCGAATGATAAAATTAGTTAGGGGATGGACGAGCAGAAACATATAACAAAGGAGTGAGTTCGCGGGCTCCCGGAAGTGGAACGAGAGTGGTCATAAGGTTGCTACGGGAGACCAGCAAACTATAGCAAACACAATTTCCGCTTCATCGGCTAAAGGAGTTTAAGCTTTATGGCTTAAACTTTATTATGAGGCAGTTTAATGATTTTGTCCACAAATTGTTTTTTAAAAAAAATCCTCTTTTTTTTTTCTTCTTTTTTGAGTGCCGGGCAACCCAGCCCATTTGGACCCCAAGTCCCAGGCGGATATTGTCAGTGCCGCCCACCTTAGCTAGAATCCTGTAGGAATATATCAAATATTGGTAAAATAAAAGATATCTAATGAGATGAGACATTTATCCAATCCCATTATCCTGTGCTAGCATTGCAAAGGTCACTCTGCTAAACTAAGGAAAACAATATTGAATGATGAAGGAATGATTTATAAACAACTTCGGACATGGTGACGCCATTCCAGGGATAATTTTAGCCGCTATCGCATCACAGTTTGCTAGGCAATTAAAACCTGTTTTGCAAACAGAAATAATTTGCGTACATGTGATGCGATCGAAAACATTCGACAACAAAAAACAGAACAATTTTTAAAAATTAAAAAAGGGTTTGTCAGGCCCGTAGAACAGGGTTGTTGTTTTTTCATTTTTTTATAACCATTTTAATTCAATAAAACATGAATTGGCTTAAGCTAATATTATTTTGGGGCTTCAAATAGTGGGTGGTATCCTACACTTCCCCCCATATAACATCAATAATCAGGCAGCGCCGTGTATGTTTTGCTGGCCACTGCATGCGAACAACCAACCAGCCTATCTCCCGTCTAATTTTCTGGACCCCTCCTTGTGGGAAAGCTAACAGAGGCAGAAGACACCTTCAGTATCCTGATACCGTCAAGAATGATATGGGTTTAGATCCTCCAGAGATCCGCCAACTCATGAATGACAGGAAAGTCTGGGCCCAGTACGTTGCGATTGCTTCCTCCGTTTCGTCCACGGACGACCAATGATGAATGATGATGATGTATCTACACCCAGTATTTTCTACACAGCAGATTTGATTAATTTTTATGATTTGATTTGACAAATGTTATTAATTTTGCCCAGATGGTATTAAGTTAATTTTCAATTGTGCATTTAATAAGGCTTGTCAGCGTTTCATCCATGCATTTTTCCTCAGCTTGCTTTGTGGCATTTTGAACTACAAGCAAAACAACATAATTTAAAATTGAGAAAGAAATTGATGAATTTTTAAATTCCCCATTCACTAAATATACCAAAATAAAGCTTTTAGCTTAAAACACTTTCCACACGGCAGGCGCAGACGACATTCCAAAATTTCCCAAATAATTCAAAAAAGTCAAAAACTTGTGAAATGCATTGAAATAACTTAAACATTGTAAGTACAAATATGACTAGTCTGTATTGAATTACATTATGTTGAAATCTAGCTTGGACAATAAACCATTAACCCATGGATGCCATTATCTAACCTGGCAAACTACTTTTCCTGGTTTGTTGATAGCGGATGACATTTATAATCCAGTTACTTCCTCGATATGAGCGACACATGTGTGGTTAGTATCTTGCAAATGTGATTTGGCTTTTTACCTGGCTATCTAGTTTCCTGTGGCAATATAAACATGCTTCCTAAATGGAACAGGATCAGTGAAATACATATTATTCTCTAATAAACGGCCAGGGGGGGCATTGCAGTTTTAAAGGTGACGATTATTGGGGATCAATTATCAACTGAAACTATACCTTTAACCCTAATGCGATCCGCGCTACTGTACGTTTGTCGAACACTTTGATTGTAAAACTCTAGCAAGCAAACAACTGGGAGGTGCAGTGATTTTTTTGACTGGGGGTGGGGGGCACACAATATCCCCCACCCCCAAGTGACCCTCATGTAATTGAGAGATGCATGCGTGCAGCGCCTTTGTGTGAAGCCCTTAACGATGGAGTCCAGGGCAGTAACGTAATTAGAGTCTTCAATTTGGGGGGGGGATGTGGGGGTCTTCAATTGGGGGGGGGGGCATGTAGGGGTCATCGGGGGGGGGGGGGCATATATGACTCTCTTTTCTTAAGTATACATAGAGTTTGTCATTTCATTTGGGGGCATCAGGGGGCAAGCCTTTTGGCAGGGGGAAATACCCCCCCCCCCCCAAATCCCCCCTCTGGTTACGCCTAGTCCAGGGACAGAGCCCCTGTTGGGGTCTAGAAGCTCCTGTGTGGTAAAACTTAGAATATTCTAAAGTGGGATGCATTATTCATTGTTTCATGTCGACGGGAACCAATCATCGAGCGCCCAATTCTGCAGAGTTCATATGAATATTTCAGGAAACTTGATTTAAACTGCAAGTACAAGAAAACTTGTATGAATTTTGAATTATGGCAACGAAAATAAACCCACCCTGTTCTATGGGCTCGACCGACCCATTTTTTAACACTTCAATTGTTAAAAATCTATTATTTTTTTAAATTTGTTGGAAATTCTCCCACTGACCCTACCTGAGAGGTCTGTTTGCCCGTAAAACGGTGGTTTTTCCTCCCTAAGCCACATTTGGTTCAAAGTGCAAAGATTTGTTGATCTCAAAGATTTCATCTTATGTATGCTATGGTTATGGTATTGTAGTACATGTGTAGATGTCTTTTTGGCTTAATGCCAGTCATACTTCCTTATTTGCAGATCTGGTGATAACACATTGACTTATGTAGAGCTATTTGTTGATAGCATTGTAAAACGTGTTTCATTTCTTCCAATAATACTTTTGATATAAGTAAATATTTTGGAGCTTAAAGTTATGGTGAATAAAAGAGATAGATAATTACAAGTATGGGACTTTTTGGACCACCTCCACATACAGTAGTGTGTGCAAAGGGTGGGGGCATGCCCTCCAGTTTTGCTTTAGTACTAAGGGGGGAAAGGGTCATGCGGGGAGCTGCAGTGGTCACTGGTTGAGCTTGTAAGTCTAATTTTGAAAATAATTATTCACAATGATGGTAGATCGCAAAATGTTATTTCAAGCAGATAATATTTTTTCTTTCAAACATCTCCATAGACAGAGCTCTTAATCATAGGGCAAACTAAACCAACCACAACAAAGTGTTCATCCTGCAAATATTGCTGAATGCTGTCTAATAATGACCATTTTTCTGACACTCACACAATTATATTTTACTTCCTTCCATAGAGGGAGCACGCAACTAATTAGCTCCACATAGGCTTTACACACAAATGTCGGCCTATTAAAACCTCTCTATTTCAAAAATTCCACGGTCAATGTTTGTGATAATTTGCAATCTTATGCCATCAATGCTTATTTATAACATATCAGAATATAAAGAAAAGTTATCCGTCACATTTTTCAGTAAATGCCGCTGAATTTGGAGGTATTAATTTCATCACCTAATTTTCAGTCCTCAGGCTGGGATGCACAGTGGCGGTAAATCGGCGGATAAAATTATAATAAAGCTCAAATCATCCTGTTTCTTTTACAAACTTCACGTACATATTCCACACAACACATACATGCAACATTCGAGAGGACAGCACCAACTAATGTATCGATTTCGCACACTTTTTGTGCTTGATAGGAACTATTGCTGTACTCAATTTTTTGCCGGAAGTGGATTTCTAGACTGAATTAGTTGTGTGCGCCCTAGAGTACTTTCGGTTGTAACCAGGGAGTAAATTCGCCTGTATCGCATCGCAAAATGTGATGCAAAATTGAGTAATTGAGCCTCAATTTCATACCTTGCATCGCAAAAGGTGCGATTGCATAATTGCTCTACATAAAACATAAAATCAATAATGAACAGTGAAGAATATTCCCGGTATATTATTTTTACCATGTTACGCTTATTGCAGTAAATGACGATTTTGGTACCACCCAATTAATTGATGTCGCACATGGAATAATGGAATAATAACACTAGGCCAAACAAAAAACAAAAAGTTGACTTGCCCTTTCAGGGCCAGAGTCTTGGTCGGACGGTCGGATTTTTAAAAAACAATTTAAACACAAAAACTTGGGGCCGTATTCTCGTACGTAGTTAAACATGGTTTTAAGCTAAACACGCGTTTAACTTTGACTTTAGACACAGCGTTTAACTAAACGCGATTCTCGTACATTTGTTTTACTTAAACACGCGTCTAACTCGCCGAAATGTGTCTAACTTTAAACATGGGTATGGGGGTAGTTTAATGCGCGTTTAACTAAGCTCGCGCACCAACTGTATGCCTTGAATGATCATTCAACCGTGCCCGGTGGTGCAAGCTGAAGTGCGGATCATGTAGTCTATAAAAGTACCGTGTATTTAAGGTATTCGGTCGATATCTATTGTAACCCATTAGGGCCACAATGAATTTAATACCTGTATACAATCAACGCAGGACCACTCTGGGAACGAGATTTGCAGAGTTTAAAATTGTGTTTTGTTAAACGGGTCGTATAAAGGATAAACTCACGTTTAAGTTAGACACGCATTTAGTTAAACACGGTTTTAAGCTAAAACTGTGTTTAGTACGAGAATACGGCCCATGATGTTTAAAGAAGAAAAAAAGAAGAAAAAAAAAAATACATTTTTTTTTTTTTTTTAAACAAGCAGACACTTCTCAAAAACACGTTTTCATCTTTCTTTATTGTTATGTGCTTCTTTCATTTATTTATTTTTCAAAAAAAAAATAAATGAAAAAAATAGCGACCCTAGATTTCCGAAAATGTGGGTCGGTCGAAAAGGGCAAGTCAACTTCTTCTTTTTTTTGGGCCCTAGACTGAGACTCTGCCGCCCTCATACATCGCTCTATTAACCCTAACACTGCCATATACCACGACTGGGCACGTTGGTACGACTGGGCACGTTGGTACGACTGGGCACGTTGGTACCACCCGGCGTGGAAGTTTTTCGCTGAAAAAATGGACCCACTCCATACAGTCTGGGCAATACACTGCCCAGACTGTGCTTGGAAGGCGTGGTGTAGCGGGGGATTGGAAGCTCCACGTGCTGGAGGTCCCTGGATCAAATCCCGGGGAAGATCGGGGGGATATTTTGGTCGATTTTCCACGTTGAAGAAAAAATTCTGAAAAAAGTGGGGGGTAGAGTTAGGGTTAACAAGCAATTTGTTGAATTTTTTTTTTCGTCAAAAATTTTCTAAGTTTTGTTAATATAACCCTAACACTGCCATATACCACGATATACCACGACTGGGCATGTTGGTACCACCCGGCGTGGAAGTTTTTCGCTGAAAAAATGGACCCACTCCATACAGTCTGGGCAATACACTGCCCAGACTGTGCTTGGAAGGCGTGGTGTAGCGGGGGATTGGAAGCTCCATGTGCTAGAGGTCCCTGGATCAAATCCCGGGGGGATCGGGGGGATATTTTGGTCGATTTTCCACGTTGAAGAAAAAATTCTGAAAAAAGTGGGGGTAGAGTTAGGGTTAATAGTACAGTGCCAGGGAACGTATGGTAATCTTGAAGACTAGTGGATGTACATTTATGAATAAAATGGCGGCGCACAGTGATGAATGAAAACAAACTTTCTTTGACTTAAAAAAAATATCAAAATACGCCAGATATTAATTTGAATAGAATAAAAATTATGAAACTTCTCTGCCAGGAATAACTTGCAGAATTAATAATATGATGTTGCCATGCAGAGAAGAAAATCAGGACTAAATAATAAGCTTATTTACTTTTAAAATCATGTTTTTTCTGGTGCCTGATGAAAAAGGAGAAAAAACTGCTATACAAAGCATAATTTGTATAGCAAAAAACTGCAATGCAAAATGTTGGACTTGCTCTGCAAAACAAACTTTGATACCCTACCACTGCATGTCTTCAATGTGAGCTTTTAAAGAACGACCCGTTACACTTACACAGTGAGGATTACAAATGGTAAGGTATTCTAAAGCTACCCAAAATCTGAAAAAGTCTTACTTCTGAGCTGGCGATCGTCTGCAGTTGTCAAGTGACAAGTTAAACAGCAAGCATGACAAATTAGTTTTGTCTGCATAACAAATTAATTTGCTTGCATGACTAATATTATTAAATTTAGTAATTTGTCATTTTAGACACTTTTTACATGACAAATTGAAATTATTCATACAAATTGCATGACAAGTTAAAGTTTGTCATATCCGACATTTTGCATGAATTTTTTTGTTAATTGACAAGTTAATAATAATAATAATAATAAAACCATGCTTATTGAGCGCATAACACAATTAATAGTTTCAGTGTAGCCTAGGGTTAGGGAAAAAGTGATAGCCACACTCAATGTTGATCATAAACCCAACAGAGTTAAAATGCAACCATCAGCAGGTCTTTATGTCAAGGCCTATCCCACATCTGACACCAATTGGCATTGTTTTTTTATAATACTTTTCGATACCAACTTCCTCCCCTCATCCTGCAGTAATAATATAAATGTACAACCACATTAAGGATGTGGGCCTTACTTTAGTCCCGCAATCAGAACAGGCTTTTTCAATAATAAACAAAAACCACAATAAAGAAGTTAGCACTTCATAAATCAGCGCTCGAAATAGCGGTTGTCCAAGACAAGCAAAACTGCTGTTGGACATTACAACCCATTTTACTAGCTCTGAATCATCTCTGTCTGAGAGCTATGAAAGCATCAGAGTCGGCGTCTGATATTTTTATCAATATTCGTCAACCTTTGTTCAATTCAATTCAATTCAATATTTATTTTCCATCATATCAACAAGGACAAAATACAATGGCAATTTAACAAGTAATATGATGGAGGAGGAACAACTAAAAGCAAAAGCCTGACGTTGTTGCATGAATACATTTTGTCAAACTTTTGCTTCAGATATTATATTTAGTGTCCAAAGAATCTGTATAGCTTGGTAAATAGCTCAATCAATTTCAATTTCCAAAAAATAATGGCTTGAATTTGGATAGCTCTATTCCCGCTACAGTAAGAAAATGATGCTGACTGTCTAATATGCTAGTTTTCGTACCATTTTACCAACAAGGACAACAACCAACTAAACTGTTTACCTATTAAAGGTAGATGTTCCGATTTTCAACTTGAAGTTTTCTATTCTACATGAAAGGTCATCCTTAAAAACGTTGTGTCCCAAAATTTGAGATGCATAGCTATTATGGTTCTTATTTTAGACGCACAAGATGCTGTGAACTGTACCCATTGAGTAGTACACAAACTATATCGGTGGTAACCACCATTCGCGGTAATTCAACGCTATTTCATCGATTTCTCTGTCATTATACCGAATTAGGCCGTCAAATTTCAGTATGATGAGAAAAATACGAGCTTTCATATGATATGAAAATCTCCGTATGTTTGAAATAATTCTGTGTTACGAAAATGTGATCGGGTCATCTACCTTTAAGTTACAAAAACATAATTTTTCATTTTAATCGTCTCTTGCCCGCCTTGGTCAGACGCCATTGATCTAATCTTGTATGGTGTACATGTAGTCCAGGTCGACTGCTGTACATTTATACCAGACCCTCAAACTTAAAGAGCCCCAGCGCTATCTTGCCGCTGTTATTTTTTACCAAAAAAAGCCCTCAGTTGCAAAATAATTACAAATGTATGTAATCTACAAAGGTAGGAATCATCATTAAAATAAAGTTAATATGCACACAGGCCAATCTGGATAAAACGTACAGCACTCAATATTTAAACGGTTTTGATGTGTGCCAGTCCCTATTGCTAGTTAGTGTAACCCCCGGGGTGTAACTCAGCCATGCAAGCCATAGAAAACGTGGCAAAAGATTAAAGAAATTAATGGCAATTTGATTTAAATAAAGTTTTTTTAGGTTTTTTATAATGTTCGAACAACTAAAAAATTGAGTAAAAATTGTGGCTATATATCTTGATACACGTCCCGTACGGAATAAACCGTATACAACTACCACTCATTTTAATTGTTATGAGCATGCGCACATCAATAACGGGACGCCTAGCTAGACATTGCCAAAATTGTGGCGGACAACCAAAAATGTCACTGTCAGCAGAGCAGACAACTAACTGAACCATAAGTTTATTTTTCTTATCTCAAAATCAAATGCTGCAAGTACTAAAACAATTATATAGTACTTGCCCTAAATTAATAAAAGCTCTAAGTCAAATAGGCCTACGTACTTTGATACGTGTTTTAATTTTTAGAGTGAGCGTGAGCACACACCAGGAAAGGTGAGAAGACGTTCCCTTTCCTGCACACACGTACACCAATACATACAATTCAAAAAATATACAAAGTAAAAAGTTGAAAGGCGCTGATATATTCCTAGCCTGTCTACAAACTACTTGATCAGTATGCAATACGTTAATTCTATTTAGTTATAGTGCTATGACAATAGTGATACATTTTACGAACTTTTCTAATGTATCGTATCATCCATAACCTTCAAATAATAATTTTATGACATGTGTTTCGTGAACTCACCTCTATTGCTCGCCATGTTGAATTATTTTATTACAATATCAGCTGATAAAAAAGTGTTGCCAGCGCCAGTGTGATTACTCAGGGATATTAATAATTATGGGATAAGAAACTCCAGATCTGCGCCTGTAATCAAATTGGTTCATGTACACAGCGCCCCCTTTAACAGTTGCGACACGCCGCATAAGGAAAGCAGTGGTTGGCTTCGACCATGTTATAGCGCCAACTAGACCAGTTGCGACAAACTATTAAGGTCAAGAGAATCGGGGTTTTATCTACCATGTTACCTACGCCTGGATTACTCTACTGTTGTTGAACCTAGATACTGACACGAACAATCCCTAACCAACCATAGAGATCATCATTTGGACTGACTGACCCCTTGCCCAATTATTTGAGAGTATTATAGGTGCCCCCGTAATGCCCCTTACTTACTTAGTGCAGAAAGCAGCGGCGGGACCAGGATCAACATTTTTTGGCCGGGGTAAAAAAGGGGAGGGGGGGGGGGGGGGGGCAAGAAAAAATATGGGGCAAGGAAAACATTGGATTTGGAATTGCCTGGAATTAGCCTATAAATTTGTTCTAAATTATATATTTCAGACCAATTTCAAGCTAATTTTGACATTACTATAAGTCAGCATTTTGGATTGTTAGGACAAATGATTGGTGGGGATTGAGATGACTGGGGGACACTGGGGGTACGGGCCGCCAGTGACTGCAGGGGGGGGGGGGGCATTCCTCATCACTAAGTTCCGCCACCCAGTGGCGGAACAGAGGTTGGTTGTCAGGGGGGGCACAGCCAAAAAGAATTCCTGGTTAGAATTATTCCGTCCCGGAATTTTTCGTAAAAGGTTGCCCCAAATGTTTTCCCAGTCAGTCACCTCGTGAATTTCACGTAAGTGTGGGGTGGGGGGGGGAAGGGGGGAGGGGGGGGGGAGGGGGGTCAAAAAAATTCGCACGGTCACAAAAATGTCGCACGGTCACTGTTTTGACTGTTGTGCTTTTTGTACTGCGACATTTTCTTTCTTTCTTTCCCTTTCTTCTTTTCTCTACTTCCCCTTTTTTCTCCTTTTCCTTTTTCTTTTTCCTCCCTTTTTCCTTTCTCTCTCTCTTTTTTTCCCTTTCCCCCCTCTTTTCCTCTTTTCCCTTCTCCACTTTTTTCTTGGTGGGTAGGTTTGAATTTCCTGCTGAGCACCTTAGGGGGGGGCACTGTGCCCCCCCCCTGCTACTACGCCACTGCCGCCACCCCACCCCGGACTGGTGCGCGCTGCCACTTTTGAAAGATTTGTGGCTCAAAAAAGAGCCGTTCAGATGGACTGCCCCTTGTCCACTGAAGAGATGGTAGCCACCATGTTCAAAAATCCGAAGTTCTAGGCTACACTCTGAGACTAGTAGTAGCCCAGCAAACACAGAACGTTTCCGCAACGTTGCACCTAGGTTGCAGTTAGGTTGCGTCATTTAAAACGTTTTAACAACGTTTTTATAACGTTACGGTTTGGTTGTGATTTGGTTGTTTTAAGTTGGTCCGTTGAAACGTGAGCAAAACGTTCTCTGAACGTTAAAGTTTAGTTCTAGTTTGGTTGCACTTAGGTTGTGGTTAGGTTGTCATTATAAACGTTCTTACAACGTTATTATGACGTTGCGGTTTGTTTGTTTTAGGTTGGTTCTTGGAAACGTGATTAAAACGTTCTCTGAACGTTGCATGTTGATCATCGGAAACGTTTACATAATGTTTTAACAACGTTGTAACACTCAAATAGTTGGTTGTTTTAGTTTAATCCTTTAAACGTGAAAAAGATGTTCCCTGAACGTTGTAGTTTAAGTTCTAGTTTGGTTGCACTAAGGTTCTGGTTAGGTTGTCATTAAATACGTTCTTACAGCGTTATTATAACGTTGCGGGTTGTTTGTTTTAAGTACCAAATCACACCCAGACCGCAACGTTATATATAACGTTGTAGAAACGTTTTAATGACAACCTAACCACAACCTAAGTGCAACCAAACTAGAACTTAACTGCAACGTTCAGAGAACGTTTTGCTCACGTTTCCATGGACCAACCTAAAACAACCAAATCACACCCAAACCGCAACGTTATAATAACGTTGTAGAAACGTTTTAATGACAACCTAACCACAACCTAAGTGCAACCAAACTAGAACTTAACTGCAACGTTCAGAGAACTTTTTGCTCACGTTTCCATTGACCAACCTAAAACAACCAAATCACACCCAAACCGCAACGTTATAATAACGTTGTAGAAACGTTTTAATGACAACCTAACCACAACCTAAGTGCAACCAAACTAGAACTTAACTGCAACGTTCAGAAAACATTTTGCTCACGTTTCCATGGACCAACCTAAATCAACCAAATCACACCCAAACCGCAACGTTATAATAACGTTGTAGAAACGTTTTAATGACAACCTAACCACAACCTAAGTGCAACCAAACTAGAACTTAACTGCAACGTTCAGAAAACATTTTGCCCACGTTTCCATGGACCAACCTAAAACAACCAAATCACACCCAAACCGCAACGTTATAATAACGTTGTAGAAACGTTTTAATGACAACCTAACCACAGCCTAAGTGCAACCAAACTAGAACTTAACTGCAACGTTCAGAAAACATTTTGCTCACGTTTCCATGGACTAACTAATTAAATAATTAATTGCATTTTATTTAAAAAGGTTTATTACGAATCAAAATTTTAATACAAAACAATTTGGCATTACAAATTTGATGTACTAATCTAGGCGTATACAGGGTGACCCAAAAAATGTTAGCACTCTGTGCACATAAGATATCTTAAAAGGACAGGAACACACGGGTCTATGTATTATGAAAGCTGAGTAAATAAGCTTTCATTTGCATTTTATTGCGTTCCAATTGGTTATTTAGAACGGGAGATATGCTTCAGCAAACATGAGGAAGCAAAATCGGCTTGGTCCAATTTGCATTAATTACAACTATGATTACGAACTTGTAAGAATGCCAAAAACATTATTGTGCAGTAATTCAAAAGTAACAATACCATTGCAACATTTAATCATAAGCTAGAATGTATCGATTATTGAATATAATTGAATCTTTTCATTCATTTATCCAACGATACAAGCAAGTTATAACAGGTGGTATTACCGTTGACATTAATTGGATGGACCATTTCAACAAAGAGCATGAAATGTTTCAATTTCAATTTTAAAGATGGAGATTGAGTATATTTTGCGTTGCGCTCTGGCATCTTGTTTCCATAAAGCTCGTCCCATTTGGTCTCGTATTATAATAGTCGTTGTTTCTTTAAGTCCTCCGGGGTTTAGTGTTCCTATGTCCGCGTATAGTTCATCATTGTCAATTGTTTGCCTGTGACCCTTGTATTTCAGGGGTGTTACATTTGGTATCAATTCTGAAATCAAAAGAAAACCGTTTTAACTTAAGCGCAATATGCTCTTTTCTAAGCGTGTAAATCCGTTAAAGTTTGAATCGAATTCGTTCCTCGTGGGTATTGCACATGGAAAAAGAGTATAGAACTTGAACTCATGACAAAATACCTGTATAATTTATATATGTGGAATATATTCATTTATGTCTTTTAAGCTTGAACAGAATCTGGCTTCATCACGACGTTCATATAACGTTCATATAACGTTTACACAACCAAATTATGTTACCTGGGCTGTAATCGCTAATTTGCATATTTTACCTGGCCTTACATGAGTCGAGTAAATTGTGGAAATAGCTCATTAGCATAATTTCAATGGTACAAAAATTAGCACCGGTGCTCGTTTGTTACCTTTAAATTATGGTAATGAGCTAATTTGCAACTTTTATTTATTTAAACCTATTTTTTTTTAAATTTAAGTCGATACATACATTTAACAGCTTTTAACACCATAGAAAGTATTATTATCTGTATACGTAAGTTCTCATATGTATTGCTAAAGGCAAGTCATTGTTCACTAATGCCATATACATTGAGCAAGAACATAGTACACATGAAAAGGTCAATGCCCGCCCCATCCCTCTAAATACCACTACCATTCCCTGGTTGCCATGGTGTAACTAACCGAATTTGATGAAAGTTTTTTACACGTTTGGGATAACGTTGTGAAAACGTTCAAGACTAACGTTCATACAACATAAAAATGTGTCGACAAATAAACGTTCTTTGAACGTTTAATCATAACGTTCCAAGAACGAAAGTGAAACGTTGTCACGACGTTCCAACAACGTAATAAATAGGTTATAAAAACGTCATTTGGACGTAATGGTATAAATAACAGAAGTTTTTTAAACGTTTGGGACGTTGTTATAACGTTGTGAAAACGTTCATTACTAACGTTCAAACAACGTAAAAATGTGTCGACAAATAAACGTTCTTCTAACGTTGGATCGCAACGTTCCATGAACGTTGTCACGACGTTCCGATAACGTAATAAAGACAGTATAAAAACGTCATTTGGACGTAATGGTATAACTAACAGAATTTCAAGAAAGTGTTTTCAACGTTTAGGACGTTGTGATAACGTTGTGAAAACGTTCATGACTAACGTTCATACAACGTAAAAATGTGTCGACAAATAAACGTTCTCCTAACGTTGGATCACGTTCACAACGTTCTTTGAACTTTTAATCATAACGTTCCAAGAACGAAAGTGAAACCTTGCCACAACGTTCCAACAACGTAATATGGTTAGCTGGGAGGGCCTATACTAGTCTCAGCCTACAATAGCCTACACCACCCGATGCTCACCGAAAAAATAAAATGATCCCCCGGATCGGAAAGCTCCCGCGACTCATCGCAACTGGGTGGCATCCGGGGGGCCCTGACATTGGAAAAGGCCGTATAGGTATGCGGCCGCGCTGAAGACCCCCTTTTCACCCTCTGCATGCTGCTAGCTCTTATGACCCCCTGGCCCCTTTTTGAGGCCTGTATCAGTTTTTTCAACTATATTTCAATGAAAAAGACGCGAGATACACTCGTTGGCATACTTATAGTAGATAGTGATACGAATATCGAAACAATTCTTGCAAAAAGCTTGTAATTTGGCTTCTGAAAAATAACAAAAAATCCAAAAAATAATAAATAGTAAGCGCCGCCTAACTGATTTTTAAAAAAGTCCGGACGTGAAACACGTTATTTTTGTTACTTGGCCTTACATTAAAGTGTTGATAAAAATACTGAAATACTAAAACTGGTCTGAATGTCTACTTTCGAATTTTCAGACCTAATTTTTCGCGCGTTTCGCGTGCATCTTTCCCCAACATTTGTCTCCCCTCTCCCCCCCCCCCCCTCCCCCTCCCCATCCCGCTCCCCATTCCTGTTGCCGCTGATATAATTTTTTAACAAAAGAAATTAATCAATACTTCTCTATAAGAACTTCTAAGGGAGCTCTAAAAGATACAGACTGCCCTTGTACAAATTCCTAATTGTGTATTTCTTTTCAACATGGCAACCCGCAGATGTAGACGTTTCAATTTTCCGATTGATTGCATCACGAATGAGCACATGCGTGTAAAAATAAAATGCCCCGCCCACATCACGCAACTTTTTGATGTGAATTTCGGCTGAGAAGATGGCAAAGGAATAACCGGTAGGTGTGCGACTCAATGCCGATCTGAACGCTACTTTTGAAATTGTTGGTGGCACTTGTGTCGACTGCTTTTAGGTATAGACTTGAGTAAATTTTATAAAAATGCCCCCAAAATTGTCCGGTTTTTAAAAGTTTTTTATGATAAAACGTACTTGCTGGACGGTTTTAACAAGCCTAAAATATGATACTTCATGTTTCATTATTTGTTTTACTTTTAGGTATTTGAATTCATTCGCTCACTTTACACCATACCGTCATTGTTTGTCTCCTACGGACTTGATGCAAGTCTATAAATTCCAGGGGACTACGCCCTCAATCCTCGAGAAGAAGAAAAATTGGAAGCAGATTTTCTTGCAGATTTACATTTCTGCTCGGCCCCCCATCTCAACACAAAAGTTGGTATCCATGACTGTTCTTCATTTTTTGAAAGTACCCCGGCCTTTGCAAGGATTTCTTAACAATGTTACCCCCTTTTTCGGCAAAAAAACGAGGACAAAATATGGGTGAAAATTAACCCTTTTTTTTGGTTTTCAATTACTATCATTTCAAACGCCCCTTTTCAAAGACACTTTTTACATAGGGCCTACATTAATAGATAAACACTTGTTGCTCCCAACAGTAACAGGCGTTTATAATCCTGTGTTATAAACTGGTGTACCACACCATATGTTACCATGTTCTAATCAAATTATTAAATCCTGTTATGTTTTTTGTTTTTTTCCTCTTCGTAAAACCTTTTTTTTCTTCTTCGAATTTCGCGGAGACTGTGTTCGCACTGAAAAAGGAAATAGTAGGCCCGTAAGAAGGGGGGCGATGGTGGCGATCGCCCCCCCCCCCTTTGAAAATCTTCCCCGGAAAATTTGTACACAGATGAAAAAATTTCGCGCGCTACGCGCGTATTTGTCTTCCCAAAATGCAATATTATTTGCTACAAGCTTGTTTAGAGCCAAAATGTACCTCGATCGTGCAAAAAATAGGTGCAAATTCGAAAATTTTCACATTTTTGTTGTTGTTGAAAACGCCCCCCCCCCCCCCTTTGAAAAAAGTGTCTTACGGCCCTGAATAGTGACGTTTGCTCTACGGGTCAGGGAGTCCGTCAAGGGTTCATACTTCACCAGCACTCTTCAACCTTTATGCAGAGTCTATAATGAGACGTGCATTGGATGATTGTCCAGGGGCTGTAAGTATAGGATACCAAATACACAACCTACGTTATGCCGATGACACCACCCTGTTTGCAACAAATATGGAAGAGATGGCGTAAACTCCTGAAGAAAGTCAAGGTGGAGAGTGAGCAACTTGGGCTACATCTAAATGTTAGCAAGACCAAGATCAGGCACAGATGGTGTGGGAGAGCCTCTCATAATTGATGGTAATGAGGCGGAAACGTTCTGTGTTTGGTGGGCACCCCCACTGCAACTACACCAATTACCAGGTGGATTTATAATCATAACCCTCCTAACCATTTCCCGCGGCTACTTCATCCGCTTTACCGTGGCTACTTTATTAACCCCCTCTCAAACCGCATCAACCCTCGGTACTTTTGAAACCACATAACCCCCCCCCCCCCCCCCCCCCACTGCAACTACCCCAACCAGGTGGATTTCTAATCATAATCCTCCTAACCATTTCCCGCGGCTACTTCATTAACTCTTAACCCTATCCTAAAACATTTTCCCGTGGTTTATCCCCCACCCCCACCCACATGCACACACCCAAACCAGTTTGATTTATAATCACAACCCTCCCTAAACCATTTCCCGTGGCTACTTCATTAACCCTCGGTCCCTTAGATTGTTTGGCATGCCAACTTAAAGTAAAGAAATCAGGTTGCTTCATTAACCTCCGCAAAACGCTACTTGTACCATCATAACCCTAGGCCTATCCTAAACCATTTCCCGTGGTTTTACACCGGCCACAACCCCCTCCCCCCCAACATGACACCAAATACCCTACCAACAGGCCTATAACCATTTCTCGTGTGGTTTCTGCGCCATGTGTAGGAGTGAGTGTGGCGCGGCAGTGAGCCCTTGCGAAAACATGCACGCAACGCCTTACCGCGGTATGATTACGCGGTAGTACGCGCAACGCACAATGTTGTTCATTTCTAGTGGCATTATATGAGCCAAATCTGAGATGGTTTTTTGCTGTTTTGGAGCCAATTGTTAACCAATTTCAGTGGAATAAACTTTAACACCCTTCCCGTTATTTCCTCTATCGTTCATACAAATTAGGCGCCACTTTGCGCAACACTAACGGAGAAATAAGGATAACAAACAGACAAACAAACACCCCCACAAATAAACAAACAAACACACACCGTTTCCAGATTTATAGTAAAACTAGCGGCGTACCCTCGCTACGCTCGGGTCCCCGCTAGATGGTTATAGGGAAGACATCAAAACTCGACCGCCCGTTGACCGCCGGTTACGGTCGGTTCCGCCCGGTTCTTTCAGGTCAAATGTTTTACTGGTATATGAATATTCACGCATGCAACACTGAACAACCGCCGGTTGACTTAATGCTGTAACCAGACCAATTTACACTATTAATCTGTTACTTTGCAGTCATAATAGCTCTCTCTATAATTGTTCTATAAAAAAACCCATTCATATACTTTCGGTATTGATTTTAAAAAGTTAATTGAGCTATAAACAGATTGAAAAAGCCAACCCCAGCGAAAATCAATAGCTGTATTGTACTGGTTGTCAACTGAGACTTGAGAACACATTACTTCAAGACTTTATTGCTCACGCGTGTGACGAGGCAGTATCAACCGGTCGTGTTCACCAGAGTGTAACTATTTGACCTCATTATGTGTGTATATTATAACAGACGACACGTTTTGTGAGAACCGGGCGGAACCGGCGGTCAACGGGCGGTCGAGTTTTGACGTGATCCCTTATGCCATATTACCTACTGAAACCACATAAACCCCCTACAACCCCCCCCCCCAAACCAGGTTGATTTATAACCATAGTCCTCATAAAGGCATTATTAAAATCCCTACAACCCCACCCCCAATTAGGTTGATTTGTAACCATATCCCTCCTAACCATTTACCGTGGCTACTTTATTAACCCCTACCTCTCAAACCGCATCAAGTTAACCTTCCGTACTTTTAAAACCACATAAACCCCCTTCAACCGCCCCCCCCCCCCCCCCCCCCCCCCACACCCACACACACACACACACTGCAACTACACCAACCAGGTACATTTCCTGAAAGCATACAATTTTCCAAATCTCACAATGTCAATATCAAGGTCATTATACAGGGTGGGTAGATATTATATTGGGTGCAAACATCAAGAAATGCACTAAAAATACAAAATGTTCACTGGTCATTTACATACCTTGAAGATAAAATTATAATTTCATGCATAATTAAAAAGTATACACTTGTATTACAAAGAAAAATGTTGCCAACTTTGTCTTTAGTTTTAAAGGATACACTGGAAAAAAATGGGGTGTAACTTGACACCTTTAACGATACTGACAAAAATGTCACTCATTAAGTGTCGAAAGACACTTCTTGGGGAGTCATTTTCCCCCATTTCGATAGCTCTTGAGAATTCAGTATACTACTTGTGATACCTTTGTGGCGTAACTACAAGTTTTGATAATGCAAAGGTTTCAAAAATACTAATTCTGGTGTCACATTACACCCTAAGGGTGACATTTGATTTTTTCCGTGCTTTTTCTCTGAAACCCCAACACCCCAATGGTGCCATTGTAGCTCATCGTTGGTCGAATGTGACACTCTTGGTTAGCACTCATGACACCCTCGAGTGCTCGGGGAGTAACTTGACACCTTTAAAGATACTGACAAACATGACACTCATTAAGTGTCGAAAGACACCTCTTGAGGAGTCATTTCCCCATTTCGATAGCTCTTGAGAATTCAGTATACAACTTGTGACACCTTTATGGCGTAACTACAATAATTACAAGTTTTAAGAATGCAAAGGTTTCAAAAATACTAATTTCGTGTCACATTACACCCAAAGGGTGACATTTGATTTTCTTCCTGCTATTTCTCTGAAACCCCAACACCCCAAAGGTGCCATCATAGCTCATCGTTGGTCGAATGTGATACTCCTGGTTGGCACTTATGACACCCTCGAGTGCTCGGGGTGTAACTTGACACGTTTAAAGATACTGACAAAAATAACACTCATTAAATGTCGAAAGGAACCTCTTGAGGAGTCATTTCCCCATTTCGATAGCTCTTGAGAATTCAGTATACAACTTGTGACACCTTTATGGCGTAACTACAAGTTTTGAGAATGCAAAGGTTTCAAAAATACTAATTCGGTTGTCACATTACACCCAAAGGGTGACCTTTGATTTTCTCTGTGCTATTTCTCTGAAACCACAACACCCCAAAGGTGCCATCATAGCTCATCGTTGGTCGAATGTGACACTCCTGGTTGGCACTTATGACACCCTCTAGGATGTCACTTGACACCTTTAAAGATACTGATAAAAATGGCACTCATTGAGTGTCGAAAGACACCTCTTGGGGAGTCATTACACCTCGAGCGCTCGCGCCCTCATACGCCATACGCTACTTGCACGGTACGGATGGAATACATTGAAAGCGAGGCTCTCCCCTCACACGCACTAGTCTATCACACCATACTGCGTCGGTTGTTTCACGCAGGTTTGTGTATAGGGTGACGTGGTAGGCTATGCTGAAAAGAGGGGAGAGCCTTGCTTTCATTTTAAAATGACGATTGCGTGCAAGTAGCGTATAACACCATTGAAAGTAGATTTAGTAGGTTTTATATATCCAATTTTTCTAATAGTATTAATTCAAGACGACACTCGCTAAATGATTTGTTCACAAACCAGCCAGATACACATGTGCTGGGCCATGGCATATTGGCAGGACTCATCTTTATTAGTCATGAAAGTGAGTCCTCAGGCAAAACATCCAATAGTTCAAACACCATAAAGGCATCACCTCGATGCTCTGAAGGTGTCATTAGACACCCTTATAATGGATCCTCAGGTGAACATCTAAAGGAGTCAATTACCCTCGAACGGCGTCACCTTAACACCAATGAAGGTGTCATTTGACACCCGTAGAAATAGGTCCCCGGGCGCCCATCCAAAGGTGTCAATTGTAAATTGTAAATTGACACCCTAAAGGCGTCATGGCACACTTTAAAGGTGTCTTCCTGTCACCTTTGGATGGGCGCCTGAGGACCCAAATCTTTACACCCCTTTTGGTGTCAAATGACATCCAATATTTTTTCTTCAGTGTACCTTATACAGGGTGGTAAAAATGTGTAATACAAGTATGTGAAAACGTATTTCTGAATTAAAGTTAACCGTTATCATAATTTAGTGTCATAATAATTTTTTGAATTGACGTTTTGTAATATTATTGCACCAAACACAAACATATGATCAATAATTACCATGTTATACAGGGTGTAACAAGCGAAATGCACATGTATGATCGAGTCCTCAATCCACGCGTTTCTTCACTTTTTGCTTCTACTTTGATGAAAGCAATGATAATGAAATGAAATAAAACACACATGAAATGATCATGTTACAATTAGAAATGTTGCCTGGATGTACTAAATCTAATATAGCCAATAACATGCACATACAGAGTGTTATAAAATAAAGCACTTGCAATCTAACGGAGCGCTTATTTTTGAAAACAATCTATTTTCTTCAGTTTACTGCCATGACAAATTTTGAGCATGGGTAAAGACAATTAGTATTCGGTAATTGTGCAAGATGCAATGTAAGTACTTTTGTCCGACAATGATCAACAGACTATTAACAATGACACCAATGGACTCAAGCCCCCACCCCTTCCCACATCTCGATACGCGCCGTAAATCTTCCAAAATTGATAAAGATGTCACAAATTCTGGACAAATTTCAAGATTGCGCGCAGGCTTTTGGAACTCACTCGGCATGCATGCAGTAGAGCGTGCACACCTTGTAATTTGTAAGCTGTCATTTGTCTGGTTATAGCAAAGTAAACATACCACACGTACAGAATGTAAGGACTTGTTGGGCTGGTATCGCAGTATTTATACTGTTTCACTCCATGAAGTGGTTAATTTATTTTAAGATATTATGCACAGGTGTATGAATTGTAATATAAATACTGATTATTATTAGTGTTAGTGTTATTATTATTATTATTGGAGGACGGGTACCGGCATCCTAAGATTTTCAAATCGAAGTTTGTGTGCGAAATATCTCGAAAAATACAGCTTGAATTAGTAAGATTTGTGGACACGATATTGGTACAGTATTTATCTCCGCTGAGTTCGAGTGACTGGTTATTTGGAGAATTATGAGGGATAATGTTCCTGCGATAGGGATATTTATTTTCTATTCCGACATCGTCACATCAAAGAAAATGGCGGCGATTCTAGTTATTGTACCCCCGTATATCACCATAATGTTTTATATACTCCATCCGCTCCGTCGCTGATCGCAAGCGTGGATCACCGTTTTTCCAATCAAGGGGCGTAATTTTGTTTTGTTGTAGTTTACTACTCATGTGTGTGGGCGGAAAGAGTTCAAGCGTAATAGAGCATGAAACTAAAACTATATGAATCCCCCAATCCCAAACGCCACTACGCGCAATTGAGTTTGTTGAATTTTGTTCACCGCTAGGCTATGTACCACCCCTAGAGATTGCCTCAGAAAAAAATTGTGTTTGCGATTTCGTCTTTATTAATCCATCAATGGATTCCGGATTTTGTGAGCATGTACAAATCGCAAATAACTTGGACGAGTTCAAAGTTGGGGTTAATCTGCCTCATAGGAGTAAAAATATTTTTTTGCCTTGAGAAGCATATTTTTCTTAGTAAAATACAACGATGCATGCTCGGGGGTGGTACTCACGTATGTAAGGCATACGGGGACGTGCCGCTCCAGTGGGTCGTTTTTTCATGAGACATCCTTAGCCATGGGTAGGCTTTTCAACTGAAAAATCCTTAGACATGGGTCTATCCAAAATCACCCTTAGAAATGGGTATAGGGGATTTGATTCTCCAGCGGCACACCCCCGACCAAACCAAATCTGAGTACCCCCCCCCCCCTTCCCGGGGATACATGAGCGTTGCTATTTTTGTTTGATGTTTACATAACAAACATAGTCCCCCGACTTGTCGCGGTTTTAGTTATACCATTGTAATACTTGCTATACGTCACCATACTTGATGTATGAGGGCGAATCTTTGCTGTATAGATAATCAATTGTTTGATGTTTACGTAACAATTGGATGCCTTTTTCACTGAATCACGCTGGGCCCATTACGTGGAAAGAGCGTGGACATTTACATAACAATAGTAGTCTATATATGAATGTTCAATCTAATGTTAAGTTTGGTGATCTTATTACAGATTTTTTTGAGGTGGAAGAAGGTGTAAAACAGGGATGTGTGCTTTCACCAATTTTATTCTGCATTTACATACATGAATTAGCTAGGCTCATAAGGAAAGAAGGGGTGGGGGTTCGTACATGTAATGTGCAAACAGGTTGTCTTTTTTGGGCTGATGATGTAGTTCTCATAGCAGATAACGCAGTCGAATTGCAAAGGATGCTAGACATTGCATCAACTTTCTCACGAACCTGGAAATTAGACTTTAATATTGATAAATCTAAGGTATTGGTGGTAGGCAAACGTACAGATAAAACTAAACTCTGGAAACTAGGCAATCTATCGATTTCCGAGTGCGATCACTATAAATACTTAGGGGTCCACATTTCAAGAAATTTGTCTGATCACACTCATGTCAATGAAGTTGTTAAGAAAGGCAATAGGTTGATCGCGTATATAAAATCGATCGTTGATAGTCATGATAATTTCAATAGGATTTATTATGGTAACATTCTTTGGAAATCTTTAGCGGTTCCCTCTATTAACTATGCATGCTCAGTATGGACTTGTGGTAGCAAGGCTGATAGCAACAAAGTAGAGAACTTACAGCTACAAATGGCAAGATATATCTTGAAGGCACCCCGTAACACGCCAGGCGTAGCCCTCTATGGCGACTTGGGATGGAACCCCATCACCTCCCTTCAAGAAGTTCACAGAATGAAGTATCTTGCACGACTCTCTAATCTAGAGATGCACCGTTGGCCAAAACTTATGTTAAACGCTCTAATGAATCTTAACTGCGACATGGACCATATCAGGTACAAATGGTTGTCGTCGATTAGAGATACGCTTAAAAGATGCGACATGGAATACATTATTAATGACGCCCCCACAAGTCCACGCTGGGTCAACACATTTAAGCGCATTAATAAGATTGTCTGTCACAATGTATGGAGTAACAGTGTTAGGGAAAAATCTTCTCTTAGCGACTATTTGCAGTTTAAAAACACCGTTCAATTGGAAGACTATCTTTTAGACAAAACTGATTTCTTTGGTTGTAGTCTAAAATTCAAAGCGCGATCAAACACGCTTCCATTGGAACATAGAATACGCAAATGGTCTTCAAATAATAAGGATGGTAAATGTATGCTTTGTAAGGATGATTCAATGGAAGACTTAAGACATTTCTTATTTACATGTAGATCACTAAATGAGATAAGGGTCGAGGAATATCTCAAACTCGAAAATAATCTATGCAACAATGGTTTTAGTGATGTTTGGCTGGAATTTATTATCAGTAATCTGGACTCAAAATTGTATATAATGCTCGGTTGTCCAATTAATATCACCACGCCTTACAGACACACTAAAGATGCCCGTTCTGCATATGTTATCCTTGACCAATTCTGCAAATCATACCTTAAACGCGCGTGGGCTGTTAGATGTAATATTATGAACTCAAAGTGAGTCTAGAGACTATTGTATACATGACTATATAATTATTATTAATGTTCTTTCGTTTTGTCAATTATTGTATGTATATATGAACGCACCGTCGGGTAGACGGGTGCCACTGTTGTAAAAGTGTATGTTCAAATAAATAAATAAAAATAAATAAATAGTGATCACGTATCATACATGACTTCGACATAGATGGCGATAGTGATGAGCTAATCGATGCGTGCAGAGACGGTCGTTATACACAAGGATAATGTAAGTATAGATAAGTATATTGCCCATCTCTTTTAAATCTTTCACGGTCAACGTCCACCGTCATTGGTCAAAACCAACGCTATTGTTAGGTCTGTAGCTAATTTGCATAAACTAGACAATCAAGCCGTTCATTCAAACAACTTCCCATAACATATAAGGCCTAGTCAAAACAAACACTGTGTTACCCTTTCAAAAAGACTGAACATTTGTTTGCAAAATCTTGGGTCGGGATTTTTTTTTATAGGCCTAGCACAAGTACAAAATTAGCAAAAATATCGGGACTATTTTCAATAATTTTGTTCAACATAAAACCGCTAATATTTCCCCTTAAAACATAACTCTGCCCTACACCCTTTTATTTTATTCACTGAGTTGTTAACTAAAATTAATGAATAGGCCTATGCTTCAAACATTTACATCAGATTTACATTTAGTACATTTTTACATGTTTGTATCCGATCCAGGGGTAATAGTTTTTGCTGACAGTTACTTGGACTGTTGGACAAAAGTATTTACCCTTGACTTGAGTAAAAAACAACAACAAACACAGGTGTACGCCCCACGCACCCCTTAGTCATTCTTTGACAGCTTGCATATTGACCTCTATTCAAGTTTAAAATGGATGAGTTTGAAAACAAATCGACCAACTCAATCGGAAATGTTTAAGATTTGGAAGGGTAACGTAACGATGTTTTTGGCCTTTGGATACAATCTTGACAATAGGCACCAATTATCTGCGCTCATAAAAACTCCGTAACACCCTGACACAAACAAACATTTTCTAGAGATCAATTGGATCAATAAACTTCCACGTCAACATCAAGTAGCCTAAACAATTTTCTCGCCATCAAGTAGCCGTCAATTTCCAATGCAGACAGGGCTGGACTCGGATGAGCATGATGAGATGGATTCGCCCGTTGGTATCTATTTCCAAGTTTTAAAAATCATGAATTTACAATTGATGGAATCATGGAATGGAATGGAATATACTATACTATACTATGCTATACTATACTATACTATACTATACTATACTATACTATACTATACTATACTATACTATACTATACTATACTATACTATACTATACTATACTATACTATACTATACTATACTATACTATACTATACTATACTATACTAAATTAATAGACTATAATAGAATATAATAACCCCCTCTCAAAAAGGCTACACAATTCATACAAGACACCTCTATCAACAATAGTATTTTTACACGTACCTCGGATGTATACAAGACATCACACCCCGCACGTACAGGTTTGTGTTACTGCGCTTTCAGTTTTATGTTTGGTACAAGTAAAGTCCCGGGCGGACAAGGGGGGGGGGGGGGGGGGGGGGGGGGGGCGGTGGCACTCAACTTTGTTAGTGGTAGGGTGTGTCGTCCAGGGTCTCAAAAGAAGGAGGGGTGCTTAGGAACTGGGCTGAGAGAATATTTTTTATAAAGGTGTATTTTCCGATCACGTTTTTGGGGCTTTCACATCAAATATCAGAAGAATCCCCATATTTTTCTCATTAGGCTATGTCTGTAAAATCTTAGGAGCCAGAAATGTTCCATTTAGAAATCATAGGGTAAAATGTGGTGAATTACTGTCAAAGGTGGTTAACCACCAAACAGTTTGTGTACTACTCAATGGGCAAATATTTTGTGACCATGTGCTTCTCAAAAAATAGAACCGTTGGAGTTATGCAACTCAAACTTTGAAATGCGACCATTTTAAAGATGACCTTTCATGTAAAATAGAAAACATCAAGTTGAAAATCGGGCCAGCAATCGGAACATCTACCTTTAAGACTGATTTTCTCGAAAAATAGATCTTTTAAAACACTTTTCACACGCGGCTATTACTTTTAGTTTTACCATTATACAAAAGAGATTTTCAGAAACCTTTCCCACCTTATCTCATGAACTATTGAACCCAAACTAGACAAGTTTGCACTTATTTTAATATTGTAATGACATTCAATAATTTTAACATTTTTCAAAACATTTTGGGAAATTTCGGAACTGTCGTCTGCAAACGCCTGCCGCGAGGAAAGTGTTAAATAACTGGTTTGTTTTTAATATTTGATTAGGGAGCAAATCAAAACTCGACCGCGCGACAACCGGCGGTTCCGCCCGGTTTGACCGCATATCATTGTTTAGAACAATAGAAACCGGCTGCAACCTCACGGAACTTCTGCACGGAACAACCGGTGGTTGCCGGGCGGTCGAGTTTTGATGTGCTCCCTTTAGAATGAGTAGGGTCTACGCAGTGGCGTGGCATGACCAGTATAGGCCTATAAACAGGGCGGGTGCAAGAAACACAATGATTGCCTGATTGGCTTTTAACCAATTATACTTTAGACCAACTTCAAGCCAATTTTAGCTAGTTGTCGAGAAATAACCGACATAATTATACTTTAGACCAACTTCAAGCCAATTTTATCTAGTTGTTGTCGAGAAATAACCGACATGACTATAGTAACTCAATACTGAAAATTTGCAATTCACACTTAAATTTGCCATGATTGACTCTAAGACTAATTTCTTAAATATCATAAACTTAATTTATTAGGCACACTCGCGGTACTTATATGGCATATGATTCCCATTGCTAAATGAATCATAAGCAATTTGAATAAACTGTTGTATGAATATCATTTTTTTTATTGGGACGGGGGCGGAAGCTGTTGGAATTTTACCGTCGAATCCGGATAAAAACACTGACGCGCACCCCTCTTGATTAGAAAAACGTATGACCCCCTTATTTGTTGTCAATTAAAAACTGCGTGATCCCACTCATCAATTACTCCCGTCCCGACCCGGTGGAAATAATAAACGGTTCCTAATAATTTTAGTTTCGAATACGGGTATATTCTGTTCAAATATCACTATTAATTTAAGTTAGCTTTTTATTCATTCAGCAGGCGGCAAAAAAAACCATGTCTATGCAAAAAAGAAACCCTATTGTACGGTCGGTCGGGGGCTTTTTTCTTATTTTCCTTTGACATGTTTGAACTGGAAATGACCGTAAAATAAATAAAAATCTTAAAAACAATGAAATCTGGCCATATCTATGGGAAATTTAATCTAATTTCTTTACGGTGAATGGTGTCAATAGATGTTTCACATTCATTTACGGTCTAGGCGGTGAGTTATAGGCTATGGCGGCACCAGTATCATAACAGTCTATGGGGTGGGGTCGGAGTGGGGTTTGGTTGGGGCAAGTTTTATTAGTCGCATGAAGAAAGAAGATGCGCTGGCCTGGAAGCGCGCACATTTTTTTCCACAGTCAAATTTTGACAAATTGCAGGGGCCAGTGCCTCTGGTAATTTTTGTAACCAAATATTTAAAAAGGAGAGAGAAAGGAGAAAATAGAGAAAGGAGAAAGAGAAAAAGGGGAATAAAAGGGAATGAAGAGAGTACAGATATTTACGCAAGTAAAGGGGTCTACCGTTCACATGTCACATGGTAATGTCACAAAAAATAGCTACAAATTCAGCTAAAAATCATGTTTTAGTGGCATAGTGGGCTAATTGAAAATAATTTCAATCAATGGCAATGCCCCTTGCAACTCGCAACAAGATCACTTTCATTACATTTTGACAAACCCTCGTATGTTCTTGTTCAATCACCACTAGGTTCAAGCAGCACACGCTTACTATTTTGAAACTGTCCAAAGCTTCATGACAATAAATCTTCAATTGAATTATAGTTATTTAATGTATCGATAAATGCATTCAATGAATAGAATTAGTTAAAGAATAGATAATCAGAAATTCATAAATAATGAAAACAACCCATCGATTTATCTATCAAATATATTTGTAAATGTAATCAAAAACAATGAACAAGAAATATAATAATCAATCAATGATTAAATTTGTTTTATTTTATTGAAATGCGATTGATAGATTACTTGAATAATGACTAACATTTATATATTTATTTTTGCTTTTAGTATTAAATAATATTAATGAATGAACTGTTGGAATAAGTAATAGACAACATCAATAAGTTAATAATTAATTAACATTCTTATTAATAAGTTAATTAATTAATTCGAGAATAAATTAATTAATTATAGATTGGTATAGTGATTCATCTAAATAATTAAGTTGATTTAATTGTATTTTCTATTCATTTACTTGATTTTCAAATAATGTTAATAAATTAAGTGTTTTGCATAATTAATTAAGTTATTTATTTATATTTATATAAATTAATAGATAGATAAATACATTCATACAAATGATGGAATATGTGTGCTATGTATAATATCGTGCTGTATTTTTATTACAATACATTTCCATTTATCCAAATTCAATGAAGTTTATTCAATGAAGGCTATTAATTGAAAATAATTTAATAGGTATAGGTCAATATAAATGCGTAAGTGTTGTTTTGAGAGAAATTAGACAAATCAATGCACGCGCGCTGATGTTGATGTGTGAATAATGGTACGACCCTGCAGGGGGTGCTATGGTGAGGATATCAACATTTGCGCAAGTGCATTGATTTTCTATTTTTTCGAGAAACAAAACATACGCATGTATTGACCAGATTCATACACGACAATAATACAAATCAAAATTCACAATTTGAGCATAATATTGATCTCCCTTATAACGAATAAAAACATCATCAAACATGTTAACAAGTTTGCTACCACTACCCGCAGTAAAAATCGGCGAACCCGCTGTGCCTGAACAACAAATCAAAACAAAGCGCACGATGCGCGCATTGAAGAATATTGGACGCATCCGGGTACTTTGGTTGAACCAAGGCATCAATATTCAATACACAGTTTATCGTACCGTTAAAAAGCCTGATAGAAATAATACTTAATAAAATATCTATATAAAATTATGATTGTATGTAATCCAACGAATTGGATTGTAATTGTGTCTTATCATGCAAAATAATAAACATTTCTCTTCGGAATAAAGATAAATTGTCATTACTTATTTTCAAGCATAAATAAATATCACAAACAACTATACTATAAAAGTATATATATTACGTTATAAACTTTATAAAATAATTACAAATATCAAAAATATCAATAAGGGACCGTTCATTATTTATGGTGGAGGGGGGGGGGGGGGGGGTAAATATAGGGGGTCATGTAACTTTCATATGTTGAAATGGGGGGGGGGGGGGGTTATGTAACTTTTTATTCTTTAACAGGGGGGGCTGTGTAACTTTATTTAACTATAAAGATGGTGGTGATTGGGGTGATTTTAGAGGCTATTTTGGAGTGTAAATGCAATTTTTTTGTGCGCTTCGCGCACATTTTCTTATGACCTTTCAACTTCAAAACATGTAGGCTACTTATGATGAGACTACTTTCGTACAGCAATTTTTTGTGCACGCCCTGCTCGGACGATCTGTTGGAAAAACACCTATATATATAATCATCAATGGTTGAAAACATTAGAGCCATGAGGTGTATAAAAACATGTTAATAGCCTAGGCCTATGTTCCAAAATCTAATTTGATTAAAAACGGTAATTTCTTGCATGCTTTTCACCTCGTCTTAACTCACAGTTCTGCACCAAAGCTCACAAGAATATTTCATACGTTTTTGTCTGGATGTTCTAACTTTTTTCGGCTTATAAAGACTCACAAAGCACCAAAAATGTATAAATATATGACAAATGTTCCGCCTCGCCACGCTCGCTATGTAGTTAGTCATTAAATTATTGGCCGTTCAGAGGTCACAACCAACGAATCCATGGGCAAAAGAAAAATACATCCCCTAAGTATGTGACAAGTTGATTTTGAAGGGGGGTTGTGTAAAAAATCTATTGGTTAGTAGGGGGGGGGGGGGGGGGGGTAATGTAATTTTCAGTTTCAGCTGTAGGGGGGGGGGGGGGGTAGGTAATTTTGACATACGAGTCTTGAATTTGTCCCACCCCCCTCCACCATATATAATGAACGGTCCATAACGAATAGATACCATTTTTTGAGTAATTGTTAAGTAGTGTATATCTTGTAGCATCATTCTGAATCCTAAATATAATCTATACTTTACTTCAGAATAGAACTTTAGAATTCAATCTAAGCCTACTACAACACCAACCATTTTATTATTGTCTCATTTTCTGAACCTTTGCCCCTTACTTAATAATGTATAGTTATGTTGCGTCCGAGTGGTTGTACCTGGTCACACGCATTTAAAAAAAAAAAAATTAGATCACAGTATAAGCTACCGAAAATAGTGTGGACACAAATATCTTGGTTAAAATATTTAAACAAATCATCATTGCCTGATTTTTTTTACTATGGTGAGGTCTCTGTTAAAATTCACACTATATTAATTTGAACAAAACATGTAATAAATACCCCTATTTTAAACTGTAATAAGAGGTCTGCCGTTTCGAAATAGAATATATCAGGAAATCGTGTTTATACCTACCTTTCAACTTCATGCCTTCACGCAAGTATGATTTCATGGATTATTGCCAAAATGCCCAATCATCAAAGTATACATGATCAAGTCCCATGTCCTTTGCAATCCTTAAATTCATTTTGATGTCCACATTTACAAAGCGAACCTTCAATTTCCATAGGAAGATTACGGATTTCCCGGTTTCCAAATTCTTCAAATTTAATTCAATAGCCTTTTTTTTATTCAACCGAAATATTTACACATTTGTAACCTAAAATGTTAATGTCAAAATTCTCCTCCGCCATTGATGAATCATCCATGAAACAAATGAAAACGGTAGAATATGTACTTAAGTAACATTTTGACGAATTGAATTATGGGTGAGTACCTCATATTTGTGTTCATTCCATGTTGTCAATCAACGCCCGTCCTCCATGGTTCTGGTAAGACCCTAACATAATAATGTTAAGAAACTGCAACAAACTGATCTCCCGAATATTGTTCACTCAATCAATAAACCGTCCGAATGACAACCACCAAATCCAAACACCGCGAAACCCACAAACCGCGAAACCCACAAACCGCGAAACCCACAAACCGAGAAACCCACAAACCGCGAAACCCGAGAACCGCTCTAGTTATTATTATTATTATTATTATTATTATTATTGTTATCGGTACACAACAGCCAATCTCTCTGACATGTATCGTCAATGAGTGATGAAGTATTTCATTGCGTGTCTGTGAGATTAGCCGAGATTAGCTTCTCATCTTCTGCAATTCCTCCTCCTCCCCAACACTCCTGTTTATAGTCATCGGTACACAAAAGCCCGATCTCTCTGACATTCCACCTAGCATATCCATGTACACCTAGCACATAAAGTCCCTGATCAGGTGCTTTGAGGTTGACTAATTCAAAATATATAATCGGTACCAAAAATCTGAGATATACATTAAATGAGCAAATTTCTTCTCCGCAGTTTGATACCTCATTCAACAAAATCGAATGGATACTTTTAAAGTTATGGCGATTTCAATGACCGCGCATGCAACAGAAATGTTGCACTAGGTATAGGAATCATTGATTTGTGTGTGATTACTGTCATAACTGTGTGCTATCTGAACGAGACAGAGTGAATGGGTCTTTAGTGATAACCGCAATGTGCGGGACAAAGGGTGTTTCTAGCTGTGAAGAATACAAGTCTTAGCTGATAAGCTGTGAGTTTTTCAGTGCGTAAATCCATAGACGGGTAAAACATTGATTTTACCGTCTATGGTAAATCACACACAAATCAATGATTTCCTATACCTAGTGCAACATTTCTGTTGCATGCGCGGTCATTGAAATCGACATAACTTTAAAATTATCCATTCGATTTTGTTGAATGATGTATCACACTGCGGAGAAGAAATTTGCTCATTTAATGTATATCTCAGATTTTGGTACCGATCATATATTTTGAATTAGCCAACCTCAAAGCACCTGGTCAGGGACTTTATGTGCTAGGTGTATATTGATTATCAATAAGGAAAGTGAATGAAGTATTTCATAGCTTGTCTAGAGATTAGCTTCTCCTCATCCGATTCCTCACCCTCCTCCCCAAGCACTCGTTGATCAATCAATTGCTCCCAATTAAAACTTGAAATAATTAAGACATTATGTTGTTGATGGTATGGAAAGAATATGTATTGGTTATTTTATGACGAGAAATATAGAAACGGTGATATCATAAACATCATTAACAGTGTATAAATGTCACACCTCCTTAAAATACGGGGTTCCTTCGTGGCACACGACCAGGTGGTTTTCACTCGTTAGTGTAGGCTGTTATGTAGGATTTCAAACTAGTGCATTTTTTTTTGCTAAGGATGCTTTTTTGGTGTCATTGGATAGAGTATACCCTCAGCTATCAGAAATCCATTGGTAGCATTTTTTTCCATCCACGGAATGGCCACCATCTTGGATTTCAAAATGGCCGCCATTTCCAATGGAATTTGTCATATAACTTTTGTTCTGAGCAACCTATGAAGTCAAAATTGGTGGCAAATCATGTTTTCAATACCTGAGAGTTCAAAAATACTGTATCTATGTTCTGATGTCTTACATACATGCATGGCCGCCATCTTGGTTTCAAAATGGCCGTCATTTACAAAAAAAAGATTTTACCCTATAACTTTTGTTCTGAGCAACATATGAAGTTGATTTTTGTGGCAAAGCTCATGTTTTCAAGAGTTATTTACTGACAATTAAGTGTACAGTTCTATCTGTTATCCATTAATTTGACATGAATGGTTGCTATATATAAATTAAGCTGTAAATTCAATGCAAATTTCAATTGTTA